>CAKJTW010000024.1:1200000-1800000 GCA_917880005.1 Nanger dama
GAAGCAGACTCAGTAATAACCATTTGGCGCTGTATCTCCTTCTACTAAAAATAGAAATTATTTATTCACGCTATAGAATAAACAATGGAAATAAGGATTTGAGGTGCTTTAACCTACCTACATTTCTTCCTTCCTCACTTCCTCCCTCCCTCTCTTTCACAAAAAGTCACCTAATCATGTTGATTAGTTTTCTTCCTTTTTTACTGATAAAATATGGAAATTTATATATTTCTGTTTATGTCAGTTTTAACTTGGGTTCTTACATATATACAGTACTGTCCACGACAAAAATATTGTTAGAAAAGGTATTGACTAATACATTGTATAGTATTATGTACGAATTATGATAATATAAACTGCTGTTTGAAAGTCCATAGAGGTTAAATACTTGTGATATTTTTCATAGTTAAAATTGCTTATGATATTTACTTACATTTAGGACAGCTCTTTTTGGTAAGGTCTTCCTCTGCAGTGGTTTTGAATTGACCGCTTAGTTCAGTGGAACAGCCAGCCAGCAAGGGCCCTTTGTGTGGTCTCAGAACTTTAGTATGATAGGATAAAGTAGCATGCTCTTTCTTTGTGTCTTAGGCTGTATTTTGTCATGTATGTCTTTAAAATATTGTTTATTTTACTCTGTTTATTTCCTCAAGGGAATTAATCTACACACAAAAAGGAAAAATATAAAACAGTTAAATAATCAGGATTAAGGGAAACTGGAATTAGAACAAAAGACAAGATCAGAAAGAAAACAGGACACATTTGAAATAACTGCACTCTATATTTAGGTTTAAGCTTTCTGGTGGCCTAAGTGAAAAGGGAGAGTTGGATAATCGTTCAAGAGGGAGAAACAAACATTTCTCTGATGCACATAAAATTTTTCTTAGCATATATCCCCAAAGGAAATTTCTCTTGTAGAGCTGTATATGAGAAAACTGATACGTGATGTTCATAATTGTGTTCATACAGCGAATGCAATAAAAGTTCTCCAAAACAAAGCTTCTCCCCTTTTCATTAATAGAAACGAAAGCAAAGGAAGACTGAAAAGAATAACTCTGAATATTCTGAAAAGAATAAAAGAATAATTTCCTTCAGGGATATGTGCTAAGAAAAATTTTATGTGCATCAGAGAAAATGTTTATTTCCGCCTCTTAGTGTCCAATTTTCCCTTTTTACTTAGACCGCCAGAAAGCTTAAACCTAAATATAAAGCACAGCTCTTTCAAATGTGTCCTACTTTGTTCTGAACAGTTCCATAGGGGTGTAGAAAATATGGCACTAATGAGAGCATTTGATATCCACCTTGGTAGAGGGATGGTTAGCTGGCAGGTCTTAAATTTCTTTCATGAGTGGTTAAGTAGTTTGACGCTGACTCTCTGGTGAGGTATTCTCTATGTGCACTGAGGTGATACATCCTCTTGGTGGTATGAGTGATCATCACAAACCCAGAGTCCCCCATGAGCAAGTCGTTCCTTGTATAATTTCCTGCTTTGTCACAGGACCTTGCTACTTTGGCCACAGCCAGAGCTGGGCTTGTCCTAAGAGCCAGGACCATCTTCTGGGTCAGTATTTGAACGGTCAGGCAAGATGGGTCCTTCCACTAGCTGCTCTCAGCAGGATGAGGATTGATTACCCAAATTGCATCCTTGTTCTTAAAGAGCTTGGCTTTAAACAGAACGAGATGAGGCCCCAAAGATTGGCTCTGAAGTGAAGGGAGGCTCTGAAATAAGACAAGCACAACCCCGAGTTAGAGATGGAGCGGGAAGTGGAGGCACGTGATGGTAGCCGCTGAACAGGTTTTTCAGTGGGATGGTGAGTGATGGCTAGCATTTTCACAGGTCTTGCTTGGAAAAATTTTTCCTGATTCCTTACTTTCTTGGGCCCTTACAGTAAGGCCCATTATACTAGGTAATCTGCATGTTTTTGTTCTTTGTAACCAAAAAGAACCAAACACAAGTGTCAACCCATATTATCTAGAGATTAAATGAAAGGATACTTTATTATCCTTTAATAGAGGTCAGGAATTTTCCCAAAATTCTTACCAGAATAAATCATTAATGTATGTTTGTTTATTTATTTATTTGCCATGAGTGAGAGAAAGAGAACAACTAAAATTTCTTCCTGGTGTAATTACAGATAACACCAATTGAGGATTATCTAGGCTTCTGTTTTTATTAAATCCATAAAAACATTTAGGAATTCTACACAGAAAACTTGTATTTGTTTCAGTAACAACTCTGGCATTGAACTTTGTGATGTCTTAAAACAGCATAAGATTTCTTTCTTTTTTTGCCCATGCTGTGCTGCTTGGGGTATGTTAGTTCCCTGACTAGGGGTTGAACCTGTGCCCTCAGCAATGAAAGCACAGAGTCCTAACCACTGGACAATCAGGGAATTCCCAAAATAGCACAAGATTTCTGAATACAGTGGCCCAAATGTTAAAGGACACTACAATTTGGAAGGTAAGGTCTTGGATGATTTACCAGGTTTGGGGCTGATATCTATGATTATAATCAGAACAAATAGGTAGGCTGCATTTACAGTGTTGTTTGTGTTTCAGAGAAACAATGCCATGGTGTAATTAACCATCGGTTTTCAACCAGAGGAGTATGGAATCTGGGACTTCCAACCTGTCCTATGGTCTCTTCCTACTGAAAAATCAGAATACAAAGGTAGAGTGAGATAATTCTAATGAAGCAAAGTGCATTCATCCTGTAGAACACTCTGCTAGTGTGGTCTCTTTTCTCTAACGATTCCACCCAAATCGGAGATGACCTTTCTAATGAAACATAAAACCTACAATATGCAACCTTACTGATATAATCTAATGCAATCAGGTCACACAAAAGGCTTGTTAAGTCTGTAATGTCTGCTTTCCCCTTTACTAGAATCTGCAGTTACACCAAAAGTGTGTTATTTCTCACCGTAGCACAGTAATTCTGCTCCAAATAAATAGATGTTCATTAAATGAAACTTCTAAACACTATAAATAAAATATATTAGAGTGCTTGATGAATTATGGAAGATATTTAAGAATAACAAATTATTTTCATTCTTACTAATGGCCACTTCATGTTATCATTTTTATATTTAAAAGCTATTATGTATATTCTTAGATGTAATTTTTTAAATGTGTTAACTAGTTTCAAATTTAATAGTGTTTTGTAGGTGTCTCTATTAAGTGGTTTCCTCATGAGGAATAGTGATCTACTTAGAGCGGGTGATGCTTGTGGGAATGTTGCCTTTCCAAATAAACATCCATGTTGATGCCAACCTCCTGTGCTGACCAGACTTGTTTGCTGAGCAGATCGTTGAAAACTGACATTTCTGAGTTAAGCCCTAGTGCTTTTGAAAATGTATTAACCGTCTGTCCTATATATATGTTATATATATATATATATATATAATATATTTTTATATATATTAAAAAAATCACCGAATGACCTTTTAATGTAGACTTACTATTTTGCATAAATAAATATGGGGAGAAAGCAATCAAAGCCCTTGGAATTGCAAGCATACCATTTTATTCTCTTATCTGGCTACACGTGGCCACTCCTAAGCCAAAGTTTCTGCCGCTACCGCAGCAAGCTGCCTGGCCTACGGTTCTCTAGAGATAGGAGGTTGCTTGCTTTCCGAGTGGAATTTATGTAACACAGATAACTGCCAGGAACTAAACTGAGCCCACAAAAGTTACTGAAGGTGTGAGATTAGATCCAGGCCTGGTGGAAGAGGGTGGCAGACGAGACCCCAGAGGGGATTCCGAGGGAGCAGAGCTGTGCTGAGGCGGTGCGCAGGGTCCGCTCCCCGGCGGGCAAGTCTGGGCTGGCTTCGCCGCAGTCAGCCACCGGGCGGATGTGGCTGCAGGCGCCGTAGAATCTCTTAATGTACCGAAGAAGAAAGGGGGCGAGGACAGCAGGGAAGAAGAACCGGGGGAGAAACGTATAAAAAATTCACCACATAAATTAGCTGGGCCGCTTGCCGCAAAAACTAGCAATTTCATCTGAATGTGAATCCCGCGGCTCATTCTCCAAGTGCCTGGAGGAATGGCATCACGTAATCTACAAGGTAATTATTAAAAATGCATAGATGGCCGCGTAGGTACCAAAAAAAAAAAAAAAAGTAAAGTTGTCTGCAGAAAAACATTAGAAGCTCTGCTTAGGTCTATGAATTGGAGTCTGTTTTCTTCTAACAGCTGCTATTTTGGGAATTCCTCGGAGGATGTTTAAAGAGCAAGTTTTGTATATTGAGGTGGCTGCTCCATTGTCGTGGACAGTTGAAACCAGAGTAAGCTATTGAGGGAGCTAACGGTTTTGGCACTGGTTTTGGGTGTTAAGTATCAACTAACATGTTTATGCCCGCCCTTCAGATGTCCACATACAAAGACCCCTTTCTCTCCCTTCTGGCAAGAATCCAGGCCAATCTTGGAATGTTTAGTCCCCGCCCATCATTAAGGGCACTGTGTTAATCGTGGGGCTTCATCTCAGAAGCACCCTGGAAAGGAATGCTTACTGACCCACAACATCCACATTTCCGCTTCTGTGGAAATTGCATGCACGTGAACATGGGGTTCTGAGGCTGAACTAAGAAACAATCAAGTTCAAGTTCACTTAAAACTATCTAGAGATTTAATATTTTAGGCATACTAACGAATAGGTCATTGAATTGCTACAGTCATTTAAAAATCTGTGTTATACTATAAATTATGATATTTGTGTATATAAGAAACACAAATATATATGTATGTATATATGAATTTTTTTTCTCATCATATTTCTGTGGAGAGCACAGATACCATGTATTTCATTCAGTAGCATGTAGGCTAAGTCTTCACCTGCTAAAATGATCTTAGCTTGATCTGAAATAATGTGTTCGAATTGAATTTTGATAAATAGGAAGATAAGCAGGTAGACAGAGAAAACAATGCACCTTTTCTTGTAGCTTTAAGTTTAGTACTATAACTGTGCTGGTATAACTAAAGCCATAATTTGCCTCCTTTTGTGATCTGTTTGGCATTAAAATTATCTTTATGTTTTGTAGGCTTTGCCTAGACCAAAGATTTTAAGGAGCTGTATGTTTATAAATTTATTAAAATCTACTATCAATAGAGAAGATAAATTTGAATCATTCTACTATTCTACAATTTGCAGGGTATTTTTTGAAAATAAATATAAAGGAGCAAATAGTTTATTTTGTGAATATTGCAAGTCGAGCAACTTCAACTGGTTATTTGGGAAGGTGTTAAAATAAAACATAGTCTTGCTTCTAAATTATCAGTTTTTTTAATGTATTTACATGTTTACTTAAAATTGTGACTTATTTGGATTACATATAGCATCACAGTTCTCACAGGCTTAATACTTTCATTCTTACAATTCAAGAATGAATCTTGGCAATCCCCATTCTGTTCTGCATTAGTGAGTTTTGTTTTGTTTTTTATTTCATGTATAAGTTAAGTCATGTGGTATTTGCCTTTTTTATCTGACTGACTTCAGTTAGCATAATATCCTCTAGGTCCATCCATATTGTTGCAAGTGTCAAGATTTCACTCTTTTTATGGCTGAGTAGTATTCCATTGTGTGTATATATGCCACATCTTTATCCATCCATTCACCACAGATGGTAACTAGACATACTGTGGTGTTCATTCCACAGTGCATATAGATATCAAATCATTATGTGGTACACCTGAAACTAATATAATGTTACATGTCAATTATTTCTCAATTAAAAAAATGATTCCTGAATCTTTGGAAAAGCAGAAAAATTCTCCTTTGCATGCCAACTATTTTGCATATTTGTGCTGTTCAATTTGCACTTTTTCCTTCAAGGAACTCATACAAGAAAATAATAGTGAGATCTATGATAATTTGCTTACTTAAAAATCCTCACACATTAGCTTTATTTATTACTTCTCCAGTGGCATTGCCAGTATGGTGTCTCTTTGAGGCCAGCACAAGCATGATTCTTCATCCTCCAGCTGGAATAGTGGTTTTAAAACCCTTAGAGACAGGCCTGGGTTGCTTGCTGGGTAGGACATCTGTCCTGCTTGGTACTGTATGCCTGGCACATAGCTGGCACTCAATAAATAATTTTTGAATGCATGGCTGGAGAAAGACCTCTGGGTGATTTATGCAAGTGTAGGGGGAAGCATTATGCCCCTCTTCTTCTCTATGTGTGAAGAAACCATAGCGTTTGAGAGGCCAACAGCCAGGGTAAGGGTCACAGAGGTTTCATGAGAATAAGCTTTTGGTCTCCTGGTTTTCTAGAGACTAGGGTGCAACAGCCTTTTGTGCCCCTGTTGGGAGTAATGAGATTCACCAAACCTCACAGCCCTGCTGTCACTGTAGAGTAGACGATTCTATTGGAGGGGATGGGAGAGCCTGGGGGTGGGGAGAAGGAGCTGGCAGAGGCATCCTTAGTTTGCGGTCAGTGGTAGCTCAGATGGTAAAGAATCCCCCTACAGTGCAGGAGACCTGGGTTCAATCCCTGGCTTGGGAAGATCCCCTGGGGGAGGGCATGGCAGCCCACTCCAGTGTTCTTGCCTGGAGAATCCCCATGGATGGAGGAGCCTGGTTAGCTACAGTTCATGGGGTCACAAAGCATCAGGCATGACTGAGGGGCTAAGCACAACACAGCCCCCTCTTCTTCATTCAGACCTGTCTCCCGTCTGTGACACAATACCCTGTTGACTTTAAGGTAACACCCAACCCCACTTTGATATTTCCCTCCATTCTACATTAAAGTCTATGTTGTATGGGACTGTTCCAACTTTTCTGTTTCAGCATCCCAGTTGCTGACCACAGTCCATCATTTCTTCTCAGTGCATCTTTTCTGTAGCCTGGTAAAAATCTCTAGCTCCTTGAATTCCTTACCTTCTAACTTCTTTCTCTTTTCTTCCCTATTTAACTTAGATGTTATACTCCATCCTTTAAATTATTCTCTTGCCAGCAGCCTCTACCCACTTGCCGCGTTGCCCCACAGGCTTGCAGAACTGCAATCCTGGGTCACTCTAGTTCTTTGCCTCCTTCAGACCTATACCAGGCTGCCTTAACCTGCTGGAAAAGACTGCTTGGCACACCAGAAATTTGTTAGTCAGCTCTGACAGCTCTTTTCCCTATTTCCCTTTGCTGGAGGTTCTGTGTTTCTTACCTAAATTCCTCTTAAATGTGTTCTCTTCTTATTTTGCCCGTGACCAGAGTTGACTTATTGGAAAAGACCCTGATGCTGGGAGGGATTGGGGGCAGGAGGAGAAGGGGATGACAGAGGATGAGATGGCTGAATGGCATCACTGACTCGATGGACATTAGTTTGGGTGAACTCCGGAGGTGGGTGATGGACAGGGAGGCCTGGCGTGCTGCGATTCATGGGATCACAAAGAGTCGGACACGACTGAGTGACTGAACTGAACTGACTGATGCCCTGATCAGGGCACTATACTCTTTACTTACATCACTGCACTGAGTTGCTAACAAGTCTCTATCTTTGTGCTTGTCTTTCTACAGGTGACTCCACACAGCAGTCATAATGTTCTTTCTACATTTCAAATACGATCAAGAAACTCCCCTTCTATCACCATTTACTGGCTCCTTTTTGGTTGAGAGCAGAATCCAAAGTTTTCATTATGGCAGGTCCCTGGGTGATCTGGCTCCTGTTCACGTGTCTGAGTTCACCTCGCCTCTCTTGTCTGTCTTTCCCCAGCTCCAAAAGTGCTTCTTCATTTCTGCAGATGCTCTATGCACTCTCTTCCCGTAGGACTCTCTCTCTTTCCCTCTCCTACTCTTCGCCCTCTCACCCACACTTCATTTCTCCTGGTGATTCCCTACTCTTCTTTCCAGTTTTCGTTTCAAGGATTCCTTCCCTGAGATTCCTCCTCCCTCCAAACATATCTGACTTTTGCTCTGACCCAGTGCTCTTAGGGCACCCTGTATCTCCTCTAGGCTGATACCTAGAATCCTTTATTTTACACACATATTTTTATATCCTCCACTGTTTTATAAAATCCCTATTTTCCTCATTTACTATTGTGTCCCAGTGCACAGTCCATTACTTTTAATATAGTGAGGGGGGTAAATAAATATTTGTAGCAGAGAGTATAGAGTGATGGTGAGATAGAGGAGCAGGAACCATACTGCCTGGGTTCAAATTCCGAGGCTGCCAGTTACTTGCCGTATAATCAACATTCAGAAAACGAAGATCATGGCATCTGGTCCCATCACTTTATGGGAAATAGATGGGGAAACAGTGGAAACAGTGTCAGACTTTATCTTTTTGGGCTCCAAAGTCATTGCAGATGGTGACTGCAGCCATGAAATTAAAAGACACTTGCTCCTTGGAAGAAAAGTTATGACCAACCTAGATAGCATATTCAAAAGCAGAGACATTACTTTGCCAACAAAGGTCTAGTCAAGGTTTTTCCAGTGGTCATGTATGGATGTGTGAGTTGGACTGTGAAGAAAGCTGAGCACCGAAGAAGTGATGCTTTTCAACTGTGGTGTTGGAGACGACTCCTGAGAGTCCCTTGGACTGCAAGGAGATCCAACTAGTCCATTCTGAAGGAGATCAGCCCTGGGATTTCTTTGGAGGGAATGATGCTAAAGCTGAAGCTCCAGTACTTTGGCCACCTCATGTGAAGAGTTGATTCACTGGAAAAGACTCTGATGCTGGGAGGAACTGGGGGCAGAAAGAGAAAGGGATGACAGAAGATGAGATGGCTGGATGGCATCACTGAGTCGATGGACGTGAGTTTGAGTGAACTCCGGGAATTGCTAATGGACAGGGAGGCCTGGCGTGCTGCAATTCATGGGCTTGCAGAGTCTGACAAGACTGAGCAACTGAACTGAGCTGAACTGAATCTTTGATAAGTTATTTAACTGTTCTAGGTCTTGGTTTCTTACCTAAAGGTGGGGATTTTAATAGTGCTCACCTGATGTTGTTGTGTTGATCACTGAATACTATGTGTAAACTGTTTAGAACAGTGCCTAGCACAGATTAAGCACGCAACTGACTACTGATAGTCATCAAAATATTTAATATGGCCGTTTAAAAGCAGTGGGAAGTTATCTATCATCTATATCTATAGATATATCTTTAACTGAGAATGGCCACGTCTTTACACACCTTTATAAACTAGTTGTGCATGTTAAATTGAGTCTGTAAGTCAATTAGTTGAACATGTTTCCCATTTAAATAATACAAATCTCAGTCTAGACTTACCCTTTAGTGATGCTGAGAGCGTGGCCATGTACACTTTTACCCAGTGGCCTGTGTCTATTCATCTTTTTTTCTCTCTAAGAGTGACCTCACCCAGCAGCACCAGCAATGGACTTGGCTGTCAAGCTGACCATGTCCATCTTTATATCCTATCCATCTCTAAAACCTGATAATATCAAGCTTACTGAATTTTTAAATTAGTGCTTTCCTTAATTTTTAGAGGCTTGGAATTGTCCTTCATCTACTTAGGATGACCTGAGGTAGAGACAGTCATACTTTTTTCCATAAGAAAGTGGTTTCCAACCACCTTTTATAAGTATCAGAATAGGATCTTGCAAATGCTTAGTTCTGTGTCCAGAGATACACATCAGTTAATAGTGAGACCTGGAATAAAAAACCAGCATCCCATGGTGCTCTTGAATTCACAATAAAACCTGACTGCAAAACAGTGTTAGGAGAAAAAACCTCAAGTATGAGAATGTAAAATATGGTATTTTTGAAACTATAACCATAAATTGATGCTACACTGGTTCAACTTTCTCACAACGTAAAGAGAATTGATAAAAGAGGTGCTTAAGTGTGTGTGTGTATAAGTCTATAGAAACACACATATACATATATAGCCTGTGTAAATAAAAAATGAAGCACTGGAAAAGATATCAGACAGCTGTCCCTAGGTCTTCCGTTGTTTGAGGGCCAGAGTTTTGTTCACTCTTTAGTTTGTCTCTTGGGGAGAATTGGGTGAAAACTTTTCGTCTGTTCCTTTGATGGCTTTGAGTCCTAGGTCCAGCCAGGTGAGCCGCTCTTGTCTCTTTCCATCCTTCTTTACTCTGTCAGACTTCTGCTGTGGGGCATTCTTAATCCTAGGGACACTACTTTCTATATGCTTTCTCATTAATTAATCTTTGGCAATCTAGTTTCTGGCTTTTTTAACTCTACCTAAAAATGACAAAGTCACCTAAGATCTTCTGACATTTTCCTAGCCTTGATTCACCTTTAACTTTCTTTCTAGTTAATGATGTCCCTCAAGTCCCATTGTTGAAACACAGCCCTGTTTGGGTGGCAGGAACCCTGGGCTTATCCAGGTTGTTTTCCTAGTTTTCTCCACCCTGTCTCCGTTGGCTCCTCTTAATTCTTGCATGTTCAACAGAGGATTCACCAAGTTGAAACCTCTTCTTTTTCTTCTTTAATTTCAGCCCTTTGAACAATTTTCTCCTCTACAATTTACTCTGAGCTTTGTGAAAGAGGGAACACTGTGTTTTTGTAATTCTTATATCTGTTCCTTATTGCTTAGCCCAATACCTGGGTTGTGGTGGGCGCTCTAAGTCTATTGCCATGAACTTAGGCTGTGCAGATGATTCCAAAGTCTAAATTGATAATTCTGGCTTTTAGTCCCAATAACATTACCTCCTTCCTGTGCATGTCCAATAATAATAAAAACAGCTTCTGCTATGAGGTACCTGTTGTGGGCTAGCCAGTCTGCTAGGTGATTTAAATACACTATTTGTACTCTGTCCAACAACCCACCAAGGTACATATCATCAATATTTCAAAGTCAGAGAAAATTGACATCCACTTGGATACCTAGAAGGCATCTCAAACTTGGCCTCAAAAGAACTATTGACCACACTTGCTCCGATCAAGTCTTCTACATCTCAGGAAGTAGGGTCTCATCCATCCAGATAATCTCCATCCCCTGCTTTGTCATCTCACATCTAATACATGAACATGTCTAGTTGACTACTCCTGATCCATCTGATTTTCCTCATTTCCACTGCCCCATCCCAGTCCAGGCCATCATCATCTTTTCCAGACCAGTATAAGCACCTCCTAACTGGACTCTCCTTCCATCCACCTGAACTCTATTCCCCACACAGAAGCCTGTGGTCCTTGAATCTCATCACAACCCAGGAGTGGCCACATTCTGAGGGTGACTGTGAAAGCTACCTGCTGGTTTGACTTGATGGTATTAGCAGTGTGGCTGTACTTTGCTCTGCTTTAGGGGAAATGTTTGAAAATTTAAGTTCTTTAAAAATATCAAGTAAGGCCTGATTCACTTAAAGGGATTAGCAGAGGCATCTGTAAGCAAAACTAAGAGATGATTATTTTATTGGAAAATGCTACACTTTATAGCATTTACCTAGACAGCATATTAAAAAGCAGAGACATTACTTTGCCAACAAGGTCCGTCTGGTCAAAGCTATGGCTTTTCTAGTAGTCATGTATGGATGTGAGAGTTAGACTATAAAGAAAGCTGAATGCTGAAGAATTGATGCTTTTGAACTGTGGTGTTGGAGAAGACTCTTCAGAGTCCCTTGGACTGCAAGGAGGGCCAACCAGTCCATCATAAAGGATATCAGTCCTGAATATTCATTGGAAGGGCTGATGCTGAAGCTGAAACTCCAATACTTTGGCCACCTGATGTGAAGAACTGACTCCTTGGAAAAACCCTGATGCTGGGAAAGATTGAGGATGAGAGGAGAAGGGGACGACAGATGATGAGATGGTTGAGTGGCATCACTGATTCGATGGACATGAGTTTGAGTAAACTCCGGGAGTTTGTGATGGACAGGGAATCCTGGTGTGCTGCAGTCCATGGGTTCGCAAAGAATTGGACAAGACTGAGCAACTGAAATGACTGACTGACACTTTATAGAAACATAATATTTCTTTAAGTGGCAGGCACTTAAAATATTAGCTCATTTACTATAATTTATTTGTACAACACTTTGAAGGGATATATTGATTATGTAATGTGAGGAACGTTCAAACCCACATATGGATAATGTATGCGTCTTAAGTTTTATTATCCTATTCAAACAACAAGTGGTATTTGTATTGCCTGTAATTTTGATTTTCATTGAAATCTGACTGCTGGAAGAACAAATAACCAAGGAGAGAAGGAAGATAGCCAAGGGAGCTGTCATTCATGGTTCCATGGTTCTGGCTTTTAAACCACTGCTATTCATTTGAGATCAAATTATCCAGTGCTGGCTGTGAGATTCATAGATGTCACTGGCTCTGGTTATTTTCAGACTAGGTATACTGGTCGAGGAAGCACACACTTGGGTACTAAATATAAGTCCTGTTTCTCTTGATACAGTGTTACAGAATGTAAAAAATTCTCACATACAGAGATTCATGTTCATGTCTTTAAAAAGTGTTTCAAAAAGAACCCAACTCATTTTTGTATTAGACAAATATGATTTTTAATGATTATCATTAATTTATCAGAAATGCAAATATTTATCTCTTTTTTAATTAGTGGAGACAAGTTACAAGTGAAAATTCTGTCAATGTTTGCTTAATTGGTATAATTCTCACTTCACTGAAAAGTATTTACCAATGCTCTTTGTTCAAAGATCTAAATTTGCTCTCATGGAAAAGCAAAAGGAGAAAATGCCTAAACTCCTCCTGTGCGAAAGCGTCTTCTTTTTTTTTTTTTTTTAGGGGACAGGGTTTTCCCAAGGTCTGTGACAAACCTCTCCTCTCTATGTTTAAGAAATTATTGACTTTGGTGGAGAATTTGTTACTTAGAAGATATATTTGTTAGTTATTTACAGGTAATACAGTGCCTGTGTGTGCTTAGTTGCTCAGTTTTGTCTGACTCTTCGGAAACCCCATGGAATGTAACCTTCCAGGCTCTTCTGTCCATGGGGTTTCTCCAGGCCAGTGGGTTACCATGCCCTCCTCCAGGGGATCCTCCCAACCCAGGGATCAAACCCAGTCTCCTGCATTGCAGGCAGATTCTTTACTGTCTGAGGCACCGGGGAAGCCCCCCAAGAATACTAGATTGGGTAGCCTATCCCTTCTCCAGGGGATCTTCCCACCCCTGGAATCAAAATGGGGTCTCCTGCATTGTAGGCAGATTCTTTACCAGCTGAGCTATCAGGGAAACCCATACAATGGCTATTCAGCTATTAAGATAATCATATTTTTAAATACCATTAAGGGAAGGGAAAATGAAATATAAGGAAATTACAAGCCAAATTTCTATTAAAAGTAAGATTATGTTTTGGAAATTTAAGGTGGTCAGATTCTTTACGCTGACAAAAGGTCTGTAGAGTCAAAGCTATGGCTTTTCCAGTAGTCATGTACAGCTGTGAGAGCTGAGCTGAGTGCTGAAGAATTGATACCTTCAAACTGTGGAGCTGGAGAAGACTCTTGAGAGTCCCTTGGGCAGCAAGGAGATAAAACCAGTCAATTCTAAAGGAAATCAATGCTGAATATTTATTGGAAGGACTGATGCTGAAGTTCCAATACTTTGGCCACCTGATGCAAAGAGCCGACTCATCAGGAAAAGACCCTGATGCTGGGAAAGGTTGAAGGCAGGAGGAGAGGGGGATGACAAAGGATGAGATGGTTGAATGGCATCACTGACTCAATGGACATGAGTTTAAGCAAACTCTGGGAGATGGTGAAGGACAGGGAAGCCTGGCGTGCTGCAGTGCATGGGGTTGCAAAGAGTCAGACATGAACGAGCAACTGAACGACTGAACAACAACAATTCTTTATTTTGCTTCAACTTTTCTTTTATTACTTCTTTCTGTTTTTCCTTCCTTTCCCCCACCTCTCCTCCCTCTTTCCCTTCTTTGTCCATGGACTTCTTTTCCTCGTCTCAGCTCTTTCGCCCACGAGCCATATCCTGGGTGATCTCTTC
The DNA here is from genome assembly GCA_917880005.1 of Nanger dama. Lineage (NCBI taxonomy): Eukaryota > Metazoa > Chordata > Mammalia > Artiodactyla > Bovidae > Nanger > Nanger dama. The sequence continues at coordinate 1,213,870 of CAKJTW010000024.1, forward strand.
TTCTACCTCTGGATGAAATTGATCATCACTGCTAAGTTCACTCATGGCCCTCCATGGCTTCAGCCATGCCTCTGACAATGACAAACACATTTTTATCTTCTGGCTTTACCTCCTCTCAACACTTGGAAATGTATTTCAAGGAGTACCTCAAATTTAACATCTCCCAAAGGGAACTTACTAACATCCATAATCAAACTTCCTTTTCTTGCATTTCCACCTTTGTTGATGCTTGACCAAGGGACTTAGCATCTCCCCAGTGGCTCAGGCTAGAAACTGTGTCACCCTGGACTCCAGTCTCCACCTCATTCTCCACCTCCTGTTCCTAGGGTCACCAAACCCTGTTAATGTAACCATTAAATCTTTGTTCTGTTTCTTCCTGCGCAGACTCACCATCATGATGAAAATCGTCACTGTCTCTTGCTTGTGCTTTGGCAATAAAAATGTAACAGATCTTACCTCTAATTTCCTTGATGTCCAATCCATTAATTGGTATAATTCTTAATTGGTATAATTCTCACTTCATATAACTAACAAATATATCTCCTAAGTAACAAATTCTCCACCACAGTCAATCAATTCTTTTTTTTTTTAATTTAAGGAATGAATTTATTTATTTTTGGCTGTGCTGGCTTTTCTCTGCTGCAGGGGCTTTTCTCTAGTTGTTGTGGGCAGGCTTCTCATTGTGGTGGCTTCTCATTGTTATGGAGCACAGGCTCCAAGGTGCTTGGGCTTCAGTAGTGGTGACACATGGGCTTGGTAATTTCAGCTTCTGGGCTCTAGAGCACAGGCTCAATAGCTGTGGCACATGAGCTTAGTTGTTCTGCAGCATGTGGAATCTTCCCAGATCAGGGATCGAACCTGTGTCTCCTGCATTGTCTAGCAGACTCTTTACCACTGAGACACCAGGGAAGCCCTCCAGTCCATTCTATATGCTGCCATTAGACTAACATTTCCATATCCTAATTCTGACTCTGTTGAAACCTTTGATGGTCATAGTCTATCAAGTTCAAATTCTATTGCAGGACATATAAAGTCCTCCACAATCGATTTTTCTGTTTTCATGGGCAGTGCTGTGTAATGGTTAGAACTTGTACTACAGCATAGTGATTATGGACAGCAGTTCTGCATTATAAACTTCAAAATTGCTAAGAGACTAGATCTTACTTATTCCCATTACAAAAAAGAAATAATGGCATGCTGTGATAGAGGTGTTGGTTCATGCTCTGGTGGTGGTTATATCTCAATGCATAAATGGATCAAATCAACATGTTGTATACTTTAAACTTATCCAATGTTACCTGTCAATTATGTAGAAATTACAAAAAGACACTTGTGCTAGAGTACAACCATTTGGATTTGTATATTAGTTTTGTTCAAATGAGATTTTAGACACACTATTGAACTTCTCTAAACCTCAGTTTTCTCATCTGTAAAATCTGAGTTATTTTGAAAGGTATGTTGAAGATTGAAAAATGCATGAGTGCATGCATCTAAAGTCCTTTGAAAAGTAGACATCAGCTACATAATGTTCAATAAATAAAAAACTCTTCCTTCAAGTGCATGTGGAATTTCACGCTGTTCCCAAGCAGGCCTCATGTTGTCTTGCCTCCGGAAATTTGCACGTGAGACTGTTCCCTTTGAGAACAACTTAAATGTCCTTTCTCTGTAATTTTCTTCCATACAGAGAGGCTAAACACCTGACTCCCTTCTCTCTGTTCCAGCAGGGCCTAGTGTAAACCTTTGTTGCTGCCCCTGTTGAATTGGTTTGTAGCTGTTTTATGTGTATGTGTTCTCAAATAGACAGTTGGAGCGGATGATCCCATTCATGTTTCTATTTCCCTCAGTGCCTGTCACAGAAGAAATGGTTAATAAACATTTGTTAAAGAAATGGATAAATTGTGGCTCTCTTTTCTTGGGCTCATGTTTTTCAGTCCTATAAAAGATTTTTTTTTCCCTAGAAGATGATAGTATTCCAAAGAGAGATTTAATCATTTTGTGATAAAAAAAAATCCACAGTTTGTTTAGGATGAATAGTTTTCCTTCTCTGGGAACTTTTATCCTGCTGATGTGAGCAAAATGATTACAGTGTTACCCTGATGAAAATTACCTTAGATTAGGCTTTCAGTTCTGGAGAAGGGAATGACACCCTATTCCAGTACTCTTGCTTGGAAAATCCCATGGATGGAGGAGCCTAGAAGGCTGCAGTCCATGGGGTTGCTGAGGGTCCAACACGACTGAATGACTTCACTTTCACTTTCTACTTTCATGTATTGGAGAGGAAATGGCAACCCACTCCAGTGTTCTTGCCTGGAGAATCCCAGGGATGGAGGAGCCTGGTGGGCTGCCATTTATGGGGTTGCACAGAGTTGGACATGACTGAAGCGACTTAGCAGCAGCAGCAGCAGCAGAGTTTTAGTTCAGTTTAGTTCAGTTGCTCAGTCGTATCCGACTCTTTGTGACCCCGTGATCCATAGCACGCGAGGCCTCCCTGTCCATCACCAACTCCCAGACTCCACACAAACCCATATCCATTGAATTGGTGATGCCATCGAACCATCTTATCCTCTGTGTCCCCTTCTCCTCCTGCCCTCAATCTTTCCCAACATCAGGGTCTTTTCAAATGAGTCAGCTCTTTGCATCAAGTGGCCAAAGGATTGGAGTTTCAGCTTCAGCATCAGTCTTTCCAATGAACACCCAAGACTGATCTGTAGGATGGACTGGTTGGATCTCCTTGTAGTCCAAGGGACTCTCAAGAGGCTTCTCTAACACCACAGTTCAAAAACATCAATTCTTTAGCTCTCAGCTTTCTTTATAGTCCAACTCTCACATCCATACAAGACCATTGGAAAAACCATAGCCTTGAGTAGATGGACTTTGTTGGCAAAGTAATGTTTCTGCTTTTGAATATACTGTCTAGGTTGGTCATAACTTTCCTTCCAAGGAGTAAGCATCTTTTAATTTCATGGCTGCCATCACCATCTGTAGTGATTTTGGAGCCCAGAAAAATAAAGTCAGCCACTGTTTCCACTGTTTCCCCATCTATTTCCCATGAAGTGATGGGACCGGATGCCATGATCTTCATTTTCTGAATGTTGAGCTTTAAGCCAATTTTTCACTCTCCTCTTTCACTTTCATCAAGAAGGTCTTTAGTTCTTTTTCACTTTCTGCCATAAGGTGGTGTCATCTGCATATCTGAGGTTATTGATATTTCTCCCGGCAATCTTGATTCCAGCTTATGCTTCCTCCAGCCCAGCGTTTCTCATGATGTACTCTGCCTATAAGTTATGTAGGCTGGGTGACAATATACAGCCTTGATGTACTCCCTTTCCTATTTGGAACCAGTCTGTTGTTCCATGTCCAGTTCTAACTGTTGCTTCCTGACCTGCATGTAGGTTTCTCAAGAGGCAGGTCAGGTGGTCTGGTATTCCTATCTCTTTCAGAATTTTCCACAGTTGATTGTGATCCACACAGTCAAAGGTGTTGGCATAGTCAATAAAGCAGAAATAGATGTTTTTCTGGGACTCTTTTGCTTTTTCCATGATCCAGCGGATGTTGACAGTTTGATCCTTTTCTAAAACCAGCTTGAACATCTGGAAGTTCATGGTTCACGTATTGTTGGAGCCTGGCTTGGAGAATTTTAAGCATCACTTTACTCGCATGTGAAATGAGTGCAATTGTGCAGTAGTTTGAGAGTTTTTGGCATTGCTTTTCTTTGGGATTGGGATGAAAACTGACCTTTTCCAGTCCTGTGGCCACTGCTGAGTTTTCCAAATTTGCTGGCATATTGAATGCAGCACTTTCTCAGCATCATCTTTCAGGATTTGAAATAGCTCAACTAGAATTCCATCACCTCCACTAGCTTTGTTCGTAGTGATGCTTTCTAAGGCCCACCTGACTTCACATTCCAGGATGTCTGGCTCTAGGTGATCTAGGTGTGTGATCACACCATCATGATTATCTGGGTTGTGAAGATCTTTTTGTACAGTTCTTTGTCACCTCTACTTAATATCTTCTGCTTCTGTTAGGTCCATACTATTTCTGTCCTTTATTGAGCCCATCTTTGCATGAAATGTTCCCTTGGTATCTCTAATTTCTTGAAGAGATCTCTAGTCTTTCCCATTCTATTGTTTTCCTCTATTTCTTTGCATTGATCACCTAAGAAGGCTTTCTTATCTCTCCTTGCTATTCTTTGGAACTCTGCATTCAAATGGGTATATATATTTTTTTCTCCTTTGCTTTTTGCTTCTCTTCTTTACACAGCTATTTGTAAGGCCTCCTCAGAAAGCCATTTAGCATTTTTGCATTTATTTTTCTTGGGGATGATCTTGATTCTCGTCTCCTGTACACTGTCATGAACCTTCGTCTATTGTTCATCAGGCACTCTCTCTATCAGATCCAGTCCCTTAAATCTATTTCTCACTTCCACTGTGTAGTCATAAGGGATTTAGTTTAGGTCATACCTGAATGATCTAGTGGTTTTCTCAACTTTCTTCAATTTCAGCCTGAATTTGGTAATAAGGAGTTCATGATCTGAGGCACAGTCAGCTCTTGGTCTTGTTTTAGTTGACTGTATATAGCTTCTCCATCTTTGACTGCAAAGAATATAATCAGTCTAATTTAGGTGTTGACCATCTGGTGATGTCCATGTGTAGAGTCTTCTCTTGTGTTGTTGGAAGAGGGTGTTTGCTATGACCAATGTGTTCTCTTGGCAAAACTCTGTTAGCCTTTGCTCTGCTTCATTGTGCTCTCCAAGGGCAAATTTTCCTGTTACTCCAGGTTTCTTGACTTCCTACTTTTGCATTCCAGTCCCTTATAATGAAAGAACATCTTTTTTTTGGTGTTAGTTCTAGAAAGTCTTGTAGGTCTTCATAGAATTGTTCAGCTTCAGCTTCTTCAGTGTTACTGGTCGGGGCATAGACTTGGATTACTGTGATATTGAATGGTTTGCCTTGGAAATGAACATTTATTTTTACTGGGAAAATATGAAGTATCTAGAGAAAAAGGTTTAAAAGGAAATTTCTCTTATCTTTTATGAATCTCCTGAGGATGATTCTGCTCTTTTACACTCAAAACTTTTCGATTACCAGGGAAGTTGATCAATGACACAGTTAGACATGGTGAGAATTTTTGAGTCTGGTCTTACAAATATTAGAATTACTGTATCAAAGCGGGATGTCAAATCAGGTGAAGTATGATTTGAAGCTTCTGCCCTCATCCTTTCCTCTCCTTCTGGTATCCTCTGTTCTTACAATGACCTCTGCTTTCTCTTGCCTAAATTGTCAGTTATCCTCATTAGAGGTCTGGCTGAATCACTTTCCTAACTTCTGTCTATACAAACTCAGTGACTGTTTCACTCAATCCAAGATGGAACAGGGCTCTTCTGGCCCCATTTCACGTAAATGACCTGCACCTCAGCATCTTGGAAATGATCTTTGACCCAAAGGAGACACTTCAGTGCTGTCAGTAGCATATTCCTTACCAGAGCTGTGCGGGAGTCAATCTATGAATGAAGGGTGCGAGCCTGCTAAGTGTTTTCAGTCCTCTCTGATTCTTTTGTGACCCTATGGACTGTAGCCCACTAGGCTCCCCCATCCATGGGATTCTCCAGGCTAGAATACTGGAGTGGATTGCCATGCCCTCCCCCGGGGGATTTTCCTAGCCTAGGGATTGAACCTATGTCTCCTATGTTTCCTGCACTGGCAGGCAGTTTCTTTACCATTAGTGCCACCTGGGAAGCCCCAAAGTGAAAGTGTTAGTCACTCAGTCATGTCCAGTTCTTTGTGATCCCCTGGGACTGTAGCCCTCCAGGCTCCTCTGTCCATGGGATTTCCGAATCAGTCTGCTATGGGCAAAGTAATGTCTCCGCTTTTCAATATGCTGTCTAGGTTGGTCATAACTTTTCTTCCAAGGAGTAAGCATCTTTTAATTTCATGGCTGCAATCACCATCTGCAGTGATTTTGGAGCCCACAAAAATAAAGTCAGCCACTGTTTCCACTGTTTCTCCATCTATTTCCCATGAAGTGATGGGACCAGATGCCATGATCTTCATTTTCTGAATGTTGAGCTTTAAGCCAAATTTTTCACTCTCCCCTTTCACTTTCATCAAGAGGCTTTTAGCTCCTCTTCACTTTCTGCCATAAAGGTAGTGTCATCTGCATATCTGAGGTTATTGATATTTTCCCGGCAATCTTGATTCCAGCTTATGCTTCCTCCAGCCCAGCGTTTCTCATGATGTACTCTGCATATAAGTTAAATAAGCAGGGTAACAATATACAGCCTTGATGTACTCCCTTTCCTATTTGGAACCAGTCTGTTGTTCCATGTCCAGTTCTTCCTGACCTGCATGAAGGTTTCTCAAGAGGCAGGTCAGGTGGTCTGGTATTCCTATCTCTTTTAGAATCTTCCACAGTTTATTGTGGTCCACACAGTCTAGATAACGTATTTAAAAGCAGAGACATTACTTTGCCGACAAAGGTCCATCTAGTCAAGGCTATGGTTTTTTCAGTGGTTATGTATGGATGTGAGAGTTGGATTGTGAAGAAAGCTGAGCGCCGAAGAATTGATGCTTTTGAACTGTGGTGTTGGAGAAGACTCTTGAGAGTCCCTTGGACTGCAAGGAGATCCAACCAGTCCATTCTGAAGGAGATCAGCCCTGGGATTTCTTTGGAGGGAATGATGCTGAAGCTGAAACTCCAGTGCTTTGGCCACCTCATGTGAAGTGTTGACTCACTGGAAAAGACTCTGATGCTGGGAGGAATTGGGAGCAGGAGGAGAAGGGGACGACAGAGGATGAGATGGCTGGATGGCATCACTGACTCGGTGGACGTGAGTTTGAGTGAACTCCGGGAGATGGTGATGGACAGGGAGGCCTGGCGTGCTGCGATTCATGGGGTCACAAAGAGTTGGACACAACTGAGCGACTGAACTGAACTAAACTGAACTGATGGTTGAAGGAATCCTTGAGCATCAGTGCTCTGAACTGCCATTGGAAACCACAATAGAAAAGCGATTATCCCTTCATTCATTTCGGTGTCATAACGGGAGCATAGACCATGAGGTGGCCAAATTCCTGGGTTTGGAATTTCTCCCTTATGATTGTGTTATGGTTGTTACTGCATAACTTCTGAATTTCACTTGCTAATTGTGAAGTGGGAACAACACTGCCTATATAGGAAGCTTTGCTGTGAAGGTTCAATGAGATAAGCTGATCAACTGCTTAGAAAAATGGCCTGGTACATAGAAGTATATCATCAATAAAAGACATAACTGTTAATGTTTTGCACCCACTCAAGCTTATTGATTGCTAACTTCACCCTGTGTATTGTGCCAATTGCTGAGGCTCTAAGTAGTCTCACATCTTTATTTCAGCTCAGTTTTGTGCTCAGTACTCAAACCTTTTAGACACTTTCCCCTTTACAGTTTTACGGTTAGGATTAACTCCCTTAGGGGTGAGAGTAAAGGATGTGACTGGAAAAGGACAAGGCTGTCATGGGAACGCAAAATTGATAACTTGTCCCAGAATGCAGTGTGCTCCATGAAAATGATTTAGAGACTGTAGAATCTGCCAAAGTTAATCAAGGAGTATTAACAGCCTGTTGAAATCTCTTATATTCTGGCAGGGGAGGGGAACAAAGGATGGGAGAAAAGGGGCCAGTTAGCAGCTAAACGTTCAAAAGCAGAAAGGTGACAAGTTCATAATGGTTAGGCTGGATTATCAGCTCCAAAATATTATAGGTTATTTCTAGGTTTGATGCCAATCTCTTTTCCTCCTGAAAGTAACGACCAAAGTGAAGACCAAGAATTCTCAGTGTAGACTACACACAGCTACTGTGCAGACCACAGTGCAGTGCCTATTCATTTGAAAATATAAAATCAGAAGCATTGACATTACCACCTTTAAGCTGTTTTTCCCTAGATTAAGAATATTTAATAGTGGAAATTCACAAGAAGGATATTTGCTCCTCCTCTTGTGTAATTTCCTTCTCCAGGAGATCTTCCTGACCAGGGTCTCCAGCATTGAAGGAAATGGCAGCCCACTCCAGTACTATTGCCTGGAATAGTACTGAGGAGCTTGGTAGGCTACAGTCCATGGGGCCGCAAAGCGGACACGACTGAGCGACTCCACTTTCCACACTTTATGTAATTTCAATGATTTATTCTGCTGTATATATATTTTTGCTGTACTTGTTAATAGTACATGTTTCTTGCATCTTTCTAAGTAGAATCTATTTGAGACCCTTTCGTAGACTTTTGCTCAGCTCTCAGGTGCTTGAAGCCTCTAATTCAGGGATCATTCAAGGACATAATCACCCTCCATAGCTTCTCCAAGGGAAAGCCGCCAAGTTTCTATTTTGGATGGATTTCTTAAGCAAAGATTTCATTAGTCATATTTATGGAAAACTGCAATACCTTTCCCCATTTATTTCACTATTTAACCAATAAACATCTCTTCCTGAAATGGACTCTGTAGTATAACTTCTGCTATGTCCTTTTGCCCTTAAAGTATGATGATAAACTGTATGCACTAAAGCTGATATAATGTTGATGGAAACAGATTAACTGTAAATGCAATTTTTAATTTATCACAATTATTTCATTTGAGCTTAACAGTGATTTGAAAGTTGTGGCAAACTGCTTAACAATATCATATAAAGCAAGTTTTACATCCTTGCACAAACAGTATTTAGTAAGACAATGTGATAAAATGAAGAATTGGTAATGAATAAGTCCAAAATTTCAAGTTGTATTTTAACTTTAGGCAGAAAAGTTTACACTACTTCAAATAAATGGTATATAGCTTGAATCAATTTTTTTGATTATTAGTCTGTTTTAAAATGAGTTATCTAGAGCTGCTGCTGCTGCTGCTGCTAAGTCACTTCAGTCGTGTCCGACTCTGTGCGACCCCATAGACGGCAGCCCATCAGGCTCCCCCATCCCTGGGATTATCTAGGCAAGAACACTGGAGTGGGTTGCCATGTCCTTCTCATGTTTCTCAAACCTAAATTTGCATTAGAATCACTCAGAGGACTTGTTAAAACTCTGCTGGCCCTCATTTCCCCCTACTTCCCTTTACCTCCCAACACTAGTAGGGGGCACAGTAGGTCCCCCAGCCCCTTGACTCACTAGGTCCAGGGTACTCTGTCTGAGGCTCCTGCCTCTAGTTCCCAGGTGGCTCAGTGATAGAGTTTTCCTGCAATGCGGGTGATCTGGGTTGGAATCTTGGATCAGAAGGATCCCTTCTCTAAGGGATACTGGAGCCCATTCCAGTATTCTTGCCCAGAGAATCCAATGGACAGAGGAGCCTGGTGAGCTATAGTCCATAGGGTTGCAAGAGTTGGACACAACCGAGTGACTAACGCTTTTGAGAACCATTGGTCCAAAGATTGTGGTGGAAAAGAAAGAAGAGGATCTTAGGATGGATTCTAGTTCTATTGGCTTCTCCACTTACAAGCTGTATAACTTTAGTTGAGGATGAGATGGCTGTATGGCATCACCAAATCAATGGAATGAGTTTGAGCAAGCTCCAGGAGATGGTGAAGAACAGGAAACCCTGGTATGCTGCAGTCCATGGGGTCGCAGAGTCGGACAGGACTGAGTGAACAACAACAAGCTTCAGTTGAATCGTTTTCATTGTGGGACAGGGATGAGCGTGTGTATCTTGCCCACCTTTCATGGACAGGAGGATCCAGAAACTACACTCTGGAAATAAAGGGCAATATTAGCTTTGACAGAGAGTAGGACTTGCTCGACAGAACCATTGGCACTTCTCAGGCTGTTATTTACAAAAGGATACTTGGAATTAATTTAAGACCTGTATTACAGAATGGGAATTCAAACCTCTTAGTGTTCTAAGAGTTGTCTTCATTTACATGCTGCATAAATAGTATTATTTGCAGAGAACCTCAGGATTCCAATACATAATCAGGTCAGAGGGGCTGATTACAAGACAGTAAATGAATCTTCTTTCAGTGCTAATTAGCATAGAAACTTGTTTCTGAGTCTGCATTTACTTCCACTTCTCATTCTTTTACTCATTCAGAAAGCATTTTTTGAGGGCCTGCTGTGTGTTGGGCACAGTGCTAGGAAGTGTGGTTATAGAGATGCGTTCGTTGTGCTCACAGTCTGGAAAAATACTTAAGAGTTCAAAGTGAAGACTGTTATGTAGAGCAATATGCTGAGCTGTGCAGAGCGTAGACGAGGGAAGACCTGCTTCTGCCTGAAGGGGTCAGGGAAGGCTTCCAGTTAGTGCTGCTGCTGTCCTTAAAAAGTGAATGAACAGCCATCTTCGAGACAGTTCTAAATTTTCTTTCTTTTCACTGCCTCTCAAGTTAATACTAAGTACAGACATTAACATCTCTTGGATTGAATTAAAATGTGATATAACCTACTTACTTATTTATTCTAATGCTGTACTTTGTAGGTGCTCAATAAATTCTCACTGATTGGCTAATAGTCTCTGTGCTTAAGACCTTTCCAAGCCTAGCTGGGAGACAGAAAGTATTTCTCAATCGCTCAGTTGTGTCTGACTCTTTTCATGGACTGTAGCCCACCAGCCTCCTCTGTCCATGGAATTCTTCAGGCAGGAATACTGGAGTGGGTTGCCATTTCCTTCTTCAGGGGATCTTCCCAACCCAGGGTCGGATCTTCGTCTCCTGCTTGGCAGGTGGATTCTTTACTACTGAGCCACCTAGGAAGCCCCCAGAAAGTGTTGTTAGGTAACTGTTAAGTCAAAATGTGAAGCAATTTTCAGGGCTTCCCTGGCAGTCAGTGATTAAGACTCTGAGCTCCCAATGCAGGGGGCAGGGGTTCAATCCCTGGTCAGTGAACTAAGATCCTACATGTCATGCAGCCAAAAAGAAAAAAAGAAAAAAAAGTGAAGCAATGTGTTACTGCAAAATGGAATGAACAAGTCAGACTTGGAATGCTTTAGGTCTAAATGTTATAGTCTTATCAAATTGCCATATCGCTATTGAAGAATAGTCGTAGTCTCTGATGTAAACAGCCCCATGGTCTAAGCTAAGGCAGTGCTGTCCAGTAGTAATTTCTGCAAGAATGGGCATGCTTTACAATCTGTTCTGTCCAATAAGGTAGCCACTAACCACATTTTTAGTTTAATTTAAATTTAAATAGGCACATATGGTTACCTTATTGAACAATGCAAGTCTATGGGGGAAGAACAGAGTTTGTGTCCTCTGGCAGGTTCAGCAGAACCAATTCTAAACATATTTTTGTATAAAGCAATTTCTTATCATTAGAAAGTAACTTACCAGGGATAGCATTGTGGCACAATATGTATTTGTTATCATAAAATCATAATTCTGAATAATATATTTGGTCCATCTGTAGTTTCTATAAAATGAAGTGGCTTAAAGGGATGTTTGTTTCTATTTTTAAAGCATGTAGCCTTGAAAATGCTCTATTTCTTGAGTTTGCAAACTTTGGTGCTGAGACTTCTATAATTTTCAAATGATTGTGATGACAGAAGGAAAAAGTAATTGGGATTGTAGTTGAAGTGGGTACTCTGCAGAATTTTCTTTCACTAATTTAAATAAATCAACATGTCTCCTTGTATGTAAAATTTTTGAAATAAATGCAAAATTGTCTTAAGAAAGGGCTCATAAATATCCATGTACTTTCTGGAGATCATTTAGCTAAAGGGCACAAGAGAAAGAGAGAGAGAGACGAGAGAGAGAGAGAAAGGAGGAAGGAAGCTATAGAAAGCAAAGCTTTATGGCTAATATTTGGGAATGCTCTCTAAAGTTAGAGGACTGTCAAAGACATAATTTGCATAATCCATTTATCACAACTCACCCAACAAATATAGTTGAGATCAGTAACCCACTGGAATCTAATCAGTCACCCAAAGGACCAAAAGACACAGTCATTCACCAACCATGCCCACCTCTGGCACTAATATTCCTTACCAGTCTTGTCCCAACTCCCCTAGGATATCAGTACCAGGATATCAGAACCCTAGCTCCTTCCTGCAAAGTATTCCTACCAAAGAGCATCAGCTCACAAAATTGTCTTAAAATATTACTAACTTTCTATGAGTAAAAACCCAGACTACCCACCCAATAAAACCTGTTTGGCATCTCAAGTCAAAATTACCATTTGAGAAAACGGAGATAATTCTATCTGGGAAGACTGGAATAGCTTTCTCCCTGTTTTGCAGAAAAGGAGCCATGGGATTTTGAAGAATGGTCTTAATTATGATGATAGCAAGCCAGCTGCCATTTCTGACTTCTCCTGATCACTGGCTGTTTAATGTTTTTTGACATTTGTCTGCAACAAAGGTCCTTCATCAGGACTTCTTGGATCAGTTTTGATCATAGAAAGGAACAGAAAAACATCATGAGACCTCTTGCTCCTTGTAGGATGATTTTGTTCGGGGGTGCAATGACCTTTTAGTGTTTACTGAAAGTTGGCCAGAGAGCATTTATTTGATTTTTAAAAACTGTGTACAGTAGGTAGAAGGAATTCTTGATTCTGGAAAAGGTTAATCAAAAGGTAAGAATTGGCACTGCCAATAGCCAGAAAAGGCATAGCCACAAAGAGATGAAGCATAAAAGCTGCCGTAAGCTCCAAAACAAATTCACCACCAAACAACCATCTCTGAGTGCCATGAGTGTGTCTAAGGCCCCGAGAAACATGCCCAGTGGCCAGATCCTCCCCTACCACTCAACCCTGACTGATGAGCAGTGCATGTTGGGAAATCTGGGAGTGAGCACTTTTGTCTCAGGACCACCCATACGCCCGGTGGATAAAGAAAAATCTCTTCAGAGAGCATGCTTATCTGAAAAATGTAGTGATTTTCCTTTAACAAAGAAGTGGGTCCCCCAAATAACTTTGATCTGCTTGTCTTTTCTTCTCCATATGAGAGTAGAAGGTTCTTAACTTAATGGCCTGTATGAGCGGGTTTTCATAGCTGGTAAGGAGGAGAATCAGAATATATTTGGTAACTGTTTGGTGAAGGCTGTTTTCAGGTGGTGATTTTTAAGTGTCTTAGTGAATATAACATGGACCAGTTTAGGTGTGTAATTAGAGCCCCTGGACAGCTGTCACAATCCTGCCTGGAATGAGGGAAGAAGAAAACATAAATAATGAAATTCACATAGAAAATTAAACTAGCCTTTGTGCTGGGGATCATTACTTATATGAATCACAAAATGAATATTTTATGTTTGACAGCTAAATTGGTTAATTAAAAAAAGATTTAAAGCAGTTATAGAAGTGTAAATTTCATCAATATCTTGTCTAGGAGCTTGTTAACACTTTTCAGTCCAAATGCACGAGGCTCTGATATGTTATAGAAACACTAGGCTATTGATGAATCAAATGGACAACTGACTCAAACCTGGATTTTAATTCATTTTTTAGGTAATATATTCACATTTTATCCCCCAGCCTGGATTAGTGTGCCTAGATAAAGATGTTTTCCTAAAACATTCTCAGATACTGTTGAAGTTCTTTGATTGTTAGATCAGACTCAGCAGGTGAGGGGAGGTGGTTGTCTTTGGAGTCTGTCTCAGGAGACAGGAAGGAGGGTGAAGAGGGGAGGTGGCTTTCAGAGCAGAATGGCTGAGTGGGCCACTTGGCATTCTCTCAAATCTGCTGGGTGTCTCTCAGAGAAACAGAATTGTGCTTCCACATCTGGACATTAGTGTCACTTTGTGAAAGGCGGTGTAAGTTTCTTTCAACAGCTGTTGATGGACTTTCAAAGTTTACTTGGGTTGAGCATCAACCAGGTAAAGCAGATGAATTGTCTGGGATCCCAGCTTAGTGCTGAGACCCAGAAGAATGGATCAGAAACTTCAGACCAACAGAGGAAGGGCCCTTGACAAAGCCTAAAAGAAACAAGTGAAGGATCATAGCAGCCTCCATTTTGTTAACAATGGTTCCATTATAGGAACGGCTTCCCAGTGCTTCAACACTGAAAATATGAAGTTGCCAAGTCTATCTGAGTCTCAGAATATCACATCCATTAAAATAATCCCACCTGTGGAAGAGACTCAGGTTCTATCCCTGGGTTGGAAAGATCCCCTGGTGTAGGGAATGGCAAGAACTGCAGTATTCTTGCCTGGAAAATCCCATGGACAGAGGAGCCTGGTGGGATACAGTCCATGGGGTTGCAAAGAGTTGGAGATGACTGAGCAACTGGGCACACACCCGTGGCCTGAGGAGGGAGCAGTGTCTAGTTTACAAAATGGAAGTTCAAGGTGGTACAGAGATCAATTGCAGATATTTATCCAGGAGATTCATATGAAATACTCCAGGGCTGGATCCTTCAGGCTAAGGTCAGGGCTAGACTCCACAGCATATAGGCACTGGAGCTGATGCCTAAATTTGAATCTCTGCACATTCATTGGCCTGACCCAGCATCTGTCATGGGAATCATACTTGCAGCTGCCTCTCTAGGTAGGATTACTATGAGAATTAAACAATCTGTTATTAGTTAAAGTCTTTCAATAGTGCCTGCATGTAGTAAATACTATATACATGCATTAGATAAATATGTACATACATACTTGGGGTCACATGGCATTCTTTATAGTTGGATCAAGGACTGATGTTCAGGACAGAAGGGAAGAAGACAGATGAGAATGGAGTTTGTATGGTGCTGTCCAGCATGGCATGAGCACATGCCTTCCTTCAAAGCACGGAATGGTATAATCAGCTCCTTGTCCCTGGAGCTCCCCAGGTGGGAGTTGTGGAGATATAGGTCCTCAAAACCTGGTACAGGCTTCCAGAAGAAACCACATTTTGAAATCGAAGAGAGTGAAGGCCCTCAGGTTTACACATGACGAGTGTGACTATCAGGTAATCAAGGAACAGGCACAGCCTGAGAATAAGAATATTAGTTCAGGTCAGACATGTTAAGCAAAGTTAAGCCATTTTCTCTGCCTCTGAAATGAAAGTCAATGCTGTTTGGAACTGTTACCAATTTATTATTAAGGGTACACCCAAGCCCTGTTTCTGGAAGTGCTGTGAAATGTACTAATGAGTCAAGTTCCATTTCTTTCCGATAAACTAGCTGTTTAATTCTCTATTCATAGGCTTGGTGAGGATAAATGACTAGCAGAACTACTATATTCTGATATTGAGATCTATCTTTGCCTAAGGGAGAAGGCTTGTATTGGGAGAGCATCATTTGGACAAACTGTAAAATACCTCTGATTCAGCAATACTTTAGTGCCATGACAACCAAAATAAAGATGAACTAGGAAAGACTTTTACTTTTCACTTTGAGACAGACATCCTCAAGTTGCACCTTCATTCCCAGACAAGTGGAAACCCTTAAAAAAAAGAGAGAATGTCTATCTGGTGCCCTGAAGTTGGACTTAAAAAGATCACTGGTTAATAGGGTTGTGTGGTGTCCTTACAGTACATGGGGCTGGTGTTTGTGGGATGTATTGTATTCATTATGAAAGCTAATGCCTCTTCTGAGAAGGGGACTTAAGACTGCAAAGCATGATGCTGAAACATCATTTTAGAATGTTCATAGTTATAGGTGGGGCTCATGAATGCTGTGCATGGTGAATAACTGGATTGGAGAGGAGTTGATCCACTGTGTGGAAATAAAGCCATAAAAATGGAAAAGCAGGCTTCTTCTGGATCATTTGGAATAAGCAGATGCAAAGAGCAGTAAATCAGAAATCCTGCCCCTAGAAACGCTGTTTTGAAATGCAGGTGTAGTGGGCTTTATTGCCTGTAGCTTAAGGTGACTCACCTGGTCTCTTTTCAGACACCACTCCTAAGGGGCACTGAAAAAGCAGTCTTGCCCATGTGCCACTGTATTGTCAGCTCTAACGGAGCCCCTCTCCCCCTTTTTCCTCCATTTTTACTTTGTGAGGGTTGGAGATGATCTGAACCAAACAAACACCCTGCTCTGTGTATGCTGCAAAAGTGGGAGAAAAAATGGTTTGGGGCCTTGACAGAAAACCCTAAGAGGCTCATCAGTTATCCCATAATTTCTCTTTTCTCCCAACTTGCTTTGAGAGTAGAAACCACATGGGTCTTTTACATGGTGACTTTCTTTTAGGTTGTTTCTAAGAAGGCCTGCTCCCCTCGGAGTGTGGATGTCTAACATAACCTGAAAATTATCAGAGGCCTCCTATCTTCTGGTTATTGGATCGCTGGGCCAGTTTGAATTTCCCGTCCTCAGCGTTGGGTCTGAGGCCCATGGGGGTAGGAAAGTGTTCGGTGTTACTGGTGTTTGAGGAGACTTATAAGTGGCTCCTAGGCTTCCCACGTGGCATAGTGGTAATGAATCCACCAATGCAGGAGATGCAGGAGATGAGGGTTTGATCCCGGGGCCGGGACTATCCCCTGGAGGAGGAAATAGCAACCCACTCCAGTATTCTTGCCTGGAGAATCCCATGGACAGAGGAGCCTGGCAGGCTACAGTCCACGGGCTTTCAGAGAGTCAGACACTGAGCCACTGAGCACACATAAGTGGCTCCCCATTCCCACCATATTCATAACTAGCTGAAAGATGAAGAAATCAAGTAGATGAACGTGAAAGCTCCAGCTTTATTCCTGGATGGAAACACTGGAGAGTACGAGTGAGGCGTGCTTGCAATGAAGGGGGACAGTCACTCTCTTCATCCCCAGGCTGCACAGGAGAACTGCAGGCAGGATGGAGAGGCGGAGCTGAAGTCAGAGTTCTCGAGATAAAGGCAGATCCCGAAGGGAGCAGACCTAGCAGCTGTGCCACGCATGTCCAGTTCTTTCTCCTTAAAATGGTGGTTCTCAAAATTTGGTTCTAGGTTCCCTAAGGTCAAGGCTATTTTTGTAATAATAGTCAGACATTATTTGCATTTTCACTCTCTTTCTTTCAAGAGTGTAAGATGGAATTTCCCGAGGCTGCATACATGTTATTGCCAGTGATTGATATGAGAATTCATTTACCTTTCTCAAGTCACACATTAAAGAGATTTGCAAAAGTGTAAAGCAGTGACACCCTTCTCACTATAATTTTGTTTGGCAAATATATTCTTTCATAAAATGTTATTTATGATAACATAGAGTGAATTTATTATTGTTATTTTAAAATAAATAATCTTTGAAGTTCTCAGTTTTAATTTGTAATGCAGTAAACATCAGTAAATACAACCCTCATAACTAGAAGCTCTTAGTGGTTGTTTATGAATTTTAAGAGTGTACAGATATCCTGAGACCACAAAATTTGAGGATCACTGTTTTAAATGAACAGTCAGCTGCATCCTGAATGAGGAGAGAAGAAAAGTCAAAAAGTTTTAATTTAGTGCATTTCTCACTATGGAGGTGCCTTCTGCCTTACCATATCACTAAAGAACCTACTGACAGCCAGACTGGCAGCCAAGATAATTACACTGATGCTTGTGAATAATGATGTCAGTCAAAATTAGGGGAAAACCCCTTTCAGCTTCAAATGTAGTCGTATTAGATGCTTTGACCTTTCTGTGAATGGGAGATAGGTACCAGCTAAGAACCTTAAACTATTTCAAGACAGGGAATTGTCTTAGAGTATAGAAAACTTGGAGAAAGCAATGGCACCCCACTCCCAGTACTCTTGCCTGGAAAATCGCATGGATGGAGGAGCCTGGTGGGCTGCAGTCCATGGGGTTGCTAAGAGTCAGACACACCTGAGCGACTTCACTTTCACTTTTCACTTTCATGCATTGGAGAAGGAAATGGCAACCCACTCCAGTGTTCTTGCCTGGAGGATCCCAAGGATGGAGGAGCCTGGTGGGCTGCCGTCTACGGGGTCGCACAGAGTCGGACACAACTGAAGTGACTTAGCAGCAGCAGCATAGAAAACTTGTGCAGGCCAAGTGGAAGCTTAAGAAGGACCATCTTTGCACAGTGGTGGATTGGAAAAGACTCTGATGCTGGGAGGGATTGGGGGCAGGAGGAGAAGGGGACAACAGAGGATAAGATGGCTGGATGGCATCACTGACTCAATGGATGTGAGTCTGAGTGAACTCCAGAGGTTGGTGATGGACAGGGAGGCCTGGTGTGCTGTGATTCATGGGGTCGCAAAGAGTCGGACACGACTGAGTGACTGAACTGAACTGAACTGGACCAAGAAAACAGATGACGTTCTGCAACTTATCTCCTGACCCTGAATGGCTTAGTCACCTTCAAACACATTGAGACTTCTTGCATATTTTCCTCTGTGGTAAAAAGGCCACCTCTAGAGATCCTGGGGTATAGTAATCAATATCTACTCTTACATCAACTTGAAGAACATTTTTTTTACACTGACTTTCTCTTCTCATTTGGTATTTCTTCTTTTTAATCTAAGGAGGGTTGAGATAGGGAGAGAACGTGCTTTCAACATAGTAAACTAATGCATAGGCTTTGATTAAATATAGATTGGAAGTTGAAACTCACTTGCTGGAGATGTGAAGAAAGGGCATAATGTCCAAACAGCCTGATCTTGGAGGTAGC
Source organism: Nanger dama (assembly GCA_917880005.1). Lineage (NCBI taxonomy): Eukaryota > Metazoa > Chordata > Mammalia > Artiodactyla > Bovidae > Nanger > Nanger dama. The sequence goes on from CAKJTW010000024.1 coordinate 1,232,306, forward strand.
AGCACCCAGATATTGTAAGACTCAGTATTTATTTGTTGAATAAATCATACAATCTGAGCTTTGGTCTCAAAATTTAAATATCTAAGGTAATTTCAAAGTTTCATTCTCCTCCAACATGGATTTGTAAGTTTTGAATAATTGAATAAGAATGGTTAATTAAATAAATAATAATGATTGAAGGAAATGTTTCAGATTAAGTTTTTATTGCTGTCTCTGAAACAGCAAGCACACGTGCACGTGAGCTAACATGCCGGCCACCTATGATGAGGTGAGATTGATTATAAAGTCTGTACTTTGACCTTTATTTCTCACAAATACACTTTATACTAGGTAATATTATTGTGTGTTGCTAAGTCACTTCAGTCGTGCCTGACTCTGGAACCCCATGGACTGTAGCCCACTAGGCTCCTCTGTCCATGGGGTTCTCCAGGCAAGAACACTGGAGTGGGTTGCCATGCCCTTCTCCAGGGGATCTTCCCAACCCAGGAATAGAACCCCTGACTCTTTTATCTCCTGCATTGGCAGGCAGGCTCTTTTTCACTAGTGTTGCCTGGGAAGCCCTAAGATAACATTATTATATCTGCTTTATATATATTATTATATCTGATTTTATGTGAAGAAACTGAAGAACTCTGAGTGGTGGGATCAGGATTGAACCCTGGCGGTTTGACTCCTGTGTCCTATACTAGCCTGTTCAAGTTCCAGAGTCATCTACTGCGTATGTTGGTGACGGTTCCTCCTCCTACACTTGAGAAAGATGAATTCAGTCTCTTTGCATAATTATGTTCACTTAGGGGGATGTGTCAGCATTGGTAGGTTTTGCCAAAAGTTAAGTTCAGGACTGTTCTTGTAGCTCTTCTGCCGCCCTAACCTCAGTCAGAGCCCCACAAAGCACGTGGGGTCAAGTCTTTGTTCTCTAGGCTGGATTCAGTTTTGTAGGAGAGGATCAGAGCCCAAATCGAATTCCTGTGATTACAGAAAACTTCTCCGTATCTTTCACTGAAAACAGCTTTAGTTTTGTCTCTTAGTAGTTTACTTGAGCCATACTCACTGGAAAAAAAACAAAAGGCCAAGCAATATAAAACAACTATAAACAAGAAAATAAAAATTGACTTAAATCCCAGATGAAGGGGTAGCTTTGATGTTTTGGTGGCCATCCTCTCATATGTTTCTTTATTACACATACAGACACTTCATAGCATTTTATACAAATGGGATCATATCACATGCTATCTTTTAATACAGGGCTTTAAGTTATTATTTAAAATGTTTTCCTGGAGTGTCCTCGGTGGCGCTTCCTCATACAGCTGGAAGAGCTGAGGTGCAGTTATCACAGCTGTTTCTCTCCAGGAACTCGGGTCTGAAGTGCCAGATTAAAGTGCTGTATGTGTGGCACTCTGTGAGCAAGTCAAACTAGATTAAGCACAAAGGAAAAAAGACCTTCAGACTCAGAATGGAATACACTACCAGCTTTTCTGAGTCTCCAGCTTGCAGACAGCAGACCATGGAGCTTTGGAGCCTCCATAATCATGGTAAATCACTGCATACACTGTTGGAATGAGATATGCGACAAGAATACTGGAGAAGAGTATGTTACCAGGATACTCTCAGAACAGGTTAGGAATTTTCTGAGCAATCAGGAAATTTGCCACCCCCTGGTTTAGAATAAAGAGTGTTTGTGTCCTAGCAAATCACCAAAGAGATCAAGCCCTGAGACTTTGGAGTAGGAGCACTGACTCCAAGACCTTAGACTACCAGAGAACTAACCCTAGGGAGTGTCAAATAGTGAGAAAAGCAGAGACATTACTTTGTCAACAAAGGTCTGTCTAGTCAAGGCTATGGTTTTTCCAGTGGTCATGTATGGATGTGGGAGTTGGACTATAAAGAAAGCTGAGCACCAAAGAATTGATGCTTTCAAATTGAGAGTCCCTTGGACTGCAAGGAGATCCAACCAGTCGATCCTAAAGGAAATCAGTCTTGAATGTTCATTGGAAGGACTGATGCTGAAGCTGAAACTCCAGTACTTTGGCCACCTGATGCGAAGAGCTGACTCATTTGAAAAGACTCTGATGCTGGGAAAGATTGAAGGCAGGAGAAGAGGATGACAGAGGATGAGATGGCTGGATGGCATCACTGACTCGATCGACGTGAGTCTGAGTGAACTCCGAGAGATGGTAATGAACAGGGAGGCCTGGCGTGCTGCGGTTCATGGGGTCACGAAGAGTTGGATACAACTGAGCGACTGAACTAAACTGAACATAAAGGAAACCACTTGAATGCAAGACCTGGCATCACCCAACCACCAGTAGAACCCTGTGCAGGATGCCTCATCTAAACAACAAACAAAACAAAAATAAAATCTTTTTCTTATCTTTCCCTTCTCCTCTCATATTTCTCTTGCACTACAAATCATTTTTTTTTACTTAATGGGCCCCATATTAATAAGTTGTTATATTTTTCTATACTTTCCTCAAACTCTTAAAATAACCTAATATATATATTATGTAATTCATATGTCATCATTTCTTGTTTTATAAAATATTTACATGTGTACATAAAGATTTTTGCCATATTTTACAAATAAAATCAAACACATACTTGAGTGTATCTTGTCAAATATGTGAAAACCTCATGAATATTTCTCAAACCAATTGATATTTTACCTAGCTCATTCTTTTAATGTTCATGGAACATTATATCCATGAACTGGAGGTAGCTCAGGCTTTTTCAACCATACCTTACTGATGTATGTTCATTTTATTTCTTCTCTTGTAAATTAAAATGTAAAGGTTCCTTTCAGCAACTTAGGGTTCTTGAAAATCTTATCTCTGGTGAAAGACTAGAGGAAGCTATTACATATCTTACATTTTTTATATTGATTGAAAAACATCTTTAATATTACCAATTTATAGAAAATTAATAATACAAAATTATTCATATTTAGTATTGCATCTGACAGAAGAAATCTTTCTTTTCAACCCCACGATTGTGCAATTTCACTGGAAAGTTTTAGTAAAATTTACTGGAATTCTTAATAAGTCACACAATTGGAAGAAGTGTTCAAATAAAGAAGTTACCATGTTACTGAAAAGAAGTAAACAAACATCCAAGGGGCCAATAATGGCAAGCAAAATTACATTTCTTGTGAATAGGGTGCATTTTAGGAAGCAGACCAGAAGGACAGGCCACGTACTTGTAGCTGTGATACAGGATTGCTTCCCATTCATGGAGCGCGCGCAGGCAGTAAGGAGGAAAAACAATACCAGCCCGGGTATTGTACGTGATGCATGGGGTCTGATAACATGCATTATGGTTCAGAGGAATCTTGGAAATTGTAATCCCAACCTCACTGTGTTTGGGATCAGGATGAAAATGAAAGTGAAACCACATAAAGCAGAAGCTAGTGAATTTTGGAATGGCTGACTTTAAGAGAAAGCTGAAATTATTTAGAATAGGAGAGGACCTGAAGGAAGAAAAATAGGACATGACGTACATTTTTCTCTGGAAGTCATGACAGTGCCTAAGTGAGCTAGCCAACAGCCAATTCACCAGCTATAGTTGAAACAAGATAAGAGATACAGAGAATAATGTTTTAGAGAAAGGAAGATTAAAAGAGACCTACTAAACTTTTGGCATCACTGACTTGATGGACGTGAGTTTGAGTGAACTCCAGGAGTTGGTGATGGACAGGGAGGCCTGGAGTGCTGCAGTTCATGGGGTTGCAAAGAATCGGACACGACTGAGTGACTGAACTGAACTGAAAATTATTAGCAGTGAAAGGCTGCTAAGTGGAGAAAATAAAAACAGAATAAAACACAGTTTAGCTAAAAATGAATTTTACATCTTTTCCCAGGTGTAGAAGGCAGTAGGTGATAGATAAGCTGTGTCACTGAGACTCTTAGCTGGCTCTTTGCCATGGAGATTGCCAGGGTAGGTAAAGATTTTGCACGTTGGAAATTAGGATCTTTTTTCCCAAAGAAGAGAAGGAGCCAGGAAGATACCAAAGATGCTGAGATCATGCTCAAGGAGAATTTTTGGGAGAGAGGATCACAAAAAGAGGGGGAGAGGGGAGAGAGTGACTTTTTGTATAATAAAAACAGAATGTCTATTCACTGTTTCATCAAAGGTAATCTAGGGTCTAACAAAGAAAGGAAATTGTATCTTAAGAAGGTCTCTGTCGCTGGATGTTTAGATTTGTTTCTTTACCTTGGCTATTGTGAACAGTGCTTCAGTGAACATAGGGGCACTATTATCCCTATAAGATTCAGATCTCCGTTCTTTTGGATAAATACCCAGAAGTGAGATTGCTGGATAATGTGATAGTTGTATTTTTAATTTTTGAGGAACCTCCCTACTGTTCTCCGCAGTGACTGCACTATTTTGCATTCCTGTTAATGGTGGGTGCACAAGGATTCCCTTTTCCTACATGCTCGCCGACACTTCTTATCTTTTGTTTTTCTGATAGCAGCCATCCTGACAGGTTTGAGGTGATATCTCATTACAATGGGATACTTCCTATTCAGTTTTTAAAAAGGAGCAAATTTTGTACTGTGAGACAATATGTAAATCTTGAGGACATGTTATTAAGTGAAATAAGCCACAGAAAAGCCAAAACTGCTTGTTTCCACTTACATATGAGGTACCTAAAAGAATCAAACTCACTTAATGAAAGAGTGGAATAGTGGTTACCAGGGGCTAGGGGAGAGGAAAAGGAGGAGCTACGAAACAATGAACATGAAGTTTCGTCAAGCAAAATGAACGAATTCTAGAAATCTGTACAACACTGTTCCTGTAATCAACAATAATACATTGTACACTTCAAAATTTGTTAGGAGGGTAAATATTATGTTAAGCTTTCCTTCCAAAATAAAATAATAATAAAAAGTCTTGGTGTTCCAGGAAATGTCTTCTAAAGGTTAAGTTGAACTTCATAAATCTAGTGTTTTTGACACAAAATTATAGGTGCTTAAAAGTAATGAATACTAAAATAGGAATGTCAACTACATTGATCTTGTTTTGTCAGTTTTGAGGGCCCCCGAATTAGCCAAGTTATCTCTCAATAATTATCTCCTAGTGAGATATTTCAAAGTCATACCTAATGCAGATAAAGTAGTAACAACTGCAAGAGCTTAATTATAGGAACCTTAATTTACATCATTCAGTTCAATTCAGCTCAGTTGCTCAGTCATGTCCAACTCTTTGCTACTCCATGGACTGCAGCATGCCAGGCTTCCCTATCCATCACCAACTCCCGGACTTATTCAAACTAATGTCCATTGAAAATTTACATTATTACATCTGCTTTAATAAGTTAAACAGTGATGGTTTTTACTTTGTGGGATATCATGGTGTTGGTTTGTTAAAAATGAAAAGATATAAATTTTTAAAAATCGATGTGATATGGATATCTTAGTCTCTCTGGCTTATGTTAAGCAAAAAATAAAAGAAATTGAGAGCTCTAACAATATATACAAAATGCAACGTTCATAGTCAGTTTTGTTTAACCTTGTATGAAATCTGCCTCTATTGCTGTTGAAAGTTGAGAATGGCCTTTAACAGTTTTTAAACCATTTTAGCAACAAGCAAACATGGGTATACATTTTAAATATGAAACCCGAGGTAGCATTAAAGATGACAGTTGTAGAAAGAAAATGACATAGCTTTTGTGTAGATATTTTAGCATGTAATTTTCAGCACACAATTCATATAATCAAAAGGCTTGAGATGACCTTGAGAGGTCGTCAGGCCCATTCTTCTGCTATTACAGGGAGCAGTTAACATAAGCACTGAGCAATGATCGGCACATGCAGGTGGGGTAAGGGCCATAGCTGTCTTATCTAAAAGTAACCTTATTTTCCTATGACTTTCAATAAAATGAATGGCCTTCTAGCAAATCCATGGCTCTTTTGAGACATATCTAAATCCCACATGGTAAATAATTTTGATCAAATTGCATTTAGCTTTATAAATAGCAGTCGCATCATCTTGTGGTACAAAGAAAAGATTTAATGTAGCCATCAAGATACATATTGAAATAAAAATATTTCTCAATGAGAAAACTTTCAGAAATTGTGTTATTGCTTAGAAATACTTTGTATATGGCTTTTGGCTCTAAATTTGATTATATTCTGCCCTAGCTTTATTTTAGATTGGACTGTGAGTCTACTTTGCAATTTGGGACAACCTATTTTTTGAACATATTTTCATAGAAGAGTCTCCTTCCGAATATAACCAGGATTCTAGGAATAAAGATGGCAGAGTAGAGGAGGATCACAGGATATCCCTCCTCCCAAAGTTTAAAAACAATGTGAAGTGTCTGGCCCCAAGTTCCCAATAGCAGTCAAGTAAGGAAAACGGTATGGTTTTTATTAGTGAACTTTAAAAAGTGGTAGTACAGAGAGATGTTTCTCCTTACTTTCAGTTTTTAAGAAGTGAGGCAAAGGAAGGAAGATGACAGGAAAAAAATAAAGAAAGAAAGAAGGGAAAGAAAACCAAAAACAATTCTCCTCAATATCCTATTTTGGAGAAAAGTGACTTGAGAGCAGTTTTCCTGTACAAAGTCAAGGAAAAACGTTCTAAAGCAGAACATTTATGTATTCAGTAGAGATAGAATGGTAAGAAGCCAGCTCTTGTGGTTTTCCAGGATACTGAGAAGACTGGACACATTCATGACTAAAAGAGCGGCAGTGATACTGGACATTTAATGAGATTCATCAGAAGAGCCCAGAAGTCAAATTCCTCGGCAAAAGTTCCACTCAAGGCCAGCAAGTGTTGACCACTGCCTTATGTGATGATTCTTTTATGTCAAATTGGCCAAGCCCTGATATCCAGATATTTGGTTAAAAGTCATGCTAGATGTTTCTGTAAGGGTGTTTTCTTAGATAAAACTCTTTGAGGAAAGCAGATTATGCTCCAGAATGTGGGTGGGCCTTGCCCAATCATTTGAGGGCCTGACTAGAAAAAGAGTGTCCTCCCTGGAAGAGAAGGGAATTCTGTCAGCAGAAGGCCTTCAGACTCCAATTCTACCAGCTCTTCCCTCTGTTTCCAGCCCTGCTGGCCTACCCTGCAGATTTTGACTTGTCAGCTTCCACAATCACATAAGCCAATTCCTTAAAATAAATCTCTATCTCTTTATAGATACACATACATATCCTACTGTTTCTGTTTCTCTGGAGAACTGTGACCAGTGCTGCTTAGTAAGGTAAAATTTAATTTCTTGCTCAGTTCTGGTTAATATATTAGCACAGGGCATTCTACTTAGTTAATTAAGGATCCAAGAACCTTGCATCTCATGGCTTTAACTAATTCTAGGGACTTTAAGTTATTTTTTTGACATTTAGGTTAAGATCCCCTACACCTGATGAGCAAACATGGAAGGAGAAAATGATCATTTGTGGGAGGTTTTTCTAGATGGGTCCTAGACCAGCATCTATCACTCTGCTCATTGCCCATTAGGCTGAGTTAGGTCATGGGGTCACCCCACTGCCAGGCAGGCTACCGGGGAGGCTGAGGAATGCTGTATATCCATGTGCCAAGAAGAAAGATGAAATGTACTTTGTGACCTCATGGGGGTCTCATTCATGTGCTCTTAACCGAATCATAGATATGTTTGCTGTTGTTCAGGTGCCAAGTTGTGTCTGACTCTTTGCAATCCCATGGACTGCAGCATGCCAGGCTTCCCTATCCTTCACTATCTCCTGGAATTTGCTCAAATTCATGTCCATTGAGTCAATGATGCCATCCAACCATCTCATCCTCCGTCACGCCCTTCTCCTTTTGCCCTCAGTCTTTCCCAGCATCAGGGTCTTTTCCAGTGAGTTGGCTCTTCACATCAGGTGGCTAAAGTAATGGAGATATAGCTTCAGCATCAGTCCTTCCAATGAATATTCAGGGTTGATTTCCTTTAGGATTGACTGGTTTGATCTCCTTGCTCTCCAAGGGTCTCTCAAGAGTCTTTTTCAGCACCCCACAGTTCAAAAACATCAATTCTTTGACACTCTGCCTTCTTTATAGTCCAACTCTCACATCCATACATGATTACTGGAAAAACCATAGCTTTGACTATATGGACCTTTGTTGGCAAAGCCATGTGTCTGCTTTTTAATACAATGTCTAGGTTTGTCATAGCATTTCTTCCAAGGAGCAAGCATCTTTTCATTTCATGGCTGCAGTCACCATCCATAATGATTTTGGAGAAAATAAAGTCTATCACTATTTCCATTATTTCCCCATCTATTTGCCATGAGGTGAGGGGCCAGATGAGAAAAAGAAAGATATACCCATCTGAATGCAGAGTTCCAAAGAATAGTGAGGAGAGATAAGAAAGCCTTCCTAAGTGATCAATGCAAAGAAACAGAGGAAAACAATAGGCTGGGAAAGATTAGAGCTCTCTTTAAGACAATTACAGCTACAAAGGGAACTTTTCATACAAAGGTCAGAAACGCTATGGATATAACAGAAGCAGAAGATATTAAGAAGAGGTGGCAAGACTACACAGAAGAACTATACAAAAAGATCTTAATGACCCAGACAACCATGGTGATGTGATCCCTTACCTAGAGCCAGATATCCTGGAGTGTGAAGTCAAGTGGGCCTTAGGAAGCATCATTACGAACAAAGCTAGTGGAGGTGATGGCATTCCAGCTGAGCTATTTCAAATCATAAAAGATGATGCTGTGAAGTGCTGCACTGAATATGTCAGCAAATTTGGAAACCTCGGCAGTGGCCACAAGCCTGGAAAGGGTCAGTTTTCATTCCAATCCCTAAGAAAGGCAATGCCAAAGAATATTCAAACTACTGCACAATTGCACTCATCACATATACTAACAAAGTAGTGCTCAAAATTCTCCAAGCCAGGCTTCAACAGTACATGAACCGAGAATTTCCAGATTTCAAGCTGGATTTATAAAAGGCTGAGGAACCAGAGATCAAATTGCTAATATACACTGGACCATTGAAAAAGCAAGACAGTTCCAGAAAAACATCTATTTCTGCTTTATTGACTATGCCAAAGCCTTTAAATGTGTGGACCACAACAAACTGTGGAAAATTCTGAAAGAGATGGGAATACCAGACCACCTTACCTGCCTCCTGAGACTTCTGTATGCAGGTCAAGAAGCATCAGTTAGAACTGCACATGGAACAACAGACTGGTTTCAAATAGGAAAAGGAGTACATCAAGGCTGTATATTGTCACCCTGTTTATTAATTTTATACGTAGAGTACATCATGTAAAATGTTAGGCTGGATGAAGCACAGTCTGGAATCAAGACTGTGGAGAGAAATATCAATAACCTCAGATATGCACATGGCACCACCCTTATGGCAGAAAGTGAATAGGAATTAAAGAGTCTCTTGATGAAGGTGAAAGAGGAAAATGAAAAAGCTGGCTTAAAACTCAACATTCAAGAAACTAAGATAATGGCACCTGGTTCCATCACTTCATGGCAAATAGATGGGGAAAAATTGGAAACAGTGACAGACTTTATTTTCTTGGGCTCCAAGATCACTGCACATGGTGACTGCAGCCCTGAAATTAAAAGATGCTTGCCCTTTGGAAGAAAAGCTATGACCAACCTAGACAGCACGTTAAAAAGCAGAGATATTACTTTGCCTACAAAGGTCCGTATAGTCAAAGCTATGATTTTTTCCAGTAGTCATGTATGGATGTTAGAGTTGGACCATAAAGAAAGCTGAATGCTGAAGAATTAATGCTTTTGAACTGTAATGTTGGAGAAGACTGTTGAGAGTCCCTTGGACTCCAAGGAGATCAAGCCAATCAATCCTAAAGGAAATCAGTCCTGAATGTTCATTGGAAGGACTGATGCTGACACTCCAATACTTTGGCCACCTGATGCGAAGGACTGACTCATTTGAAAAGACCCTGATGCTGGGAAAGATTGAAGGCAGAAGATGATGAGACAGTTGGATGGCATCAACAACTTGATAGATATGAGTCTGAGCAAGCTCCAGGAGTTGGTGATGGACAGGAAAGCCTGGTGTGCTGCAGTCCATGGGGTCACAGAGTCGGGCATGACTGAGTGACTGAACTGAACTGAACTGATGGGACCAGATGTCATGATCTTAGTTTTTTGAATATTGAGTTTTAAGCCAGCTTTTTCACTCTCCTCTTTTACCTTCATCAAGAGGCTCTTAATTCCTCTTCACTATTTGCCAGTAGGGTGGTATCATCTCCATATCTGGTGGTTATTGATATTTCTTCTGGCAATCTTGATTTCAGCTTGTGCTTCTTCTAGCATGGAATTTGGCACAATGTACTCTGCATATAAGTTAAATGAACAGAGTGACAATATACGGTCTTGACAGACACCCTTCCCAGTTCTGAACCAGTCTGTTGCTCTGTGTCTGGTTCTAACTGTTGTTTCTTGACCTGCATACAGGTTTCTCAGGAGGAACCTCTTTAGTTTACCAAATCAGAAAATGCTTGAAAAACAATAAAGTCTTGTTATTCAAATGTGTGGTGTTATTATCATCATTCTTTCAGATACTAAGATTCTGCAAAAAGACTTATTTTTCAGGTCCTTGGTGAGCTCCATGTCCTGCCTGATATTAGTAATCAAGGGATGTATTTCATGGGAGGCATTTGAATGGACTACTTAAAATAATATTTGTTATTCTTCCTGATGACAAAATATTGTAGTGAGAATGCAACATAGAGAAAAGCATAAAGAGAAAACCCCAGGCATCCTCAATTTTTGTACACAGATCTGTTCAATTAAAACTATAAGCTGTGGGGCTTCCCTGGCAGTTCAGTGGTTGACTTCGCCTTCCAATGCAGGGGATGTGGGTTTGATCCCTGGTCAGGAAGCTGAGATCCCACAGGCCTCATGGCCAAAAAAACCAGAATGTGAAACAGTAACAATATTGTAACAAATTCATTAAAGACTTTAAAAATGATCCACATTAAAAAAATGTTTAAAACTCTAAGATGTAACAACGCTCATCCAAACTGGATTAAGCAGAAAAAAGAATTTGTTGGTTTGTGGAGCTGAGCAGGTTGGGGGGCTCTCTCTTGCTGTAGGTGGGTTCCTCCAGCAGGACTCAGACCTTCCTTCCCAGTGGTCCTCTCAGCTTGGCCTCTTCTTCACCTGGCCTTGGCCTCAGCTTGGTTCTCTTATGAGGGCAGATGGCTGCTCTGGTTCTGACATCACACTCTTTTGCTGTACCAACCAGAGGAAGGCAGGATGGCCCTTTTAGTTGCTCTCTCTGAAGAGCCAGGACACTATTTTCCTTTCCTCCCAGGAAAATCTGATGTTTCATGGGCCTGAATTGTGGGCTTATCCCTGATTCAGTTATGGAAGTGAGGATTTGCTCATGTCAGACAAGACTCACTTTAGGAGCCGAGTGACCCCAGGAACAACTCTTTCTGGAGCACATAGGCAACACAGGAAAACACAGACGCCAGATGAAAGTTAGAGAGTTGTTATCAATAAGAACGGGGAATGGATTCTGTTGTCTAAAGGGTCTAAGCCTCCACACACCCATAAACACACACATACTCACTCGACTTTAACAGAATCAGTAGTATATTCTACATACTCTATCTTTTATGATCTGTTTTATTTTTTTCACTTAAAGACACATCGTAACCATTTCCCCATGCCGTTAGATATTTTTAATAATGTCGTTGTCAGTGGCTTCAATTCTTGCACTGTGTGGATCAATCATAGTTTAACAAATCTTCAGTTCAGTTCAGTTCAGTCACTCAGTTGTGTCCGACTCTTTGCGATCCCATGAATCACAGCATGCCAAGCCTCCCTGTCCATCACCAACTCCCGGAGTTCACTCAGACTCACGTTCATCGAGTGCGTGATGCCATCCAGCCATCTCATCTTCGGTCGTTCCCTTCTTCTCCTGCCCCCAATCCCTCCCAGCATCAAAGTCTTTATGTTACTGTTAGATATTTAGGTAATTTCCAAAGTTTTTTTGATATTGCACTGCAATACATGTCCTTATAAATATTTTGTGTACATCTCTAATAATCATTTTAACTTTATTTATTAAATTGATTTCATCTGCAAATCATTTTTGTGGGATATTGCTAATTTCATAGCTGGCCATGAGATCTTGAATAAATTTCTGAAAGGTTTTTTTAACAATTTTATTTTATTTATTTTTTTCTTTTTAGCCACACTGCATAGCATTTGAAGAGATATCTTAATCTCACTGGGCCTCATGTGTAAAATCTGTTTAATAGTAGCATCAATTTCACAGGAAAAGATTAAATGAGGTGATTTGTTTAAAATCTTCATATGGTATATGCTAAATACTCAGCATTATGTATATATTACACACACTCCTTATAGCAATGGGCAGAGTAGGTTTTCAATAACTATTAGCTTGTGAATAAATGTAGTAATACTTGAAATACTTAGCAAGTCTTCATGTCATATGAATTAAATTTTTCTTATTTTACCACTTAATCTAATTTGCATATTTGATATCTATTATTATCATTGTTGTTGTTTGACAATGACACAGATTTTATAGATGAGTATGATGTTGGGCAAAGAGATGGAACAAGATTACACATTGAGTTCATGGTCAAGATCTGAAACTCCTTGAGTCCTATACCTTAGTAAATAGATCTTTTCTCCAAGTAGTCAGGAGATAAAAATTATCTTTTACCTCTGATATCATTCAATTTCAATAAATTCTTTACATAAATTCATTTTCAAACAATATGTTTAACCACTCCACCAAAAGCACAACTAGGGAAGATTAAAAAATAGACAAACAAAATTGAGAATTAGAGTCTAAGAAGACATGAAATGCATTTAATAAAAGTTCACTTTTTAAAATAAAAATTAAGTTGCTTGGCATACACATAGAATCTAATACTATATTACAATGAAAAGGAATGAACTACTTTTGTACATTTAACATTGATGAATTTCCCATTATAACACTGAGCAAAAGAAGCCATATACAAAAGAGAAGCTATTTTTGACTATTTATGTGAAGTTCAAAAATAGGTAAAACTGATACATACATACACACATATGTATATATATCTCTGAATCTCTGCTATATACCAGAAAATAACATATTATAAATCAACTATTTTTCTGTACAATATATATCAACAAGGCAAGAAATTAGCTTGATGATTCCCCACTGGTAGATGTGTGCTACACAATGTCCTTGATTGACCTTGGGCAGGGTCGGGTTTGTGGCTGAACAAGGTGCGTCTGCTTAGAGGATGTGATTGGCATGAGCTATGGAAGTTGAGTTGTTACCAGAATGTTGCTGCTGACACTGCCTTTTAAATGTCCTTCCAGAATAGCTGGACTTGTGCAGTATGAGGTTTAGGGCAATAGACACCACTATCTTACAAAGTAAAAATTGGGAATCTAATTTTGGCATTGATAATATGGAATGACTACCTAGGAATCACTGCATCAACAATGATGCAAATCATGACTTCTTCTCTTCCCTTACAGAGGAGCAGGTGGTTCAGACTTGTCTGGGAGGTACTTTCAGCAATATTACTATTCTATGTGTCCAAAGAAGATGGGCAGTAATATCTGTTACCCGTTTAAATACATTCTGAACTTCAGATAGTGCATATCTGTGACATTGAAAAAACTCAGCTAAAGTGATGGCATCTAGTCTCATCATTTCATGGAATATAGATGGGGAAAAAGTGGAAACAGTGGCAGATTTTATTTTCTTAGGCTCCAAAAGCACTGCAGATGGTGACTGCAGCCATGAAATTCAAAGAGGCTTGCTCCTTGGAAGAAAAGCTCTGACAAACCTAGACAGCATATTAAAATGCAGAGACATCACTTTGCCAAAAAAGGTCCATATAGTCAAAGCTATGGTTTTTCCAGCAGTCATGTGTGGATATGAGAGTTGGACCATAAAGAAGGCTGAATGCCAAAGAATCAATGCTTTTGAACTATGTTGCTGAAGAAGACTCTTGAGAGACCCTTGGACAGCAAGATCAATCCAGCCAATCCTAAAGGAAATCAGTCTTGAATATTCATTGGAAGGACTAATGGTGAAGCTGAAGCTCTAATACTTTGGCAACTATATGGGAAGAACTGACTGATTGGAAAAGACTCTGATGCTGGGAAAGATTGAAGGCAGGAGGAGAAGAGGGTGACAGAGGATGAGATAGTTGGATGGCATCATCAACTCAATGGACATAAGTCTGAGCAAACTTCAGGAGACAGTGAAGGACAGGGAAGCCTGGCATGCTGTAGTCCATGGTGTCTAAAAAAGCTGGACAAACCTAGTGACTGAACAACAATGATATGATATTTAAAATTTTTAATGAGTTAATTTTAAGTGTAATTGCCTTTCTATCTTTGTGCTGCTGCTGCTGCTAAGTCGCTTCAGTCATGTCCAACTCTGTGCGACCCCATAGATGGCAGCCCACCAGGCTCCCCCGTTCCTGGGATTCTCCAGGCAAGAACACTGGAGTGGGTTGCCATTTCCTTCTCCAATGCACGAAAGTGAAAAGTGAAAGTGAAGACGCTCAGCTGTGTCCAACTCTTGTATGTGAAGTCAAATTCATAATAGAGCTGTGAAAAAAATTGGGTAAGAATACTGAGAAATATTCTTACTTGCCTTTCTTTCTCCAATCCAGCCATTGAGTCAGAGCTAGAAACTTGAGTCTTTTGTTGAAGTTTCCAGTTTCCATGTAGGGCTGACCCTGAAGATATATTGATAAGAAGTATAAAGCAGTTTGAAAGAAATCTGACTTTTCTTTTCCATGACAGCTTTCTTTCACTCCATGACATGCTTTATTTGACTAAGAAATGAAAACTTATTTATATTAATAGTACCTCATTAAATGTCTTCAGGCTGGTGCAAGTTTTAAGATATTCTTTTCCATCAGGATGCATGGCATTAATGTGTAAATTTGTGTTTTATCCCACTTAGTCTATTTTTATAAATATTTCTTCAAAATTCATATTTTAGGCTTAGTTTTTATATCATTCAAATATTCAGGAAGAAAATACCATGAGTGATATTTCTTTGTTTAATGGATAATCACAAATTTTGGAATTGTTAGTGAAACTGCATTATTAGATTTAGTCTCAAATTACTCTTAAAATATGCAGGACCAGAGGCCCCCAAATAAAAATAGCTTTGATTATAGGCCAAATTCTGCATAATTTTGTTATTTTGTAACTTGATATCTTAAGGAGGAAAAATCTGAAGTTCAATAGACTAGACCAAAAGTAATAAGACTGGTATTTTTTTTTATAAGCCTGCAAGATCTTAAATGTTTATCCAAGCACTATTTTTCTTCTAAGAAGCCATCTTTAGAAGTTTATGTAATAATGTGTGTTTGAAATACATTTGCAGTTCTTTTAGCCTTCTCTTTTACAAGACTTAACACTGAATAAATTTTATTTCCAAAAATCAAGTCCTTTCTTTAAGAATAAAGATTTCACACAGTTAAAAACACTCAAATGAGGGACTTCCCTGGTGGTCTAGTGGTTAAGATTCCACACTTACAATGCAGGGGGCACAGGTCTGATCCCTGGTTGGGGAGCTAGGATCCTGCATGCTTCAGTGTGGTGTGGCCAAAAGAAATAATGGAATGTGCTACTAGCTTTTGAAGACCAAATATTTGGGACAGTGGCAGTGGTTCTGCAGGATCATATGTCACCTTGGAAGGTGGCAGTGCAAACTTTTGCGGAAAATTTTTGATGAATTTATTAAATCTGGCATGTAATTCTGAAGTCATCTGTTCTTAGAATTTATGTGAATTAATTTTTATGCCATGTTTGTTGATTTTAGTAGACTATGTCATGTGCCTCTAAAATTCGAGATTTTAGACTTGAATGTCAGTCCTACACTCACCTTTGTTGCCTTACACTAGGCCTTGTCTGCATTTTTGAAGTAATTCCATGTAAAGGTAGACTCTTTGTGACCCAGTGGACTCTAGCTTGCCAGGCTCCTCTGTCCATAGGTTTCTCCAGTCAAGAACACTGAAGTGGGTTGCTGTGCCCTCCTTCAGGGGATCTTCCCAACCCAGGGACTGAACCCATGTCTCCTGTGGCCCGTGCACTGTAGGCAGATTCTTTACCACTGAGCCACTGGGAAGCCCACACATATAGGTACCAAGTGCCAGTGGGATGAATGATACTGGGAATTTGGATGTTGTGATGCAAGTACATCAATGCACAAGTTTGTTCAAGTACAATGTACAAGTACCAATGTACAAAGTTTATACAAGTTTGTTGAATTCATGGAAGAAGAGAAGACATATAGACCATTTCATTTAGGACTCTTGAATGCCAATGACAGAGAACTGAATCTAACTTCGATTAAATCAAGAAGCTGTCTTATTGGCTCAGGTAACAAAATAGTCTAGGAGTGTTGCTTTTTCATCATGGCTGAGTGAAGGTGATCAGGACCTGGCTTCTTTCTATCCATTGGCTTTGCTCCCCTTCTAAGAATTCATGTGGAGTAAAGATGAGAGTTGCGTTCTACCCTACATGCTTTGAAGTTCAAGTCCATCTGGGAAGGATCCTTGTATCTGTTCTAAAAGTCCCCGCCAAGGTCACATTGTTTCAGATTCGGTCACATGCTTGTCCCCAGTCACTTTGAGAGGAATGAGCAGTGCTAATTGGTTTGGGCCAATCAGGAGCTATTCTTGGAATCAGCAGTGAGGTTAATTCTGCCCAAATACATGGGTTGAAAGTAGAGTTTGGGTGTGCTCAAGGAAATTTGGAGTATGAACACTGACTAGCAGAATCAACAGATGTCTCCCACAGGCACAAGTGACTTCTGCCTTTCTGCTTTCACCCATGTAGTAAGCTAGTGCTGTACATACATTACTTTTGGGGGCACTTGAAGTGCTTCTCTTTTGGTGACTGTCTCATCTGCAGGTTAGTTGTAAATGTGTATGTGTGTGTGTGTGCACATGTGTTTGTGTGTGTGTGTGTGTGTGTGTGTGTGTATGTAGCATGAGGGAGGAAAAGCCACTCTTTAAGATGGCCAGTATATGAAGTTCCCAATATTAAGTTGATTCTTGATTGTGCTTTCCAGTGTAAAAATTTTCTTTATAGTATGACTGTATGAATTAAAGAAACAAATTAAGTAACAGCATTTGATGTAGGTGGGACTAGACAGTTGTCAACTTCTATATCCTATCCTTTCCCATCAATTTCTTCATACTGGCAAAGAACTTACGACACTATTTTGAAGCCCCGTGTATGTAATATACTTTCAAATATAAGTGGTAATAGCCATTTTGTAGCCCATCTGTGGCCTAGTACAGAGTTGGGAACCAACAGGAATGATAATTGTTGCTGGCTAATGTTTCAAAATGCAGATGTAAGTTTTTCTGATTCATAAACCAAGTACAAGTCCTTTGACTTCAGGCTACTGTTTAACAGCCTGAATGGAGCTTGCAGAGGATAAAGAAAAGACAGTCTTCTTTGAAGATAATAGTTCTTGGTGCTGAGTCAGGCATGGGAGAGGAGAGAGACAACCAGCTACTGAGCAAAGTCCCTCTTCCTTAGGTTGTTGACCTTGAACAGTCTGCACTACAGCCCACTCTGTTATGATGGGCTCCACAGGCTGATCAGAAGGAGTGGAAGGGGTGCACGATTATCCTGGTATTTGTAAAGAACTGACCAACAGGATAATTAAATCATGGCTGAAGGAGAGTAATAATGGTTGGATTGAAAAAAATCTATTCCATTAAAAACCCATTAGAAAACTTTATGATCATCTTAAAAGTGATATCTGCATTCAGATAAACTACATGTTATAGAAATTAGCATAATTTTCACATTTCTACAGTTTTTATTTTTTAAATTCCATGGTCTTGAAATTACTCGAATGATGCCCATGCTGTGGTTGTGATGTGGTTTCTGTGAACTCAAGCCTTCTCTGCCCCTGGATACACATTCAGTCCAAGAGGTAATCTCTGAGAGGGGTGAAGTTTTCTTTCAGGGCTATAAACCAGTCAAAATTCACAAAAAGGAAGCTTTAAATTTCCACATTGGGAAGGGAGTTGTTAAAGCTGGCTTTTAGAGTGATGAAACTGCAATTCGGTATTCTGAATACGTTCTCTGTTACCCCTCCCCTCCCTCCACTGCCTCTGTCTGAGCACTTGCATTTAGAAGCTGGTAGAACTGTTGTCTACATTAACATTGCCTCCTTTCTCCATTGATTTCTGTTGTGAATAGGCCTCCTTGAATTCACGGTCATCTGCATCTTTAGGGTTCCCCTAAGGGATATTGGATTTCCTGCTTGGAGGACTAATCAGAACCATTAATCAGCCACGAAAATAAGCAGTGGCCTATAAGCCTAGGGCTTGAAGGAAATCAGGGCTGGCTTATTGAAAATTAGGCAATAGGTATAGAAGAAATATATTTATTTATGAATACCATGCAGTGCCATCAGGAATTTGAAGTGGCAAAACAGATTTTTAGTTTTTGAGTGGTTTAGGGGCTCAGAATTTTCATCAGGGTTAAGTGGAGGTTACAAGGAGATGCTCGCAGGCACCCCTGTACAGGGCCATATTGTACCAGGAACAGAACTTCAGGTGGACTGAGAAAGCATGCCTTGGACCTAATGACGGACCTCCATTTCCATATCTGTAATTAATGTACTATGTTGTTCTCGTCTCTACAATAATTTTTCTCAGAGAGTTGTGGCGATTAAATGAAGTAGAATATATCACAAAATAGGAAATCAGAACTGCTAGTTTTTGACTTAATTTGGGTTTTCCCTGAAGTAGGTCCTGGGATAGAAGTTTGAGTTATAAGAAGTTTGGGTGGGAAGTATAAGGAATACTCGTAGGGAAATGGGGGAAGCAGAAGAGAGAAGATAAGTCGCTATCAAGTCAGCTGTCACTGAGAGCATCTGTAACTTAATCATACAGGGAATCTCTGGAAAGAGGGACTAAGCACTCATCTTGGATTATTATTTCCGAGGGCTGGGGAGCTGGTGTATTGATACAACAGTCTTGAAAATGCCTGCTTAGGTATGCAACTAACAGGTGTTCATGCCTCAGCATTTCATCAGTTCAGTTCAGTCCAGTCACTCAGTCGTGTCCAACTCTTTGTGACCCCTTAGACTGCAGCATGCCAGGCTTCCCTGTTCACCACCAACTCCCAGAGCTTGCTCAAACTCATGTCCATCGAGTCGGTGATACCATCCAACCATCTTACCCTCTGTCTTCCCCTTCTCCTCTTGCCTTCAATCTTTCCCAGCATCAGGGTCTTTTCCAATGAGTCAGTTCTTTGCATCAGGTGGTCAAAGTATTGGAGTTTCAGCTTCACCATCAGTCCTTCCAATGAATCTTCAGGACTGATTTCCTTTAGGATGGACTGGTTGGATCTCCTTGCAGTCCACGGGACTGTTAAGAGCCTTCTCCAACACCACAGTTCAAAAGCATTAGTTCTTTGATGCTCAGCTTTCTTTATAGTCCAAATCTGACACACAGTATTTCATACATCTCCAGATTACTGGTCAAGGGCAACATAACCTTCTCTTTTTTTTTCACTGTTCCAGAAAAGAGTTCTCAGGGCCAGAGTGCAGATTCCCACAGTTGGAAGGAGCTGGAGCAGTGGGGATGTGAAGTGATGTGATGGGTTACTACGTTACCAACATCTGCAACAGAGGTAAATACGTTTATCCTGAAAAGTAGATTGCATGGGCACCTCTCAAACCCCCTTTCTCAGGGAGATACTTGAAAATGAACTCCAGCAAAATGAGGATGAGATGAACTCTCAGCAAATCCAAGAACAAGAAATCATGGGATGTGGAAAACAACCCCCAAAAAACAGTGAAAGGGGGGTCCTGGGATGAGGGCAAAGTGGCATGCCAGGGGAGCAGTCAGTCTAGGTAAGAACTGAAGGAACAAGTGTCCTGGGAGCATGGTTTTTAGGTAAAGTGGAAATGGATAGAATGCTCAATAAAATGGAGAATTAGAAAATGAAGAAAATGATAAGGATTATTAGAGGCTAGAAAGAAAAATGTGGAGAAGGCAATGGCAACCCACTCCAGTACTATTGACTGGAAAATCCCATGGACAGAGGAGCCTGGTAGGCTGCAGTCTATGGGGTCGCTAAAAGTAGGACATGACTCAGCAACTTCACTTTCACTTTTCACTTTCATGCACTGGAGAAGGAAATGGCAACCCACTCCAGTGATCTTGCCTGGAGAATCCCAGGGACGGGGGAGCCTGGTGGGCTGCCGTCTATGGGGTCACACAGAGTTGGACACGACTGAAGCGACTTAGCAGCAGCAGCAGAAAGAAAAATGATGAGGAATTCCAGGAAAGAAAGAAGCTGTATGTGAAAGAAAATGTAGTTATAGCTTGCTATTGGAGCCTTCCAATGACTTGACTATGGCTCACAGGCAAGTTCCAACTTTGAAATCAACCTACAGATAATACCAAAGACTTAATTATGACATCAGCATTCAAAGTAAGTATACCAGCAAAGGTAACAGTTGGAAAACAAAAGAAAGCTAAAGGTAAGGGAAAAATTTTAGTAATAGCAGTCTCTGCCCAAGTGAGCAGTCAAAAGGTTTCTGTAGATGTTGGAACAAAAAAAAAAAAAAAAAAAGTCTGTAAATATATACGTGTGGAGTGAAAGTTGCTCAGTCATGTCTGACTCTTTAGTCTGACTCTACAGTCCATGGAATTCTCCAGGACAGAATACTGGAGTGGGTAGCCTTTCCCTTTTCCAGGGAAATATATACATATACATATTTATAAAATATACATAAAATTGAGGCGGAACCACGAATTAGGTCTCTGTTGAGTTTTTGTAAACAACTTTTGAAAACATTTTTATGACTAGCTTAATAATTATTTTATTTGGTGTGAAAGTATGCAGTAGAGTTACAAAATTTTAGTCCTATAGAATCTTAGGGATACTCTAGTCCAGCCTTCTTCCTTTGTAGCTATAGCAACCAAGATCCAGAGAGTTGAACATACCCATCCAAATTTGTATAACCAACTGGTTATGGGAAAGACAAGCCTGGAGGCTTAGGTCCTGTCTGAAACTTCTCTTTTTTTTTTCCTGCTCTGCCGTAGAGCTAGGATCTTGGATGAAGAGCTGTTAGGATGTTTAACAATAGGAAACAAGAAAAGCCACTATGGGAGACATTACCAGTACCCACCAATATCTTGGTCTCATCCAGAAGCAAGAGAAAAATACATCTTAGCTTTCTTGCAGTTAAGCAGGATGATTGTGGTTAATGTTTCTATGGGATGAAGGATTTAATTGCTAGTGAGCCATTTCTCTCTCTTCCACTTTCCTTGCCAGTGAGTTCTTTTCCTTGTGGTATGGTTATGCCCTTGTCAGTGTGGATCAGTGTGTCATCCACTTGTCAGTGTGGATCTCTAAGTGACTGCATGGAGCAGATGAACTGTATTAGATATGTAATATGGACAAGAAATAAACTTTGTGATGTTAAGTCAGTGAGATTTTTGGGTTGTTTGTTATAGCATAGACTTTCCTATCCTAATACACTCATCAATAACTTTTCACTGAAATTCATTTATGATATTTCACAAAACTGAAATCTGCCTTGAAACAGTTCTACAGTATAATGGTGGAGGACATGTATGAAGGAGGCAAAAATTCCATTCTTAACTTAAAAGAATTCAACATAGAACATTCCATTATAGATGGAAAAGATACTTATTTTTTCAGTGATCTCCATTAAATTACTATATAATTTCTAAAATGAATTTTTTGCCCCAAATCTTCATATTAAACCTAACTTTAAATTTTTGTATGTTTTAATTTAAAATAACTTTCCCTGAAAATGTATATTGTCAGTGTTCCTTTATTATCCAATAATGAATTTATAGTTTCCCATTTTTATCACAACACTGAGAACTAAACAATGCTAAAGAAAAATAAAACTAATTTAAATTTACCACTATTATAAGATGAGAAGAAGTATATTCATTATTTACTACTTTACAATGTCTAGTAAAATGCTATCCTTGTAACATTTATAGTTCTATGATCTTAATTTTTAGGCGCTGTATCTTTTGTATGTTATTAGGATTTATAAATTTTATTTTTTAAAAGTTTTTTTTTTTTTGGTGTGAACCACTTTTAAAAATCTTTATAGAATTTGTTACAGTATTTCTTCTGTTTTATGTTTTGACTTGATTTTTGACCAAAAGGTATGTGGACTCTTAGCTCCCTGACCAGGGATCGAACTGGCACCTTCTACATTGGAAGGTAAAGTCTTAACCACTGGATCACCAAGGAAGTCCCAGGATGTAAATTTTAGGATCTTCTATTTTTTTTTCTCATTCCGAGGAGCCTTCTGCTAGTCATAGATTGATACATTTATTTTTTTCACCTTTTTCTCCCAGCCCTCTGCATACATCTCCTGCCAGTGTCCTTAGTTTCGTCTCAATTTCCAACCCAGCTGACTCTCCATCAAACTGGAACACCATGGTAGTCATGTCATAGATTTGTTTGGTTAAAAGGAAATAAGATGATGACCTTAAGCTACTTAGCATGTTGCCCAACCATTGTTTGTACTCAGTAAATATTTTCTATTAATGTTATTATGTAAATGATTTAAGGGAATCCTGGACTGTGAAGAAAGCTGAGCACCGAAGAATTGATGCTTTTGAACTGTGGTGTTGGAGAAGACTCTTGAGAGTCCCTTGGACTGCAAGGAGATCCAACCAGTCCATTCTAAAGGAGACCAGTCCTGGGTGTTCACTGGAAGGACTGATGCTGAAGCTGAAACTCCAATACTTTGGCTGCCTGATGTGAAGAGCTGACTCATTGGAAAAGACCCTGATGCTGGGAGGGATTGGGGGCAGGAGGAGAAGGGGATGACAGAGGATGAGATGGCTGGATGGCATCACTGACTCGATGGACATGAGCTTGAGTGAATTCCGGGAGTTGGTGATGGCCAGGGAGGCCTGGTGTGCCGCGATTCACGGGGTCGCCAAGAGTCGGACATGACTGAGTGACTGAACTGAACTGAACTGAAACACCTATATTTGTCAGGTTAAGATAACACATGAAAAGATGCTCAACATCACTCATTATCAGAGAAATGCAAATCAAAACCACAATGAGGTACCATTTCATGCCAGTCAGAATGGCTGCGATCCAAAAATCTATAAGCAATAAATGCTGGAGAGAGTGTGGAGAAAAGGGAACCCTCTTACACTGTTGTGGGAATGCAAACCAGTACAGCTACTATGGAGAACAGTGTGGAGATTCCTTACAAAACTGGAAATAGAACTGTCTTATGACCCAGCAATCCCACTGCTGGGCATACACCCTGAGGAAACCAGAATTGAAAGAGACACGTGTACCCCAATGTTCATTGCAGCACTGTTTATAATAGCCAGGTCATGGAAGCAACCTAGATGTCCATCAGCAGATGAATGGATAAGAAAGCTGTGGTACATATACACAATGGAATATTACTCAGCCACTAAAAAGAATATATTTGAATCAGTTCTAATGATGTGGATGAAACTGGAGCCGATTATAGAGAGTGAAGTAAGCCAGAAAGAAAAACACCTATACAGTATGCTGCTGCTGCTGCTGCTGCTAAGTTGCTTCAGTCATGTCCGACTCTGTGCGACCCCAGAGACTCAGCCCACCGGGCTCCCCCATCCCTGGGGTTCTCCAGGCAAGAATACCGGAGTGGGTTGCCATTTCCTTCTCCAATGCATGAAAGTGAAAAGTGAAAGTGACGCCGCTTAGTTGTTTCTGGACTCTTAGCGACCCCATGGACTGCAGCCCACCAGGCTCCTCCATCCATACAGTATACTAGTGCATATATATGGAATGTAGAGAGATGGTAATGATAACCCTGTATGCAAAAGAGACACAGATGTATAGAATAGGCTTTTGGACTCTGTGGGAGAGGGAAAGGGTGGGATGATTTGGGAGAATGGCATTGATGTATGGTATGATGTATAATATCATATATGAAACGAATCACCAGTCCAGGTTTGATGCATGATACTGGATGCTTGGGGCTGGTGCACTGGGATGACCCAGAGGGATAGTATGGTGAGGGAGGAGGGAGGGGGGTTCAGGATGGGGAACACGTGTATACCTGTGGTGGATTCATGTTGATGTATGGAAAAACCAATATAAAATTGTAAAGTTATTATCCTCCAATTAAAATAAATAAATTTATATTTTTAAAAAATGAAAAAAATTTATTCTTTATCTTTCATGATGATTCTTCAAAAAACAGTTGTTAATAATAGCAGTTGTCATTTTTCAAAATGGAATGTTGCTATTTTAGAGAAGAAAAAGAAAGAGAAGAATATTTAGGTTAAAATACAAACTACAACAAGTATACACTCTTTTTCTAAAGTTCATTGCAGAAAGTTCAGATTTCCCCTTAAACAAGGCAGATTCTATTGATTAATACTCTAGGTGTAAGATAAAAAATAAATCAGATACTCATGAAGACATTCATGAGTATCTGAAAGTGTAGAAGAAAAGAGGGATCTTCTTAGGTAGCATCAGCAATTAAAACTAAATGAATGTAGACTATAAATAAGGAAATATTAAAAGTTTTTCTTAAGATGATTTTGGAAATAGCATAAAGATCTCAAAGTTTTTAGATGATTATTCCTTTTCAAATGATGGCATCTATTTAGTTGTCTGTTCTACATATTATATCTATGTATTTTAAATTGGAAGTCTAAAGGCTAAGTGGTATTGAATTCAGTCAGCATAATGATTACAATTATTTATTTGTTATAGTCTTAGCAGTTTGATACATTATGGTTAAAAAAACACACACACACACACACACACACAAACCACCCCTTCAGACATTATATAGCAGGTTAAATTCAGCATAGAGTAAAATTACTAACATTAAGTTTTAAAATAAAATTTTTAAAAGTAAAAATTAGAAAGAAGGAATGCTAGCGCTTTCTTTGAATTTTTCATTTGAGATTTGAATCTCGATCTCCAGTTCGCAGAGTGCATTCTTCGAAGCTTGCATCAAGGTCTCTCTTCTCAGTCAATTTTATTTATGTAGAATCTTTCATCAAAAGATCACAAAGAGCTGTCTAACCAGCTATAAAGAAACATAAATCAAAAAAGAAAACGAAATGCTCAAACAATAAAATTATACATTAGAGGCCCATTTAAAGCAGAACATTTTAAGATGAGAAAAAAGTCTTGGCTGGAGTATACAGAACATAAGTTATAATGGGAAGCTATTTTATAATTTGGTGAAAAATGAAAAAGGCCCACTTCTAATAGTGGAGAGGCTATTATTAGGAGTGATCACTTGCATACCAGTGCTGTAATGCAGGGGTTGAAGAGCATAATAACGTGAAGTGGAACTGACAAAATCTGGAGGCACTCTTCTCCTTGCTCCAGTGAGGAAAAAAAAATGTTTTTATTCCATAAATGGGCGTTGTGCCCAAGTCTCCTGCTCTTTAGCATGCCTATTGCAGATTTCCAGCGTGCCTTTCTCAGAAGGCTCTATGCTAACGTCCCACAGTACATATATAATACCCATATCATACTTATGATATATATCCACCACACAGGGGTCTCCAGCAAGCCGAGGCGATTCTTCAATCTCTGTTGTCATCTTTACTTGCTTCTTCAGCACTGATTAATTCAGTGCCCCCAAGTCTCAGGATTTCTAATTTATGGTAGGAAAATATTCATTTTAATGTGCCCAAGCATAGGGAAAATGTAAGAATCCTGTAATACTCTTGCTTTAACAAAGCCCAGCAGAAAGCCTTTTAAGCTTGCTTATCTAGAGAAGCTCAAGAAACCTGAGCCATCAGTCTTTTGTTTTATTGGCATTAAAATAACTATCAAGAAAATGTTCTTTGGCATAAAGTTTATAGTATTCAGATGAAAGACTACATTCTGATTTTTAGAATTTCAAATATTTCTAAGTTTCCAGTCTCCTTTTGTTCAAACCGAACTCTTCGGATACTTTATCTTATGGCTTGAGGATTATCCCTGACTACTTGTGGTAAGAAAATTTACACAGAGTGTGATATTTATACCTTTGTTAACACTAAACTTCATGTTCAAAGTGATGTACATTCTGCATGCAATGTATGTTTGGTTAGTGTGACAATGGTAGTAGATATAGAATTTTAGCCTCTTCGTTATTTATGACCTAAGGAATATGTGATTTGCTGTTTGTATGCTTCCCAGAAATTAACAGTTGCCAAGTTATGGACTAATATGCATGTGAAGGAAGAAAAAAGTGAAGGAGAAAAGAAGGAAGCAACACGGCTGTTGGGTCATTTCTATCACACTGAATAGTCCCTCTGAATTAGTGATATTTGAACTGAGACCCAAAAGAAGGAATGAGTTAGCCATGTGAGGAAAGAAAAAAAAAAAGACCTCTTTTGAGCCAAACTGGATGAGCAAAAAGGAAGGAAAGCAGATACGAATGTTTGCTGCTGCTGCTGCTGCTAAGTCGTTTCAGTCGTATCCGACTCTGTGCGACCCCATAGACAGAAGCCCACCAGGCTCCCCGGTCCCTGGGATTCTCCAGGCAAGAACACCAGAGTGGGTTGCCATTTCCTTCTCCAGTGCACGAAACTGAAAAGGGAAAATGAAGTCACTCAGTTGTGTCTGACTCTTAGTGACCTCATGGACTGCAGCCCACCAGGCTTCTCCGTCCATGGGACTTTCTAGGCAAGAGTACTGGAATGGGTTGCCATTGCCTTCTCCTTTGAATGTTTGAGTAACTGAAAAAAGTCCAGTGAACCTGAATAAAGTCAACGACCTTAGGGAGAATTTGATAAAAATGAGTATTCATAGACCATGGATCAGTCAGTGGTTGCCAAAGGAAGGCATAAGAGCTATCCTGAGCAGAAAGAAATTTATGCTAAAGATTGTAGTGGAATGCAAACTAGTACAGCTACTATGGAGAACAGTGTGGAGATTCCTTAAAAAACTGGAAATGGAACTGCCATATGACCCAGCAATCCCACTGCTGGGCATACAAACCGAGGAACCAGAATTGAAAGAGACACGTGTACCCCAATGTTCATCACAGCACTGTCTACAATAGCTAGGACATAGAAGCAACCAAGATGTCCATTGGCAGAAGAATGGATAAGAAAGCTGTGGTGCATATACACAATGGAATATTATTCAGCTATTTAAAAGAATGCATTTGAATCAGTTCTAATGATGTGGATGAAACTGGAGCCTATTATACAGAGTGAAGTAAATCAGAAAGAAAAACACCAATAATTATATTGACACATATATATGGAATTTAGAAAGATGGTAACGATGACTTTATATGCAAGACAGCAAAAGATACACAGATGTAAAGAACAGACTTTTGTACTCTGTGGGAGAAGGCAAGAGTGGGATGATTTGAGAGAACAGCATTGAAACATGTATATTACCAAATATGAACTAGATCGCCAGTCCAGGTTCAATACATGAGACAGGGTGCTCAGGGCTGGTGCACTGGGATGACCCAGAGGGATGGGATGGGGATGGAAGTGGGAGGGGGTTCAGGATGGGGGACACATGTACTCCCTTGGCTGATTCATATGAATGTATGGCAAAAACCACTACAATACTGTAAAGTAACTAGCCTCCAATTAAGATAAGTTAATTAAACAAACAAACAAAAAGAATGTAGTAGAGAGTCTCTGTATCCACAGTTGATGGGAACTGTGGAGAATAGGACTGGAAAATAAGCAGGTACCAAGGAATGGTAGAGGAGAAATTATCTCTTAGATGATGCTGGTGTTTGTGCCTCCACTGGATATTTAGTGCTGCTAATTAATGTCAGTAAGGAAGAATTTCTCACCTATCTTGACAGCTTTATGACTTCCTTTCAGAACTGAACATCCCACCTGGAGGTGCCCTACTTGCTAAACATAGGTCATGGCTGTGTGCCCTCAGCGCCTGGGAGTGGAGAAGGAAATGCTTGGATCCTTGGCTTCAGGAAGACTCACAAAATGGGGATCTTCCTTCACATAGGAAGGGGATTCAGTTGCTGTGTAGTTAAATGGCCACCAACCCATAGTAAGGAATCTAGGTTTTGTTTAGGTGCAGGGGAGGTTTTGTTTTTGGCAGGGAAGGGGACATAGTTCTACGTTTTATATTAAGATCTCTTTGGCTGCTATTTTTGACCTTGTGGGGTTGCCCTGTATCTCAGTGGTAAAGAATTCACCTTGCAGTGCTGGAGACACGGGCTTGATCCCTCAGTTGGGAGGATCCCCTGGAGGAGGGGCACGGCAGCCCACTCTAGTATTCTTACCCGAAGAATCCCCATGGACAGAGGAGCCTGGTGGGCTACAGACTATGGGGTGGCAAAGAGTCAGATACAACTGAAGCGACTTAATATGCATGCATGCACTTGACCTTGTACTCCAGTCTTAGACATAAGTAAGAAAAACATCAACCCCAGACAGTTTAAATATAATGTCTATAACAGGATAATCCTTTCTTTCATATAGTAGCTAAAATTTAAAACTTGATCAAGTATGGTATAAATGCTTTGAATATTTTTGCTCTTAACGTTTTAACTGCCTCTAGCTTCTCATCCTTCAAAGTCAGGAATGAGGAAGGTTTAATTCTGACTTCCACTTTGACTCTGGAGGACTAAAACAGGAGATCAAAGAACAAAACAGGGACTATATAAAGCACCAAAGCCCGTACTGAAAGCTTGGTAAGGTTTCAGTAAAACTCAGAAATGAAACTGGATTTTTTTTTTTTTAAACAAAGAATAGAAAGCACAAACATTTGGCCCTGTGATGCTGGAATGTTAAAAATTGCGATTCTTTTCATTGTGCCTTCTTTGAAAACAATTTAAGTAGAAATAATTTAAAAATACCATTTTTTTCCCCTAGAGTCATAGATTTTTCAAATCACCAACAGACGTGATACAAATTCTTAGTGGACACCTAAAAGAAAGGAGAATTTCAGTCCAGAAAGGGCTAAAACTTGCTGCCCATTGGTTTCTCAAAGTGAACAATAGGGAAATTATTTGGAAAGGAAAAAGTTTCTAGTTTTCTTTGCCAGTCAGTGTCATAGTATTAAAATTCAGGTAGCTAATATATTTTAAAAGCACAGAGTTAGTAACGCTGACATAATCTAATGAATCTGCTAAATGATTAATAATTCATAAAATAGTCTTGTAAAAAAAAATGAAAATTTTCCTGAAATTACACTTGAGGTAAAAATAAATGGGAGGCACTTAGTAAGATCAGCTCTTGCCAGAAAGGCAAATCAAGTTAGAGCGTGACATGTAGCTACTCTTACCACACACACACACACCCTGACTCACACAACAAATTAGAGCTATTTATTTGATCAATTTGTCAGTTGCCCTTCAGACTACAGTTTTTAGAGTTGATTAGATTTCTGTTTAGGAAAAAGAAGAAAGAAAGAGGAAAGGCAGACTATCTGTTGAATGTCTTCTTGGTGCCAGGCAATGTGCTTGGTATTTTAAATATATATTTTATGATAACCTTCCAGGTAGTAATTATGTTTGAGAGGTGAAGAAATTAAAAGCTCAGAGAAGCTAAAAAGTGTTCCAGTATCACAGAGCTAGTATGTAAGTAGAGGGAGATTCAAAACTACGTTTAACTAACTTTCCTATTCATATCCTTTCTGCTATGCCAGGCAATCTCCCAGAATAAAAAAAAAAATTAATTGCCATAATTTAAGGCTAGGCTATGTCCTTGTATTAGATCAAACCATATGAAATTATTTTTTATTTTTTTATTTTTTTGGGCATATGCCAAAGTTTGCTGGGATCCCCGAACTGGGATTGAACCCATGACCTCTGTAATGGAAGCCTGGAGTCTTAACCACTCGACTGCTAGGGAAGTCCAAAGTTCAATTCAGTCACTCAGTCATGTTCAGCTCTTTGCAACCCCATGGACTGCAGCATGCCAGGCTTCCCGGTCTATCACCAGTTACCAGAGCTTGCTCAAACTCATGTCCATCAAGTTGGTGATGCCATCCAACCATCTCATCCTCTGTCATCCCCTTCTCCTCCTGCCTTCAATCTTTCCCAACATCAGGGTCTTTTCCAATGAGTCAGCTCTTCACATCAGGCAGCCAAAGTATTGGAGCTTCAGCTTCAACATCAGTCCTTCCAATGAATATGCAGGACTGATTTCCTTTAGGACTGGCTGGTTTGATCTCCTTTCTGTCCAAGGGACTCTTAAAGAGTCTTCTCCAATATCACAGCTCAAAAGCATCAATTCTTCAGCATTCAGCTTTCTTTATGGTCCAGTGCTCACATCCATGCATGACTACTGGAAAATCCACAGCTTTGATTAGACAGACCTTTGTCAGCAATGTCTCTGTTTTTAATATGCTACCTAGGTTGGTCATCTCATCACTTCTCTTCCAAGGAGCAAGTATCTTTTAATTTCATGGCTGCAGATGGTGACTGCAGCCATGAAATTAAAAGACGCTTACTCCTTGGAAAAGATTATGACCAACCTAGACAGCATATTAAAAGCAGAGACATTACTTTGCCAACAGAGGTCCATCTAGTCAAAGTTATGGTTTTTCCAGTGGTCATGTATGGATGTGAGAGTTGGACTATAAAGAAAGCTGAGCACTGAAGAACTGATGCTTTCAAATTGTGGTATTGGAGAAGACTCTTGAGAGTCCCTTGGACTTCAGGGATATCCAACCAGTCGATCCTAAAGGAAATCAGTCTTGAATATTTATTGGAAGGACTGATGTTGAAGCTGAAACTCCAATACTTTGGCCTCCTGATGCGAAGAACTGACTCATTGGAAAAGACCCTGATGCTGGGAAAGATTGAAGGTGGGAGCAGAAGGGGATGACAGAGGATGAGATGGTTGGATGGCATCACTGACTCAATGGACATGAGTTTGAGTAAACTCTGGGAGTTGGTGATGGACAGGGAGGCCTGGTGTGCTGTAGTCCATGGGGTTGCAAAGAGTCAGACATGACTAAGCAACTGAACAGCAACAGCAATGGAAGTATTAAGCTCCTCCATCAAGAAAATGGGAATCCCCTTGTTCTTTGATGGACACTAGGTTTACAGTTTAGTGAGGGAAACAGGCAAACTGTTTAATATTAGAGGCATTTTCCTGGCATGTATTAAGAGCTCAGGAAATGATGGTTCTTTAAATTACTCTATTAACCATTTGTAATGGCAAATAGATGGGGAAACAGTGGCTGACTTTATTTTTCTGGGCTCCAAAATCACTGCAGATGGTGATTGCAGCCATGTAATTAAAAGATGCTTACTCCTTGGAAGGAAAGTTATGACCAACCTAGACAGCATATTAAAAAGCAGAGACATTGCTTTGTCAACAAAGGTCTGTCTAGTCAAGGCTATGGTTTTTCCAGTGGTCATGTTGAATGTGAGAGTTGGACTATAAAGAAAGCTGAGTGCCAAAGAATTAATGCTTTTGAACTGTGGTGTTGGAGAAGCCTCTTGAGAGTCCTTTGGACTGCAAGGAGATCCAACCAGTCCATCCTAAAGGAGACCAGTCCTGGGTGTTCATTGGAAGGACTGATGCTGAAGCTGAAACTCCAATATTTTGGCCACGTCATGCATCATGAGTCAACTCATGCAAAGAGCTGACTCATTTGAAAAGACCCTGATGCTGGGAAAGATTGAGGGCAGGAGGAGAAGGGGACACAGAGGATGAGATGGTTGGATGGCATCACTGACTCAGTGGACCTGGGATTGAGTGGGCTCTGGGAGTTGGTGATGGACGGGGAGTCCTGACATGCTGTGGTTCATGGGGTCGCAAAGAGTCGGACATGACTAAGTGACTCAACTGAACTGAACTGAATATGAGGAAAAATCCCTATTGGTGTTTGGACTCCAGCAAGACTGTCACCATCATCTCCCAAATTAAGCCCCATAATAACAGGAGGAACTAACATTTATCAGTAAATTGAAAAGTGTAAAAGACAAACCACTATGAGTCTTGTTTTTTGCAGAAGTTTTTGTGTAGTGGACTTGAGGCTGTAAGTAGTACATTAACCACCTATCTTGTTGTGGGATGGTCTGATGAGGGGCTGATTTAAGGAGACCTGAAGCGACTCAGAGCTTGACTGAACCAGTGCTGGAGTGGCTCTTGGATATCTGGTACAATTCTTTATTTTTTGTATAAAACCTAATTTTAACATGGCTGTCTTTGAGCCCACAACAGTGGACACAGTTTGTGAATGTAGTTTTCTTTTTGTAATGTTTGACATCTGAGTAACTAGGGAGCCGCTGCCTGAACTCGTCCCCTCCATGAGTGACTTTAGGAAGCAGACAGGGCTGGGGAATGTGGAGGACTTGGCCCTGAGTGTGAGCAGGGAGGCATCGGTTAGCTCACAGTTTCCAAGGTTGGGAGAGTCAGACTGGTCCAGTCATAGTGGAGAGAGCACGATATGTCCCTGTGGGAATCACAGCCAGGTTTGGGATGAATGTCATCCTGGGGCTGGCAACGTGAGTCTCCCTATGTTAGACATTCTCCGTCAGTCCCAGTTCAGGAACCACGAGTAGAAAGTTTCATACAAGTGCTTAAGAAATTCTGGCATTCGCTCTTTTATCTTCTAGTGTGATCCTCTGCCCTGTGAAAGATTTCTAGGCAACCTGGGTCAGAAGTTTAATGACCTTAGTGTGATAGAAAACTCAGTGAGGATATCTTTGCTTGCTCCATTTCAACTTCAGTAGAGTAAGATCTCCTTTTTTTGATCAGATTTTCTCTAGGAACCTTTGAGGGAGTGCATTCCCTGCTTCGTCACATCACAGCATGTAGAAGAATGGTGATACTGGTATAAAGCTTCGGGTGAAGTATTGAGGCTGTTCTAGCAGGGGGCACCTGAAGGTCTGGCCCAGGCTCTCTGAGGGCCCTTGGGGTATATATCCTCCATATGTCCAGAGGCTTGTTTAGCTCAGAGGCTTGTTTTAGGGGGCATGATGTCTATGACCTGGTGGACAATATTATATCCTAGCTTGTAATTATGATGGCAGACATTTCAGTTCAGTTCAGTTGCTCAGTCGTGTCCGACTCTTTGTGACCCCATGAATCACAGCACGCCAGGCCTCCTTGTCCATCACCAACTCCCGGAGTTCACTCAGATTCACATCCATCGAGTCAGTGATGCCATCCAGCCATCTCATCCTCTGTCATCCCCTTCTCCTCCTGCCCCGAATCCCTCCCAGCATCAGAGTCTTTTCCAATGAGTCAACTCTTCGCAGGAGGTGGCCACAGTATTGGAGCTTCAGCTTTAGCATTATTCCTTCCAAATAAATCCCAGGGTTGATCTCCTTCAGAAGGGACTGGTTGGATCTCCTTGCAGTCCAAGGAACTCTCAAGAGTCTTCTCCAACACCACAGTTCAAAAGCATCAATTCTTCGGTGCCTAGCCTTCTTCACAGTCCAACTCTCACATCCATATATGACCACAGGAAAAACCATAACCTTGACTAGATGGATCTTAGTTGGCAAAGTAATGTCTCTGCTTTTGAATATGCTATCTAGGTTGGTCATAACTTTTCTTCCAAGGAGTAAGTGTCTTTTAATTTCATGGCTGCAGTCACCATCTGCAGTAATTTTGGAGCCCCCAAATAAAGTCTGACACTGTTTCCCCACCTATTTCCCATGAAGTGATGGGACTGGATGCCATGATCTTCGTTTTCTGAATGTTGAGCTTTAAGCCAACTTTTTCACTCCCCTCTT
Source organism: Nanger dama (assembly GCA_917880005.1). Lineage (NCBI taxonomy): Eukaryota > Metazoa > Chordata > Mammalia > Artiodactyla > Bovidae > Nanger > Nanger dama. Next base: position 1,265,960 of record CAKJTW010000024.1, read on the forward strand.
TCACTTTCATCAAGAGGCTTTTTAGTTCCTCTTCACTTTCTGCCATAAGGGTGGTGTCGTCTGCATTTACTGTATGCCAAACCGTGTTCTATGCACTCCATTTGTATTAAATAATTTAATGCTTACATAACACATGAGATAGATGTAATTGTTATTCCCACAATACCTGAGAGGAGACTGAGGTATGTGAGGACTAAGCTATTAGCCAGAGCTATTAGCCATAGCTATTATCCATGTTTGTCATAGTAAGTGACAAATTCTGAGCAGCTGGCTCTGGAATTTTACTCTTAACCATTACTCTGTATTGCCATGGTGCAAGAGGGGTGAACTGCGCCAATAATATATATAATATGGCACCAAACCTTCTGGACCCCTAATGCTTTAAGAAAATTCTTGGCAGTGGAAAAATCTCACCAAAAGCAGGCATCAGACCACGGTCAGTGTTGGGATCTGGAAAAGATAAATTCTTCCAACACAAAGTCATGACAGATTTTAGGCAGAAGGAATAGGAAAATTGAATCCCTTGATTTTTGAGCATAAAACTAGTAATCTTCAGGAAGAGGCAGGATTTGGCACAGAACTGTTTTATACAATGGTTTCTGCCCCTAGATAAGAAGAGTTTTTCAGATAATCAGGAGATCCAAACTCAGAAAGAGACAGGGTTAGAGGGCCCTGGACCATTAGAGATAGTTCTATTCTTGGCCTGCCAGAAGGGAGGAATTCCATAGTGAGCCCAGCAGCTCACTGAAGAGAGAGTGTGGCAGGACTCCTCAGTGAGGGACAAGACTGGGATTGGGAAGTGTAATAATTATGTTGATTCTTGGGGGTACTTTCCAGTATTGTGTACCATGGCAACTCAGCCTCAGAGGACCAGACCAGACTTGGTTTAGTGAATCCTTTATTGTACGATTCCCTATGATATAAACAATCAATCTGGAAATCTAAGGCACCTCCCCAACTCCTTAACCCAGAAATCATCCAGCTAGAAGACCCCATTGCTCCATGCTGATAAGGATAAGGAAATGAGAAATAAGATGGTTTAGGGTTCATAGGCGATAATATCAACAGTTGATAACGCAAAGTGAGTCAATTTGTGTCTAAATTGCTTCAGTCTTAAATTAGTCCTGAGGTCTGTTCAGGAACATTTTCCCTTGAGGGTCATGTAGTGACTGTGGGAAAGCCTTCTTCCTCTTGGGCACAAGACTAGATTGAAGCTCCCCTTCATTATGTGTGGCCAGGTGACTTGTGTGTTGGCCACCAATGGGATGTACAAGGTAGCAGAGTGCACCCCTTCCCATCCAGGCCTGTAAACACTGCTCTCCCATGCTCCTTCCTCCCTGCTCTCTCTCCTCTGCGATCTGGAACAGAAGATCAATCAGAGGACCAGGGATGGTGGAGTCATGAGAAGGTACCTGTGTGTTGAATTAACACCAAGAAGAACTCCTTACCACTGATCAGAATACCCAATTGAACTTTATGAGGCCAAGAAATGAATTTTTAATTTATTAAGCCACTGAGATGTTAGTGTTTGCCTGTTATAGCTGCTAGCATAGTCTAATTCAGCTCTGTTGATAATGGAAGCAACCAACCTATATATATAGTGCTTCTATGGCCAAGAATACTTCACATATGTTAACTCAGTTAACTGAAATAAAAACATATGAAACAGATACTCTTATTATCCCTACTTAGAGATGAGGCCCAGTGAATTAACTTACTCAAGATCACCAGAACTAATTTGGACAACATTTGAACTTTGGCAGCATATGTCCAGAGACTCTACTGTACTTTAGCATCTGAAAGGTTTCCTCTGATGTAAGGTTCTTATAGAAGTCTTTTAGAAGACCAAGATTCTTTAATCAAAAGAATGTAAGATTTTTGGCACATGTGTGAGCATCCTGATTGTCATGGGTCTCTGAGCCCCGAACACAGATAAAAGAAAGGAGGAACTGGCCAAGGGAAGGGGAGAGGATGGTCATGGGGTGGTTAAGAGATAAAATGAATTATGGTCTGAGCCGAAGGAGCTCAGAGCTGGGGGTATGGGACAGATGGGCTAAATGAGCTGTGTCTAGTACTGCAAAGTAGCAGCTCAGTGGAGACTGAGGGAAAGAGACTCTTGAACTTATAGGGTCACTGCAGTCCCAGGAAGGCTGTTCTTTTAGAGACTGTCCTCTACTGGGAGGAGCAAGGTGCAGAGGGGAGGGGAGGGGTGGAGCCTTCATTTTATTCAGCTGCTCTGTGTCCCTATTGATTTCTGAGCATAAAAGTTCTGCCTGGATGTCAGTCCTGGTTGAGGTGACCTGAGACTCTAGCTCACAAAGACTATTTTTGCAAAACACAAGGGGAGAAGAGAGCTCTTCCACTTTCCTTTCCGGCAACCTTCAGGGAGATCAGGACATCAAAAATCCTGCCAGTACCTGTGCTTGGGTCCAAGAGGAGAGTGTACAGTGCTGCTAAGGAATGCCTGCTTTGGAGATGCTTCCCAGGGTAACCGCTGGTGATTCAAAGTGGAAGCTGTGCTTTTCACTCTGTTCCATCAGAATGAGCTTGCTGGACCCAGAGGAATTCATAAAGGTTTTGATGAAGGGTATCTGGATGTTACTAAGTGGATTGTTGGAAAGGCTCACTTTTCCACTAACATTTAAAAAGACTGGTTTTGTAGAGAGCAGATACAGGTTCTGCAAAAGTAAAGCTAGAAAGTTTCACTTTGTGTCTCTTGATGTCTATGCCCTGGAATAACTTAACTGTATTTATTAGTCAGGTTATATTGAGAACCTGTCATGGAAGTGCTACTAGCTCAGTTGAACTTGGGTAGATGCTGTCAGTTGAGGAGAGTGGTGGCTAGAAAAACACCAATACTGGATCTCTTACTGTTAATCTGGTGAGCAAGACATGTATACAACTCTAATGAAATGAATAATAAGAAGATGAAGGGCAGGGAAAAGGCTGAGTGAAGCTAAGTATTAAAGTACTCGTTGGTTGTTCGAAACTGATATTTAGGGTGTCTATGCATGAGGAGGGGCTGGGAAAAATGAGGATGAGGTAGGTGTGGTGAGTCATATTTAAATTCTAACCACCAGCAATCAATAGGTATAGTAAAGCCTGGTACCAAGTAAATTTAGTTAACTTTGGTGAAATCAATTTCCTGTGGGAAGTTTCTGTGCAGGTAATTGTATCAGTCCTTGAAATAAGGGATTTTCAAGTCCCTTAGATGAAGTGTGGAGTTCTGTGGAGTTCTGTGATTGACAGCAGGCTTCATGTGCAGACACTCTGTTTTGGGAAGGAGTACTGGGGAAGATATATACTTTTGACATTTCAAGGAGGCCTCTGTGTGACTTATTGCTGAGTGCTCAATGGCTGCCACATTTGTTTACATCACCCTCCTGGACTGCCAGTGTCAAATTCATTGTTTGTAAAGCTCTTTGGGATAATCTGTGTATGAAGGATTCCATATAAAACCAGTGTTTATTCCTTTTCATAGTTTGGAACCTGACACATAAGAGTACTTTTATATGCAGCATGCAAGAAATTAAGCACTCAATGCCTATTAATGCCTCTAAGAATGGGGCTCCTGGTGTTCCATCTAGGGGCAATGGAAAGGGGCTGGCTGGTTAGCAAGTAAATTGAAACAAAGACAGGGCAGAACTCAGATATTTTTTCAGTTGTTGAAAGTTTTATGGGCAACCAGGCTACAAATAACGTGAATTATTTTTACAGAGAGTTTGGTGGAGAAATGAAGCTTAAACTATCAATATCACTTTCATTTTATTTGCTGTGTTGTGTATATAGTGTGGATGTGTGTTCGTATATATATGTATTGATAATAAAATGTCTATGACCAGCATCTTGTTGTCTGGAAGTGTGCATTGATTGACATGATTGTGGTTCATTGTGCTCTTCATCTGTTCCCTAAGCCTGAGATAATGCAAAATCCTTAAATGGTATCTTTTTGAATCTTGATGTTTATTGCTTTTGAATTCCTTGAACAGAGACTTTCTATGACATGTACGGTGACTTCTGAAACAAACTATAAGATTGTTCAAAAATATTTCACATTTAGATCATGTTGATTGAGAGTTTATACTAAAAGGCGCACAAATATATCTCATGATAAAGCATATACATATTAATAGTTCATGTTCTTTAAAGATATGCAAAATAATAAATTATTCTTGCTTTTATAATATGACATATTGTATAATATTTTATAGCATAAGACCTATATAACATACAGACACGTACATACAACACACACACACACACATATATATAAGAAAGTTTTGTGGCTCATTTGTGACACTTGGCAGATCAAAGGCATTGGCTGAAGCTTACAAAATGATGGTAGGTTTTTCTAACTTGTAATCTGACTGCTAGAAAATTCTTTGGTTTTAATAAAAAAAAATGATAGTAGAGCAACCAGGTGGTTATCAATACACTGCGGAAAGAAATCAAGAGCAAATTGAAGTTCTCATGTACCTGTTGTGAGTGAGCCCACAAAAGTTTTTCTGGGCACATGGTACCTGCAGTGGTGGATGCAGAAGTGTGAGTTCAGCGGTAGGTTTCCTTTACTCAGTGATTTTAAGGTAATAGATGCCAATTTTTTTCATGATGACCTTGGGAAATGCTATTAAACTTATATAACCCAAAAGTTCGCAGACTTCATCAGCATGTGGGTTCGAATGAGGTCATTTACTATTGATACTATAATCACAACACTTGTGTGACTTTGGGCAGTCTCTTAACCTTTTAGAAATCTGTTAGCTCATCTGTAAAATGAGGATAACAATAGGAACAACATCATTTGCCTGTGGATCAAAGAAGATGATCCATGTAAGGACTTTAGTAGAGTACCCAGCGTGTAGGAACTTAAAAATAAGTATGACTAATAAAGATACTATTCTATTTATTAATAGGTTTATGGTATTTTTAAAAGGGCATTTGAAGGGATAAAATAAAAATCAAAGGTAAAACAAGGATTATATATTAATTTTATTTATTTCCAAAGAAGTTTTCTTCAAAGCAAAACATCTGAAAAAAATCCTGCAACTGTTGTAAGAGCAAAAGTTGTTGGTATTTCTAAAATTCAATTCAAATATGTCTTTAAAAGTTGAATCTTAAAAGGTGAACCATTTAATGCATCTCTAAAAAGTCAGTCAATTTCTACATTTTGAAGATAGATTCAGTTTCATGGTTCCTTTTTGCCTACAACACAACTAAAATAAAGAATTTTCATTTTTTCTATCAGACTGAATTGCTATCAGATTTTTGTAAACCATTCACTCTGGAGGAATCTTTTGTTCTGGGTAAAGGCAAGTGCTGAGAAAAACTCAGCAAGACTGCACAGATTATTCTTTGAAAAGTAGCACTTGATAAGGGTGTTAACTCGACATGTAATTCCACTTAGTAAAGGGATCATTGAACAGAATGCATGCCATGATTAAACTGCAATTACACACTGCAGCTATAATTATTTTGCAAAGGAAAGGTACATATAACAAATAAAGGAAATATTTAAACATAAGCATAGAGAAAAAGAAAAATCCATTATTTAGGATGAGAAAGGGTAAATATGTATGCAAATCAATGGAAATAAAAGCAGTTTGGAAATGTTTATCTTGAAATAATTGGAAGATTGGAAGCATTAGTTATGACTCACCAATCACAGGAAAATTCTTGGATGAGATATTTTATAATGCAAAAAAATTGAGGAAATGGAAGGGATAAATGCTTTTAGATTTAATGAATCAACTGAAGCTAAGTGAATTGAAGAGTTTAGAGCTCTTTAAAAGAAGGATGAGGGGAGAGGCCAGACAAGAGTAGGAGGTTAAGAGGTGTAAACTAATATGTATAAAATAAATAAGCTACAAGGGTATATTGTATAGCATAGGAAATATAGTCAGCATTTTATAACTTTAAATGGAATATAATCTGTAAAATTTTTGAATCCTGCTGCATACCTGAAATTAATTTAAGATTGTAAATCTATAAAATTACACAAAAATAAAGAACAATAAAAAATTGTATAAAAATACTGTATTATCAAGAGAAGATGACCAAGTTAAGACATAAAGTTTAGTATAAAGCTCATTTTACATTTTACCATATTTAAGGTATTGCGTTAATTGCTTACATCTTTAAGAACAAAAAATGTAAAGAAAATAAGAAGCAACATTGACATGTGGAAAATAACAATGAAGACTTTATAGAAATAGCTATTAGAATATAGTACATAAAGGGAATAGCAGTAGTTATTCACTTTTCTAGAAGTGTTGTATTGGTTTGTCATTGTCAAGGCTGGAGCAACCTTAGGAACTTTACAATATTGTGATGGTTTTTGCATTCATCAGCATGAATCAGCCACAGGTGTACATGAGTGCCCTCCATCCTGAACCTCCCTCCCACCTCCCTTCCCACTCCATCCCACCAGGCTGTCACAGAGCACTGGCTTTGGGTGTCCTGTGTCATACATGAAACGCTCACTGGTTATCTGTTTACCATTCATCGTCACATAGATGTTTCAGTGCTATTCTCTCAAATCATCCCACCCTCTCTTCTCACTGAGTCAAAAAGTCTGTTTTTTATCTGTGTCTCCTTTGCTGCCCTGCGTGTAGGATCATCGGTGCCTCTTTGAAGTCATAGTGTTTTAGAATATCTAATGGTTTATTTCTTTCACATCTATGGCCAAGAAATCCCAAGTGCTTTTCAAAAATTGGGGGCACGGTGTGTCTCAGATTTATAAAAATGTATAAACGTTTGGGAACTTCTGAGTTTCGTTGTTAGTGTTTTATTTGCACTTATTTCCGTTAAAAACTAAGGAGTTTTAAACAGAGGAGATTCTGCTCTGCAGATATCAAGGAGCTGGTTACCGACAGGTGACCAGTAGCTTCAGATGCCTCTGAGGTCTTCCCTGACTGTGAGGGTCTCATTCTTTAAATTGGCATCAATTTGCCTGATGCTCGGAAGTTGTGACCCTTTACCAAAGGGAGCCATGCAGTCAGCAGTGGAGGTCGCTTCTGTAGACCCTGTTCGTGTTCATAACATGCTGGGAGTTACCCCTTTCAGTAAAGCCAACAGGAGCGTGTGTCCCTAAAGCCATGGCAGAAATGAATTGACAGATAGCTCAACTGCCCTGTGCCCTGTGGCCATTATCATTTAACTTTCTCCAACCAAGACCACAGAGCTAACCTCCTGCATGTCATGATTTGAAGTTCTGGTGGCCCCTGGAAAGAGGCAAAGCGTTTCTGTCACCTGCATCTCCTCTTTTCATTGAGGCTGGAGAGCCAGCAAAATCAGAGTGTCACCGGGCTCCTTCTGGTCGTTTTACAATTTGCCAATTTCTTGCAGTGCTCTGGATTGCTACAATCTTATCATTTTCCAAAGCTCATCATTACTTGTTCTCTCCGTGTAGATCATTTGTAGTTATGAGGCAAACGGACCTCCCTCTTCTTTTAATTTCACACTGGGGTCAGGTTTCACATTTTACTTTTCAAGTGTGCTTTCACAAAAGAGAACTAAATAGGCATTCTGATTCTCTCAAGACAAGAATACTATCATAACTTTTATCTTTTACTGCTCTACACTCAAGGGTCGGGGAGAGGCATTTTCTTTCTCTCCCCCTGAGTTACTATTAAACTCAGGTGTTAAATTTAGATTGACCAGAGAGAGGCAAAGAATTGTAAAAGAGCTTCTGGGTACCCATTGTCATCAACTGCTGCTTATGCTAGACAGAAAAATCATTCTGCACATGTACATTTACACTTCCAAAAATCGCATGTCATAAATACATTATGTAATCATATAATATGTGTGTTCAGTTCAGTTTAGTCGTTCAGTCGCTTTCCGATTCTCTGCGACCCCATGAATTGCAGCACCCCAGACCTCCCTGTCCATCACCAACTCAAACTCAAGTCTATTGAGTTGGCGATGCCATCCAGCCATCTCATCCTCTGTCGTTCCCTTCTCTTCCTGCCCCTAATCCCTCCCAGCATCAGAGTCTTTTCCAATGAGTCAGCTCTTCGCATGAGGTGGCCAAAGTATTGGAGTTTCAGCTTTAGCATCATTCCTTCCAACGAACACCCAGAACTGATCTCCTTTAGGATGGACTAGTTGGATCTCCTTGCAGTCCAAGGGACTCTCAAGAGTCTTCTCCAACACCACAGTTCAAAAGCATCAGTTCTTCAGTGCTCAGCTTTCTTCACAGTCCAACACTCACATCCATACATGACCTCTGAAAAACCATAGCCTTGACTAGACAGATTTTTGTTGGCAAAGTAATGTCTCTGCTTTTGAATATGCTATCTAGATTGGTCATAACTTTCCTTCCAAGGAGTAAGCATCTTTTAATTTCATGGCTGTAATCACCATCTGCAGTGATTTTGGAGCCCCCCAAATAAAGTCTGACACTATTTCCACTGTTTCCCCATCTATTTGCCATGAAATGATGGGACCGGATGCCATGATCTTTGTTTTCTGAATGTTGAGCTTCAAGCCAATTTTTTCACTCTCCTCTTTCACTTTCATCAAGAGGCTTTTGAGTTCCTCTTCACTTTCTGCCATAAGGGTGGTGTCATCTGCATATCTGAGGTTATTGATATTTCTCCCAGCAATCTTGATTCCAGCTTGTGCTTCTCCCAGCCCAGCATTTCTCATGATGTACACTGCATATAAGTTAAATAAGCAGGGTGACAATATACAGCCTTGATGTACTCCTTTTCCTATTTGGAACCAGTCTGTTGTTCCATGTCCAGTTCTAACTGTTGCTTCCTGAACTGCATAGTTAATAGAAATATAATCTGTATATGGGTTTCCCAGGTGGCACTAAGGTAAAGAACCTGGTTTCCAGTGCAGTAGACATTAGAGATTCTGGTTTGATCCCTGGGTTGGGAAGATCCCCTGGAGAAGGGCATGGCAGCCCACTCCAGTATTCTTGCCTGGAGAATCCCATGGACAGAGGAGCCTGGTGGGCTACAGTCATAGGGTCGCACAGAGGTGGACATGACTGAAGCAACTTGTATATTGCATGAAGCACACACAGCAATATGTATATATGAAAGTGAAAGTTGATCATTGTGTCCGACTCTTTACGACCCTGTGGACTATAGAGTGAATGTGATTCTCCAGGCCAGAATACTGAAGTGGATGGCCTTTCCCTTCTCCAGGGGATCTTCCCAATCCAGGTATTGAACCCAGGTCTCCCTCCTTGCAGGCGAATTCTTTACCAGCTGAGCCACAAGGGAAGCCCAATATGTATATAAGTGTATATATTATTTTGCAAAGGGAAGAGTGTGCGTTATTCTGGTTAAACTGAAGGCTGCCTGAACAGACAGAGGTTATGGACTAAGCTACTAAAAGGCAGATAATAGAGGCAGAGTGAGTGGTAATGGGGAAGCAGACATGAGGGCCTTCAAATATTCACTGCCTGCTAGCAGTGTTACTTGAGCAAAGCACAGCACCTGATCTGACACATTCTTTAGGGGGTTGCAAAAACTGGATTCTATTTGTGAAGCTATAGCATTGGAGAATCTAGAATAATTATTTTCAAGACTATGAATATCCATGTTTTACCCTACACACAAAAAAATCTGTTTTCGGGCAGTTTAGGGATATCATGCTGCTGCTGCTGCTAAGTAGCTTCAGTCGTGTCCAACTCTGTGCAACCCCATACATGGCAGCCCATCAGGCTCCCCCCGTCCCTGGGATTCTCCAGGCAAGATCACTGGAGTGGGTTGCCATTTCCTTCTCCAATGCATGCAAGTGAAAAGTGAAAGTGAAGTCGCTCAGTCATGTCCGACTCTTAGTCACCTCATGGACAGCAGCCTACCAGGCTCCTCCATCCATGGGATTTTCCAGGCAAGAGTACTGGAGTGGAGTGCCATTGCCTTCTCATAGAACACAGATAAATGTGTGTGTGTTTGTGTGTGTGTGTGTATGGGGGAGATCTGAGGAGGGTGAAGCAGGTGGGCTTAGAAATAGCTATTTTGGCCTATTATTTGAATTAATAAGGAAGCATAGTCAAGAATGTGAAAATTAATGGAACTGTAGGAAAAATTACTGTTTCTCTTAGCAATTTAAATGACAAAAGGCTAGGAAACTAACCGTGTTGATAAAATTTAGTTTGTGAGAGTAAATTTCTTAAAGCTTGGAGACAATGTAGATGGGGTTCTCTGACCAAAGACTGTGACAAGGCAATAACTTAAGTGAGATGAGAGATTTGGTTAAGGAAATCCTGATGTGGCAGTATGAAATTACTTCAGCTAAATAAAGGATGAAGGCATCAGAGCTAACAAGATGGCAGGAGCTGCCCAGGACCTCTCCAATAAGCCCCATGTACACTAAAGATGGACAGAGAACCATCCTACCAATGTCACAGAGACACCATCTTAGAAACCAGAGCAGCAACTTGTGCAAAAATCAAAAACAGCAGCATAACATACTTGAAAAGTAATCATTTACCTTTACAGATATTTGAATGAAGAATGAACAAAGGGTAACATTCTCTTTGCAACATCTGCTTTGCCTCTCCATTTAGGAGGATAATTTCCAAAACATAAAGGTATAATAAACAGTATCATGATGGGATGGGAGGTAGTGAAAAGCTACTCCCTGGACAGAGCTGAATGGCCTCCAAGATTATTCAAAGAGTTGCAGATCTGGTTTGACTTAATGCCTTGACAGTTTGGCCACACTCTATATAATACCCCTCTAAACACAGTGAGATTTTCAAAAGGAACAAAGTCATCCGCAAGTTCTTGTGACATGCCTGACACCCATGTATTTGAGGTGTTGGGGGAAGAGAGAACTGTGGAATCCTAAAGGAAATCAAGCCTGAATATTCACTGGAAGGAGTGATGCTGAAGTTGAAGCTACAATACTTTGGCTACGTGAGGTGAAGAACCGAATGAATGGAAAAGACGATGCTGGGAAAGACTGAGGGCAGGAGGAGAAGGAGGTGACAGGATAAGATGGTTGGCTGGCATCACCCACTCAATGGACATGAGTTTGAGCAAACTTTGGGAGATAATAAAGGACAGGGAAGAGCCTGGCTTGCTGCAGTCCATGGGGTTGCAAAGAGTTGGACACGACTTAGTGACTAAACAATAGACATTAACTCTTGTGGGTGATTGGTAGCTTGGTGTTTGTAAGTCAAGGGCTGAGTATTTTTGACTATGCAATTCCTCTGTCTTTCTGATAATAAATTGTGTATGTCTTTGTGTTTGCACTATTTAGTCCACTTCTTTCAAAGGGAGAGTTTTCTGTGTTTATTATCAGTAGCCATTATGTTCAAGCACATTCTGTGATGGACATAGCTTGGAAGACCTTGATCTTCCTTTTGTTTCTACTTCAGTTTTATAGAAAAATTTAAAGTTTAACCTTCTAGAATCTGGGATGAATGGCCCAGAATCATAATTTGGTTATTCTGACTGCAGACTTACATTGAATTGATTTCTTTCTTGTATATGAGGATTGATGGTAATTTAGTTGCTAAGTCTAGTCCAACTCTTGTGACCCTGTGGACTATAGCCTGCCAGATTCCTCTGTCCATGGAATTTCCCAGGCAAGAATATTGGAGTGGGTTGCCATTTCCTTCTCCAGCTGATCTTCGCAACCCAGGGATCGGACACATGTCTCCTGCATTACAAGTGGATTCTTTACTGATTGAGCCACAAGAGAAGCCCACAAGATTATCCAAGAAGCAAATGAAACTTGAGAAATAATGACATTCTTCAGTTCTTCAAAGTTTAATCAATTAGGAAGAGCTCCATGTCCAGTTAGACTAAGACAGTTTACATAAATGTACAAAACAATGAACCAAAATATCCAGAAAATGAAAGACCATTGGACTTTATGTCCCTGTCCAAATGTAAAATTACCCAAGATTTATGGTTATGTCAGCCTTTGTACCCTCCAAACACTTTGCCAAGCATTTTAGGATTCTCCCATAAATATTGCTGCAGTAAGTACCATCAACATTTAGTAGCTGTTTTTCAAGACTAGCCAAGTGACATTATTATGGTTTGCCATCAAACCAGGGGTGGTGTGAAGGAGGCCAACGCTCATCATTGCAGATAAAGATGATGTTTATACACATATGTACAGCAGAGTGTATGTCAAAGAAGCTGTAATATGTTTCAACATACTAGGAGCATTTTGGAGTCTTTTGTCTGCTTTTGGTGCAGCACTTCTTGTACATTTCCATCCAAATATTCCTAAAAAGAGCCAAAAGTGTAGTGTGTCTACTCATAGGTAAATTTTTGAAGTCTTGTGTATATTTTTTAAAAACTTGTATGGATTTCTTATTGGACCCAAAATGATTATAAAATATGATTTTGCTCTTGTCCATTTCTCAGTTGTCTTGAGATAATTATCAGCAATTCTCATACTTTAGGGTACACAAGGATCACTTGAAATACTTGTTAAAAATGTGAATTCTTGGTCTGTACATCTGCTCCCCATCTCCCAGATCCTAATTGAATGAGTGAGTGAGTGAAGTCGCTCAGTCGTGTTTGACTGTTTGGGAAGCCATGGACTGTAGCCTACCAGGCTCCATTGTCCATGGGATTTTCCAGGCAATAGTACTGGAGTAGATTGCCATTTCTTTCTCCAGGGGATCTTCCCAACCCAGGGATCGAACCCGGATCTCCCACATTGTAGACAGATGCTTTATCTTCTGAGCCACCAAGGAAGATCCTGATTAGGTGAATGTAATGTAGGATCTGAAAATGCACACTCCAGGAGACTGACTCTGTTTAGGTAACCCAAGTTTCATGCTATGAGAAACCTGGCTCTAGGAAGCAATCTTGGGTGTCTTACTATCTCACTTTGAGAAGCATAGCTCTAGAGGCTCCAAGAATGTTCACCACAGAAGTGGATAATCTCTCATCTTTCTGTCCACTCCTGCCTTTCTCTCAGCCAGTTCGTATACTGAATTGGCGCATCTTCTAATGCTATTGGTCCTTCCAGGCTCTCAAATACTGCCTTCCCCACAGAGTCCATCCTTCTCCACCCAACTTACCATGACTCAAGTTACCCTGACTTTTCTCCTGAACTTTCTTCAGTCCTTGTGTTGTTTATATACATGTCTTCTATCTTAAAAAAATTTTTTTTTAAATTTATTTTTGGCTGTGCTGAGTCTTTGTCGCTGCTTGGGATTTCCTCTAGTTGGGGCAAGTGGGTCTACTCCCTAGTTGCAGTGTGCAGGCTTCTCATTGTGGTGGCTTCTCTTGTGGAGCTCGGGCTCTAGGGCATGCAGGCTTCAAAGTTGCAGCCTTGGGCTCATTAGCTGCGGCGTGTGAGCTCAGTAGTTGTGGCTCTTGAGCTCTAGAGCGCAGGTTTGATAGTTGTGACACATAGGCTGAGTTGCTCCGAGGCATGTGCAGTGCTCCCAGATCAGGGATCAAACCCACATCTCCTACATTGGCAGGCGGATTCTTCCTCACGGAGCCACCAGGGAAGCCCATATCTTATTTCTCCTAACTGAGCTTTGGTTACACAAAGAATCTCCATGTCAGATAAATCTCTTTACCACCATGGTCTTTGAAGGTGGTGCTCAATACATTTTTGTGAATGAGAAGCTCTATGAGAAAAGGCTGTTGTGTAGAACTGAGAAGAACACAAAGCCAGAAGAAATAATAACTGCTACTTAGTTCTGGTGATGTGGTGATCAACTGGGGCACAGTTTTTTCTTTAGAGATAGCTCTCTTAATAAGACAGAGAGCAAATTCAAAAATGATTATAGCAGTGCTACAATGAAAAATGGGTATTTGGGCCCATAGAATGTACACCACAAACAGAAACTCTAATGTGAATTATAAAATTTAGTTAATAATTATGTATCACTATTGTATCCATTGCATCACACTAAAGCAAGGTCTTACTAAAAGAGGAAGCTAAATGGGAGGAGTTTAAGTGGATATATTAGAAGTTTGCACTTTCTGTTCAGTTTTTCTATAACCTGAAACTACCCCCAAATGTCTATTAATTAAAGATATCAAAAATGGATTTTTGGTAATGAGAGAGAAAAAGAGAAATGAGCAAGGTGAAACAGTAAGAAATAAAGCTAATCAGTACAATTCATTCCAGGCTTGTCATGAGTGGTGTTTCAAGTACAGAAAAGCCAGGCCTGGCTTGCTATGGTAGGGAACAGGCTTTCATGATTGTTTATATGAAACACTTCCAAAGAACTGTTTGAACTCAGTTGTTTCATTAGTGAAATGAGATTTTTATGTTCAGAAACGTATGATAAAACACAAGTATCAATAAGTAGGCATGAACCTTACAATAAACATTGCCAGAGAATTTACCTTGTTACAAATTAGAGTAGAATTGGTAAAGTAAGTGTATTTATAAGGGCAGGGGTGAAACAGAGCTGTAAGGGGGATATATTCTACCAAGGAGTTTAAAGAACACTTTCAGTGGAATAAGGAGGCATGCTTTAGCGACCGCCATTCACGGGTTGACAAGGAGAGTGATGAGAGAGAGAGGAGAGGACAGCTTTTAGAGCTGGACTCACACATATTCAGCAGTTCATTTCAGGGGAAAAAAATAGCAATTTTCAATGTATGTACAGTGTACGTATCTAAATGATCCAACATAGAATATTATATTGCAAATTTCTCCAGAATTATGCAGTCAGCACAACCTGTAAATTTGAATTGTTTTGGTTTAACCTTTATCAGGGCTCTCCATCCTCCATTTAGTGTTATAGCAGTCCAGGATCTGTCTCTGTTTTGATGTTAAGGTATTTGCATAACATTAATGTATACAAAATTATATGTACTTCATACGCATTTTATAAATAAGAAAGCGATGATTGCACTTAGTAAGTGTTTCTATTTAGCTTTCTCGTTCTCTGTTGATGTGGAGAATACTGTTGGTAATTTAGGAGGGTGCTTTGTACCTTCCCCAGACAAAGTGGCTGTGTGTCCTCTCAGGACAGAAGTTCTAGAGGCAATTGGCTCAGGTTGTCTTTTTCAGAAACTCGCACAGCACCATACTGCAGTGCATGGCTTCCCAAACTTTAATGTGTAAACAAACCATCTGGAGATCTTGTAAAAATGCAGATTCTGAACTGGTATTTCTAAGGAGGGGCCTGAGCTCCTGCATTGTTAACAAATTTCTTGGTGGGGCTGAGGCTGCCTAGCAGGGGCATAGAGGAGACCCCTACCCTTGCTGTGTGACAGTTATTTGATCTGATTTTTTTTTTTTTTTTTTACACTTTCTAGTAAGCGGTGGACACTAGAAACTGGAGGAAGTTGGGTTTTGTTTTTTTTTTTTCATCGATCCCTTCAGATGCTGTAAGGATTAACATTTTGCTTGTCTCTTTCCGTCTGTTGACTAGGCAGGTAGGTATAAGACGTTTGCATGAATGCATCCAAATACATGTGACATGTATGAGATTGTATGTGGCCAGTTAGTAAATATAATCACCAGAGAGAAGGCTTCTTTCCTTTCTCAGAAAGGCAGATTAAGGGCAGCAAAATGGCATTTGGTTATTTTAAAAAGCAAAGGGATGATGAACCAGCAAGGAAGAATAGACGTTTTTATGCACTTAGAGATTATTTATCAGTGGCTTTTTCCTGTAGAATCTTCTGCCCTCTCCATCTTTTCACATGGTTTCATGACTAAGCTCTGTACAGACAATGTAGAACACTTTATATTGTTATTTTTTTGTGTAAATACATTTAGCAGCACAAACAGATTGATCAATGAACTCCCAAATGTTGTCTGCAATTCCAAGTTTTCCTGCCGGATGAATGCTCCAACCCGCTGAAAGCTTTGCAGAGGAGCTGAAGTCTGGGTAGGAAAGGGGAGGGAGACTGAGAATAATGGGAAGAAAAAGACAGCTTCAGTGGAGGGAATTCATTCCAGAGGAAGAAAACGTGTCCTGCTCCCCAGCCTTGCAGGTAGCATGTTTGGCTGCCACAGGAGCACATTATTTGTTCTTTTTCCCTGACACTGAACTAAAGAATGCATTGTGGGGAAACCCATCGTGACATATGACACAGTGTAGAGGAAGATCACAGCGTGAGGCAGCATCAAGGGGTTGGCATGGCCTTGATGCACTCGGGCACAGCACGGGGTCGCGGGATGAGTGGCTCTTCCAACGGAAGCCCGGGTGCAACTTGCACAATTCTTCTGAGAGCTCCCAGTGAAGCCCCAAGCCCCCGTAAACTGGGCCAAAGAGGAGAGCAAAGACCCTGCCCCCGCCTGGAGACACACAAAGGGAGCCATTTCAAAAGGAGCTTAGTTAGAAGGAGGAAAAATTATACGCAAATATTAGAGGAAAATTGGAATGGATTTTTAAAGAAAGAGTCTGACAGTAAGGACGGGAGCAAAGGGGATGGGAAGAAATAGAAAGTGTAGGGAACAGACTGGAAAAACACATATCAAAGTCATGTGTTAAATTTCTTCTTTTTTTTTTTTTTTTTAGAGAAAAACTCTTGGGAATGCTACAAGTGAACCTGATTTGTTTTGGTTAAAGAGTGTTCACTCTCCTCACTCTCTCTTAACTTTTTAGCCCTTCTTTATGTACAAATGAAAAGTTTGAACTTAAAAAAAAAAAAAAAGAAGAAATCCTGCAAGTCCAACCAGTGTTTCTATTCTGTCTCTGAGCAAAAGACCTTCCTCCTCCCACCACCCCCTTGTTGCCCCTGTTTATCATATTATGCCACTTTTTGTTCATCAAATTTACATTTCAAAATTTCTGTATTGCTGCCACACATTAATTATTAATCTTCCACTAGTCCCTTCTGTAGAAGCATTTTAAACTTTGATTTCACTATCCATCTTGAAGAAAAGAAGCTTTAATCATGACTCTTTTCTATGGGTGTTTTCCTTTTCTTATCCTGTGAAAAATTTACCCTACACATTGCTAGATGAGTACTTAGAAAGTTCTCATAGATTTTTTTTAAAGCTGCCTAAAAATGTTTAAGATTGTGTATTCCTAAGTCATTGAAAGCTCTTTTGAACAATTCTGGGTTATTGTTAGAAACAAGGATTTTATTAAGATTGAATTAGGCTTAAGGTAGTAAAATCTAACCAATTTTGTTTTCACTCAATTAACCAGCTGCCTACTGTTTAAGCCAACCCAAACTGTCAGGCTAGCTGTGTGGCCCCCGCCTTTGATGGAGTCTTCCCTCTGCTTGTAAACTTAGAGGCTGCATTAGTGCGGCTTATTGATTTCATTTCACACTGAATCAAGGGAAACAGATCAAATTTATCATTTCAAGTCATATTTCAATATGACTTCTTAATGGTGATGATTTTTTTCTAACTTATTCTTGTCTCTGCTTACTCTCTATAATAATCATCTTCAATGTTTTAGGAAGATCCCTTACCTCTTGAAGAATTTTATAAAAGCTATAAAGTTGAAATGTGTATATATCAATGAGTGTGTATGTATATGTGTACTTTCTTGTATACACTTTACGTGTATTTGTATATACACTCTCCCTACTAAGTTTCAGGAAGTCCTTAGGGCCCTGGAAGATTGTGCATGAACCCTCTAAGGTTCTTGGGTCTCAGACGATGGATTCACGATAGTGATATAGACATTCTTTAGTTTTACCACCCCACTGTCTGACCTATACCCACATGTGAAAAGTGAAAGTGAAAGTCGCTCAGTCGTGTCCAGCTCTTTGCAATCCCATGGACTGTAGCCTTCCAGTCTCTCTGTCCATGAAATTCTCCCAGCAAGAATACTGGGGTGGGTAGCCTTTCCCTTCTCCAGAGGATCTTCCCAACTCAGGGATCGAACCCAGATCTCCTGCATTGCTGGTGAATTCTTTACCTTGTGGGCCACCAGGGAGGCCCCCACATGAATTCCAGCTAAGGCTGTGTTAAGTACCACATATAAGTGGCCCCAACATGATGTCTGTGTCCATGGCACTGCACCATGATTGTTCAGAATTTTGGATGCCAACACTATTACTCTCTGGTGTGGCAGCTGGATAGACTTGGTGCTGTACTTTGGTTGTGATTCTCATCATTTCATTTTCTTGTATTTGACTTTGCAAACTATAGTTGAAGAATCACAGCTCATGGAGGAAAACCCACAGAACTTGAAGGCAGGTGAGATGGCTCTAAGTTTCTTCTTGCTCTGACATCATTGTGTGACCTTGAGCAAGGCCCTTCATCTTCCTGGGCTTCAGTTTCTTAATAATAGCTACCAGTTTTAGAGTACATACTACTTGCTGGCTAGGTACTTTATAGATATCATTACACTTCACCCTCACAAAGACCCTAAGAGACAACTTCTGTTAGCATCAGTTTAGATTTGAAAGAATTGGTATTCAAAGGAGTGAAGAGGTTGGAACCTGGATTTGAATGAACCGAGTCTGACTGAAGAGTCCTGGCTTAGTTACTTTTCTACTCTGTTCTTCACAGTTTACTGTGCTAAGTGAGGCAATAGGACTTGAAACCACCCCAAATGCTCTATATTTCTAAGGGAAGTCACTGGGAGCCATATTGACTAGTAGACATTCTAATCATTTGTAAAAAAAGGAATTTGAAAAACAGCATGGTTAATGTACTATTGACAGATGATAAACTGTCCATACTTAGAGTGTATCTTTAGCTGAATTTTGAGCTATGTTTACATTTGTGAAATGTATACATAGGTCAAGCATCTCAATATCATCCCTATATCATACAATCAGGATAATGATCATATCCATTACTCCCTAAAGTTTGCCCTTGCTCCTTTGTAATCTCTCCTTCCCCATCTTCCCTGTACCTCCTCCAAGGCAATCATTAATCTATTTTCTGTTACTATAGATTAATTTCCATTTTGTAGTATTAAAAAATATAAATAATAGCCTAATTGTGATTTAATTTTCATTTCCCCAGTTGAATAATGATGCTCAGTATATTTTCCTGTGCTTATTTGCCGCCTGTATATCTTCTTTGGTGAAATATCTATTCTTTTGCCCATTTAAAAAAGTTGAATTGTTTTTTGAGTTTTGAGAGATCTTCAAATATTGGGGGTATAAATCCTTTATCAGATATAGGATTTAAAATTATCTCATTCCTTTCTGTGGTTCTTAGAGTCATTCATAGAGCTGAAGTTTTAACTTTGATGAGGTCTGTTTACCAGTTTGTCCTCTTATGGATTATGTTACATGTTTTGCTTAACTGAAAGTTGCAGAAGTTTTCTTCAAGAAGTTTTAGAATTTTAGTCTTTACATTTAGGTTTATGATCCATTTTGAGTGAAATTTTGTATGTACTGTGAGGTATACAATAAAGCTAATTTTTTTCTTTCAAATGGATATTCAATTTTCCCAACAATATTTGTTGAAGACTCTGTATCAATTCTCTACTCAATTGCCTATCCACATGTGTTGAAAATCAATTGTATATACGCATATAGGGGCCTATTTCTGGACTCTCTGTTTTGTTCCATTAATCTATTTATTTATCTTTGTGTCTATACCATACTGTCTTGATTATTATAGCTATAAAACAAATCTCTCAAAAATTTGAAGTAGGATAAGTTTTTAAAATTTTCTTCAAAGTTGTTTTGGATATTTTTAGGTCCATATAATTTCCTCATGCATTTTATAACTAACTTGTCAATTTCTCTAAAAACACATGTTGAGATTTTGACTGAGAATATGTTGACTCTTTAGAATAATTTTGGGAAAACTGACCTCTTTTGATTCATGAACATCATCCGTCTTTGCATTTATTTAGGTGCTTCTTAATTTTTCTCAGTGATGTTTTGTAACTTTTCGTGTGTGTCATACATCTTTTTGCCAGGCTTATCTATTTGACTAATATATCTCAAGGGTCTAACTCTGCTGCTGAGTGCTGGACAGTGGGTTTACAGAGGAACCCACATTTCTGTCCCAAGGAACTCATTTTTAGTGTAAGCCCTATATGTAAACAAAGTCCAAATTCAGGAGTTCTCACTTCATTCCTTACAGAGTAGGGATCCAGTGCCTGCTCTTGCAAAGGGCCTGCTGAAATGAAAGTTATATTTTAGCAAGACTCTGGCAATTGTGTGTTACATGGGCATGACAGGGAATGGCCTGGGAAAATCAACAAGAGAGCCCTTGAGATTTTCAGATTTGGATGTGAAAGACTTGGATGGGGGCACTGGCACTGGGGAAGGAGGAGCATGTGTCCAAAAGAGGGGTTGACTGGATGTGGAAACAGACTTCATATGTAAGGGGAAAGCAGGAGGCTGCCCGGGATGACTTGACGGCTTCGAGGAGGCTTGATTGATAGAATGCGGGTACCAGGAATAGAAATAGGGATGACAGAAAAGGAGCTTGTTTCAGAGTGAAGATGACAAATTTATTTTTAGGTACTTGAATTCTGAGGTGACAGTGGGATACCAAAGTAGATATGTACAGCTATTTGGTTGGAAATATGGGATTACCAGGAGAGTTCCGATCTCAGGATAGAGATGTGGACATCATCTAGTGAAGTTATACTTCAGCTCATTCACTTATTTGTTCAGTTATGAAGAGATTGGCATCAACAGTTTGTCAGATGCTAAGCTTGGCTTTGGGATGCAAAGACACAGAAGTGTGGTCCCTGTCCTTGTGGACGGTGTGATACAGTTTGCTGAGGGCTAAGAGAATCACACCTGCCCTAGAATGGCAGCACACTGGAGTGACACCCATCCCCGAGTGGGGTGTGCAATGAAAGCTTCCTGGAGGAGTATCAAGGAGAGTGTAAACAGGAACGAAAAGTAGGTAAAGGGGCTTCAAGGCTGAGGAGACAGCATATGAAAAGATATAGGGGCAAGAGAGATCTTGGAATATTTGTAACTGGGCCGGAGACATGAATACATGTGAGAGAAAGAAAAAGGATAAAGCTGGAGAGGGAAGCAGAAGCTATGGAGGGCCTCTCAGGGTGCTGGATGACTCTGAGCTGCTTTGAAGAACATCCAGATGGGGATGCCCAACAGCCCTGGACTCCACCCATGGGTAACCGGCTTCTCCACCTAGCTGAAGCTTGGAAGCACTGTGATCAGATTAGCAGTTAATGGACATGGAGGACACCATGCCAAGTGAAATGTCAGACACAGACAGAAAAGCCTTCATGATTTTTCTTAAACATGGAATCTAAAAATGTCAAATGCTGTACATAGAAGCGGAGAGCAGAAACATGGGTATCAGGGTTGGAGAAGGGGGAAAAATGTACAGATACTAGGTACCAAGTGGCCATAATATGGGATGAATAAATCTAGAGGTTTAATGTCCAGAATAATGACTATAGTTAATAATACTGTATCGAATACTAGAAATTTGCTAGGATGGTAGATTTAAGGTGCTCTCTTTACACACAAAAAAAATAGTAGCTATGTGAGAACACAATATATGAATTCACTTAACTATAGAACCATATCACTAACTGTATGCACAGCAAATCATCAAGTGGCACACCTTGAAAACATACATCTCTTATTTTAAAATTGAAAAAGAAGAAAGACTGCTCAGGCAGTAGTAGGATGACTTGATCGGAAGGACTAAAGGCTGGAGTTGGGGGAAGCCCTGATTTAAGGCAGCATCAGTAGGAATGGAGAAAAAGGGGTAGTCAGAAAGACTGAAGAGTTACACTAGGCAGGATTGCACGACAGATTGGATGTGAGAGATTTGAATATGGAGTTTATCAGCGTTCAAGTGATGTTTGAGGCAGTTGAACGGAAGAGCTGTCTCAAGGGGCATAGTGATGAAAAAAAAAAAAATGGAGTCAGGCTGAATCCTCAGATATCCAAATCCTGGGATTCCTGTGATTTGATAGCTTTTCTGACAAAGAAGAGGTGAAGAAAGATATGAAGATGGAGGAAGGAAACTAGATAAATATCACCGTTTAAGGGGGCAGGTAGAAGACAGGAATTTGCAGAGCAAAGAATGGAAAGTAAGAATGGGGTCATGTCAGTCACAGAAGTTCAGAGAGAGACTCAGTGAAGTAAGCATGGTGAGCAGTGCTGCTGAGGACGAGGGGGGCTGAAAAGACGCGGACGTGAAGAGGACAGATGAAGTGGCTTCACTGGAACGGAGGCAGACTAAGCTAGATAACCCCAAGTGGGACTGAGACGATTTTGGAGAAGTAGATTTGGTAAGTGTCGACGAAGCCAGTTTTAGGATGCTGGGCCTCCAGCCTGCCTAGTCATCCGAACTGAATTATAACAGCCTCTCACATTTTAAATTTAGTTCTGATAGTTTGTGAGAAATCGGCGAAATCTGAAATAGCACCAACGCCGAATGCCGCAATAGAGCTTGAGCAGGATGGTGTTTCCTGAAGTAGGTACCTTCCGCAGTGCTAAGCCTAGATGCCAAACACGTTTCACAGAAAACAATCACAGAAAATAAAAATCAATTTCCTTGAGGGACTGAATGTAGTTTACATCAGACTTTGCCTCAGCAGCCTGATTTTCTGAACTATTGATAGTCCACTGTTCCTAGTTTCGTTTGATGCTGCATTTTATCTTTTCACGGTCACAGAGATTTTCCTAAGTGGAAAAAAAAGCCCTTCTGTGCTCTTTATCACTTTAGTTTATTTCCTGACTTGTTGGAAAGCCTGTTTCTTCTGTGTGAGGCAGCAGATGGCAGAGTCCAAGGCTGGTGAGAGGCAGGTGGGCTTGGCGGCTGTGTGGTGTTAAAGCTGTGCCCCTAAGTTGTAACTGGGGGTCCCTGGCAGACACCCACTGTGCAGCCCAAACACCTGCAGAAGCTCTCTGCCCACTTTGAGGTTCAAGGAATTTTTTGTTATTATTATTATTTTTTTCTGTAATCTACTTTCAGGTAGGAAATCTTTTTCCTTTTTAAACTTTTATTTCTTCCTTTTAAACTCATGCTCAGAGACTTGCAGTGATATGAATTAGCTGACGATATTGATAAAAAATGCTGTCAATAGATCAGCTTGCAATTTAAAATAGCGTTTTATATACTTGATCTCATTTGATCCTCAAATAAAAATACCTTGTAAAGAAATCACTTTATGTTACATAGTAAGTGGAAGTTATACAAGGTTTTTCTTTTTTTTAAAAGCCATTGGTGTTTATCAAGACTATTTAAGAAATATTTAACCAAAGTGCATTATTTGATTCCAGTGTTGGGCTAAGTGAAGATTAGAAAAGAATACATAAAAATGTATACGTTAGAGAAACTGTTCAAGGATATCAAGGCTGTGTAGCAGATGAGCATATTGTTGACTGTTCTTAAGAAAGTTTTATATTGTAAAGATATTTAAGTATGTAGAAAAAGGCAAATATTTCAAAACTTAACTTTCTTCATTCTAGTTTTTGGTTTAGAATTTATTTTTTTTAGTGGTGGTGACAAGTTTAGATATAAACTCTTTCTCAGTCCTTTTTTAATTAGTACTAAACTTTCAGACCTAAAATAAATCAGGATATATGTCTGGCAAGTCCAGACATCTATGGGGGGTTGAGGGACGGATATATGAAAGCATGTCTAGAACATGACTTGAGTTAGGTGGGGTCTCTGGCTGAGAAACCTTGTTTTTCTTCTTAAAATGAGTATAATGAAAACTAGGGTCTTGATAAGTTATTAATTAAAGGGAGTTTTACTAAAGGAGTAAAATGGCTTGAAGAATGATGCTAATCAGAAAATTAGAATCAGTGTATTATGACCTACCAGAAATCAGTAATCAGCAGAAAACCAGCCAAACCAAAAATCAAGGCTCATTGCTAGGTGACTTTTTGTTCCATCATTAGTTTGTCACTGGGGTCATTTAAACCTTTATCTGGTTGAGATGATAAATATCTATGGTAATATCTATGGTAAATAAATGTATTCGTTTTTGTGGGGAATCCCAGTTGTAGTCATAGTTTGTGACTAGTTTAAGAAGATTAAGGGCTGCCCTGGTAGCCCAGACGCTTAGAATCTAGAAGCAATGTGGCAGACTTGGGTTCAATCCCTCTGTCAAGAAGATCCCTGGAGGAGGGAATGGCTACCCACTCCAGTAGTCTTGCCTGGAGAATCCCATGGACAGAGGAGCCTGTGGGCGACAGTCCATGGGGTTGAAAAGAGTTGGACATGACTGGGTGCCTAACACGAAGAACACCAAATTCTAATTCAATGTTTACTCTTTCTGAAATAGATGCCTTTGCTTTTGTTTCTATAGATTTCAAAAAGTAAATGAGTTGTTTTCGACACAAATTACAAACATACATAATATTCTTGGGATGTGTTTCAGTCTCTAGTTTATGTGCTCTTATAATTAACTAGATATCTTCAAAAGAAAGAATTCTAGTTCAGGGCTCAAATTAAGGGCAAATAACTATAAACAGGGTGCTTGATTCATAAAAATAAACAGCACATATGGGCTTCTGCTGCAGATGTTATACCCTGGAGCGTGCCCTGGTTTCTTTTAGCTCAATAAGAATAGCAAAATCACACTGATGTGTAGTAATATGAGTGTCAGTTACACTGGAATGTACTCCATATGTAAAGAAGACAAGAGTACTTTTAAGTAAGTAGACTTTTCTAACCTCTGAAACTAGAAAATATTGGTCATGCTACTTTTAGTTTCCATGTCTTCTAAATCTGCTCTCTCCCCTTTTCATCCATCGTTCAATCTCATGGTGCTTTGTGCTTGTCTGTAGCATGCACGCCTGTATACACACTTTCTGATATGAAAGAGAAAGAATGACTATTGTATTAAATACTTAATATGTGCTACTTTCTTTTACTTCTGTTCAATTACTGAGCACAGTTTAAGTAAGTCCCTAAGGCCCAATATGTTCATCGTTTCTGATATTAGACAACCCAAGATTCTAGCGACTAATTTCCAAAGTTAATTTAACCCTGATTTGAACCCTTCTGCAAACCCTCACTGAATGCCCGCTGTGCCTGTGCTTGGTGAGTGTGTACCATGACTCTCATTCTTTTGGAGGAGCAGACCCTGGGAGACTGGATCTTGTGCATGGCAGCACCCAAGCCAAATCTTCCTTGAACACAAAGAAAGGGATAACCGTACACACTTGGCAAGCTGGCATAGCAGCACAATGACTGTTCTTGTCTCCTCCCATACTCTTCCAGAAAGTAGGGGGTAAAGGAGATACACAGAGAGTAAAGTGATCCAGGAGAGTCTGATCACAGATGTTGTTTTTAAAGTGTGGAAGCCTCATAGACCGAATTCTCCATAGAGGTATTTGCATTTTGAAAGAGAAACTTTGTTATAAATATGTAGGTGATACCCCTCCCCTTTAAAAAATGTTTTGTTTGAAAGACCAGCCGGGAGGCAGCAGGATGGAAGTGGGAGGGCTTGCTGTGGAGGCACCGGGTCCAGATTTCAGTAGGTATCCTCAAGACCTCATGATAGTCAGGAGCCCCAGAAATACCCATCTAGCACAGGTACTGGTGCACACAGCATCACCATTTTAAAGATGATTTAGTTTTGCTGATGGGTTTGTGACTAGAGCTTACTGAATGTATTAAACTTGGACTCTGTCCTATTTTCAACAATGCTTGAGAGAGAGTTTACAGACTAAACTTGGTATAATGCTTCAGGATAAAATCAACTCTCTCAAGGCAGGAGAAGACAACAAGGGTTTCAGGTATTACGTTGGCTCTGTTTTCTAGAAGCAAAGGCAAACAAAGACACTTTATAGAAGTCTCACTTTCTGACTGTTCACAATAGACACATTTATTTATGGAGATAATCAGTATAAGAAAAATACTGTTCTTTTACAGTTAG
This sequence comes from Nanger dama, assembly GCA_917880005.1. NCBI lineage: Eukaryota > Metazoa > Chordata > Mammalia > Artiodactyla > Bovidae > Nanger > Nanger dama. The sequence goes on from CAKJTW010000024.1 coordinate 1,291,632, forward strand.
ATTTGAGCAGAAATTTATTGAATCCTGTGTGTAGTATATACAACAAAGATGCTGTTTAGAAATGGTATCTTTAATCAGACCCTTCTAGATCACTGGAGATCTCCTTTGACCCTCAACTGGAAGTGGGGTTAGAAGGTATATTTGGCCAGCTTTATAAAAGACACTTGGAGGTTTGTATCTTGACCCTCTTAAGAGCAGGAAGCATGACATGGTCAGATGTCTCAAACAAACAGCCCTCATTTCATTTCTTATGATGATGCCCTCAACAAGCAATCATATATTCTAATGATGCAAATGAGATGCAAATGAGAGTTATTAACCTAGATTGAGAAAACCTGGGTATCATGAAGCCTTTGTATTGGCTTGTTTTTCCCAAAACCTAACTGATTTTTTGATGCTTTGATATTAGGCATTAGCCAAAGTAAAAAGGGGCAGACCAGTGAGGCTAACTTACTGGGTCTTGTAGCTGCCTCCCCTTAGGACCTTTTAGGCTCCATCATAGAGGTGTTCCATAGGGCTCTTTCTTAGCCCCCAGCATGGAGCTTGATATGCTATGAATCCTTATAGGACTGAAAGAAGGCCTTGGGGGAAACAGTCATTTCTGAGTCCATTTTGGGTCTGAGGACTGGCTTTGATGAAAGGCAGATGTTTTAGTTAGTTTTCACTGTAATAACTCAACCCCAAACTTAGTGGTTTAAAATGAGTATTTATTGTGGTCTCTCATTCTTCTTTGTATTGACTGGGCTCCATGTCTCATGCAGTTACAGTCAGGCTGGGACTAAGTCATTTAAAGGCTCTAGATGTTCAAGATGGCACCTCTGCTGGGAGTGTGGGAACACTCCAGCCAGGACTGGCTGGGCATACCTCTCTCTCTATGTAGCATCTCAGTCCTGCTAGTTTGGGCTTATTCAAAATTTATTCTGTTTCTTACCCAGTAGTTGGTTTTCCTCAGAATAAGAATTCCAAGCGACTCAGATGAAGCTGCAGATATTTTTATGACTTAGCCAATAAAGTCATGCAGGATCACCTCTGCTGAGTTCTCCTGGCCAGAATGAATCACAAGGGACCAGTTCAGATTCAAGGGGAGGGATTTACACAAGAGTACAAATTCCTGGAGTTTTGATTCATTGGGGAGCCGACTTTGGAGACTAAAACCATAATAGAACAAGAATTTTTTGAGAATTTCTGATCAAACCGGGTTCTTGGCTTTTGGCAAATACCCACAGTGATACTGAGGGGATCTTCAGACTATAAATATGTGTGGTGAACTCACTCTACAGGCACACACCACTAATTGTTCCCAAAGTACCATAAACAGGACATAGAAGATGGGTTCAGTGGAAGAAAAAGTTTGGTCTTTTATTTGAATTCAATATTTTAGAGCTGGCCAAGGCAGTCATTTGTGGGAATGATCTGGAAGATGCTTAAGGAGAAGCCTGTATGCATGGATAGGTCAATTGTGCTTCTGAGATCCTATACCTGGATAAATCCCTGTCCTTACAGATACTATTACTTGGCATTAGGTAATAAAGCAAAGTAGAATACAGAAGACTGAAGGCTAATTCTCTCCTGTGCTCCATTTGTGACTTTCATTTGTATCTCAGTGTAGAGGAGTTTATCTATGAAATCAGCTCACTAACACTTTGGATCACACTTGGTGTTCTGTCTGAATGTGTGGGTGCCAAGAAGATGGGTTATGCATGGGGCCTGGAAGAGTGAGAAAGTAGGACTATCAGGTATTGCCCAAGAAACTATCTTGCTAAACCTCCAATATCTCGTGTCTCTTATTTTTTTTTAAAATAAGCTTCCTTCTCATTTTACTTCTTTCTTTCAAATTTGCAAGTAATAATAATAAATAGAAGGAAAACACTAAATTAACAAACAAACATAACAGCAGAAAGAAGGGACAGAGCCACTCAGGAAGAATTCCACATGATAAGAAATGTACTTAAAGAAAGGATAACCCTACACATGTACAGTTTCTGGATACCTTACTCTGATGGATTTCATACTGGGAATGTAATTTTAAAATCAAAGAAGCAAATAACTTGGGATGGGCCCAGGAGAGTGGGTAGAATAGAGATGAACTTAATGAATGCATCGTGTATGTAATCTCTGGTGGCCATGATTTCAGGAGAGAAAAATCAGGGAAAAAGCAAGGAACAGTGTGGCAGAAAAGATAATAAAATGAGAAGAGTGGGTGGGAGCATCCGAGACACATAGAGAGAAATCTCAGAAGAGGCAGCTGTGGGGAGGAAAATACAATCGCTAGCAACATGCTCCTCTCCATTTAAATGCTGAGCATAAGATAATATGTACGGTTTACAGTAGTATTTTTTTTCTGAGATGGAAGTTCAGAGAAGATGAAAATGTCAGGAGAAGGGATCATGGGATAAACATGCAAGGTCACAGTGATAGAGGGAGAGGGTCCCAGGCAATGTATTTCCCTGTGGTCCACTGAGAGCAAAAACCTATGCATTAAGTTCATCCCCACACTTTTACAGGCCAATAATTTTGCTGATAGGGTTGCAATAAATGCTCGTACCAGAGGAGTTTCTCACTAAGAAATCCATTTCTAAAACCTCCCTTTGAGTGAAGATGTAAAGGGATGTAAAGGATGGTGACCCACTGTGTGGCTTTGGAGTCACCTCCTGGTCCAGCCCCTTCCCGATGCTATGACCCGAGATAATTGTTTATCCTCTTTCAGCTTCAGTTTCTTCATCTGGAAGGTGGGGGATAGCAGCAGAGCATGCCTCATGAGGTTGCTGTGAGCATTAGATGGACTCTGTGTTCAGAGACTGAGCATGTTAAGGGACGATCTTGGCACACGTTAGCTGGTGTTATTATTATTCTGTTGTAATAGGTATCTCCCTGGTGGCTCAGATGGTAAAGAATCTGCCTGAAATGTAAGAGACCCAGGTTCAATCCCTGGGTTGGGAAGATCCTCTGGAGAGGGGAATGGCTACCTACTCCAGCATTCTTGCCTGGAAGATTCCATGGACAGAGGAGCCTGGCAGGCTATAGTCCATGGGGTAGCAAGGAGTCCGACATGATTGAACAGCTAGCACTTTCACTTTTACGGGCAAAAATAACACATTTCAACTTACTTCTATGTTATTTGAAGCTCCTCCCTCCCATAAATCTGTCCTCTGTGACTATAAAATTGAAGCATATTTCTTTGCACGGTACACTGATATTCACAAAAAGCTTCCAAGAGGCCACAAATGAAAATGTTTTGGCAAAGATACAGTGTTAACTTAGATATACCCATTAGGCCACACACAACTTTTCCATTTTCCTGCCTCTCAATTAGCTCTGATTCTTGACTCCATTGCTCCTGCTTTTGATGTGAAGGGGTTTCCGATGGTCCACTGGGCTGTTGGATTAAGCTGTACTTAAGTTACTTATTTGCAGAAGTAAACTTGTCTCCTTTGCTCTTATCCTTTCTGTAAATGGCACATTCCTACTAATGACAGGATTCTCCAGGGTCCTCCGGATAACAAGGAGAAGCGATGTCATAGAACATAGGCTTTTACACTTTATCGGCCACTGTTATCCACAGGCCTAACACTGAAGCTGAGCAAACAGTCCAGACCCAGTTGTGAAAATCCACTGATTGTCAAGCTCATAGAGTCTGAATTTGATTAGAGTTTCCATCTTCCTGCCCTTTCCTCTGCACTCCTAGAGAAAGTAACAGCTCTGAAGTCCCCAGGAAATGCTGCAGACTTCAGAAATTCTAACCAGAAAGTGAGAGTCAGGAGAAAGCAAGCTGATCAAATTGTCCTCAGAAGCACTGGTCTGTTTCATCTGTGGTGACTGGCCGAGTTCAGGCCTGCACTCAGGCAAGCTTCTGGAAGTTTCCAGAGAGAACTACTGATAAGTAAGCCAGTGCGGTGGAGAGCAACCTTTTATGTTCTCTAGTATTGATTTAGTTGAGGTCTGTGATGGGAGTAGAAGTACACAGGGCTAGTAAGTGCATTGAGGTGACTTTGGGGTGGGGAATAATAGTTATCGGTTAATTATGAGAAGAATTTTGATGCTGGGAGGTTGTTAATTGGATGAAGGGCACTGTGGGGAATGAAGGTTGGTTTCTATTAAAGCAGAGTAATAGAGGAAGAGGCCGAGGAGCCACTATCACCTCCTGCTTCAGACACAGATAATTTAGTCTATTTATTGGAGCTAAGAAACAAAAGGAGGGGGGGAAAAAGAGAACCTCACAGGTGTCTTTTTAATTTAATCAGTGCAGTTGGTATTGTGACCAAAATTGCTTAGGCTGCAGGGCCTTCTGCTAAAAGGGCACTGCGTAGAACCATCCTCTGGAAAGGTGTCAGGAACGCAACTGTTTATGGCATAAACAGGGAGATGAATCTTAAATAGCTTACTCTGAAAATCTGATATGAAAAATAAGAAAAAGTACTGGAGCATTTCAGGTGGGTTTCACAGGCGTATGCCTGTTCGTGTCAGCTTTGCCAAGCCTGACGTTCACACACACACAGCCCTCCACTATGGCTCGATGGCTTTGGATGAATTCGAGAAGTGCAGACAGACTTGAGGGTAACTCAGTTTATGGTGAAGACCAAGGCAACAAAGTCAATTTGTCTCGTGTGCCAGTGGGCACTGGGCTGCTCTTGCAGATGAAACAGAGAGCACGGGGGAGAGGGGGCGGGGGAAAGGACAGCAGCAGGCAGATGTCAGGGCAGCTCTGTTCATGAGCAGGGAGCAAGGCAGAAATTCGCACCGATTCTTGCTCTTCTATCAAAGGATGAATGTTTCTTCTGGATTGGCAACTTCATTTTTCTTTTCATTTTGTCTGATGTTCAGGATGCATTTCACATCAAAACAAGAAGGAAATTCCAGAAATGAGTTTCAATTCAATGTTGCAAATATTTCTGGAGCACTCAAGGCACTCTACATGAGCATGTTAGCAGAGAAGAGATGAAGAGCAAAAATAAAGAACTGACTATCCCTCCCCCTGGAGTGGAAGACCCACGCTCCAGATTACTCATTCTGAGGGGTGCTAGTCCAAGGCAGCCTTTGTGACAGCATCTCATGGGAAATTTTCCCAAAGGAAGCTGTTTCTCTGTCTGTGGGTTAACAGGCACAGCCGAAATGCCCCTTTGATGGCATCTAGTGTGCCACTGTGTCATTTTCACCTTAGAGAGTATTAGGAGAGAAAGATTTCCCTTTAGTGCAGAATGCAGTACTGTGAGGAGGACGTGTGACCAGGACAGCGAGCCCCTCCTGCTGTCCTAGGCTGAATCCTGGCAAGGTCCGGCCTCCGTGCCCAGCAGCTCTGGCTGCCGTGAGCTGCAGGGACACTGCTGTCACTTTGAGGCCTAGAAGAACGTGCCCAGGATAACAAAGGCGCACATGTAAGAAGAAGCCACTGGGGCTCTTAGGGTTTTGACAGTTCGCCAGCGTCCTTTTGTTGAATTCTGCATTCGTGAAGCACTAAGAGCAGTCTCTGGCCTTTTGCTATGAGCAAGAAGACCAGCTGAGAGATGGAAAAGTACACAGTGAAAAAAATGGCAATAGTAAGACTTATGAGAAATGGGATATTCCCTCCCCTCCTCCACTCCCCCCTCCCACCCCACCCCCGCCATCCCTGGCCTGTTTCCCATCCCTAACCTTAGGTCCCTGGGTTAGAAAAGCCAGCATCCCAGTTTTCTCCTTACTGTGGTTGGTGAGCCCCCTTTGGGGGATTAGCCATCTCTTTTGGGTTCTCCCTGCAGCTTGCCTGAGGAGTTGCTATAAACCTCTGAGAAAGCTCTGAGACCAGTTCTTGTCTTTTGAGCTTAAAAAAAAATTTTTTTTAAAGATTTATCTATTTATTTTTATTTTTTAACTGTGATGAGTCTTTGTTCCTGCATGTGGGCTTGCTCTAGTTGAGATGAGAGGGGGCCACTCTTTGTTACAGCGTATGGGCTTCTCATCGTGGTGGCTTCTCTTGTTGCAGAGAACAGGCTCTAGGGCACACAGGTTTAACTGCTCTGTGACAGGTGGGACCTTCCTAGACCAGGGATTGAACTGGTGTCCCTTGCATTGCAAGGTGGATTCTTAACCACTGGATAGCTAAGGAAGCCCTAATTTTTAAAAAATTATTGCAGTATAGGTGATTTATAATGTTGTGTTAGTTTCTGCTATACAGCAAAGTGAATCAGTTACACATACATATATATGCACTCTTTCTAAGATAATTTTCCCATACGGGTCATTAAAAAATATTAAGGAGAGTTCCCTGTGCTCTACAGTAAGTCCTTCTTACTTATCTATTTTAAATGTAATAGTGTGTATATGTCAATTCAAATCTCCCAATTTATCCCTCCTCCACACTGTGCTCCTTGGTAGTCATAAATTTGTTTTCTGCCTCTGTGACTCTATTTCTGTTTTATAGCTAAGTTAATTTGTACCATTTTTTAAGATTCCACATATAAGTGATATCATATGATATTTATCTTTCTCTGTAAGACTTAACCTCTCTATATGACAATCTCTAGGTCCATCCATGTTGCTTTTTATGGTTGGGTAATATTCCATTACATCTTCTTTATGCAGTCCTCTGCTGATGGACATTTAGGCTGCTTGCATATCCTGGCTATGGTGAATAGTGCTGAGGTGAACATGCATGTTTATTGATGTTCAGGCACTAAATCCTGTCCAGCTCTTTTGTGACCCCATGGACTGTAGCCCACCAGGTTCCTCTGTCCACAGAACTTCCCAGAGAAGAATACTGGAGTGGGTTGCCATTTCTTTTCCACAGGATCTTCCAGACTGAGGGATCGAACCTAAGTCTCCTGCATTGGCAGGCAGGTTCTTTACCATCTGAGCCACTAGGAAGCCCCTTGGGGTGCGTGTATGTTGAATTATGCTTTCTCTGAATTATCACCAGGAGTGGGATTGCTGGATCATATGATAAGTGTTCTATTTTGAATTTTTAAGGAAGAAAAGGGAAACTTCCTACACCATTGGTGGGAATCTTAATTGGTAGAGCCACTAAGGAAACTAGTACAGTTTCCTTGAACCCTTTTAGTTGCATTGGCATAACAATCTGAAACAGAGAGTGATCACCATTTTTGAATTTTTAACACTCAAATCCAGAAAGTACAGAAGATAACGCCCGTGCTTCAAGATTTATAGCATTCATTTGACAATACATAATATTTTGCGCTTTTACTTACCTTTCTGAAAATAGTTTTTCTTGATTATATTTCTGAAAAATCTTAGGCCATACAGACAAAAACTCTATAGGGGATAAATTAAAATTCATCATTTCATTATCTAGAAGTAACTACTGTTAATATGTTTGATTTACTCTTTAAAATTTAACTTTATATTAATACACACATATTTATTTGTTAAAAATTTTACTATACTATGCAAGCTATTTAGGAAACATCTTTATTTTTTTCCTATATCAGTGAATACAGATCTTGATTACTATTTTATGGACTCATAGTTTCCATAATGTAGATGAACCATAATTGACTCAAGCTCTCCATTGCTGGTGGGTTTTTGACTTGCTTCTGATATTTAAACATTTTGATCTTAAATAATCCAAGTGAATACTATTGTAAATACATCTTTTCACTTGTAACTTTTCTCCTTATAATAAACTCCTAGAAGTCTAATTTCTGGCTCAAAGTGCATAAGCTCTTTAGAGGCTTGAAATGTATATGACAGTCTCCAGAGAGACTGCCTCAGTTCTTTTTTCTTTTTGCCAGCAGCAGCATATGAGTGCCCATTTTCTCAACTCTCACCAGAACTTCTTCTCTATATGCCTGTCTGGTGAAAACTAAGGTGTTAACAACATTTTGAAATTTGTCAGTGAATTTGTTGTTTTATTTTACTTTGATTATCAGTGACATTTAAGGTCTTACCATTCATTTATTGATTAGATTATTTTCACTCATTTTCAATTATCTATTTATTGGCTAGTATGTGCAGGCACGGGGTTTCCCAGGTGGCTAAGTGGTAAAGAATCTGCCTGCCAATGTAAGAGACACAGGAGATGTGGGTTTGATCCCTGGGTCAGGAATATCCCCTAGAGAAGGAGGGGCAACCCACTCCAGTATTCTTGCCTGGAAAATCCTGTGGACAGAGAAGCCCAATGGGTTACAGTCCACAGGGTCTCAAAAATGTGAGACACAACTTAGCAGCTAAGCAACAACAACAAATGTTGCAGCGCTTGTGGTATGACCTGGGAAGCAACAGTGAGGAAAAAAAAAGAAAAGAGTTCCCCCCTTCATGGGGCTTAGGGTCTGAGAGACACTGTATCCTCTTCCTAGGACTGCCACAACAAGCTGTGCACACCAGGTGGCCTTAAAACAACACAGATGCATTGTCTCAGTTCTAGACGATGGAAGTCTGAAATCAAGGTGTTGGCAAGCCAGGGCTCCCTCTGAAGCCTGTCCGATTCTTTACCTGTTTCTAGCTTCTATTGTTTCATTGGTCACCTCTGATGTTTCTTGGCCTGAAGATTCATCACCCAGTCCCCCATCCTCACATGGTGCTCTCCCTGAGTCCCTGTCTTCTTTTGGATATATTTTTGTAAAGCAAGCAGTCTCATTGGATTATAGGGCCACCCACTCCAGGGAAACCTCATTTTAACTAATTGCATCTGCAAGGGCTTTAGTTTCAAGTAGGGTTATATTCCACAGTACTGGGATTTAGGAGATATATATATATATACATTCTTTTTTTTGGCGGGGGATGGGGGAGGGAGGTAGACATAGCTGAGCTCATAAGAAGGACCCAGGCATTAATGAAGTAAGCAGTCAAAAATTTCATCTGGAGTCCTGCCCTGAAGGAGAGGTACACGACGGGGCTGAGAGAGAAAAGGGTTGATAGAGAGGCCACCCAGTCGAGAAGCTCAGTGAAGGCATTCCTGGGGTGGATGATTTATATAAGACAGAAGAACTGAATCAGCCTGCCTGAGGAGGAAGAGCCACCAGCAGGGCTCCCAGCAGAACAAAGGTGACTGGAGGGCAGGGCGGGGCAGTGTGGGGATGGGGGAAGGGTGTGACCACGTGCAGAGAGCAAGCGCCAGGAGGGTGAGGTGAGGCTGGAAGGGAAGGTGGGGCCAGTCTTGTGGGCCAGAAGGTGGACCTGAGTCCGAGGGCAGGTGCCAAGCAGTCTGTCTAGAGTGGGAAGAGGACGGCAGCGTGAGAGTCTCATGTTTCCATGTATGGAACCATGGTGTGAAAGGGATTAGAAGGCTCTGCGTAGGTGTCAGAGCTGGGTGGAAACTGTTACAGGGTCTGCTGAGAGACAGTGGTTTGGACAAAAGGCGGAGACGGTGGAGAAGAGGTAAGAGGACAGACTTGAGAGGGAACAGAGTCAGTATTTGCTGGTGGGTGAGATACAGGAGGTGAGTGGAGCCTGTGTCCAGAAGAATGAGGTTTCCGTCGATGTTGCTGCACATGGCATTACCTTTTTTAAAAAACATGGCTGGGTAATATTCCATTATCTACATGTACCACATCTTTATGCATTCCTTTGGTGATGGACATTCAGGCTTCTTCCCTTTTCTGCTCTTGTTAAATTGCTGCAGTGAACACTGAGGTGGAATAGGATCAGTAGAACACTCACAGAGAATTATCAACACTTGGAAGAGGTCCAGGCGTCCAGATTTTGGACACCCCTACTTTCAGGTGCCTTTAGGACATGTGTGTAGAAATGCTGGGCAAGTAATTGAAGAGCTGGGTCTGGGGCTTCAAGACAGTGGAGGGTGGAAGGAAAACTCTGAGAGCCTTTTGGGATCTCTCATTTGGGAGTCACCCATTACCATTTCTTCCTGTCTCCTGTAGACAGGAGCTCTTGATGTGTTACATGGTGGTGGTTTAGTTGCTAAGTGGTGTCCAACTCTTGCGACCCCATGGACTGTAGCCCACCAGGCTCCTCTGTCCATATAGAAGCTTTTATTTTTCATTTATAAGAGATCGTTAAGTAATTGAAAGTAGGATTCGGGCTGCTTGCTATTCAAAAGCCAATACAAAGAAAAGTTTGGTGAAAAGGAAAGTTTATTTAGGATACCAGCAACTGGGGTTGGGGTGGGGAGGGTGGACTTCTGTCTAAAGGCTGATTCCTTCCCCCATATGACAATGAGGGGAACAAGTTTTCTTATAGGCAGAGAGAGGGGGCTATGTGTAGAAACAGCACAATCAGCTCTGACAGTTATTTTGAAATTGGTCATCGATGATCTGGCCAGCATGATCTTGATTGTTTTAGGTACAGTTAGTTTTCAGTTCCAGAGTTGGTTTGTTCCCATTTCCTTGAAGCCAGTTATTGGAACTGTGGCAGCTTATGTCATAGGTACCATCTGGTCGTCATGTAGTTAACTTCTACCTTCTGGAGGTTTTAATGTCTATAAGATAGTCCATAGGATATGGCTCAGAATATTATCTATAGCCCTTGTGGATGAACTAAAGGGACTTGACTATGCTTAATAACTGAAATATTAGTATTTTTAGTTTTCTTAGACTATTTTCCTTTATTTCTGCATTTTCTCACTTCTCTGGTTAAACTTCTTTGGCTAAAGTTTTTTCACAGACAAAAGGCAGGCAGAAGACACAGTGGGAAAGAACCATAGAGTCCTATTCCGTTTTGGTTATATGCTAACACATTATTTGAAATATATATTCCTTTTTCCCCTCAGTTTGTTGCCTGTCTTGCAACTTCATTCATGGTGTTGCTGTGATTGTTTTAGGCCATTAGAAAGGTTTTAGATATTTCTATAATTTTAGTTGTCAATGTTTTCCATTGGTACAGTACAGTGTTTAAGTTTTCAAATCACACTGCCCAAGTTTGAATCCTGTCTCTGCCACTTATTACCTGTATGGTCATGGGCAGGTCATTTGTGTTATTTGTGTGTCAATTCCCTTCCCTGTATTATAAGGAGAACAGTGGCACCTACCTCATTATAGACATTAAATAACTGATAGAAGGAATAGTGCTAGGCATAATAAATGTATAAGTCAGTAAGTATTACAGTTATTGTTGCTGTTACTGGAGAGTAAATATGACAAATGAAATTGTAAATAAAATGTATTTGTAAGTTCAAGTTCAAATAGTATTTTAGAAATAAGTAAAATTAACCATCAGGGAGAAAAAATGTTGCACTAAATTCCAGGACCAAAAAATTGCATGGTGAGTAGAAAACAGAAAATTCAGTTTAATGCCGTGTATAAATGGTAGTAGAAAATAAATCTCTGGTACTTAGAATATTCTAATCACAGAAGCAAAATATGGTTTACCCACACTTGGAAGAAAACTAGCTAGCCTTGTCTCCTAAGAAGAAGTGTCTAGGCTCCATATAAGAAAATCTGAGATATTAAAATATGCCTGTATTATAATGAAAAGGTTATTCTCTTGAGACTCAACTTCCAGTGTGGGTGGGGCGATTCCCCACATCCACAAACAATTCTCAGACACAGCAGTGTGTCCAAGAATCCACTCAGCTGTGATACTGTCTGCAAGGAGAGAGCATCACACTTTACAGTGTAAGAGTTTGGTCCTACCAGACTTTTGCCCCTCTCTACCCCCCAACACACACACACACACATTTTAGATACCAGTCACAAGCCCACAGAGATGGCGATGGCACCCCACTCCAGTACTCTTGCCTGGAAAATCCTATGAACAGGGTAGCCTGCTGGGCTGCTGTTCATGGGGTCGCGAAGAGTTGGACATGACTGAATGACTTCCCTTTCACTTTTCACTTTCACGCGTTGGAGAAGGAAATGGCAACCCACTCCAGTGTTCTTGCCTGGAGAATCCCAGGGACGGGGGAGCCTGGTGGGCTGCCGTCTACGGGGTCGCACAGAGTCGGACATGACTGACGTGATTTGGCAGCAGCAGCAGCAGCAGCAGCCCAAGCTGTTGCCTGTGCTTCTGTAAGTCCGAGATTCCCACAGACCCTCTCCTCAGGCACAGTCAATTTGCAAGAGGGGCTCACAGAACTCAGAGAAACATTTTACAGACTACGTCACTAGTTTATGACAGAAGGATACAGCTCAAGAACCGTCAGATGGGAGAGACGCATAGGGTGAGGTATGTGGCAAGTGGGAGCGGCACAGAGCTTCCATGCCCACTCCGCTCTCCCTGCATCTCCACATGTTCACCAGCCTGGGAGCTCTCCAAACCCTCTTCTTCTCGGTTTTTATGGAAGTTTCATTACAAAAGCATGACGACTGAACTCAAGTCTCCAGCCCCATCCTCCTCCTGGAGGTCTGGGGGTGGGACTGGACGTTCCAACTCTCTAATCGCATGGTGATTATTGGAATCACAGGGGTTCACTGGAAACCAGCCCCATCCTTAGGTGTTTTCCAAAAGTCACCTTACTAACATAACAGAAAAACTCCTCAATAGCTCTCCTCACTTAGGATATTCCAAGAGTTTGGGGAGTTCTGTGCCAGCAACTAGGACAAAGACCATTTATCTGAAAAATATGTATTTCTTATAAATCACAACATCACAGTGATACACAGAGGTGGTTGGATGTGTCCGCTTGAGGCAATGTGATGGCAGCACTGAAGGTTGGTCAAGGTCGCCTCAAACGTGGTATTCCAAGGTAGAAGTGACCGGGCATCACAAGTGAGAACAGAGAAGGTGGACTTTCTTTTTTAATTAACTTTTATTGGAGTACAGTTGCTAATGTTATGGTCATTTCTACTGTATGGCGGTGAATCAGCTATATGTATACATATATTCCCTCAGTTTGGATTTCTTTTCCATTTAGGTCACCACAGAGTACTGAGTAGAGTTCCCAGAGATATACAATAGGTTTTCATTAGCTATCTATTTAATACCTAGTTTCAATAGTATATATATGTCAATCCCAATCTCCAAGTTCATCGCACCCACCCCGTTCCACCCTTGGTGTCTATGTTTTTTCTCTACTTCTATACCTCTGGTTGACAGATAAGATCATCTGTACCATTTTTTCTAGCTTCCACAAATATGCATTAATATACCATATTTGTTTTTCTCTTTCTGACTTAGTAGATCAGCAGGTCTGGTCGAACATTTCTGGGATGCTGTGTGCTCAGGATTCCTCCTGCTGATCTTTTGTTCAGTTGACATTGTCACATTAGAAACCTCAGGCAGGACTAGGCAGTGCTGTTACCTGGAGGCAGTGGGCATCGATTCAGGATCTGGGTGGTTTGCCCTCCTTTTTGTTTTCATCGACCCCTTGTCTTTGCTAATACTGGAAGCGCTGTGCCTGCCGAGTGGACTAGAATTGATAGTCTACAACTTTCATTATTGTGATCATTAGTATGCTAACTGCTGTAACTATTATTAGCAATGGTTTCTGTCTTTGTTGTCATGGCTAGTAAGACCGTCAACATCTTGAGACTGAAAAATATTCGTCCGTATTTCCTTTCTTGTGCTTCTATGGTTGCATTGTTTTGCTTTAGAGCTTTAGTGTTAATCACTGTTGCACATGTGTTCTAATTCACTAACTCCTTTCTGGGACGACTGAGGATGAGATGGCTGGATGGCATCACCGACTCGATGAATGTGAGTCTGAGTGAACTCCGGGAGATGGTGATGGACAGGGAGGCCTGGGGTGCTGCGATTCATGGGGTCGCAAAGAGTCGGACACGACTGAGCGACTGAACTGAACTGAACTGAACTGAAGCTCCCGAAGGTCAGGAAAAATGTCCCTGTTACTCTGTGGCTGGCCCAGCACACAGCTGATCCTGGTGGGCCTTCAGCAGTGACTGTTTATCATAAGGGTGATGGGGTATTGATTACAAAATGCTATTTTTCCTTTGTAATTTGATGTTTGGTGAGATTTTGATCTTAGTTTTTGGATGGTGCTCCTGTGATTCCCTGGTGGCTCAGAGGTTAAAGCGTCTGCCTGCAGTGTGGGAGACCTGGGTTCAATCCCTGGGTCGGGAAGATCCCCTGGAGAAGGAAATGGCAACCCACTCCAGTATTCTTGCCTAGAGACTCCCGTGGATGCAGGAGCCTGGTGGGCTACTGTCCACAAGGACCACAGAGTCGGACACGACTGAGTGACTAACAACCCGGAGAAGGAGCCGGAAAAACCCCAGAAGTGGCCACCTCTGCAGTGGAGGGGGCCCAGGAGGATCACCTATGGCAAGGCTGTCTGGTAGTAAATATGTATCTTACTCTAAACCATATGACAGGCAGCAGTTCCTAATCATTACCTCCTTGCCAGCACATGGAATGTGTGTGTGTGTGTGTGTGTGTGTGTGTGTAGATGACCTATCACTTTGATCATATCTCAGAGAATCAGGGACTAATAAGTGACGAGAATCAGGGACTAACAAGTGACAAGAATCCATTGTTCCTGGCCCTACTTGGAGTAACTGGCTGATTGGTCATGAACTTTGAGGACTCTGTTGCTTCCTTGTCCTTGCTGCTCAGCTTGTCTGCTCTGGGGAGAGATGAGAAGACTCTGGCAGAAGAATAAGGGGCTCTTTGCCCTGAAATCCTGAGCAGAGCTGGCTCCAGGGGCCACTGTGGACCCTCAGTGGTTCCCAAGACAGATTAAGTGCTCGGCTTCATCCTCACCCTCATCCAACCCCACAGCCTCGTCGGAGGAGAGAGAAAAAGAGAGAACTCATTGACATCTCAGGATAGAGTCCCAGGACCTCCATTTTTCCTTCATTCCACTTATCACTGCCTGATAGAATGACTTATTTCTTTACTTATATGTTTAAATGTGCTTCGTGTACTAGGCTGTGAATGATACGAGAGCAGTGGCCTCATCTGTCTTGTTCATTACTTTATCCTCAGCAGGAAAAATAGTATATAGTATTTGGCATATAGCAGGTATTCAATAAGGGCATGTTTTAATTAATACTTGAAAGAGTTCATGTTGATTTGTATGTTCACTCAGACAAAGTCTTTAACAAGTGCTAGAAATGATCAGAGACAGGTTGTGTTGCTCTGTCCGTTCACATCTGTGTAGCATCCAGATATACCCAGAGAACAAACTGAGGGCCTGAGACCCAGAAGAATCAGAGCTTGAATCTTCTGCACACTTCCCCAAACAGCTTCCAGGGAAGTGCAGTTCATTGTACAGATAGAAATATTTGTGGATAATTAACACAACTTCCAAGCACACTATTATTCTGAGCTATTTGGGCTTCCCTTGTGGCTCAGCTTGTAAAGAATCCACCTGCAATGAGGGAGACCTGGGTTCGATCCCTGGGTTGGGAAAATCCCCTGGAGAAGGGAAAGGCTACCCACTCCAGTATTCTGGCCTGGAGAATTCAATGGACTCTATAGACTGTGGGATTGCAAAGAGTCAGACATGACTGAATGATCTCTCATAATGATTCCTTAAGTTGGGATCCACCGTCACGATTCTAAGTGACATTTTAGTAGCAATGGAGGTAACTAACGTCCAGCACGCAACACTCTCACTCATTTAGAAGCCTGATCTCTGCTGGCGTGTTCAGATATGTGTTACATGGCAGTAAAGACTTCATCTTTCTTCTCCCCCGACCGAAATCTTCTCAGTGATTTGTTTTCGCAAATTCCACTTGGTTCTGGAGATCTGTTAAAGCATCTATTCCTCAAGGGAGTGGGAAGAGGGGACGAAAAGGAAAAAAAAACCTGCCATTTGTTTATGTAAGAGATATTTGTTTAGTGCTTCTTAATGCCAGAGGCTATGCTGGCTCCATTTGCAAGTCCGGATGCACGGAGGTCCTTGAGCAAGAGAAGAAAAGCAGAAGCAAGAAGTAAGCACAAATCTGTTCTCTATGTCTGAGGCTCTACCCCTGCTCTGCAAATCGGTTCATCAGTGCCTTTTTTCTAGATTCCATATACATGCGTTAATATACCATATTTTCTTTCTCTTTCTGACTTACTTCACTATGTATGACAGATTCTAGGTTCATCCACATCACTACAAAGGACCCAATTTTTTTCTTTTTTATGGCTGGGTAATATCTCATTGTATATGCGGGAAGCTGCCGTATAGCACAGGGAGCTCAGCTCAGTTCTCTGTGATGACCTAGTGGGGTGGGATAGGGGGTTGGGTATGAGGGAGGCTCACAAGGGAGGGGATATCTGTATACATATAGCTGGTTCACTTTGTTATACAGCAGGAGCTAACACAACATTGTAAAGCCATTATCCTCCAACTAAAAACAAAAAGAAAAGTTAGCACTAGCTTTCCAGCAGGAGGTGAGGTAGATGACCTGTCACCCAAGTGTAAGGCCCAAAACACAAGAACCCGGTGGCGTTTGGGTTAGAGGTGACTGTAAACAGGACTGACACAGGTACAGGGCCATAGTTCTTTCTCTTTCTGAGAAAGATTGAGACACATGGCTTGACACATGATCTGACAGATGGATGGAATATTTTGGATTATGACTGCCCTAGAAAAAAATCTTATAGATGGCAGAGGTGTCATACACAGCCACTGACATGTTGTGACTCAAGGAGCATGGACAAAATGCCATGCCCTTCCCCCAAATATCACTCCCATCTCCCACATTCTGCATATTCTGCTATTAGAGATTTATTTCTGTGTCCCATGGAAGCTTCTAGGTATTTCAGATTGTCTTATTTAAGTAGAAATACATCTATAGATAAGATCTTGAACACTTTTCAAGTTTTAGATTTGGGGGTTTAGGTTTGAAAGTGAAGGCATGCAGGACCAAGAAACCTGTGGGAAGGAGTGGTAAGAAGAGTAAGGGAAATATTCTTCTCTTCCACTTAGAGCTGCCTTCATCTACTAGAGTTGCCAGATGGTGTCACAAATAGCCTGGGAAGCTGTGAATCTCTTCCTTGGAGATTTGATAGATGAAATGGCTGGCTGAGGGGCAGCCTAGCCTGAGGAATCAGAGCCCAGAGCCAGCGCTGCTCAGGTCCAGTCTAGCAGCCACTGTGATGCGTAAAGATAGAGGAAATTGGAGCTTCATTGGAGGTCCAGAGGCCAAGAATCTGCTCCCAATGCAGGGGGTGTGGGTTCGATTCCTGGTTGGGGAACTAGATCCCACATGCCACAACTAAAGGCCCTTCATGCCTCAACAAGACCCGATGCAGCCAAATAAATTAATATATATATATATATATATATATAAAAGATGCAAGAGACCACTCTTCCACCATACTGCTCCAGTGGTACATATCCAACTCACTGACTTAGGGAAGAAAGCTCATAGGATAGTCATCTCAATAAGGAAACTCTTGCCTTTAAACTGGCAGGATCTGGTGGGGAAAATTTTGTGTGAGCACATGTCAGAATTTTATGTTCGTGTTTATACCCAATGTCTAGGATAGTTTTTAATTAGAAAACTATAATCTCTTACAGAAAAAAAGAGAAAAATGACATTGAAAGATGTTGAGTTTAGAAATAGCTGTTTCATAAATACACTGGAGTGGAGAGTAGCTGAACAACTGAACATTCTAGTCCTGTTCACCCTGGGCAAGCATCTCAGCAGACACTTTGCAAGAGATATTTCTGGGCAAAGACACCGTCGCTGCCACTTGTTCAGCAAAGGCAAAAACATGCAAGACCAAAGATATAAGTGGAAAAGAATAGAAGTCCTGCAGAAAAAGACTGAGAAAGCATTAAGGTCAATCTAGGTCCACCCCCCCAACCACAAAGGGTAAAAATACTGTGATTTAGCCAATTGGCTCATTAGGCCAAAGAAAAATCAAAGACCCAGTTAAAAAAAAAAGCGCCCCCACTAATGCTGTGACCGGAAAACAAAAAACAAAAACAAAAAGCAAAAAACCCAAACTCAAAGATGGGCCAGATGAGGCCCCACTGAAAAAAAAAAAACAAAGGAAGGGGGGGGGGGAATATTCTTACTGTTTGCATAATTTATGCGTAGTTATCAGTGACTATTTAGTGCATTGCATTTTCCATTCCTGTGAATCAGTGAAAAGTTATCCTGCAATACAACTTCAGTTGGAGAAATAAAAAGGAATCCTCACCTTCTTTGCCCTAGACTGGGAGCAGCTGATGGGTAGAAAATAGGTCCATTTCCTCTGTTTCCTGAGCACTCAGCCTTGTACCTGGCATTTAGGAGTTCAATATCTGCTTGTGAAATAAATAGAATAAAACGTTTCTGTTTTATTTGTTTGGATCCTTTGTTTGGATCCTTTGTTTAACTGCCTTGAGAAAAACTTTGAATAAATGATGATACCTATTTTGCATGTTTATCACTTCTGGCTCCTCTGCAAAGCATTTTAGGTAACACAAGAGTATGAGGAAATTCAGAAGAAGCAATGCAGAACATCTCAGTGCTGGGGACATTTTCTTGCTCATAGTAGAGGCTTAATAAATATGCTTTGAGTTAATATATATGTACGTGTATATATGTGTGTGTGTGTGTGCATATATATGTGTGTGTATACATGATCTACGTTTTCCTGTAACTGGGATGTTTAACACAACCTCTGAAACTTTGAGCTTGATAAGCAAAAAGACGGTGTTATTACTCTAAGAACTTGATGGCGGGCCCTCGGAAACTGGTAACACATATTTATGTTCCACTACTTTGGCCACCTGATGTGAAGAACTGACTCATTGGAGAAGACCCTCATGCTGGGAAAGATTGAAGGCAGGAGGAGAAGGGGACGATAGAGGATGAGATGGTTGGATGGCATCACCGATGCGATGGATATGAGTTTGAGCAAGCTCTGGGAGTTGTGATGGATAGGGAAGCCTGGAGTGCTACAGTCTATGGGCCGCAAAGAGTCAGACATGACTGAGCGACTGAATTGAACCGAACACATATTTTAAGAGGTGTGGTTCTTTCATTCGGCGTGCTCTAGTTCAGTTGCTTTTGTGAAAGAGGTGAACGCTTGTCAGCTCCCTCAGAGGCAGAAGTCTGCAGCTGGGAGCAGGGAGCATCGAGGTGCACGGTACTGTCTAGAGCAGGTCCTCAGGAGGGCATGTGACAGCAGCAGGGAGCAGTTAGACTGGATGGAGAAGCCAGCAGGGCAGGTGCTCTGACCTGGCTTTCTAACTCCTGTATGTCAGAGGGAGCCCAAAGGCCATTTCTCTTTATTTTCTAACATAGCCAGTAAGTTAAGTTACTGTATAAATTGAAAGTCTCCAGGTAAAAACTGTACTGTGGATAGTAAGGGTCTGAGAATATTTTGACACCATTTCTGTTGCTGTTTAGTGGAGAGGATTGATCCTTGAGGTGGCCTATTCTTTACGGGGGAATAAAACAACCGGTTCTATTACCAGGACATGAGCTAGAAAGAAATACAAACAAGGGTGATTGTTGAGTGTGTGTATGTATAAGTGTGTGTTTATCTTTGGTCTAGAAGAAATGTGTGGAGTGATCTTCTTGGTTATAGGTTAATCTTTTCTTACATAAACAAAGTGCTTTGAAGGAAGATATAAATACCTTCCTAAGCCTAGAGAAAACAGACTTTGTACTGCAACGTACAAAGTATCCAGGTGAAGGAAATAGCAACGACAAGGAAAGGGAAGGGGAGGGAGAGAGGAAAGTGGAGCATCAGAATGTGTGCTAGTTAGATTCTCCAGGGAAACAGAAACAATAGGATGTATATCACATGATCTAGTCTCTACTATCTATCAGGCCTTTATCCATCTTTCCATTCTTGAGAAACTGATTTTAATATTTATCCTAAGCACTTGGCTCACTTGATTGTGGAGGCTGGCAAGTCAGCAGTCTGCAAGGCAGCCCAGCAAGCTGGAGATCTGTGGGAAAACTGATGTTGCAGTTCAAGACCAAAGGCAAAATTCCTTCTTCCTCAGGGTAGATCAGTCTAAAGTGAAAATTAAACTTCATGTATTCCTCAATATACTTTATATCTTCAGATTAAGAAATTTACAGTGAATGGGATGTATCTCATAGTTAAGCAGGGGAAATCTCACCAATTCATTTAGTTCCAAACTGTACTCTGGCAGAGTCGGACTAATTCTGATTGGCTCAGTGGAGAAACAAAGGTTTTGAATTACAAGGGCTTCCCTGGTGGCTCAGAAGGTCAAGAATTTGGCTGAAATATGGGAGATCTGGGTTCCATCCCTGAGTCAGGCAGGTCCCCTGAGGAGAAGGGAATGGCTACCCACTCCAGTTTTGCCTGAAGAATTCCATGGACTGAGGAGCCTGGTGGGCTGCAGTCCATGGGGTCACAAAGAGTCAGACATGACTGAGTGATTATTACTCTGTTTTACACATAGGCTATTTAAATGATGTAACCGTCCCTTAAACGTTAAGAAAACTCAGTGTTTCCAGGATTATGACACTTGTTTTGTAGGGTTATTGAAAGTATGAACTGAGATCATGCAACCAAAGCATCAAATACAGTTCTTCAAAAAAGAGTTAGTGCTCAATAATTGTCTTACCTTTCTCTTGAGTCAGGCCAGAGTTGGCATGTATGATAGACAGTTAGTTGCCTATCTAATTTCCCCTTTTTCCTTTTATTTGTCAGGCTCCTCTGTCCATGGGATTTTCCAGGCATGAATACTAGAGGGGGTTGCCATTTCCTCCTCAGGGGATCTTCCCAACCCAGGGATCGAACCTGGCTCTCCCTCACTTCAGGCAGATTCTTTACCATCTGAGTCACTGAGGAAGTCCCTCCTTTTTCTCGATTCAGGCCAACTCCTGTTAAAAGCCTACATTTCCCAGCCTCCCTGTGGCATATGCATGCCATTTAACATGTTCTGTGCAGTGTGACATAAATGGAAGCCGTCTGCAAAAAATGTTTTAAATTTGTTTTATTATTTGTTTTTGGCTGTTCTGGGTCTTTACTGCCTTGTGGGCTTTTCTTTAGCTGCGGACAGCAGGTCCAGTGCTGTAGTTGCAGTGCACAGCCTTCTGAGTGGCTTCTCTTACTGTGGTTCATGAACAGGCTCTAGAGCACTCAGGTTTTAGTAGCTGTAGCATGTGGTCTCAGTGGTTGCGGTTCCTGGACTCTAGAGCATAGGCTCAGTAGTTGTGGCTCAGAGACCTAGTTGCTCCATGGCATGTGGGATCCTCCCAGAACAGGGATCAAAGCTGTATTTCCCAAATTGGCAGGCAGACTCTTCACCACCAAGCCACCAATGCAGCCATGGTATGCAGATTTGATGGCTGGAGCTGTGGTAATCATTTTGTGACCATGAGAAAATGGACAAGAAATCCAGAGGTCTTAGCACAGATATCCTTTCACCACTGAAGCAATTACCATCAACTTTTTTATCATGACAACTTCTACTTAAGTAAAAAATTAGCTTCTATTTTATTTAATCCACTTTTTAATTAGATTTTTTTATCAGTAATAAAAAATTATATCAGTTGGTTGCAATCTGAATGTAATTTTTAAAAGGTCTGTTAGGAATATTATTGACCACCCAAATAGAGCTGCCCTGTAAATATCTTTTACTGGTGTCAGTAAATTATGCCATGCAATTCAAGGCACATGTCCCTCTGCTCCTTGTGCCTTGCTACTTTAAATAGTTGCCAAAGTTCAGTGGATTCCCCTCCTTACCTGTTGCCTCTTCCAAATGCCATTCACTTCAGTTTTTATTCAGGTCACTCATACAGAATTCTCTCTCAACCATTAACCTCTATTCTTGCATGCCAGAAGGAAAAAAAGATCGATGTTTTTCTGCTTTCACAAAAAATAACCTGAGGTATTTCTATAACATTTAATCCAGTTTTCTAAAAACAGAATTTTATACCTTCCATTTGCGGAAGACGTAGAAGTTGCCTCTTAGGTACCAGGAACCAGCCTCTAAGCAGTTCTGTTGTTTGTTGGTTGCTGGTCTGCCATGAGATGATATAGACATTGAGAGCAAGCATTTAGAAACTTCCGTAATCATTTGTTGTGATTGCAACATTCATTTGTATTGTCTTTTAAGAAAGTACTAGCCCATCATGGACTGGAAATTTGAAAAAAAAACAAAAAAACCTTTTTCTTTTTTAAAACCGTAATTTGAGCAGCATTGCTGTACTGGGTCAATACATTGTGGTAAGAAATCCACTCTAGACTTTATTATTATTTTCCAGATTTTCAGTTAAAAATGATAGTTTTGTCACAGTGTGAGAAATAAACCTACTGGTTATTTGAAAAAGTTGTTTGAGGATTTGTCCATTATTTAGTTCACACACACACACACACACACACACACCCCTACCCACTTGCACACACACCCATTTTGCGGTTAGGGACCAAAATGAATACTACAACAATAGCTTCTTATTTTTCTTAACTAAATGTGATTACCCCTTTGCTTATATAAATTAATACTTCAATACACGGAATGATAATGAATTATTCTCAGAAGTAGGACATAATAGTATCTTCAACACATCAAGAGAAATTTAGAAATAGGACTATCTAAGATAATGAGAGGCAATTGGGAATTTGGGGAAGAGGAGAATTTGACATATGGAAGTAATTATTATGAATTTTAAATTATTTACTAAGTATAGCAACATTGAGATGCTTTTGTTAACCAACTTAGAATTTTTTTTAAGGAGAATACCAAAATGTGGAGCAACGGCAGGTATTCTGTATTCTAAAAATATATAATGACTAAAAATCTTCAACTGTGTAAAGCTCTTGAGAAAATCTAAGGTTAATCCTGGACAGAGACACTGGAGCTTGTTTTGCTGTTCTGATACGGTCATTGTACCAAGAAAAACTGTGAACCATGTCAGCTGGACGATGTGGGGCATTTTGGCTTGCAACTTTTTTTCCAATGCCTTTTTGTTTTCCTTAAAAAGAAAAATATCTCTGTTCTATTTACAAAGATTTCAGGGTGCTGCTTACCATTTTAGTTACTAACACAAACAACCTTGACAATAATAATCTATTTTTTTTTATCCCTTTTCACCCAGACAAGTAAGCAGTCATCAATTACAGACCCTCACATGAAATACAAATTTAGCGCCATGGAAATGAAAACTAAAGCAATTTGTACCTTTACTATTCAAGGGGAATCATTCTTGGTCTATTTACTATGAAATATTCCCTCTATCTTATACTCTTCTAAGTTATATCAATGTCATCGCCCATAACTTGAATCATAATGAGTAGATGATACCCTTGCATGACTGGAATCATGTCATCATTATTAGATGACCTAGTTAGCATATGTGGTTAAAAATGCCATTGCCTTTTATTTATTGACTTATTTCAGAATGGCATAGGTTATATTGGGACCAGGCTATTGATATGTCCTTATGAAATAGCATAGTGTTTTGTTTATTTTTAAACCCATATCCACTAACCACGTACACTAAGCCATCCACACTACTTTAAAATATTTCTTTAGAAACCATATATTTCTCCCCTATGACTTTTATTATCAATGTCCCTGGAAAAAAAAAAAAAAACCACCAGCAAAGAAATGTGATAGTCTTGTTTCAGAAACATTGGTAGGCTTTAGGAGGAACCTCAAATCAGGAAAGATGTCAGCGAGAAAAATAAGCCTTCTGTCCTGAACCCATGGGGCTCAGTGTGCTTGTGATCCCTGAGGCCTGTGTCCATCAATGGGGGAGGGAGTGGGTGGCCACTAATCCCTGAGGATGGCTCCAGAGAACACCACATCCAAGGCCAAAAATCTTGGCATCATTTCTGGTCTTGTACTTACAAATAAGCATGCATAAAGAAAGAAAGAAGCATTTGCATTAGAAATGATGCTAGAATTTTATCCTTACCCGAATACTGAAAGCTGTATTTGGCCCTTAATCATTACTTACTGCTGTTGCAGTCCACCTCCCTATCCCTAATCTTCCTCGGCCATTACATTCAGAATTCCCTTCAGGGAAACCAAAATGCTCCAGACGAGTTATTCTCTCAGTTTTAGAAGAAGTCATTGTCTCATGTCCTCTGACTTTTTCTCTGGCTTTTCGTTTCTTTTCAAAATCTATTCAAGTCTCAACTTCTGTGTCCTAAGCATTATTTAGATCTTCTTTTTATTGTTTATGGGTTTGTTCACTTACTTGCTAAAATTGCTTGCATGATTTCCCAGGATTGAAAAGAAATTAGGGTAGATTGAAAATATTAGGCAGCATGCCTAATGAGTAATGAAAGATATATATTTATAATAAATATATATAAGTATATATATTGTATATATATATAAATGTTTATATATATTAAGCTTTGTTCTCTTATAGTTATCGGAGAATTTAGATATATAAGGAAACAGATTATCTATGTATACTATGACAATATCAGTGATTTTGTTTGTTTTCTTATCTAGTTTATAGTTATACTAGATTAGTTGCATAATCATTAATTAATGATGTCACTGGAGTCTTACCAGATAATATAATGATACATTAAGTAGAAACTGGTCAAATTAGCTGAGCTATCCTCATGTAAACTCAGACTGTAAGGTCTGAGTTTTCTTCTGAGTCTCAAACTGTGGGTAATAAAAGAAGGTGAGAGTGTTTGAATGAATGGTATTTCTAAAGGCTAGGGGACAATGCACATACTGTAAGTTAAGTTAAGTTAGTCCACTTTTTATTTCTATTATATAATCAGAAGAAAAAACTTTACCTCCCCTGAAACATAACTCTCACTGTAATGCTCATTAGCTTTTGATTAAGTCCTAATTTAACATGCCATGGCCTCTTTCTCAGCCTAAAACTTGGCTTACTGAAATACAACTTACCTTTTATTGACAATCATCTGGCTCTTCTAATTGACTTCTTTCCCGTTTTCCCCAGTAGCTTCTTCTTTCTTTAAAAATATTTGAGAATATGAATGTGATTCTCAATCCAATATTAAACCCAGAGCTATTACTAAGGGAATTATGTAGCTTCAATTCCTATATGCCCTTCTGACAATGTATTTTATTGCAACATTTGTTATGTATGTTAGTCATTGTATTGGATTTGTGATCCCTGTTTTTGAGCCTATGACACAGTGGAATGCAATGATCTTCAAAGGCAATTCTTTCTGCTTTGTGCATAAGGACTTACATTTTTGAATAGAATGTACTCTAGAAACAGAGGTCTGGATTGCAGTCTTAATATCACAGCAGTATCTTCTAATTGAGTAAGAAGGACACTAACAATTTAGATAAAAGGATGCAATATAGCAGTTAATGAACTATACACCTCCCCCATCGAATATTAAGCCTTTAAAGCACATAGGTATGTATGTGCTTTGCAAGCATATATTTAGTTGACAATATGACAACTTTCAGGGTGGCATTTTGTTACTAAGTTTAGCTATTCATGTATACATAGGTGGAAAATAGGCTTCCCAGGTCGCACCTGTGGTGATGCAGGAGACATAAAAGATGCGGATTCAATCCCTGGGTTGGGAAGTCCCCTGGAGGAGGGCATGGCAACCCACTCCAGTATTCTTGCCTGGAGAATCCCATGGACAGAGAAATCTGGCAGGCTGTAGTCCATAGGGTCACAGAGAGTTGGACATGACTGAAGGGACTTAGCACACATGCAGGTGGAGAGTAAGAAATCTGATTCTAAACTTCATTGCTCTGATCATGACATTTTCTTTGAAGGGGAAATTGGAATTGAGATAGAAACTGAAATACAAGCTAAGAGTCACTTTAGCTTTAGCTTTAGTCACTTTAGCTTTAGTCACTTTAGTCACTTACCACAGAAGTTAAATTCGTAGAAGTTCAAGCTTGTCTAGCAGTCATGAAGCCACTTAAGGGTTAATGGCCAGGCTCTGATTAAAAGCACCGGACTGAGCTCAGTAGGGAGGGACAGCATCAGAGCCTGGGATCCTCGGGGAAGACTTTATGGGACTGAGGGTCCTTGATGTGGACTCTAAAGGAAAGGATGTATCTGCATCAAAGAAGACACAACTGTAGCAGAGGCCGGGAAGGGGAATGAACATGGTATCATGGGCTGGCAGAGATCAATCGAGCTGGAGCTGAAGAACCAAAGCAAATGAACATATGACAAACTGATGGAGTGCCCCGACTCATGGAACTAGCTAGAAGAGTCACAGGCTGAACGACAAGCTCTGACTTCTGTTACTGATGAGCTGGTGGACTTATGTGGAAACCAGATTTGGAGCACGTTGGTATCGCCAAGAGTGGTGGACACCAGCCTCACAAGAGCTGGAGAGGATGTCAGGTTTGTGGAGGGAATGACGTGTCTTTTGAGCACATGTGTCTGGCCATAAATGAATTAGTGAATATGAGCATTTATCTTTTTCATCTCTGCTTTATCACTCTCTACTTTTCTTTCATAGTTTGGGGATCTTGCTCTGGCTTCAACTGCACAAGGCTTCCCTTTGCTTTGCCTTATTTCAAATTAGCTGTAGTTTTGCTTTCTTTATCCTCACATGCTGAAAGTTAGAATCTTCGGGGTTCTGCCAGTTCTTCAGGTACATGAAAGAAGGATAGCATCCTGTGCCTAGGTGACCTTGGAAACAATATCTCTGCATTTTGGTGAATATTTTAATATTCTTTGGTTAATGCGTGTTTTAGTATTTCTAAAATCATGTCGCTCACCTCCTCTCCTCACCATTTAGTCTCGATGTAGCGTTCATGCTTTATAAATTCTGCTTTACTTATTTTAAAAAAATACAAAAATTAAATAATTAATTAAGTGATTAAATAATACGGTTGTGTGTGTGTGTGTTGGTTGGCTAATTCAGTTATTGAAATTATGATACTGAGACTGAGTTTTCCTGTATAGGCCATTTAACCTTGCAGAGATAAAAATGTAGTTCTGTGCACATAAATTTTATTCCTAGCTTCATACAAAACCCTAAAAGGACTTTATAAATGAATTCTGACCACTACCTAAAGCTAGTATTGTGGTAATGTCTCAGGTGTTGTAGAAGAGAGTGGTGGCCAGGTGTGTATGTATACAACCACTTAAGGGGACTAATCATTTTCAAAGAAAATAATTTGCAACCCACAAAGTTGCTCCAAGACTTTTGTCTTGATTATTTTTTAAAATGGCACAACATGTCTCTAATCTGGTTGATTATTATCAGATTTCAAATTTGAACTTTCCTTTAAGATTTGACTTTTGGAAGAGAAAATGAAGGGAAAGGAGGATAGGAAATAAATCTTTGAGAGTGCAGGATTATATAAGGAAAATAGCAACTGAATTCAATTTCACAACTCAATCCAGTTAAATTTCTTTAACTGAATTTAATTTCTTTAACAAAGTTAAATTAAATTAAACTTTATTATTAATGATTAAAAACTCTTAGTGTGCAGTTTGAACATAATACAGTTGTGCAATTCTGGCACGATAATATTTATCATTTCATCATCCTTTGGTCTGAACATAGTATTTTGTAAGAGTGGTACCCAATAAAAATTGGTTCCCTGAATAACTGAAAATTGAAATTATTATTCTAGATGATTTGGCATATAATAGGAATTTGACATTTGATATGAATAAAATTGAAAATAAGACAAATCAAATATGAATTTAAATGCTAACTACCAGCAATCTATTTCTTTTTATGTCACCTGAAGTTAAAAAGGAAATTTCACATAATTAGCTAGAATTAGTTTTTTTATTTTTTAAAGACGAAAAGTCTACATAAAACTGTATTTGATTTAAAATGAAAATATTAATGTGTTAATCTATTTTAAAAGGATTTATAGTTAGTCCATGTTAAATGCAATATTGCTTAAGTGTTATATTAGTAAAGCTACATAGTTTAGAACACTGTAGATATGGTTTCATCTTGTGATCATCTCTAACATGTGTTACTACGTACTATGTAGAGAAGTCTGTGTTACTTTTTACTGAGTTAAAGCCTGATCATTTCTGCAAAATGCATTTATTACAGAAGTTGGTCAGTTCACTTTTTAATTTTCATGTCATGATACATGTCATTGTTGATACCACAAGAGATGGGCACAAGAAACTGTGCTCATAACTCTTCTTTATCATTTTAAGGCTCCTTACTAGATACTATGGTATAATTTATTAAAAATATATCCTCTTAAATCTAAACCATTCTATAGGAAAAAATCATTAAAAATTTGAATTTTGAAAGTTTATCTCCTCTACCTCCAGTTGATTCTTTATGATAAAATATCTCCAGATCACATCCCTTGTCATGATCTAAGGCTGATGCCACCTGGATATTCTCATCCAGGGCAATAGGTTTCTGTAACTCTTGTTATAAAAGATCATTCCACACCATCTTATATTCTCTGTGTAGCTGGAACCATTCTCATACATTGGGAGCAAATTTTTAATAAAATGGTTTAAATGCGAGTTTTAGAAAATGGTAGACAAAACACATGCATAAAATTTAGCTTCTTATTTCATATCAGTTCTTTCTGAAATCACAACTGCCATTCCTTTTGGAGGGGCAGTTTGGCACTATTCTTACCTAATACAACGAAGATTGACTCCTGTGAAATTTCCTATTGTAGTAAATCATTACAATAATGGCCTGTAATGAATCATGCCATCCTGGATCCCTGCCCTTTGTCGTGGAAAGCTGCTGCTCCTACTACTGAGAGGCAGCTTCTCCACCATGTTGAATCTGGGCTGGCCTCGGAAATTGCTTTGAATAAAATGTAGCAGAAGTGATAATTGTATGAGTGCTAGAGCCTAGGTTTTAAGATATTTCAAAGAGTCTGCCTTGGCCTGCTGGGAACACTGAGACCACGAGGCTGTGTAGAACTCTGGGATGAAAGAGTTCTGGCTACCCTAACCAACAGTCAGCACTAACTGTCAGACACAGGAGTGAGACCACTTTGGAACCTGCAACCCAGACTAGCTGTAACTGCACAGAGAGCCCAGCCAAGATCAGTGGAAAGGCCACTTGATTAACCCAGAAAATGATGAGAAATGGTGAATTGTTCTTGCTTTAAGCTATGAAGTGTTGATGTTAGATTAATACTTAAAACACCAATGAAACACTAAAATCTGTCACATCAGAAACGCCCTAACTCTGTAATAGCCAAAAGAATGTTCTACATTATTTTTCTAAACAATTTGTGCTGATCTTTTCCAATATCATCTAGTTGACTGGAAACCTTCAATACTTCGTAAAGAATCCTTGAAGTTTAATTTTCTAGAGAGACCCTCCCAGGACTCTATTTCTTTAATGGCTTTTTGGCTGCACAGTGGCATGTGCTTCTATTGAGCTGCTTTTCATAGCCAGGGTAACAGGAGTTACTTCCCAAAGGAATGTACTGGAGGGCAGTGTATCTGCTGGCTGTGGAAGGATAATTATGTAATAGCTCATACACCATTTAATTTTTAGAATTTTTCTTCCTGAGAAGAAGTGTGAGGAAAATGGAAAATAATGACTGAATATTGGACCACAAATAGAGAAAGTAAAATATGAATGATAATAGCACTCAAACTTTCCATGCCATCCTTATTCTTTGGCAATTCATTCTTTTTTTTTTTTTTAGTTTTATTGGAGTATAGTTGCTTTACATGTTGTGTTAGCTTCTGCTGTTACAGCAAAGTGAATTAGAAAGTGAAGAAGAACTAAACGGCTTGTTGATGAAAGTGAAAGAGAAGCATGAAAAAGTTGGCTTAAAACTCAACATTCAAAAAACTAAGATCATGGCATTGGGTTCCATCACTTCATGGCAAATTGATGGGGAAACAATGGAAATAGTAAGAGAGTTTTTTTGGAGGGGGCTCTAAAATCACTGCAGCTGGTGATTGCAGCCATGAAATTAAAAGATGCTTGCTGCTTGGAAGAAAAGCTATGACCAACCTAGACAGCATATTAAAAAGCAGAGACGTTACTTTGCCAACAAAGGTCCATCTAGTTAAAGCTATCGCTTTTCAAGTAGTCATGTGTGGATGTGAGAGTTGGACTATAAAGAAAGCTGAGCACCAAAGAACTGATGCTTTTGAACTGTGGTGCTGTGGTGCTGGAGAAGACTCTTGAGAGGCCAGTGAATCCTAAAGAAAATCAGTCCTGAATATTCATTGGAAGGACTGATGCTGAAGCTGAAACTCCAATACTTTGGCCACCTGCTGAGAAGAACTGACTCATTGGAAAAGACCCTGATGCTGGGAAAGACTGAGGACAGGAGGATAAAGGGATGACAGAGGATGAGATGGTTGGATGGCATCACCGACTTGATGGACATGAGTTTGAGCAAGCTCTGGGAATTGGTGATGGACGAGGAAGACTGGTGTGCTGTAGTCTATGGGTTCACAAAGAGTTGGACATGACTGAGTGAACTGAACTGAACTGATACCTAGATCCCCTCTTTGTCAGCACAGAGCATTGAGTAGAGTTCTCTGTGCTATACAGTAGGTTCTCATTAGTTATCTATTTTATACATAGTATCAATATTATGTATATGTCAAGTGGCACTTATGAAATGCTGGTTAAATGAGTCATAATTCAATTCTGGAAGTGTTCTGTGTAATTACATACATTCCTTATTTCCATGTAGCAGATACATAAGATCATATGTAACTTATTTTTAATTAGTTCTACTGTTTCCCCATCTATTTCCCATGAAGTGATGGGACCGGATGCCATGATCTTCATTTTCTGAATGTTGAGCTTTAAGTCAACTTTTTCACTCTCCTCTTTCACTTTCATCAAGAGGCTTTTAGCTCCTCTTCACTTTCTGCCATAAGGGTAGTGTCATCTGCATATCTGAGGTTATTGATATTTCTCCCGACAGTCTTGATTCCAGCTTGTGTTTCTTTCAGTCCAGCGTTTCTCATGATGTACTCTGCATAGAAGTTAAATAAGCAGGGTGACAATATACAGCCTTGACGTACTCCTTTTCCTATTTGGAACCAGTCTGTTGTTCCATGTCCAGTTCTAACTGTTGCTTCCTGACCTGAATACAGATTTCTCAAGAGGTAGGTTAGGTGGTCTGATATTCCCATCTCTTTCAGAATTTTCCACAGTTTATTATGATCCACACAGTCAAAGGTTTGGCATAGTCAATAAAGCAGAAATAGAAGTTTTTCTGGAACTCTTGCTTTTTTGATGATCCAGTGGATGTTGGCAATTTGATCTCTGGTTGCTCTGCCTTTTCTAAAACCAGCTTGAACATCAGGGAGTTCATGGTTCACATATTGCTAAAGCCTGTCTTGGAGAATTTTGAGCATTACTTTACTAGCATGTGAGATGAGTGCAATTGTGCGGTAGTTTGAGCATTCTTTGGCATTGCCTTTCTTTGGAATTGGAATAAAAACTGACCTTTTCCAGTCCTGTGGCCACTGCTGAGGTTTCCAAATTTGCTGGCATGTTGAATGCAGCACTTTCACAGTATCATCTTTCAGGATTTGAAACAGCTCAACTGGAATTCCATCACCTCCACTAGCTTTGTTTATTGTGATGCTTTCTAAGGCCCACTTGACTTCACATTCCAAGATGTCTGGCTCTAGATGAGTGATCACATCATCATGATTATCTGGGTCTTGAAGGTCTTTTTTGTACAGTTCTTCTGTGTATTCTTGCCACCTCTTTTTAATATCTTCTGCTTCTGTTAGGTCCATACCATTTCTGTCCTTTATCGAGCCTATCTTTACATGAAATGTTCCCTTGGTATCTCTGATTTTCTTGAAGAGATCTCTAGTCTTTCCCATTCTGTTGTTTTCCTCTATTTCTTTGCATTGATCACTGAAGAAGGCTTTCTTATCTCTTCTTGCTATTCTTTGGAACTCTGCATTCAGATGCTTATATATTTCCTTTTTTCCTTTGCTTTTTGCTTCTCTTCTTTTCACAGCTATTTGTAAGGCCTCCCCAGACAGTCATTTTGCTTTTTTGCATTTCTTTTCCATGGGGATGGTCTTGATCTGTGTCTCCTGTACAGTGTCACGAACCTCGTTCCATAGTTCATCAGGCACTCTATCTATCAGATCTAGTCCCTTAAATCTATTTCTCACTTCCACTGTATAATCATAAGGGATTTGATTTAGGTCATACCTAAATGGTCTAGCGGTTTTCCTACTTTCTTCAATTTGAGTCTGAATTTGGTAGTAAGGAGCTCATGATCTGAGCCACAGTCAGGTCCTGGTCTTGTTTTTGTTGAGTGTATAGAGCTTCTCCATCTTTGGCTGCATAGAATATAATCAGCCTGATTTTGGTGTTGACCATCTGGTGATGTCCATGTGTAGAGTCTTCTCTTGTGTTGTTGGAAGAGGGTGTTTGCTATGACCAGTGCATTTTCTTGGCAAAACTCTATTAGTCTTTGCCCTGCTTCTTTCCGCATCCCAAGGCCAAATTTGCCTGTTACTCCAGGTGTTTCTTGACTTCCTACTTTAGCATTCCAGTCCCCTATAATGAAAAGGACATCTTTTTGGGTGTTAGTTCTAAAAGTTCTTGTAGGTCTTCATAAAACCGTTCAACTTCAGCTTCTTCAGCATTACTGGTTGGGGCATAGACTTGGATAACTGTGGTATTGAATGGTTTGCCTTGGAGAGGAACAGAGATCATTCTGTCATTTTTGAGGTTGCATCCAAGTACTGCATTTCAGACTCTTTTGTTGACCATGATGGCTACTCCATTTCTTCTGAGAGATTCCTGCCCACAGTAGTAGATAGAATGGTCATCTGAGTTAAATTCACCCATTCCAGTCCATTTTAGTTCACTGACTCCTAGAATGTTGATGTTCACCCTTGCCATCTCTTGTTTGACCACTTTCAATTTTCCTTGATTCATGGACCTGACATTCCAGGTTCCTATGCAATATTGCTCTTTACAGCATTGGATCTTGCTTCTATCACCAGTCACATGCACAATTGGGTATTGTTTTTGCTTTGGCTCCATCCCTTTATTCTTCCTGGAGTTATTTCTCCACTGATCTCCAGTAGCATATTTGGCACCTAATGACCTGGGGAGTTCCTTTTGGTATCCTATCATTTTGCCTTTTCATACTGTTCATGGAGTTCTCAAGGCAAGAATACTGAAGTGGTTTGCCATTCCCTTCTCCAGTGGACCACCTTCTGTCAGACCTCTCCACCATGACCCGCCCCATTTGGGTTGCCCGCAGGCATGGCTTGGTTTCATTGAGTTAGACAAGGCTGTGGTCCTAGTGTGTGATTAGATTGATTAGTTTTCTGTGAGTATGGTTTTAGTGTGCCTGCCCTCTGATGCTCTCTTGCAACACCTACCATGTTACTTGGGTTTCTCTTACCTTGGGCGTGGGGTATCTCTTCACGGCTGCTCCAGCAAAGCACAGCCGCTGCTCCTTACCTTGGACGAGGGTTATCTCCTTACCGCTGCTGTTCCGAACCTTCAACGTGGTCAGATAGCCCAGTTCCTAGTTATTCCTCAAGGAATCCTGTTCCACCATCCTTAACTATTTTCTCATCCTTGGCTTCTTCATCAGATGTTCCCCAGAGTTTGCCACAGCTTTCTGTCCTTTGTTAAGCTCCTGGAGAAGTAGAGGAGAGGGGCTTGATGCTTGAGCAGTAAGTGTTAAGACCGGTATCAGAGATATGCAGAAAGTGCTAAGGGGGCAGAAACAGGGAGATTCACAGAAACCTTGGTGTCAAGGCATCAATACAGGTTTACTGCAGGAGAGAGCTGTCCAAGTTTCTAAAGCACAGAGTTGGACGTGAGCATGCATTGTTTAGAAATAGTGAGAAACTTCTTGTGAATGACTGGGCTTCAGATTCTTGAGGGTGGGAAATTGCTGGAATATGCAGCATGTGAGATACATTGGGGCCAGATTATGAAGGAACTTTTATGCTATAATGAGGGAGGAAATCTCAGTTTTGAACCCAACTTGTTAATGGCTGTGCAGCAAAAACTTAACCTGAGTATTGGGAAAGTTGTTATTCTTTCTAAGAATCTCTGTTTCATTATGCCTAAGACTTGGATAATAAATAGACAATTGGTATATAATGTAGTGAAAGTTGCACAGTCATGTCTGACTCCTTGCAACACTATGGACTGTATCAGTTCAGTTTAGTTCAGTCAGTCAGTCATGTCCGACTCTTTGCGACCCCATGAACTGCAGCATGCCACACCTCCCTGTCCATCACCAACTCCCAGAGTCCACCCAAACCCATGCCCATCGAGTTGGTGATGCCATCCAGCCATCTCATCCTCTGTTGTCTTCTTCTCCTCCCGCCCCCAATCTTTCCCAGCATCAGGGTCTTTCCAGTGAGTCAGCTCTTCGCATTAGGTGGCCAAAGTATTGGAGTTTCAGCTTCAATATCTGTCCTTACAATGAACACCCAGGACTGATCTCCCTTAGGATGGACTGGTTGGATCTCCTTTCAGTCCAAGGGACTCTCAAGAGTCTTCTCCAACACCACAGTTCAAAAGCATCAATTCTTAAGTGCTCAGCTTTTTTCACAGTCCAACTCTCATCCATACATGACCACTGGAAAAACCATAGCCTTCACTAAACAGACCTTTGTTGGCAAAGTAATGTCTCTGCTTTTGAATATGCTATCTAGGTTGGTCATAACTTTCCTTCCAAGGAGTAAGCATCTTTTAATTTCATGGCTGCAGTCACCACCTGCAGTGATCTTGGAGCCCAGAAAAATAAAGTCAGCCACTATTTCCACTCTTTCCCCATCTATCTGCCATGAAGTGATGGGACCAGATGCCATAATTTTAATTTTCTGAATGTTGAGCTTTAAGCCAACTTTTTCACTCTCCTCTTTCACTTTCATCAAGAGGCTCTTTAGTTCCTCTTCACTTTCTGCCATAAGGGTGATGTCATCTGCATATCTGAGGTTATTGATATTTCTCCTGGTAATCTTGAGTCCAGCTTGTGCTTCTTCCAGCTCAGCATTTCTCATGATGTACTCTGCATGTAAGTTAAATAAGCAGGGTGAAAAAGTTAGAGCCTTGACATACTCCATTTCCTATTTGGAACCAGTCTGTTGTTCCATGTCCAGTTCTAACTGTTGCTTCCTGACCTGCATACAGATTTCTCAGGAGGCAGGTCAGGTGGCATGGATTGTATAGTCCATGGAATTCTCCAAGACAGAATACTGGAGTGTGTAGCCTTTCCCTTCATCAGAGGATCTTCCCAACCCAGGGATTAAACCTAGGTCTCCCACATTGCAGGCAGATTCTTTACCAGCTGAACCATAGAGAAAGCCCCAAATAGGCAATTAGTTGATAGAGAATTATTTATTGTTCAATTATGTGACATCATGATGGTCAATATTTAAGAATTTGACTTTATAAAAATGAAACTTGAAGAGTTAGAATGATGTTTAACCTGTAGAAGCAAATTGAAAAGTTAAAACTAATAGACCTGGCACTATTATTAATTAAGAATAATCAGCAAATAGAGTTACTCTATTGAAATGATGAATTGTGATAACTGTCTGGATAATTAATACCCAGAACTCTTGTTGACCTGAACTACCAAGGCTTTTGACTTTAATTATACTATTGTGCTCAGTCACTTAGTCATGTCTGACTCTTTGTGACCCCATGGACTGTCCACTGCCCATGGAATTTTCCAGGCAAGAATACTGGAGTGTGTTGCCATTTTTTTGGTTGCCTACAATTCCCCATGTTGCTTTGCCATCTTGCTACAACATCAGGACTAAACAGGCCAACAAAAAAGAAATGAAGTTTTCAACAAAGATGATAAGAAATGATTTCAAAAGGCACCTGGCAAGAGTTGGAATGGAAGTTTTAGGGTGACTTCGAAAGAGAACAATACTGTATTTTTAATTCTGTCAACCTGCTGCTGCTGCTGCTAAGTCACCTCAGTCACATCCGACTCTGTGCGACCCCATAGACTGCAGCCCACCAGGCTCCCCCGTCCCTGGGATTCTCCAGGCAAGAGTACTGGAGTGGGTTGCCATTGCCTTCTCCTGTCAACCTGAGATAAAATTATTTCTTATTGGGAAAATCAGCTATTTAACTTGTGCTTAAATTGTTGCAGAATTTTAAAGTACCCCATACTGAATGAGGCCAACTCCCTTTTCTCTTTGCTTTATCCCCTAATATAGCCTTGTGCATGGGTACTTCTACCTGTGAATGTTTTCTTTACTTACACATTTGGTTTCTGCTGTCTGGAGATATACCTTTGTTTTTGTGAAGATTCTGTAGAGGACAATGATCACGTGAGTCTCGCTCTACTGCTTGCACACAAACAGAACCATCTAAAACAAATATCAGATGTTGACAACTTACAGTAGAGACAGATTTTTGAAACATAAACAAATACCTGTGCTTTTAAAAATTGGCTCTTACTTAGGAAGTATACACCAAAAAATAATAAAATATACTCTCTGCCTTTTTCCCCTTGGTGCATCAGAGTTAAAAATCAAATCAATATCATTTCAGCATGAGATAGTGGTTACAGCTTGTGGCCATCAGCAGAATAATTAAAAAGCCAATGAGTTTACTTGGTAAGATGTAATTTATCCATAGTCAGTGGCTGCTTCCAAGAAATCTATTTACCCCAAGTATCCTCAGGCATGGATGGGAGAGTGTGAAATGATTGAGTTTTAGTTATCCTTGTATGTAGCAAATTTCAATTACAACTTCTACCTTAAAAAAATTGTTATAGTCATATTACCTTGAAGTTCCCCAAGCTTACAGGCACCAGAGATTTAAGAGAAAAAGCTTTTCTGTTTTACTGAGTCTAAAAACCTCACTTCATTTTTTTTTTTTCTCATCGGTTGGAAATTCCTTGATTCAACTCACAATTCCTGCTGTTTCTGAAGCTTAGATGGGGTGCCTGCTTAGAAACAATTTGTGGAAAACAACAACAAAACTTTGCTTTTGAAGTGTTTTGATAAAGTGTACCCAGATTCTCCAGAGAGCTTTTCACCCACAATTTAACACATAATGAGACCTTGCTACTTGTTTACCACTTTTATGACACACTTCAGAAAGACCAAGGTAGGCACAGAAGCACAGAAGTTGGAAAATAGATTTCAGCTCAAGCGCCAATCCCAATAGACTGTTAGTGGGGCCCTGTACTGAGACCATCAACGAGAAAAAATGATATATTTCATTAGTGATGTCTGCCATGCGTGCAGGAGCCAAGGAGGCTGGCTACTCTTGCTTGGCTCATTAGAACAGGCTTTCAGGGAGGCATTTCAAAATGAGGCCACAGATTCACATCTTTCGGCCTTCTTCTAGCCTTCAAGAGTTGTTTCCTTCTTTACCTGTGCTGTCTAAAACAGTACTTTGAACATGGAGACAGCTGGCAAACACTCCTCAGCTGACCTCGTTGTCCCCAAGTAGGAAGCAATACCTTTGCCATTGATTTACCATAAGGGGCCTAGGCCCTAGCTGAGAGTTATCTATAATGTTACATTCAACCCTTTTAGTTCAACATTTCTAAATCATTATAGCTGTAATGTTCAGTATAGCATTGGTTTAGAAGAAAACCTTTCCCCAAGTGTAAATGATTATAAACACATTTCATGTTCTTGTCTTCTTAACGTGTTTTACATAAAAAGACAAGTTTTATTTTCTTCTGAAAAAACTTATAGAGTCATTGATACTTTTTGGAAAAATTTGTCATTATTAGCTTAGTATGCTTTACCATTTCCCATCTAAAGAGTAGAAAATTAACATTTATCATTCTAGTTTGAGGAAGAGAAACATTGATAAAGAGAATACACTATATAGGTACATGGGCAAGTCAGATCATTTTCTAATGAGAAATTCTAGAGCTGTGCTCTTCTGAGAGGCTGGACATCTTCCAGGGCTGGCTGTCAACCTTCCAGCATGAAAGCAACAGCACAATTTCTTGTTCAAATGATACTGAACAAACCTGTAGAGCTGCATGACCTAATGCAGAATCCAGTAGCCAGTAGTTACTGTTGTTCAGTTGCTGGGTCATATCCGACTCTTTGTGACCCCATGGGCTGTATCATGCCAGGCTGCCCTGTCCTCCACTGTCTCCCAGAATTTGGTCAAATTCATGTCCATAGAGCCACTGATGCTATCTAATTGCCTCATTCTCTGAAATCCCCTCCTTTCTCCTTTTGTCTTCAATCTTTCCCAGGATCAGGGTGTTTTCTAATGAGTCCACTCTTCCCAGCAGGTGGTCAGAGTATTGGACCTGCAGCTTCAGTATCAGTCCTTCCAATGAATATTCAGGGTTGATTTCCTTTAGGATTAACTGGTTTGATCTCCTTGATGTCAAAGGGACTCTCAAGAGTCTTTTCCAACACTACAATTTAAAGGCATTGTTGTTTGGTGCTTAGTTTTTATGGTCCAACTCTCACATCCACACATAACTACTGGAAAAACAATAGCTTTGACTATATGGAAACTTGTCTGCAAAGTGACATCTCTGCTTTTTAATATACTGTCTAGGTTTGTCATAGCTGTTTTTCCAAGGTGCAAGTATCTTTTAATTTCATGGCTGCAGTCACTGTCCACAGTGATTTTGGAGCCCGAGAAAATAAAGTCTGTCACTGCTTCCACTTTGGCTATTTAAATAAAAATGAGTGAAAAATCAAATAAAATGGAAAATCCAGTTCTTCAGTTACAATGGCCA
This sequence comes from Nanger dama, assembly GCA_917880005.1. Classification (NCBI taxonomy): domain Eukaryota; kingdom Metazoa; phylum Chordata; class Mammalia; order Artiodactyla; family Bovidae; genus Nanger; species Nanger dama. The sequence continues at coordinate 1,329,943 of CAKJTW010000024.1, forward strand.
CATTTCAAGTGGTCAACAGTCACAGGTAGCTTGTGGCTATCCTGTGGTACACTGCAAAGCATATAAAGAACATTTCCATCATCACAGACAGTTCTATTAGATGTGTTTTAGAGGCTCCCCAGGGGCAAAAGATGGTGGTGATTCGATCTCCATTCTGCACCCCTCACATAGTTTGAACATCCATATAGCAGAGATGGAGTCAGAAAGCAAATTTTTCTAGTATATTCAACTTTCTTATTTATCTTTCACCATTTATAGATTAACATATTTACTTAGGGGGCTTCCTTGGTGGCTCAATGGTTAAAAAAGAAACAACCACCTGCAACACAGGAGACACGGTTTGATCCCTGGGTCAGGAAGATCCTCTGGAAGAGGACATGGCAACCCACTTCAATATTCTTTTCTGGAGAATCCCATGGACAGAGGAGCCTGGTGGGCTATAGTCCATAGGGTTGCAAAGAGTCAGATACGACTGAGCAACTTAGCATGCCTGCATGAGTATTTGCTAATAAACACTGTCACGATGGCCTTTCTATTCTAAGCCTGGATTTTATTATTCTTCTGTTTTGCATTGTTTTCTCTTATCTCACCAATGAGACTATGAATTAATAAAGGCAAGGCCTGTGTCATAAATATCTTTCCTTTTTCAGCATTGGGGATAAATAGATATTAGTTCAATTAAATAGCTTTTATGACTAAAGACTCTAAGTTCTAGGCTTGACTATTCTTTAGCAATGGTGATATTTTCCCAAATGATATTTGTGGGTATATATCAAATATAGTGAAACATCATATTTTTTGAAGATAAGGTTCTAGGGCATATTGTTAGAAAACCTGACTAGTAACAGGGAGAATAAAAAGGGTCAAAATTATTTTGGGAATTCTCTATATTTCTGAAGGATAAGAAGTCACATATTTTTATATACCCTTTAGACAGTAAATAAATCTGGGGAAAATAGTGCAATAAGACCATCACATACACTGTGTTTGTAGCTTAAATTGAACAATTTAACACTCTGAAACTGGTTTAAAAAAAAAAAAGAATAGAGCAATTCTTTGAAGTGGTGGTGTGTATATAAGCTTCTTGTCCCCTTGAGCAAAAGAGAAGAAAAAGGTTACATTTATTAGGGGTTGGAAAGTATTTGTACTATGGGACAATTGCTTGTTTGCAACATTACGGAAAAGTTATAAAAGTGTTTTATTTGCAGTTTTTAATGGAATCATGGTGATTTCTGACTTTTATAGTCAATTCTGCGTTTAGATTGTTTTGCAGCCGAGGAGCATGGCCGGTATGCATGAGTCCTGGCCTCCGCCTGGCTGCACGGACCCATGGCCGCTTTGCAGAGTCTGGGGTGCATTTTCAAAGATCTTCCTTGTCTAGAGATTTCTGTGAAGTCTGCAGATTAGCAGCGGCCAGAAAGTCAAAGGCTGAAAGGATGGTTGACTGACTCAGTGAATAAAGCCCTGAACATCACATTACCTCCGGCTTGGAGCATACGGAATCAGTCCGGCAGCTCTCAAAGGGGCGGAGAAAATGCCTTCCACAGTCTGTCTGGGCTTGGCCGGTCCATGTGTGCTGGACCAAAGAGTAGACTGAACAAAGACATCTAAATTTACAGCTTGGGCTAAAGAGCTGAGAATCCAGTCCAGTACACAGAAAGTAACACTTAGATTGCAGTTCTCTATTTCAATGCACGCTTATCCCAGGGTGCAAGGAAATGTTACATATATACATTCATTGAACCAGAAGAAAGAAAAAAATTATACGTATTAACATATATTTAATGTACATATATGTGTGTGTGTGTGTGTGTGTATTTTCATTCCTCTACTCCAGTTTTGGCTAATTGCTGAAATAAATTGATTTTGAAAAAAATGACACACATAAAAAGAAGTATGCATAAGTAATACCCTATATCAACTTTTAAAAAATAGCTCTTTAATTTACACATGGATTATAAATAAAGTCTACTTTTGTTTTAAGGAAGCACTCTAATGTTCCAACGACACTGACTTTTCAATATCTAATGTGACCACTTGATAGGATATCATATAAATCTGAAGTTACAGATTTCTTGCACATTTGTTACTTTCAGTTCTTCGTTGTGTACAATGCTATTTAGAAACAAAAAAGAGTACTTAGAGCTTGCTAAATGAACCTAGATGATTGTGAAGACTAGCTATTTGAATTTTGAAATGAAATAAACTCCAAAGAATAAGTCAATTTTGTAAAAGAGAGGAAAAACACAGAAGTTGCCTGCTTTTCCATTTACCAGTTTAGTGACACTGATCACATCTATGTGCCTTAGTGTCCTCATCTGATGAAATGGGGATAGCAAGGGCTGATAAAGTTGATAATAATATCAATAACTGATAATATTATGTGAATAATATTAAGTGAATAAATTTATGAATATTAGTGAATAATATTAAGTGAATTTATCGAAAACTTCCAAATAGTGCTTGACCTATTGTGAGCACCATCTAAGAGATGACTCTTAAATTGCTGTAAAACTTAACTTGGACATTTTGTTATGCAAACATAGGCATCTGACATTTACCTTTTTCAGGTAACATTTTATCTGACATGTTTTTAAAATTTATTTATTTATTCCTGGCTGTACTGGGTCTTTGTTGCTCTGTGGGCTCCTCTCTAGTTGCAGAGAGTGGGGGCTACTCTTCCTTGCAATGTGTAGGCTTCTCGTTGCAGTGGCTTCTCTTGTTGCAGAGCTTGGACTCTAGGCATGCGGATTTCAGTAGTTACCTCTTGGGGGCTCAGTAGTTGTGGCTCCTGGGCTCCTGAGCACAGGCTCAATAGTTGTGGTACATGACTGTGAAAAAGCAGTTATTGTATCAACATTGGCAAGCATGTAAATTGTCTGGGCTCTGTGGGAACTCGATTAAAGCATACTGATCACCTGTGTTTAGAGCTGAAGGGTCATTCTCTCCCATTGCCACGTGGAGGCTTTGTGCTCTTAAGTCAATACCCCAGAGTCATGTCTATAAAGAATGTAAAGATATCATAACATGTCAATATAATGATGCCACAGAATATTCAGTTTGCTCATTATTTCCTAAATAGAAGACAGGCAAATGTTTTTTTTAAAAAGATATTTTAAAAAGAGAGAAAGAAATTTAAGTTTTGTAAGAAGGTATGTTATTGAGATATGGATACTTGGAAATTGAAGTAAGCTTCAATCATGAAGGAAGGAACAAAGGGGGCACTGTTAACTTACTCACGCTATGTCTGTTCATCCCCAGACTATCATAGGGCAGCTACTCTATGATGAGGAAACTGAAGCTAAGAGAAATTAAGCATCTTGCTACAGCTGCACAGCTGATATGCGAGTGATCTGGGATTTAAATGGAGACAAGTCTTCTTTAAAGCCTGGGATCCCTTTTCACTTTAGCATCCTGGGGAACATGAAAGGAGACAGGTAAAAATTATGATCTTCATTCCATGTAAGCATGGCATAAGTTGTTTCTATAGTGTCTGATTCTTTGTGACCCTATGGACTATAGCCTGCCAGACTCCCCTGTCCATAGCATTCTCTAGGTAAGAATACTGGAGTGGGCTGCCATGGCCTCCTCCAGGGGATCTTACCGATTCAGGGATTGAACCTGTGTCTCTTATGTCTCCTGCACTGGCAAGCAGGTTCTTTACCACTAGTGCCTCCTGGGAAGCCCAAAAGTGAAAGTGTTAGTTGCCCAGTCATGTTCAACACTTTGCGGCCCATGTGACTCTGCTGTTCATGGTATTTCTCAGGGAAGAATATTGGAGTGGGTATCCATTCCCTTTTCAGGGAATATTCCTGACCCAGGGATCCAATCCAGGTCTCCTGCATTGTAGGCAGATTCTTTACCATCTGAGCCACCCGGGAAACCTAATCAAAAATATTAAAATATTTTACTAGTGATGGAATTAATCTAATTCTAAATCTCTGTGTTAATTTGTTTCCACATGTATTTCTATTAATAACTATATATTAATAGCTGCTTACTTCTTTTTTCACTTTATTATCTTGATTTTTAAAAAATTACAAAAGTTTCATTTTCGTTTTTCCTCCAAAAATAGTGAGATAGAAATGTCGGGATGGATAGCTACTTGTGTATATATAATTCAGTTATTACTTACATTATGACTCATTTGCAAAGACCCTGATGCTGGGAAAGATCAAAGGCAAGAGGAGAAGGGGATGACAGAAGATGAGATGGTTGGATGGCATCACTGCTTCAATTTTGATGAGTTTGAGTAGACTCCGGGAGTTGGTGATGGACAGGGAGGCCTGGCGTGCTCTGGTCCATGGGGTTGCGAAGAGTTGGACACAACTGAGCGACTGAACTGAACTGATGTCTCTGTTAATATCTTTGATTAAAAAAAAAATCAATCTGCTTCTGCAATAGAAAAGTGGAAAAATAAATTGAACTGAAAAACACTTTGAAAAACAGAGAGTTGAATGTCACTGGCAAACAAATAAAAAAGTGAAAAAAATCTAAACATATAATTTTCAATTTGTAAATTTTAAAATTTTGCTTAAAATTATAATGCTCAACATTAGCATAGACTTGAGGAAATGACCTGGGGAAATGGGCACCATTTCATACTCATATAGTTGAAGGGAAAATTTGACATAACAGAATGTTTTTCTGGAGGGCAATTTGGCAACATACCAAAAAATCTCGAAAAATATGCATACTCTATGATCCCAGGTACAGAGTACAGAATACTTGTCTTTAACAGGAAGGGATTTATTACAGGGCATTAAGCAACTTAGAATTATTGAGACATCTGAAGAGACTCAAGTTTGAGCTTCCTAAAATGACTTGCAAAAACACCGTAGAACTGGTTTCTGAGGGCAAGCCATCGAGGTGATGTATCAAAGTGAGAAAAGGCTACTCTTGGTGTTGGTTCCAGGATCCTGTCATTCTTGCTGTGTCACCTGTGATTTCACTCATGGTGGACTCAAACCTCTTTTTTCTTCTTAGTTATGAATTCAAAATTCACAGTAGTGTGTTTCATAGCAGAATCTGAATGACATCCAGAATTCTAGCTGAGTTGGGTTCTGGTGAAGTAAGCCATAGCTTTTCTGCTTTTATAGTAGAAGAAGGCATTCAGGGAGGAGAATATTGATAAGCTAACCCTCAATTTCTCAGCAATTCTACTTCTAGGAATTAATTTGAAAGAAATAATTATGAATGTGTCCAAAAATGTAGCTAAATGGATATTCATCACAGTTCTGTTTTCACTAGTGGAAACCAGCAAGGACCTATTGCATAGCACAGGGAACTCTGCTCAGTATTTTGTAATAACCTAAATGGGAAAAGAATTCAAAAAGAACAGATACATATTGAATTGCTTTGCTGTACACCTAAAGCTAACACAACATTGTTAATTAACTATGCTCCAATATAATATAAAAACTAAATAAAGCTTTAATGTTAGCTCTAAAATATTATGAAATCATTAAAATTGAGGCTCTAGGAGAAAATCTATGTAACCTTAAGTTTGACAATGATTTTAGATACAATATCAAAGGCACAATTGATGAAAGAAAGATTGATAAGTAAGACTTCATTACAATTAAAAACTGTTATGTGAAAGACAATGTTAAGAGAATGAAAAGGCACAGAATGGGAGATGATATTTGCAAAACACGTATCTGACAAAAGACTTGTATCCAAAATTTACAAAGAACAATTAAAACTCAACAATAAGAAAAAAGATTTGAATATACACCTCAGCAAGGAAGACATATAGATGGCAAACAAGCATATGAAAAGATGCTTCACATCATGTCACAGCTGCTGCTGCTAAGTCGCTTCAGTCGTGTCTGACTCTGTGTGACCCCATAGACGGCAGCCAGCCAGGCTCTTTTGTCCCTGGGATTCTCCAGGCAAGAATATTGGAGTGGGTTGCCATTTCCTTCTCCAATGCATGAAAGTGAAAAGTGAAAGTGAAGTGCTCAGTCGTGTCCGACTCTTTGCAACCCCACGGACTGCAGCCCACCAGGCTCCTCTGTCTATGGGATCCAGGGAGGAGTACTGGGGGGCTGCCATTATGTTGAAAGTGAGGAAGTGAAGTGCTCAGTCGGGTCCGACTCTTTGCGACCCCATGGACTGCAGCCCACCAGGCTCCTCTGTCTATGGGATTTTCCAGGGAGGAGTACTGGAGTGGGCTGCCATTTATATGTTACTAGGGAAATACACATTAAAACAACATGAAATATTTTTTAAAAATCCACTCCCCACCAAATAGAATATCTAACATCCAAAATACTGACAACTCCAAGTGCTGAGTAGGATGTGGGGCAACTGGAGCTTTCATTCCTTTCTGGTTGGACTGCCTAAGGGTACACGCAGTACCCTTAGGAAGACAGGTTAGCAGTTTCTTTGTGACTCAGTAATCAAACTCCTAGGTACTTACCCGAATGAATTAAAAACTTATATCCACACAAAAACTTGTACACAAATGTTCATAACAGCTTTATTCGTAAAGTGAAAGTGAAAGTCGCTCAGTTGTGTCTGACTCTTTGTGACCCCATGGACTATACAGTCCATGGAATTCTCCAGGCCAGAATACTGAAGTGGGTAGCCTTTCCCTACTCCAGGGGATCTTCCCAAACCAGGGATAGAAACCAAGTCTCCTGCATTGCAGCTGGATTCTTTACCAGCTTTAACACAAGGAAAGCCCAATAATTTCCCCAAATTTGAATTAACCAAGATGTTTAAATAGATGAATGAGTAAACAAACAGTTGTACCTCCACACAATGGAGTGTTACTCAGTGATAAAGAGAACTGAGCTATCAGTCATGAGAAGAGATGGAGGAAACTTAAATACATATTGCTAAGTGAAAGAGGCCAGTCTGAAAATGATATGTAATTCAAACTATATGACATTCTAGAAAAGACGAAAAGATTGAAGGAAGAGTAGAGAAGGATGAATTGGGGGAGCAAAGGAATTTTTTAGGATAGTGAAACTATTGTATATGATACTGTAATGATGGATATATGATATTATGTATTTGTGAAAATCTACAGAGGGTGAACTCTAAATGTAAACTCTAGATTTTAGTTAATAATAATATATCAATATTGATTCAGTGAATATAGCAAATATTCCATCGTTGTTGCTCAGTTCCTCAGTTGTGTCTGACTCTTTGTGACCCCATGGACTGTAGCATGCCAGCCTTCCTAGTCCTTAACCATCGGCTGGAGTTTGTTCAAACTCGTGTCCATTGAGTCGGTGATGCCATCCAACAACTTTGTCTTCTGTTGGCCCCTTCTCCTCCTGCCCTCAATCTTTCCCAGCATCAGGACCTTTTTCAGTGAGTCAGTTCTTCACATCAGGTGGCCAAAATATTGGAGCTTCAGCATCAGCATCAATCGTTCCAGTGAAAATTCGGGTTGATTTCCTTTAGGATTGACTGGCTTGATCTCTTTGCTGTCCAAGGGATGCTCAAGAGTCTTCTCCAGCACCACAGTTCAAAAGCATCAGTTCTTTGGTGCTCAGCCTTTTTTGTCGTCCAGGACTTCCCTGGTGGCTTAGATAGTAAAGCGTCTGTCTACAATGTGGGAGACCTGGGTTCAAGCCCTGGTTTGGGAAGATCTCTTGGAGAAGGAAATGGCAATCTACTCCATACTATTGCCCGGAGAATCCCATGGACAGAGGAGCCTGCTAAGCTACCGTCTATGGGGTTGCAAAGAGTTGGACACAACTGAGTGACTTCACTTTCACTTTCACTCACATCCATACATGACTACTGGAAAAACTATAGCTTTGGCTAATATAAACCTTTGTAGGCAAAGTAATGTCTGCTTTTTAATATGCTGTCTAGGTTTGTCATTGCTTTTCTCCCAAGAAGCAAGCATCTTTTAATTTCATGGCTTTACTCACCATCCACAGTGATTTTGGAGCCCAAGAAAATAGTCTATCACTGTTTCCATTGTTTCCCCATCTATTTGCCATGAAGTGATGGGACCAGATGCCATGATCTTAGATTTTTGAATATTGAATTCTAAGCCAGCTTTTTCACTCTTCTGTTTCACCTTCATCAGAGGATGTTTAATTCCTCTTCCCTTTCTGCCATAAAGGTAGTGTCATCTACACATCCGAGGTTATTGATATTTCTCCCTGCAATCTTGATTACAGCTTGTGCTTCATCCAGCCAAGCATTTTGTGTGATGGTCTCTGTGTGTAAGTTAAATAAACAGGGTGACAATATACAGCCTTTCCTAATTTTGAACCAGTGCACTTTCAATGTCCGGTTCTAACAGTTGCTTCTTGACCTGCATACCATTAGATATACTATATTGAAGCAATATAATATGTAACTGTGTCTGTGGGGGAGATGGATATATAACAGAATCCTCTGTATTTTCTTCCCAGTTTTTCTGGAAATCTTATACTCGTCCACAGTGTCTATTAATTTTTTAAAATGAGGTTATAGAAGATTGTTTAATTTATAAAATGTGCTCATAATACATTAAGTGGATAAATCAGATCACAAAATTCTATACTCCTGTTTTTATTTGGGGCTTTCCAGGTGGCACTAGTGGTAAAGAGTCTGCCTGCCAAAGCAGGAGATGTAAAAGATGCGAGTTTGACCCCTGGGTTTGGAAGAGCCCCTGGAAGAGGGCACATGTACAGGTACCTCACTCCTCCCCCCACACACAACACATTAGTATTTACTCATGGACAAAACTTGAGCATCTTACCCAAAACATCAATAGTCATTGACTCTGAACTCTGGAATGAAGTGCAACTTTATGTCTACCTTTTGATATGAATTGTCCAAAAGTCTGCAATGGAAACTATTTCACTGAAAGAAAAAAAAAAGAAAAAAATAGCTTTAAAAAATTTCCACCAAAATATCTACTATAAATAATTTTAATTGTTAAATTCTATTGGAAATCTCCAGTAATGGTACAAACTTGTTTCTTTTCCTGAGAAACAAACAATGAACATCTAAAAATATTTGTGACAAATTACTTCCTTCTGGAGAGAGTTATTTTTTAATGCCCACTAGTTATATTTGCAGAGATATTAGGCTACAATTTGAAACTCATACAGTCTGAAGTTGAAGTCACCATTCTCCCATCTATACTTGTGCTCTAGCATTCCCTGCATCTGAAAGTTGCAGTGCTATCTTCTAAATTTTTTAGAGCTAAAATCACAGACAGATTCCACATCAGAATTCTCTCCTGACTCTCCAACTCATCCATCATATAATGCTAGGATTATTTTTCATAATGCCCTTCTTCAGAACCACCAATAACTGCATTGTCTAAAGACTATAACTCCAGCTATAGTTGAGTGTTTGAAATTTTCCTTTGTTTGGCCCAATTTACCTCTCCAGGTACATAAGATACATCTTCCAGAATACAAAATACATCTTGTGCCTTACACAAGATGACCTTACTGTTTCCTTACATTATATATAACACTCTTTCTGCACTTTCATTCGATACGTCAAGCTTAGAATCTGTTTATCCTAACTCATTCTTCCACCTTCAGTATTATGGGTGTTGAAATCCTATCTTTCCTTCAGATCTTTTATCAGTTCCTTGAAACTTTCCGTTTTATAAATATCCCCATCAGAATCCATCTATCTCCTTTGTTGTCCCCTTTGTTGAGCCTATATGTTGAGGACTATGTTGAGCCTCCATTATAGTATATTTTATAACATCCCTTATGTGATGTTGCCTATGTGAGTGATGCCTACATCCTTTCCCCTCAATAGATCAAAATATCCTTTAGGATAGGGACCATGCTTTTATATCACCTAAAACACACAAAGTACAGATCTTTGCACAATAAATGGCTGTTAAATTGAATTGATTTAAATTACATTAGGAGTCATTTGAAAGTGCTAGCAAAATACCATTAATGGTGTCCGTGTAAGATGCTTTGAATTAAATGTGAGGACAAATACATTAATGCTAACATGCTCTCAAGCAAACATCACCAGCTCTGCAGTGAAGATTATCAAACATCAGCTTCCCTACCTGGGACTTGTGATTTGAATGCCTGATTCTGTGAGTTCAGAATAAGTTCACTTTTCTTATTTGAAGCGAGATCAGAAGAGTGCTTCATAAGATCAATATAAGAAAAAGTGTAATAGATGCACAGTTTGAGAGGCGATCTGAGATTATTTTATGTGTAAGAACATATTTGTGTTACTACAATGAAAAGAGGGTGAGGAAAGCAGAGGAAATGTGGTGTGACCCCCTTTAGCCACTTCCCCCAAACCAAATTAGAAACAATTGATGATCCAGATTTTACTTTTGTTGAAAATCAAATAATCTTCCTCTAAAAGCAGTTATTTGATCATTGCTGTAAATGGGAACATGTAAAATGTGGTTTGACATCACTTCAGGAAAGAAACTGCTATGTTGGTACTCCAGTGTTCTTTGCGAATTTGCAGTCTTTTAATAAAAACTGATTTTTTATTTTTATATAGTGGAACAAACATCAAATGATATTGCTTATAATGTATTTTTTTAATTTAATTTAATTTTTTTAAATTTTATTTTTACTTTATTTTGCTTTACAAGACTGTATTGGTTTTGCCATACATTGACATGAATTCGCCATGGGTGTACATGAGTTCCCAATCCTGACCCCCTCCCACATCCTACCTCCCACCTCCCACCCCTTGTCATCTCTCTGGATCTTCCCTGTGCACCAGCCCCGAGCATACTGTATCCTGCATCGGACATAGACTGGCAATTTGTTTCTTACATGATAGTATACATGTTTCAATGCCATTCTCCCAAATCATCCCACCCTCTCCCTCTCCCACAGAGTCCAAAAGTCCGTTCTATACATCTGTGTCTCTTTTGCTGTCTTGCATACAGGGTTATCACTACCATCTTTCTGAATTCCATATACAGAGTGAAGTAAGCCAGAAAGAAAAACACCAATACAGTATACTAATGCTTATAATGCATTTTTAAGAATCCACTTAATTTCCGTTACAAAAACATATTCCTGTGGAAACCAAGAAGCTGTCCATGGTCCTGATGCTCATATGCCATAAAAGCAGCAAAACTCAGATATAAAATAAGGGGAAAGACATTGTTGTGCAATATCTTCTTATAGTCATTTACTTTTCCACTTGATTCAAGGGTGAATATTTGGCTTAACTTATTTATTAATTTTCATATAAAGTTGTGACTTATATACACTATAAGCTACTGACCTTTCTTGTATCAACTGCTTAATGTCATATATATTATGGTATAGTTTTATATGGCTGAAAAATAAACTTTGTATAACAGTAGAACAATGAAACACAAATAAACTCTGCAGAAGGCCAGAGCAGCTTGGTAAATCTTTGCTGTGTGAGTGTTTCTGTTTTTGTCCAGCTTATGCATTCAGATGGATTCTGTTACTTTGTTGTACACAAGGCATCAATAAAATCAACAAAAGCCTTTACACACAATGTTCATGCAAAATTTGCTATAGTAAAATAGCTAAATCTCCTTTAAAATATTTTAAAAACTGAAGAATTCAAATCTATAAAGTGTTGAACCTTTTGACAGTGATGTTGTTTAGGTCAATTATTTCCAATAATTATATCATAAATTCTGATAAAAATTCCTCATATCAATGAAAACAACACACCAAATAAAGAAAATGACTTTAAATCCAGAACTAAAGCTCAGGGCTTAATTTGTTCCTCTGTCCAGATATTCAGGGTCAGTCGAGTTTGGACCTGGCTGGTGACACACTGCAGTAAGCATTAAAATTTAGAGGCTTGATAGGATCAGCTATAAGAGGGCTACTTAAAGTTTGAATTATTTTCATTTATCATCTTGTGTCACACCTGAAATACTACCCAAATTCAGTGTATATTTTTATGTGTGATAATCTAACTTTATAGGGAATAGTCTAGTGATCCTCGTTTACTATCAAGATGTAATGCTTGTGATTAAATTACAGATGACACACCACATCAATTCTTATTAGAGATGTGCAGGCACTAAAATGTTTACATTTCAGTAGATGATTTGCACCATCTCTCTCGCACATTCTTCATTATGTTAAACTTGGTGATTATCAGTGGGTACTTCAGACCAGTTGCCCAAGCTACACATTTGGCATCTTATTAAGGCATCATATATATATATGATGAATATATATATATATGATGAATATATATATGATGAATATATATATATGATGAATATATATATATATATTCACATGCTACACATGCTAGTACTTCTCTAGGTGGCTGTAAATATTAAATGAGAAGATGTATGTCAGAATGATTTGTATATTTTAAAGTTCCATAAAAATAAGATGAGACATAATATTTATGGAACAAATATTTATTTAACATCCATTATGTGGATGCTAAAGAATTCCTACTAGTACTGAGGATATGCTTGCTGAAAAAGAAAATCCTGCCTTCATGAAGCTTATATTCTAGTGAAGGAGACAGCCTATAAAGAAGAAAAATAAAGAAGAGAGAGGGAATAGGGAGTGATAGGGTCAATATTAAGAGTTGAAATTTAAGATAGAATAAGGGTTTGAATATGGATCTAAAAGAGCCGGGGAAGCGATTACTGGGCAGAAACTGTTCCAAGCAGATGGAATAGCAAGTTCTAAGTCAGGAGCATGTGCGGTGTGTTTGAGGAGTATCAAAGAGACTGAGGTGACTTGAGCCACATGAATGAGAGGAAGAGTAATAAGATACAATAATAGAGATAAGGTGATATAGGAAGAAGATAATGTAGACGGTCGTAAACCTTACAGGCCTTGGTTTGCCATGTGATTGGCTTTGGCCAATGAAATTTGAGCAGCCTTTGAGGTCATTACTCTGAGGACACGTGTGTTTCGCCTTCCTCTTCTTTCTTCTGAACTGTAACTGACAGTGTTATAGTTGGTGGATCCTAAAATAACTTGGGTCCTAGGGTGTCTTAGACAAAATGGTATGAACTAGTGTTCCTTTCATCTATATTAGGAAGATAATGGGAATAAGAACTAGGCCTTTGATATTTTAAGGCACTGAGATTTGGGGGTTGGTTTATTACTACATCTTAATGGAGCTCCTCATACAGGCAATCTTTGAGTTTTTGAGCCAGAGGGATTACTACTCTGAATTCTGTATCAAGCGGGTATTCCTAGCTTCTGTGCTAAGAAGAGCCCATAGAGGGCGAAGGCAGACACAAGAGATGAGAAAACGGTTATTGCATTTATACAAGCAAGAGATGACTTGTTTAGATCAAGGAAATAGCAGTGAAGGTAGCAAAACAAAGCAAAACTGTAGGTGTATTCTGGAAAAAAAAAGGAAATAGACTATTCTGATGTGTTTGATTTTGGGTATGAGAGAAAACGGAGATTTAAAAATGACTTCAGTGTTTTTAACTGGTACAAAAGGTGGAGCTGTAATTTACTCAGATGGGAGTGGCTATGGAAGAAATGACTTTTGAGTGGGAGCATTAGGAGTCTTATTTTGTACATGTTAGGTTTGGAGTGTGCCATGTAACTGAAGATGTGATGTTGATAATTCTGTATGTAAGTCTGGTGTCTGGGACAGATATCTAGGCTGGTGATATCTTTTAAAGGATAATCATTAGGAGATGGCATTCAGTTATTTAAAAATATTTTCCCACCTAATTTCAATATCTAGATCCTCTATAGGTTTGTTTCTTTTGGCCCCCTTTTATTCTTCTCTCTTTTAAAATGATGTAGTATTTTCTTCTTGTTAACGATTTCAATCATGGGTTAAAGCCAAAAACACTTTCAATCTGAGTAAAATTTAAATATGAATAAAATTGTAGAATCTCTTGAAACCAGTACATTCAGTCTCTTATGCCAACAGATAAGTATTTCAGTAGCAATGAAATAGGATAGTCAAATGATGTAATTTAAGAGAAGTTTAATGAGAAGACAATTTACAAAGATAGTGTATTTGCAGGAGATATTGTTCTACCTTGGGGCTAGAGGTTCAAGGCATTATTATTACTCCTAAACCTGAAGGGGCAAAAGAACCTAGAGACAAAGGGGATTAGATGCTGACAGGCACCCACAGTGACCCCATAGAGAGTTCATCTCACTCCTTCCTTCTATTTTTGCCTGTGTTTCCCAAGGGAAGTCAGAAAACAAAGTAATCTGTGAATTCATCCTCACAGGTAACCTTCTAGCAAAACATAGATCTCTCCCTTTTGCTTCTTTTCCAGAATTGCCATATGGTTCTAGAGTAAACTCAGCTAGGTGATACTACTAGGTGATCATGAAAAATACAGCATGTCTTACATAACTTTGTAAATTTATTTTACAAAGATGGAGAAGCTCTATACATTCAGCAAAAACAAGACCAGGAGCTGACTGTGGTCCAGATCATGACTCCTTACTGCCAAATTCAGACTTAAATTTAAGAAAGTAGGGAAAATCACTAGACCATTCAGGTAGGATCTAAATCAAATCCATTATGATTATACAGTGGAAGTGAGAAATAGATTTAAGGGCCTGGATCTGATAGACAGAGTGCCTGATGAACTATGGACAGAGATTTGTGACATTTTACAGGAGACAGGGATCAAGACCACCCCCATGGAAAAGAAATGCAAAAAGCAAAATAGCTATCTGAGGAGGCCTTACAAATATCTGTGAAAAGAAGAGAAGTGAAAAGCAAAGGAGAAAAGGAAAGATAAAAGCATCTGAATGCAGAGTTCCAAGGAATAGCAAGAAGAGATAAGAAAGCCTTCCTTAGCGATCAATGTAAAGAAATAGAGGAAAACAACAGAATGGGAAAGACTAGAGATCTCTTCAAGAAAATTAGAGATAGCAAGGGAACATTTCATGCAAAGATGGGCTCGATGAAGGACAGAAATGGTATGGACCTAACAGAAGCAGAAGATATTAAGAAGAGGTGGCAAGAATACACAGAACAGTACAAAAAGATCTTCACAACCCAGATAATCACGATGGTGTGATCACTCATCTAGAGCCAGACATCCTGGAATGTGAAGTCAAGTGGGCCTTAGAAAGCATCACTATGAACAAAGCTAGTGGAGGTGATGGAATTCCAGTGGAGCTATTTCAAATCCTGGAAGATGATGCTATGAAAGTGCTGCACTCAATGCCAGCAAATTTGGAAACCTCAGCAGTGGTCACAGGACTGGAAAAGGTCAGTTTTCATTCCAATCCCCAAAAATGACAATGCCAAAAAATGCTCAGACTACCGCACAATTGCACTCATCTCACACACTAGTAAAGTAATGCTCAAAATTCTCCAACAGGCTTCAGCAATATGTGAACTGTGAACTTCCAGATGTTCAAGCTGGTTTTAGAAAAGGCAGAGGAACCAGAGATCAAATTGCCAACATCTGCTGACTCACGGACAAAGCAAGAGAGTTCCAGAAAAACATTTATTCCTGCTTTATTGATTATGCCAAGGGCTCTGACTGTGTGAATCATAATAAACTGTGGAAAATTCTGAGAGATGGGAATACCAGACCACCTGACCTGCCTCTTGAGAAGCCTATATGTAGGTCAGGAAGCAACAGTTAGAACTGGACATGGAACAACAGACTAGTTCCAAATAGGAAAAGGAGTACGTCAAGGCTGTATATTGTCACCCTGCTTATTTAACTTATATTTAGAGTACATCATGAGAAATGCTGGGCTGGATGAAAGCACAAGCTGGAATCAAGATTGCCGGGAAAAATATCAATAACCTCAGATATGCAGATAACACCACCCTTTTGGCAGAAAGTGAAGAGGAGCTAAAAAGCCTCTTGATGAAAGTGAAAGAGGAGAGTGAAAAAGTTGACTTAAAGCTCAACATTCAGAAAACTAAGATCATGGCATCTGGTCCCATCACTTCATGAGAAATAGATGTGGAAACAGTGTCAGACTTTATTTTTGGGGGCTCCAAAATCACTGCAGATGGTGATTGCAGCCATGAAATTAAAAGGTGCTTACTCCTTGGGAGGAAAGTTATGACCAACCTAGATAGCATATTCAAAAGCAGAGACATTACTTTGCCAGCAAAAGTCTGTTTAGTGAAGGCTATGGTTTTTCTGTGAAGAAAGCTGAGTGCCGAAGAATTGATGCCTTTGAACTGTGGTATTGGAGAAGACTCTTGAGAGTCCCTTGGACTGCAAGGAGACCCAATCAGTCCATCCTAAAGGAGATCAGTCCTGGGTGTTCATTTGAAGGACTGATGCTGAAGCTGAAACTCCAGTACTTTGGCCACTTCATGCAAAGTGTTGACTCATTGAAAAAGACTGATGCTGGGAGGGATTGGGGGCAGGAGGAGAAGGGGACGACAGAGGAAGAGATGGCTGGATGGCATCACCGACTCGATGGACGGGGATTTGTGTGGACTCCGTGATTTGGTGATGGACAAGGAGGCCTGGAGTGCTGCACTTTATGTGGTCACAAAGAGTCAGACACGACTGAGTGACTGAACTGACTGACTGACTGACTGTTACCAAGCTGATTGGACTTAGCAGTGTACCTAACAAACCTGTCCTGAACCCAAAGTAGCAAGTATTTCCTCTTATAAGCATTCTTCATGTTCTTATAAAAACCTATACTGCTATGTGTCACTCACACACACATGCACAGACATACGTACACACACAAACTGTTTGATAGCAGTTTGCTGAAAATACACACATAAGAAAACTTGATGACATGAAAGGCTGGGAATCAACTTGTTTTAATCTTGTCCACATTCACAGGAACTTAGTCTAGAACCATTGAAGCTGAATATTTTTCTCTTCACATTTGCTTTAGAAGCCTATTTTTAGAAGGTTAGGTTCAGGTTTTAATCTCAATGCATTCTTTATATGTAATTGATACTATAATGTGATTTCACTGTAAATATCAATAGAGAAGTTACAGTACCAATAGACATGGAGACTGAGCGGGACATCTCAGAATTATGATATCATTAATACATAATTGATGTTGTAAATAATCCAAAAGCTTCACTCAAAAATATCCCTTAAAATCTCATGATGACTCACTCTGTTTGAGGGTCCCTGATGTGAAAAGAAGGGTCTGGAATTAAACTCACAGCCCCTGATGAAACTGCTTCCCCTTCCTGTGTGTTTTTAAATCTTTACCAAAGATATAATAAATCTCCAGTTACCCACAAACAAAACATTAAAAAGATGCATTCATTCTTCTGTTTAATCAATAATCATTTGTCAAGCATAACTATCCTGGAGATGACAAATGAGGCTGAGTGGTTCACGAGGAGATCAGTCTGGAAGGCATGATGGAAAAGTTGACAGCATTTTAAAGCCCACAGTAGCTCTATGCTCAGTGAGCTACTGAAATCTGGGTAAGATACCAAAAAGTTTATACCTGGACAAATCTGCAGGGGAGTGTGCTCCAGGGAAAGTTTACTCCCTTTTTCCAAACAAGGATTTTATTCACTTCATCTCTAAAATGTTTCTTGGAAATCATTCTCTCTTCTCTATTATGGCTGCAGTGCTGCAAGTTGAGGACTTACTCCCTTGTATTTGGCCTATTTGAATTTGACCCTTACTTAGTCTCCCAACCTCCAGTTTCACCTGCCTACAACCTGCCCTTCCCAATAATTGGCACTTCAGTTTTCCTGGAGCACAATGTCCTCACTGTATCTTGATCTCTTCATCTACCCTCCTCTAAGCTACATTCCTAAGGGTTCACCTTGTTCCTTCCCTGACTCATCCTTTCTTGCTCATCCCTCATTTCCATCTTTGGAAATCTTGCTGTTTTCTCAAAATCTAGTTGAGGGTAAATAGTCTTTCTCCCAAACTTCCATAAACGTTTGCATTTTTTCATAGCACTTATGACAGACTTCTTTGTCTTATATTTTATCTCCCTTGCAAGATTCTGAGCTTTTTGAGAGCTCTGATCACATCATATACTTATCTTTCTATGTCCCTCAGAGCAACTGACATGATGTCTTTACCTATAGGGGAGGAAGAGTACTTACATTTTTAAGACTTGAATTATGCAAACTTTGCATAACTATTAATATTAGAGCAGACCAGAGAGAAATCCTAATTTAATCCAGTATAACAAATTTTGATGGTAGGTGGAGTGACACTGGAAAAGCATTAAACTTGTCTGTTACATACATTCAGTGATTAAAGAGTGATTTAACTGAAAGAAGTAAAAGTTATAACTTTTATATATGCAAGTCAGTACAGAGAAATATTATTAAAAACATTTAACAGCCTTCTGTGTTCCCAGGTCCTTACTGAATTCTATCATAAACATGCCCTCTTGTAGCCTATAAGTTGCATGTTGAAACCAGTCTGGAAATTAGCTACTTCTTTTTTAAAAAAATTGTAGTTTAGTAGTTTTTCAGGTAAAAAATTTCATGCAGAGTATGCTTTATATTTGGAAACACAAACTGCCTACCTTAAAAACAATCCATTTCTTCCCCCATGTAGAGCTGTCAGAAAGAAGGAGAGATTCGGTAAACCGCATGTCACTATCAGCCATTGATAGCCAGTGATTTGTTCCAAATCCAAAGGCTAAACCAAACCTCATGCTGCTGTATGTCAGATACAATTGGTCTACAGTCAAAGTTTTACAGCTCAGACAGGGCACACTTTATCCTTCAGGCTGCTACTTAAGATAGCCACGACCCTGAGGAGAACCAGTCAACAAAACAGAGAGACAAGAGGATGTGATTTGTATGCATCCCTGAGCTAGCTCACGTCACCCCTGACCTAGAGGTCAGGCTGCAAATGACAGCAGGGTGCATGCACCTGATCAGACAGAATATTCTCATTATAAAGCCTGGGAAGAGGGGGCAACTCTTCTGTGTTTACCCACAGACCAGATGCAATCTACCTAGGAAATGAGCCAAAAAGAAAAACACTGATTTCACTCAACAAGCGGATGTGACAAACACGTCAATACCTTACAAAATTTTTAGTCAGTCGTTTATGCTGATAAACTTGGGTGAACACAAGATGATTTACAAAAGGAAGTTTATCAAAAGGAAGAAACAATTTGTTTAATCACAGATGGGCCATCCAACGAAAACTAACCCAGAAAAAAATAACACTTATTGAACTGCAATAGGAAATCCTTATCAAATACAGTCTTCCCTGGTGGCTCAGACAGTAAAAATCTGCTTGTGATGTGGGAGACCTGGGTTTGATCCCTAGGTTGAGAAGATCTCCTGGAGAAGGGAATGGCAACCCACTCCAGTGTTCTTGCCTGGAGAATCCCATGGGCAGAGGAGCCTGGCGAGCTACAGTCCATGGGGTTGCAAAGAGTTGAACATGACTTAGCAAGCAACACATACACTTGGCCACCATCATTCGTTTATGGAATAGATTTTGGTTAAGCATGAGTTTGAAATGGTAGTGCAAGCCTACAACTGTGGTTCTTTTAAATTATTAGAAGGTGGCAAAAGCTTTCATATTTTTAAGTGAAATCTGGATTTCCAAAATGATCTGCACTGAAATGAGAATGACTGTGAAGGAGGTAGAGGAGGTAGGCCAAATTGCCATGTGTGGTAATTTTTAAAAATGGAGAAGAGGAATCTGTCTTGGATCACTGGGAGTAGCTTGTCTGAGGTCTGTAGACTACAGAGATGATCTCTGCAAGTCCTGTGAGAGCTCTGGGTTCTGAATAGCAGTAACTTAGATATGGCTTGAAATTCATCACAGAGCTGCTCTGACTCATCATGGGTGAAATTTCAGCATCCAAATGGTAATAATCACATACCTAAAACCCCATTGTTACATGATTGGTCTGTAAAGTCAATGTTAATATGTTAATATGAAACACTTGAGTAACAATGGAGCTTGTTATATATATATATATATATATATATATATATATATATATATATATGGGCTTCCCTGGTGAGTCAGTGGTAAAGAATCTGCCTGGAATGCAGAAGAGGCAGGAGATCCCCTGGAGGAAGACACGGCAACTCACTCCAGTTGAGAATCCCATGGACAGAAGAGGTTAGTGGACTACAGTCCATAGGGTTGCAAAGAGTTGGACTCAACTGAAGATACTTAGCATGCACACATGCACACACACACATATATGAATATTTATATATTCATAACATGTTTATCTATATTTCATCATAAATAATGTCTCTAACTCTGTACCTACAAGAATACTGAATTGGGGAATGGACTCACGCAGACAAGATCCCTCAGGGAGCTTAAGTGAAGCTTTATTCAACAATGGCCAGTTTATGTCTCTTTAGCAAAGTAGTATGGAGTGGTCGAATAACACAACTTTCTCTCAATAAGCATTTTCTTTCCCTTAAACTGTAAGTTCACAATTTCACAGATAATATTTTACTTGTCTTTGTGTCCTCAATATGTAGAGCTATACCTTTTGACCTTGAAAAACACTTAGGCTTGAAGGTATGCAAGTAATCAACCAATAAAACTTAAACTTATGTTTCCTAAGGAAAAGCAGGTATAAGTCCTTCTCTTTAATGTTCAGTTGGCCTCTTAGGATTTTTTTTTTTTTCTGCTAGGCATATCCTTCATTTTTATACCAACCAAGTTTTAGCTTTAGTGTTTCAAAATACGTTGAACTACAGAAAGTTCATGGAGATAAGGGAAAAATCATTCAAGTGACAGCACATGTGCTAAATCTTATGACTGGGCAAATTACTTTTACATTTTGACTCTTATTTTCTAAAAAGTTGAACTATAAGAATAGTTAGCCTGACCTCATAAAATTATAATACATTTTAAATGCGAATATATGTGATGCTATTTGTAACATATAAAATGCTGTTAAATGTGAATTATCATTTTTTCTTCCCTTTGGAGAGATCTTAACATTAAGGTCTTATACAAAAATTAGAGAATTTAACTTAGAAATATGAAAGCTTGGTAACAAATAAGTTCTGCCATAAATTCTGCACACTTGTCTCATGATGTAACGTTAAATAACAAGAAATAGAATATACAAGAGAAGCTAGTGTCCTTTGGCATAGGGTTGCAGAATACAGCAGATTAAAATATACATGCTCAGTTAAATTTTAATTTAAGATAAATAAATATTTTTAATGTAAAAATATCCCATATAATATTAAAATTTAAGTCGGTATCCTCTATTTTATCTGGCAAGCCTAACTTGGCATCAATAAAAAATCTAAAGCCATGATTAATTGTAACCCAGCTTTCTTCTAAAACTGTCCTCTTGATCCCCTTATTAAGTGGATCTTATTTTATCTTCATTTCTATTGTCTGATTGTACAGATATCTTTTATAATAAGCAACCTCAAATCATCTAGAGGAAGTAGAAAGACAATGACAAAGAGATTTTAGAAATGCAAGGTATCCTATTAATGTCTGAACATTCCTTTCTCCCATCAGTGATTCATTTGATACATATACCTGAGCACAAGCGGGGGACAGGCACTGTGCTAGGTGTCAGCACAACACTCATCGTTTATACTGTCCTTTGTGTTCTCAGAGTTGAAAGTCTGCAAACTATATGTTCCCAGTTCCCTTGACCTAGCTTGCTATTAGGTTCTGGCCAGTGGGATACACTTTCTCACCAGAAGGTGAAAGAAAGGGGAAAAGCTATTTTTCTCTTACATCAGTTTTCATCAGCAGGAGTTTTGGGTAACTGGGAGTGATAGCAAATGGTTATGAGCTTCAGCAGCAACAGCACTAATTTCAGCAGCCTCCATAGGACTTCAGATTCTTGATGTCTTGCCCTGTGGCAGCAGCCTGATTTCAACCACAGTGGAGCCTGCAGAGGCCATACCTCCTGAAAACTCAGCAGTGAGTGTGGGCTCATGGCCATCATCCTAGAGATGGTAGCAACTTCCTACTCTTTATGTAAAAACTTTTTAATGCCTTGTACCTTTCTAGTTCCTTCTCATATTCTTCTTCTTCCACTTCCTCCAATTAGTTTGTGATCTGCTCCCTGTATTGAAATACTGATATTTAAAATACCTGGGGTCATTTCTGTTTAAATGTATAGACAATGACTGATGTAAGAGTTCATGGGTGGAAAAGTCTGAGAACTATTGCTCTACAGCATCACTTCCAGTTCATTCCATCTTTGGAATAATGTGATACAAAAATAATTGAAGAATCTGATAGAATATGGCCCATTTTAGCTACAGAAACCTTCCAGCATGGGGATTGTAGGGAGGAGTTTACCATATTGATAAGCTAAATAAAAATCAAATCTACATCAAAGGAATTTCCACTGACATGTCAAATGGTAAAGTAAACTTCACGGTCAAATTTTGTGTCTTTAGCCACTCATCAATTATAAGTTGACCCTGTTGCCAGTAACAGTACTACATGTAATACAAGAAGGATGAAAAGGCCTGTAGATTTCATTAATATAAAATAAAAAAAATTTTTCCTCGAGATTCTATTAGGACAGAAATTTATTGGCATATGTTCTGTATTTTACATAATTATCTTGTTGAATTGAGTTTGTCTGGTTTACTTCTCTACTAAATGAATCAAAATCTTTCATCAATACAGAGTTTTCAAATACCTTTTTATTGAATCTGTTACAGTATTTCATTATCCTATAGTCAAGGCATTATATCTTATCTCTAATTAAATTTTCTCTTCTTGAAATTTCAGTCTGTTTGCTCTTTATCCTAGTTTTTACTTGAAAAAAGAATGCATCTGGATTCTTCCTTAACACTGTACATACTACTGAAGATAACTGATCATTAGATCTCTTTACCAGGATTCTCCTTTTTTTTTCAGGTGAAGAAATCTCAGTTCCATTGACCTTTTAGGCATGACTGTTTCCATCACATTATGTAGTCCTCTGCACAGAGTATAACTGATGTTAAGCTGGCCCATCTTCTAACTGCCACAGTTAGAGCTAAGGTTTTTCTAATCCTGTTAAAGAGAGTCACCTAAGAAGTTATTCAGAGGAAAAATATTTGTTTTGCTTTCACAAGAATGTAAAAGTTTTGTGGCGAATATCTGGCCAAGATATGGATGGAGTTAGAATTTACATAAGACTATTGATCTAATTTTATAAAATGTTTTCTAAACTCATACTTTCATGGATCAGATGTTCCAAAGTTATCTTAGTTCAACATTTTCCTCTTTCACATGGAAGTATTCTAGCCTAAGTTTGTAAAACCAAGTAAGTTAAGTGTGATCAGTAAGAAAACTTTGTCCAAAATCTGACTTGAGATAAAGTCTGAATAGAAACAAATGATAAAATGGTGGCTGCTGTTTTTGTCATTTTCTCCTCTAGTCACTAGAAACTTAAAATTCTGAGTTCTTAAACAACCAGGAAATAAACACCCAAAGGAATAAAAGGAAGCCCTATGTTCATTTCTGTATTAAACTATGTTGTATTTTCTGGCTCAGGGCAGGCACATAGTAGGTACTTAACGCGGTGTATAAAGCTAATTATTAAATAATGGCAACACTAATGTGTTATTAAACATAATACCAATAATAGTGAGTTTGAAATCTATTCAGCAAATTCCAAATACTTTATAAAGTATACCTGCGGGGGAGAAAAGCCAATTATTTATGACAAAGTGTTCATCAATGCTTTACACTGTAGTGAAATCTTAATATATAATGTGCTCCAAAACTTGTATCATGAACAACTATGAGAAGAATCTGTTGATTTTATTTTTAAAGATTAATATATTATAACATTTTAAGCATATACACTAGAAAGTAAGCATAAAGAAACACAATATTAGTTTAAAAATATATGAAAAATGAAAATACATTCATTCACAGATAGAAATAAATTCTGAAATATTTATGCCAATGGGTTTTCTTTAAATACCTTTAGCTAATGAATTTATGTAAAATGTTTATCCATTGCAAAGATAATCTATTTAATCTGTAAAGTGTATTTAGATTATTGAATTTTAAAATTTGTACTGTCTATATAACTGCAGAGGTTTTCATGTGCTTTTTCCAGTGAGTGGTGAAGTAACAATGTTAGTACTCTTAGATCAATATTAGGAAGCTTTTTATATCATGTAATAACTTTTATCCTTTTCACATGGTACAGTTTACTTAATCCCCTGAGTTTACTAATTAAGAGTCATGGAATAATAACCTGGTAGAACCTGGTTTTACGAGTTGTAATATTGAGCTGAAAGCAAAGGACCCAGGTTAGAGATCATGGAAGTTTCCATACTCTGGTATGGAATGAGGTATTCTGAATGAGATTGTTTTTCCAGCCTCCCTCACTCCGCCCTTCTCTTCCTCTCTCTTTCTTTCTACATTCATTGAGTACATCAGCCAGGAAATTCTAATATTATAAATTCAACCCATTTATTTGCATCTAGTACAAAAGTATATATGATTATAATAGCGGATGGGAAAATAGATTTAGGCTTTGGAGTCAGATTTGCATCATGCTTCTACTCTTTACTAAGGAAACAAAGCACATTACTTAGCCTCTAAGCGTCTGAGTTTTCTCATATGCAAAAATATAGAAATTAGCACCATGTCAGATTTTATGGTAAGAATGAGATAATGTACACAGAATTGTTAACCCTATGCCAGCGTAAGCTTTGTGCTATTTATTATTATTTTACTCTTCCAGTTATAGTTGAGTAAAATAAAGTACTTTCTTTCCTTTGACTTTTCTCTTATTTAGAATGAAATTGTAAGATGATCTTGAAACTTCCCTCCAGCTTCAAAACAAATAGATTTACAACCCCTTCTTTCTTACTGATGCTCTTGAAATGGGAGTACCTGCAACGTCAGCTAGTCTCTTTTAGCTAACTTGGCCATGAATGTGTTAGTGACAGATGTGGTCCAAAGACCAAGCAGGTGACCTAGGTTCCAGACATTTTCACAGCCCAGAGTGGAATGACAACTCTGAAATTTTAATGAACTGGAAGTAGATTTACAATTTAAGTTAATATAAAGATTTTGGAGTAGTCCAAAGAATCCAGAAAACAAATTAAATAACAGCAGCAACAGTGATAGGAGACTCAACCAGGAACATTATAAAAAGAATCAAGCAACCTTTATAGTGGTATGTTGAGTGGCAGTCAGTACAGTTCAGTTTAGTTCAGTCGCTCAGTCGTGTCCAACTCTTTGTGACCCCATGAATCGCACGCCAGGTCTCCCTGTCCATCACCAACTCCTGGAGTTCACTCAGACTCAGGCCCATCGAGTCAGTGATGACATCCAACCATCTCATCCTCTGTCGTCCCCTTCTCCTCCTGCCCCCAGTCCGTCCTAGCATCAGAGTCTTTTCCAATGAGTCAACTCTTTGCATGAGGTGGCCAAAGCACTGGAGTTTCAGCTTTAGCATCATTCCCTCCAAAGAAATCCCAGGGCTGATCTCCTTCAGAATGGACTGGTTGGATCTCCTTGCAGTCCAAGGGACTCTGAAGAGTCTTCTCCAACACCACAGTTCAAAAGCATCAATTCTTTGGTGCTCTGCTTTCTTCACAGTCCAACTCTTACATCCATACATGACCACAGGAAAAACCATAGCCTTGACTAGACGGACCTTTGTTGGCAAAGTAATGTCTCTCCTTTTGAATATGCTATCTAGGTTGGTCATAACTTTTCTTCCAAGGAGGAGGCGTCTTTTAATTTCATGGCTGCAATCACCATCTGCAGTGATTTTTGGAGCCCCCCAAAATAAAGTCTGACACTGTTTCCACTGTTTCCCCATCTATTTCCAATGAAGTGATGGGACCAGATGCCATGATCTTAGTTTTCTGAATGTTGAGCTTTAAGCCAACTTTTTCACTCTCCTCTTTCACTTTCATCAAGAGGCTCTTTAGTTCCTCTTCACTTTCTGCCATAAGGGTGGTGTCATCTGCATATCTGAGGTTATTGATACTTCTCCCAGCATTCTTGATTCCAGCTTGTGTTTCTTCCAGCCCAGCGTTTCTCATGATGTACTCTGCCTATAAGTTAAATAAGCAGGATGACAATATACAGCCTTGACATACTCCTTTTCCTATTTGGAACCAGTTGTTCCATGTCCAGTTCTAACTGTTGCTTCCTGACCTACATATAGGTTTCTCAAGAGGCCAGTCAGGTGGTCTGGTATCCCCATCTCTTTCAGAATTTTCCACAGTTTATTGTGATCCACACAGTCAAAGGTTTTGGCATAGTCAATAAAGCAGGAATAGATGTTTTTCTGGAACTCTCTTCCTTTTTCCATGATCCAGCAGATGTTGGCAATTTGATCTCTGGTTCCTCTGCCTCTTCTAAAACCAGCTTGAACATCTGGAAGTTCACGGTTCACGTATTGCTGAAGCCTGGCTTGGAGAATTTTGAGCATTACTTTACTAGCGTGTGAGATGAGTGCAATTGTGAGGTAGTTTGAGCATTCTTTGGCATTGCCTTTCTTTGGGATTGGAATGAAAACTGACCTTTTCCAGTCCTGTGGTCACTGCTGAGTCTTCCAAATTTGCTAGCATATTGAGTGCAGCACTTTCACAGCATCATCTTTCAGGATTTGAAATAGCTCAACTGGAATTCCATCACCTCCACTAGCTTTGATCGTAGTGATGTTTTCTAAGGCCCACTTGACTTCACATTCCAGGATATCTGGCTCTAGGTGAGTGATCACACCATCGTGATCATCTGGGTTGTGAAGCTCTTTGAGTGGCAATAAGTAGAATTTAATCAACAACCATTATGTATGTTGAACTCCTGTTGTGCATTGAGCCTTCTATAGAATCTTTAAGAACTTAAAGGAGAGGGAAAGGATGTGATGGGATTGGGATACTAAGGTCTAGGATGTCCTTCCACTTCCTCCAATCCTTATATTGTTTGTCTCTAATCGGAGAGGAAATGGCAACCCACTCCAGTATTCTTGCCTGGAGAATCTTGTGGACACAGGAGCCTGGTAGCCTGCTGTCCAGTCAGACATGACTGAAGTGACTTAGCATGCTCACATGCATTGGAGAAGGAAATGGCAACCCAGTCCAGTATTCTTGCCTGGAGGATCCCAGGGACAGAGGAGCCTGGTTGGCTATCATCTATGGAGTTGTGCAGAGTCGGACACGACTGAAGTGACTTAGCAGCAGCAGTCCCTAATCGATTTGCCATCATGGGCACCCCCAACTGTAATGTGAGTGAAGTGAATGTTGCTCAGTCATGTCCAACTCTTGGCGACCCCATGGACTATAGCCCACTGTAGCCTGCCAGGCTCCTCTATCCATGGAGTTCTCCAGGCAAGAATACTGGAGTGGGTAGCCTATCCCTTCTCCAGAGGAATCTCCCTGACCCAGGAATTGAACTTCTCCAGAGGATCTTCCCTTTGCCAGGGAATCAAATCCAGTTCTGCCCTGCAGATGCATTCTTTACCAGCTGAGCTCCCGGGGAAGCCCAGATTCCACTAGTTCCTAGGGTAAATTTTCAGAAATTATTCTTTTTAACCACATGGCAAACCTGAGGGGACAAGAAGAATGATCTCTTTATTTAGGACACTTTTTAAAAATGGGAAAAAATTATTTTGCACATTCCCATACATAAAAACTAATTGAAGTTAATTTTTCAAGATTGTTTGAGAAATGATGTTAAAGCTTTCAATAAGGAGTCTCTCCCCACTCCCCCTCCAGAAATTAAAATAGTGAAAAAAATATAGAGGCTCTAGTTTCTGTTAACATTAATATTGTACTGATCATTTGAATTTCCAAACTCTATAAATTGAATGTATAATCTTGAAACAAAGGTCATAATTTATTTGAACCACAAATAATGTTAAAGATTAACTTTTGATTGTTTTAGAAGAATAGCCTTTGCTTTTCTCAGGCCACATCTAAAAATTTCATAGATAAAAATATGATCATTCATCTGGAACTCAGCATCATCATTTCATTCTTTGATGATACATTGTAATAATTGAATAGTATCTTTCAAGTTAAAGAGTCATGACATACTTTTCCTCCTCCTTGTCTCCACAGAACAAAACTATATAGCATCAGACTTGATACTTGGAAAGACAATGAATACCTTCTGAATTTCTGATATGAAGACTAAGACTCAACAATTAAGACAAATGAAAGCAAGATTAGAGTTACTTTCTGGGACACTGACAGCCTCGGAGATGGTTTTTAGTCTTAGTAAAAATGTGCTTTTGGGTGTAGGGTTTCCTCACTTCCTTTCATTCACCCAAAATGAGTGAATACACATGTAAATGAAACATCTATAAGAGTTCTTATGTAAATAAAAGATATAGCATTCAGAGAAAGAAAAGAGCAGTAATAAAAGAGAGCTAGTTCTGTGGGGCTTTGTGAACAAGGGAGGGAGAGATTTCTTTGTGTCATAACAAAACGTAACCCTGCCCATGAAAGGAGACAGACAGAAGGCTAGTTTCTGCTAAAAGCCTGGCTGCATGTAACTGACCCAGCAGAGGAGATCCTGGTTCTATCTCTAGAGCCCGTTCGCTGCTCAACATGGATCCTATGCGTACATGGGATACCTGTGTCTGTCCTGCTTTTGAAAACAAAGAGAAACCAATACCGATCAGCAGAATTGTATTTGAAGCTGTTTCTAGTGAGCTGTATAACTGTTTAAAGAGAAAGTTAAAGACAAGCAAATAAGCAAATTGTGCCTTAATTAAAGTTTTGGAGTCTTTGTTCTAGTGCTATTGGTTGCTAACCAGAGGAAAATACCCTTCCTTCTCTGCCACCCTGGAAGATTCATGTCTTAAACATACAATTCCAAGTTCCTCATGGAGATGGGTGTTTTTAAGTGTGAACAAAATTGTCACTCTTTGAGCAAAATATCAAACATTGTCTTATATTGGCAGCCTCTCACTGGAGTGTTTTCTATGGATGTTGCTTTACTTTATGACAATTCACATCCAGACATAATCTGTAATAAATTACATAAGGAGGCAAGGTTCTATGAAATATTCACAAATGATTAAGTCAGTAATCTTCAAATTATGGATATTGATGCTTTTCAGGTTTTGAGCAGTAAAGATAGCTAATCGCCATCTTGTATACTTTTATCAAAAATCTCATAGAGAATAAAAATTGCAAAGGTATTGTTTCCCTCTCATGATACTAATCTGCCATTTGCTACACAACCTATTAGATTTAAAACATGTGAATGAGACTTTTCTTCCAGTAGCCTTAATGTTAAATACTTGATTGAAAACACAAGTCAAATGTTTCACATCAGTTTGTTTTCTCTCCCCCAGTAATCTATTATTAGATTTTTGTGACCTAAAAGTTAAGCAAATTTGTATAAATAGTTTACACCTAAAAAAGTAGCTTTATAGAAATAGATCCCCATGGTAATTATATGATAATTTCACTAATTTGCAGAGAGATGGAACTAAGTTTTTTTTGGTATAGGTTGGAATAAAAATATACAAACTTATTGTGTGCATGACTTAAGGTTTAAAAAAAAATCAACACTGTTCAAACATAACAAGAAAAATCTGTCATCTGCCACACATTAATTAAAATGGTAATGAAAACTCTAATGGCTAGAGAAAGACCTCTTTTATTTTATTTTATTTATTTATTTATTTTTTTTTACAAGTTGAAAAACAACAATCTAGATTTTAAAAATTTCACAAAGGGAAAATACACAAGGAAGCGGGAATCCATTACTATACAACAAAATAACAAAAATAAGCAAGGATTTCAAAGATGTTATTAAGAGGAGTGTTATCTCAAAGGTAATTATTACCAGTGCTCTCTGGGATTAGAGAGACTTTCAGTTAGACAGTAACTTTCAGTGAATCTCACTGACCCCTGTAACAAACTTGGATGTCTTCTCACTATAACTTAGTTAATAGAAAAGGCGTCCTGCTTTCTGAATATCACACCTGCAGTTGTCCGGCCTTGGGAATCATTCAGTTCATTGGTAATCACAAGCCACATACATCAAAAGTTTCCACTTTTTCCAGCTCTTTTTAACACCAGGGTCCCTCCCCTCTCCCCAGGCTCCTTGCAGCTATCTAGGGAATCTTTCACTTTTGTCCTTTCCCGACCTTCTGGACCACATTTTCTCTTCTTATTCAGGCCATCTGCTCTCAAGGAAGGTAAAACTTCTGCTAGGAAAACAATCAACATCTCTAGCAATTAGCAGCTTTTGTGAGCCAGCCTTTCAGCCACTGCTTATGAAGACATACATTGTGCAAATCACAATTCAAATTATGATAGTAGTTTAAAAATAGTTTGTAATTGATACATTTCTGGCCACAGCCTCCCCCTTTATCCTGCTAGTGGTACAATCTTCTTGCTCTTGACAGAAGTCTTTCTAAAGATCTGCTCAAGCCTCACTAAGCAGCTGTGAGTTAGGTCATTTTCCCAGGAGTTTTACATGTGGAAAACTGGGCATTAGTAAGGCCTCAAAAGGACACCATCTGGCCCTAGTGAAAAAAGGACCATGACACTTCCTGTGGTACCAACAGACCCTGATGAACCAGAAAGGAATTCAGCCCTGGACTGTGATCCAATAGCGACCGGCCCCACAATCACCTCCCTGACAGCCCACTCCATTCATCTTCGCAGTTATCTCATAGCACAATGGACTTTTGTGCCTTGCTGTGTACTGAAGGCGGAGGAAAATCCATTTTGATTTTTATGTTTAGTCTCTGTGCCTGTCCTCTTTCCTGGAACACATACCACATCAGGAGAGAGTACGATCCACAAAGAACAGTTCTTTCAGAGCCCATTGAAACTTCTCCATTTCCCTCCCACTGTACATGGGACATAAGAATAAAATACTGGACTCTTCAGAGGCTTCCTAAAAGACCTGTCCCTGACATGAAGAGCTATCCCTCCCACTTTCAATAACATGATTTTAAACTATTCAGAGCATCAGGGTTTTTTTTTTTTTGTGTTTTTTTGGTAGGAAAAAAATGAAATTTACACTTGTAAGGAAATATTATGGGAATACTTACTGGAAACATTCTGGTTCCACTCAGTTCATTAAGTGTTGAAAGATCCTGTTAAAAACTATAGCATCAACCTCAGTGACAAACCAGGTTTTCTGTTTCCAAAAGAAAAGTGTCTGACCCAAGCAATATGAGAATAGATACTAGTGACATTTTTCATTGTCTAAGTGTTCATTACATTTGATGAAGCCTCTTTATGCTTTCTACTTCAGAATATGGGAATGTGGGAAGTCTGATTAACAACAAGAAATCCTTAATTCTAAAGTTTCTCTCTTGATATATATAAAAACAAACAAGGAGCAAACATCCCACTTAACTCATTATCAGCAACTGTATATATGTGATTTTTACACATCAGATGTTACTTGTGGTGGATAATTGGAGACTCTAAAACTGGTTATCCCAGATATGAACTGTGGTCACTCAGCATAAAAGGCACTTCCATTTGGGGGCTTTTAAATCATCTCACAACACAGAGGACATGAGTATGATGGGAAGGTATTTTCTTAAATCTGAGAGCTATTCTCTCAATTCTGGTCAGATTCTTTTTAGTTTTCTAATTTCCATCTTCTAAAAAAGCCTTGCAGAGCTAAGATACTAAACTTCATCTTGCCTGCCTGTGGGGGCTTCATCTGTACACAGGCCTAAATCCTCCCCGACTGTTGGATCCTTCAATAGAAAGCCATATTGTCTCACAAAGGGACCCTTGGTTAGAGAAAATGATTAAGGCCTATCATTTTTTCTATGCTCAGAATTTGGCTTGGGGAGGGGTGTTAGAGAGGCTGCCCAGATTTTGCAGGACTGAAAAAGCCACCACAGAATGAAGGACAACATTTCTCTACTTCTGATTCTGTAATGAACATGATGGGGCTCTCTTGTAGGAAGACATAGCTGAAACTCACTTATTAAACATGTGTGTCTGAGGCCTAATCATGGTGTTCTCTTTTAATGGAGAATTGTCACTATTGATGGTATTCATAAAGTGCCTGTTGAGAGAAGCTGAAAACCACAACATTTATCTGTCCTCATCAGTGAATTTTCTCTGGATTCCGGAAGCACCAGCAGCATATTATTACTAGAAAGCCTACATTTTTGTGTATAAGGCTTCCCGTGTCATAATGAAAATGCCTGCAAGTAACAGTTTGATTAGGAATGAAGAAGAGAGAGAGAGAAAGAAAGTGCTTCTATTTTGAAAGATCTAAAACCAGGGTATGAAACAGCCAGCATTGCACTGCTGAGATGTTTGTGCAATATGCACACAGTCATTAATCCTGTAAAGAGTCATGGGCTTTCATAGGATGCTTCTAGCAGCTGAAATAAGAAAACTACCAAAGAAAGTTTGCGGCAAGGGCTGGTTGTGAAGGTCACAGACCTGAGGGCCTGAAGGCTGGCTGCTGAGGATAGGGATACTAAGCCAGAGAAGGAGGGCCCAGGGAAGGCGCAAGATGCAGCTGTCTGGAAAACAGCTTCTTAGGTAATAGAGGCAACTCCTAAAACAGAAGGAAGAGGGGAGAGAAAAGAAGGAGTAACTTCTAAGGGAGGAAGGAAGTCAGGTTCCCTCAGTGCTACGGAATAGAAAAAGCCACTTTGCCAGGAGAAAGGGGATTGAAATCTCCACTTTATGAGGCACATAGATGTTCAGTAATTTGGGACACAGATTCATTCTCTCCTTTAAGATCCCTAATACTCTCTGTAAGAGTAATGAGTTTAAAAAAAACAAACAGCAAAAGAACAATTGAAAACCTGGGTGGATCATAAAATAATTAATTTTACTTATTATCTCTGCTGACACTTTTCTTAGCATTGATTTTGCAGCATTAACGTATTTGCCTAGTATTAAATGATTTTAAAGGATTAAAATGTTAATTAAAAATATAAGTGGTGTCTCTGCTACAGGAAGGAAGCAGCCTGAGCATTGTTTTAAACTGGAGGCTGTGTCCTCCTTCCCCCTCCTCCCCTCTCTCCCCACCCCTTTTCCCCCAACCCTCCCCCACATTTCCCACCCCCAGAAGCATCTCTGTTTAGAGGCAACAGTTCCCTAGGAAGAAAACGACAGGACCAGAAACAATTTGCTCCTTTAAGGATTGGAGAATGCTTATGTTGGAACCTCACAAAAGCGGCGTTATGTCCTTGAACATTCTAAAGATCATTGTTAATAGGATCAATTTTTGTGTGTTATTCAGCTGGATCCTTCCTAGGCCGTAAGAAACACATTTTCAGTCAAGGGATGGGGTGGCCACGGGGGTGGGGGGTGGGTGGAAAGGAAGGCCCAGCAAATTCCATGTGATCAGTTCAGCTGCAATAATCTCTTTTCTCCTTCTTGACGAAGCCACACATGAGAGCACTCTGGTGTCTTTCATCATTATTTGTCACCCTTTTGTGCAAAGCAACTTATATCCACAGCCATTCCAGCAATTGAAAAAGCACCAAACAGTATTCTCATTGAATCCTTGGAGGCCAGTGCCACCAAGTGCCATCAGCCTATTGAATGTCGGGTATCTAATGCCATTAGAGCTCTGTAAGTATTCTGTGGAAAAAAAAGAGAACAAATAAATTGTTACATGCAGAATGTAGAGGAAGATTTAAAAAGATAAAATCTTTTGATGTCTTGGCAGTTGCTAGATTGCCTGGAATGGGCTCAGTCTCTGTGATAAGAACTAAGTAACTGACAGGAACTCGGACCCACGTGGAGACTCTGGAAATTTCCAGTTTGGGAAGACAGGTAGTCATAGAGTGAAATCCACTCAATCAGAATTAGTCAATCTTGATTCTGTTGAAATACCTTTTGAAAATAACGAGGAGCATTTTATATGCCTGATTCCCATTAGTTAAATATTTTCCAAAATAGTAATGTGTCACCATGTTTCTGGGAAACGTACATTTTAATTTTCTTTTCCCAAAAAAGAGCAAACTAAAAGAAAGTGAAGATAACCAACTTTTCTCAGACCACAGACACGAGTCTGGATCAAAGCAGGATGATACAAGGCTTGACCTTGGTCATGATTTCATTTCATGTAATCCATCCTGCACACGAAGAGCCAGCGAGCAGCTTTCCTTATTCCACAAGCCACACAGTTTTAATGTGATTTCCTATTGAAAATTTTAGGGTCCCCACAAGACCATCAATTCTGAAGCTGTGCACTTGTTCTCCCATTCAAGGTGCAGCTTTTAAAAGACGCCATTAATAAAGTACTGTGAAATACCAAGAATGCACTTGCTCTGGCATTGGAATACAAACTGCCATTGGATCCTTGTCTTTTCTTATAATTTAGTCAGGGGAGAAAAGATTTCTGCCTAAAATAGTCATTAACATTTAAGATATGCTGCTGAAATTCTGAGGAGGCATCCAGGACTTGAACAGATGATAAAGAACCTAGAGAATGTCCTGAGAACTGAAGAAAGAGAAGGAGAGCTGGCTTGGGGTGAGGAGCAGGTGCACCTTTGGACAGGGCAAAAGGCAGTTAAAATGTTATGAGCACTTTATGTTCGCAGGGGCATCTAGAAAGTGCTTCCTACTCTGATTGCTGTTTCAGTGCTCAGTAAACCTGTGTGTCTGATGCAGAGGAGCTGGAGCCAGAATTCCTGAGTAATGATTTCGTTTTTATCTCAGGGGCTCCACTGCCCCTGAGAGTTGTCAGCAATGATGAGATGGCTTGGGCTGACTTTAAAATGATCATAGAAAATGGGCAAGTGTCTGAGGGCAGGGATGGAACACATATTGCAGTGCAGTCTTGGAGGAGAGAAGGTGAGACCTGTCAGTTATCCAAGGTATGAAAGAAAGAACCAGGAAGCGCTGTTCCTCTGAAGACCTCAGTATCAATGACCTTTAGGACCATGTACCCAGTGGGTGGGGCTACAACCTGGCGTGGCTGCAGACTGGTGAAGTTGTGATCCGGAAAGGACTTTTGTGTAACATTTGTACAGTGCATTGTGACTATGAAGAAAACAGCAGAGAAAGGATCCTTTTTTCCTTTCTCCCAAATTGGAATTTGAAGGCAATCTCTTAACAGTCCGCTTGGAAGTGGAAAATTCTAACAGCCTCTTATATTTAACATTCTTATGTATAATCTCCCAAAGAAAGTAGCATGGGAGATTCTTTGTGGCCATTATAGATCTTTAAAAAAAAAATGCAATTCCCTGGCAGTCCAGTAGTTAAGACTTTGTGCTTTCACTGCTGAGGTTGCTACTGCAATACCTGCTCAGGGAAGTGAGATCCAGCACACTCAAAACAAGTAAATAAATAAAATAAAAAATAATTTAAAAATTAAAAATTTAAAATAAATATCTAATGGTTTATAAATGACAAAAATTCCAGGTAAAGCCCTGTTGGGGGTTCTCCCAAATGTCTTTGCTTTTTCTAATAGCAACAATAACAACAAGTAGAATTTTAATAAATGAAATAGTCAGCTTTGTTGTCCAGGTGTTTCTGCTCCTGAATAATGATTTTGTCTCTTTAAAGTGATCTTATTTTCTTGCAATTTTTGGCAGAATATGTGATTGAGATTATCAGTAGGGAGTGGCTGGCAATTTGGCTTTAAATTTCGTAAACTTTCTTGAATGCTTAATTGTTTGCTAAGATGTCAGCTGCAAGATTAGTGGAGCTGGAAAAAAAAGTGTGCACTCACATTGGCCCTGTGTCTATTTTCAGTGTGAAAGGAACTGGCTGGAGAGTGTTGCAAACACTTGAAGCTATGCATTCTGCATTACGATGAAGTGGGGCTGTGTTACACAATACCGCAGTTTTTTTTTTTTTTTTAAGGGCATCATATCCCAAACCCTTTGAATGCAAAGCAAGAGCAACAGATGACAAATACTAGGGTGTGATCAACACCAGGACAATTACATTAAAATGGACTTCTTCCAGACTGCCTTTCCAATTTCTACTTGGTAAATAACTAGCTCCCAAACTATATAAGGACTCTAAAAAATACTGCAAGAAGGCTGAATCAGAATTAAAGCAACATTTCTTTACATTAAGAACATAGTATCTGGTGACTATATATATAAATAAATAAATATATGTATATATATATTTATCACCACACACACAAATACACACACGTGTGTGTGGTGATATTTAAAAATGTGTCATTTAACTTAGTCTCCCACCTATGAGTGAGAAAGAAAAATGTCATAAAATACATTCACAGTTGGAATTCCCTTTCTGGTTCTGCTAATTATTGTAAATACAAACCCTTTAGTTTTGTTGTACTACAGAGACTCTTAAAAATGATGCTATTACCTCTTTTCTAAATAAGTCTCTTTTTCAGAGACTAATAAATGCCATTTTTAAAGGACAAATAAATGAAATGTAGCAAAATCATTTAGCATTTTAAGGACAAATAATACCACCTACGATGCAATTTTAAATTTTTGATCATACTTAATGATAACTAAATGAACAAAGATAAGACTTAAACTTAGGTTTTTGGATTCTAGTTCTTTATCCCCTAGTCCAAATCAACCACAAAAATATGTCTGCTATCTGATATATGGCAGAGAAGGCATGTAGAACTCAAATTTCTAATTTATTTTGATGTATATAGAACAGATTTCAAGTTAGGACTATAGTTTCCTACCTTATCTGTTCTGTTTAGATTCTAAGATCCCTTCTATTTGAAATCACTTTTTGCCTGGTCTTCCATTACACTCTTGGGCTATGGGACATTTGGTGATGATTGCATTTTCCTGGATTAGCTACTTTATCTTGGTTATTGTTAGGATGGAGTCTTTTGTTAATCATCTGACACCAAGCCTGACGTAAAGCAGGTGCTCAATAAATATTTTCAGGGTGAAGGAATGAGGGCATGATGATATGTGTGTACAGCTGGTCTCCTAGATTGAGCTGCTGGCTCTTGGGGAATGGAGAAGACATGCTGCGCTTTTGGTGCTCAGCTCCTGGTGTTTAGGACTCTGCTACTACCAGCTACACGGGACAGAGATGGGAAACATCTGATGGCGATGAGGATGACCCACGGTAGAGGCAAGAGGCAGAGGGAAGGGAGGAAGCCACAGAGGGAAGTAAAAAGAGGGTGGAGGAAAAACAAAAAGAAAGAAAATTTTAGAACATAGAATCAAATTCAATTTTGACTTCCCCCTCAAATTACCTCAAACTGCTCTCTTGTTTAAGCCAAAAGGAAAACAGAAGGCATGAGAAGAGGAAAATTCAGAAAGTAGAAAAATATGATTTGTGACTTTAGCTGTGAGCAATATTTCAAATTTACCAAATCATTTGCCAATACAATAAATATAACAGTTTTTCTAAAGGGTTACTAGTTAGTGAATTTATGCTATTTTCTTGTAAAGTTTTCAAGAAATTGGAGTTTATTGGAAGTGGGTGACTTTCAAAAAAGTAATCCTTAAAACTTGGGAAATTATAATTATTTTTTCCTAATGAATACACTTAACAGGCTACAGACTCTCAAATGTGATACATTTGGCAAAGAATAGGCCTTGTCATGAAACCTGAAAGAGGTCTGTGCCATTATTAATCTGCTACCCAGGCAACACTTTTGGGACCTTAATGAATAGCCTCTAATTGGCTGAGGTTGGCCCACATACCCAGGAGCTGTTCACCAAATACATTTTTTTCCAAGATTTTACAACTTTCTTCCATCTGCAGTAAAAGAAGATTATCCTGCTCAGAGTATAATATATTTTCCCCAAATACCTCAATGACTTGCATGAATAATTACTCCATTAAGATTTTAAATATATAACTCTAGTTTGTTTTATACATAAAACTCTCAAATAAAATGAAAATAATAATTCTTGAATTAAAAATAACTATTTGCTAATAAAGAACCTCTATATTCAAAATATAGATCACCGATTCTTGGCGAGTAAATAACTCAGGGGAAAAAAAAACTAGCACTCTTGTTTTCATTGCCAGAAAACCAAGATGAGAGGAAATGCTATTTTTTTTTACTTTTATTTAAAAACTATTGTTATTAACGTTTTTAAATTTTATGCTGGAATATAGTTTATTAACGATGTATTAATTTCAGGTGTATAGCAAAGGATTCCGTTATACATATGTGTATCTGTTCTTCAAATTCTGAGAAGATGCTCTTTTTATGTGTTTAATAATTGACCAAAGGGTTTTGGAGGAGATCCTTTGATCCATCTACCAAGTGATATTAGAAACACTCCAAGGACAAGGCTGTGGTTTACCCAGTTCCCTGTCTCAGGATCCTGTCAGCAATGTCAAGTATTTCTAAGGTCCCTCTCGGAGGGAGGTGGGTAAGGGACTGGGGTTATCTCTTCTTTTCAACATGCCCAAAGGATCTGAAAAACGGTTGCTATTTTATTGTTTATTCATTTATTGCCTTTCATATGAATTTCTATGTTTGAAGATTTTTTTAAAAATCTGTAAGCAAATGTAAACATGTTTCTGATAACATCTACAAGAGTTTGGGACTCCCAGGTGGTGCTAGTGGTAAAGAATATGCCTGCCAATGTGGGAGACATAAGAGACACAGGTTCAATCCCTGGTTCAGGAAGATCCTCTGGAGTAGGAGGGAGGAGTCTGCTAGGCTGCAGTCCATGGGGTCGCACAGAGTCGGACACGACTGAGCGTTTTCACTTTTACTTTTCACTTTCCTGCACCGCAGAAGGAAATGGCAACCCACTCTGGTGTTCTTGTCTGGAGAATCCCAGGGACGAGGGAGCCTGGTGGGCTGCCGTCTATGGGGTTGCACAGAGTCAGACACGACTGAAGCGACTTAGCAGCAGCAGCAGCAGCTAGAGTAGGAAGGGGCAACCATTCCAGTATTCTTGCTTCAGAAATTCCATGGACAGAGGAGCCTGGTGGGCTACAGTTTATGGGGTCTCAAAGAGACACACACACACACACACACACTCACACACTCACACTACAAGCATTTAAGTAGGGACATTTGTCAAGGGAAACATGACTGCATGTTACAACCTCCTTTCCATTCCCCTCCAAGGGAAGTCAAATTGCAACTCCCTAACTTGGTCCTTTGGGCTTCCCGTTTTTGGCTCAGATGGTAAAGAATCCACCTGCAATGCGAGAGACCTGGGTTCAGTCCCTGGGTTGGGAAGATCCCCTGGAGGAGGACATGGCAACCCACTCCAGTATTCTTGCCTGGAGAATCCCCATGGACAGAGGAGCCTGGTGGGCCACAGTCTATGAGGTTGCAAAGAGTTGGACACAACTGAGCAACTAAGCACAGAATTGGTCATAGTGCCTTTTCCACAAACACTAGAACTCTCTGTGCATGAGAGTTTTCTCTATCTCAGCATCAAAGCTTTATTGTCAGCCCAGAAGCCCAAACCAGAGTTTCCTATTGAAGGACATCACTGAATCTGAGACAAAATGGTGCTGCCTCAGAAAGAAGGGATGGGCAGAAATGAGACCTTTGTGGGGAGTGGAACATGAGGCACAGAGAGGGAAATCAAAGGGAGACAGGAAAGAAAGGTAGGAATAATAGAGCACAGGATGAATGACGGTAGAAAAGTGTGAGTAAAGGATGCGTCACATGGCAATCTGACCTTGTAAACTGTTTTGCATACAAATGAGTTGCAGATGATCACCTTGGCCAGAAAAGGGAAAAGTCCAAAGAGGTTTTCTGAAATAAGGCAAGATGACATTAATATATGAATATGGTTTTAAAAAATGGGACTTTCCTGGTGGTTCAGCAATAAAGACTCCACTTGTAATGCAGGAAACGTGAGTTCGATCCCTGGGTCAGGAAGATCCCCTGGAGAAGGAAATGGCAAGCCACTCCAGTATTCTTGCCTGGGAAATCCTCTGGAGAGAGAAGCCATGGGGCTTACAGTCCATGGGGTCGCAAAGAGTCAGACCCAACTTAGCAACTAACCAACAACAACAAAAGTAAAAATTAGATTAAAATGCCATTTAACTCAAATATAATTAATTATTCAATAAACTTGAATTTATGTGATGCTGTGCCTGTCTGAATGTCTTTTTAAGCCTTCTGGAGAACCTGGTAGCTGGCTTCTCCTTCTTTGAGTACCACTGTTACTAGTCTCAGAACTCCAGGAGAGTATAATTTTCAATCTATAGGATGTCTCACGCTATTGCTGGGAATCTTAGAAAGCACTTGCTTCCTTTGTTGCGAAATTGTGTTTGCAGTTAATCTATGAAGGAAATGAAATAACTAGATTTCTGTGTCTCTGGTTGAGGGTGGGGGAATGGAATGGTCAGTGGGGGATAGATTACGGCGTGGAAGAGTGGGAAGCATCACCAAGTCATTTGCAGGAATCAGAAGTCCATGCAGAAAGAAGACTCTTGTAGGAAAACTTGGTATAATAACTTCACTTCCTGACAAGACTATAAAGGTGCTAAGGTGCCATGCACCTGGCAGCCTACTACAGGCTTGTCTGTTATTTTTCTTGCTCCTTAAAATGTCACATCGCTTATACTATTTTTTTAAATTCCTTGTCAGGGGACAGATAATTGGCAGAGAAACCAAGAACAGAAATTTTCTCAGAATATCCTGGTTATGATTTACAAGCTTCTGAATTTTTCTGTCATAGGAAAAGCATCAGAGAGCAGGAGGTGGGAAATGCTTAGCTGGTATCAAAATTCCTTTCTTTGTATTGAAAGCTGCAATATTCAATCATTCTTGACAATGTTCCAGACCAAAACTGGCTTACAATGAAAGGTTGTTCCCGTCTAAATGCGGAGGATCTTTGAGTTGTTATCTATAGAGCAATCAGAATTTACAAATGCTAAATCAGACAAACTGTCCTGCTTTGGGATTTTATTATAGACCCACAGTATAAGGCGAATTTTTTTCCTTTTAAGCTGTATTAATTATAAGAAACATGTACTGATTGTAATGTGAAACAGTACCAAGATAAATAATGAAAAAGTTTATCATCCTCCACCCCAGTGGCCATTTCACTGGGACCAATCTTACAAAGGTTTAGTGTGCTTTTCCCCCAGACCTTTCTTTATGCTCCTACCAGCATGAAGAAACACATGTATGCATACATATTTTTGCTTTCTGCAAAAATAGTGTCATTTCGAACAAATTTCCCTGAAATTTGGTTTCATTTAACCTCAGAGTAACATATCACGAAAATCCTGTTTGGTTAGGTGCATACTCAAATCATTATTTTTATAACAGCTGCATGACAATATTCCACAGCATGGAATCCACCCAACCATTTTTCAGCTGATGGGCACTTGTTTCATACTGTTTTTTCCCCAAGTGTTACGGG
Organism: Nanger dama; assembly: GCA_917880005.1. Lineage (NCBI taxonomy): Eukaryota > Metazoa > Chordata > Mammalia > Artiodactyla > Bovidae > Nanger > Nanger dama. The sequence goes on from CAKJTW010000024.1 coordinate 1,370,976, forward strand.
AAATCTCTTGAAATATTTTTACTATTTTTCACTCTTTCATATTAGAAGACTCTAAGTCAGTTCACATGAAACATAGTTAGAAATCAAGAAAACCTCAATAGTGGCTTCTCTAGGAACATTTGGAGTAGGAATTTGGTTTTGAGGTTTTTGTGTAAAGGGCTATAAAAAGAGGTTCAAATCTAATATACATTTGCATTATTGAAACAGGATTTTCAGAAACTCAGGAAACCACTGATCAAAAACTAAAAGGTTAAGCATGAACTTGTATTTCTACGGTGCCTTCTTCCTCAAGAGCTGAGGACTTTGCAGTCATCCTGTTCACCTTAGGTTGGAAATGTGGTCACTAAAATATCAAAGAGAGTGGAGAGGTGAAGAGTTGGAAACCAAGTCTTCTAATGTTCAAAGAACATGTATACTGGTTGAGGAACACTCAGTAGTCTAAATTCTGAATAGGAGCAAAGAATGGGATGGTAATCCATATTCACAAAGCACTCTGCTTTACATAAGTTCCAGGAGCAACTGGTGCACAGTGAACGGCCCAGGAATGATGCTTCGTGACATTGGTGTCCAGAGCTTGAGCAGGGACTCCAGACTAACCCACCCTACATCTCAGCATCTGTAATTATGCATATTCAGAATGAGCAAACTGTAACACTGACTTATCACTCCCTGGCATAGCCAGTAGCCAGTAGTTCCTGGAAACAGAAAACTCTGGAGGTGCATTTAAAATATAGTCAATTTAGAGAAAAAAAAAAGAGATTTAGGGCAAAGTAAGGTACATCTTTATTTTAGCACTAGGCCTGCAAGGATGGAAGATTTCTCTGAAAAGGGAAAGGTTCAAATGTGGCAAATACATTGAATAATAAAATTAATAGTGGAAAGTATGCTGGTCAATTAGAATTTCGATCTTGACTTCAGATTGAGTTGATAATCTTATTTCAAACTGATTTCCCCTTATTTGTTTGTTTTCTAATTCTTAATAAATGGAGGTAGGTGGTAACTATGCTAATCCCTCTTTCTGTATAATGAAAACATGTGATCATCAGTCTTTTACTTAAGGATGGGACTGAGGTGAACTGTCCAAAAGAAGGGGAAGATGCCTTGGGTGATTCCACATTCTATAACTTTGCAGGGCTTGAGAGGAAGTAAAGAGAAAACAAGAGTCAGAGATCTATTCTGGCGCTCTCCCACCCAGGGAGTTCTGCCTTTCTCCCCAAAACCACTGGGCTCCACTAGGGCCTGGATGGTTCCTGGAATACATGTGCAAGGAGCGGGGCATCAAGAAAATGGGGGTCACTCCTATTTGCTATTTTGTAGCCTTCATTTTCTTCTCTGTAATTGTAAACTTGAACATGCTGTGTCTACTTCCAGTCTTTCTGCTGGTGCTGAATCCACACACTGCCGTTTCATTGCCTTTCATCTTGTTCCTCAGTCCTCTGTGAAGGAAGCAAAGCAGATATTTCTCCTACTTTCCCTCTCCCTGCCTCTGGTACAGGCATATAGTAATATCCAACTGTTGATCAACAGTTGAGGGGCTTTCCCTCCCCATTTCCTTTTGGCCTCTCCTCCTATTGGAAACACTGGTATATCTGTGTGTGAGCCAAACATGATGAAAGGAAGCATTTTTTGTTGAATGGTCCAGGCATTTTGCCTCTACTGTTTATCTAGTCAACATTTCCTCTCTTTCACAAAACCTGTGTCTTGGCTATCTAGTTATTGTTTCCTGAATATGCCTGGAGCACTCCTGGGGACTTTGTCTCCCTTCTGCATCCCCTCCCTGATTCAGGTCAGTGTGTTACAGGGCTGGTCTATGGATTTGAGCCAGTCCTTGCTGGAATTTTCTGAACGGAAACAAGGAAACACACACACACACACACACACACACACACACACAGCAGTATGAGTTATTTCTCATAAGGCTAGATTCATCCAGTTAAAAAAACTGCCCTTTATCTTGAAGATTTTCCCCCTGGTTTTAGTGTTAAAATATTTTTTTCTAAATAAAATAATAGTTTATCCAGTTGGAATTATTTTCAGTTTTAATAGCATTGCTGATGCTGCTAAATCTCTTCAGTCATGTCTAACTCTGTGCGACCTCATAGACGGCAGCCCACCAGGCTCCACTGTCCCTGAGATTCTCCAGGCAAGACACTGGAGTGGTTTGCCATTTCCTTCTCCAATGCATGAAAGTGAAAGTGAAGTCGCTCAGTCATGTCCAACTCTTAGCAACCCCATGGACTGCAGCCCACCAGGCTCCTCCATCCATGGGATTCTCCAGGCAAGAGTACTGGAGTGGGGTGCCATTGCCTTCTCCCTAACTTGGAAAAATTGAATTATCAGCAATCTGTAAGTCTCTCTTAAAAAATTTGTTTCATGAAATCTGGGAATCATCTTCTAACACTACGATATCTTTTACACTGCAACACATAGACTAGCTCTTCTAGAGAGAGGCTGATTCTCAATCACTACTCTATTCTGAACTTCTCCTATATTTTCTACCTTTATTGCTCACTCATTTATTCAAAATATGTGTTAAGAACTTACTAGAAGGTAAGTCCCATGCTGAGCACTGTGAACACAGCAGTGAAGAATATTAGGTGTGATTTCTGCCCTCGTAGCACTTAAAGTTTACTAGAGGAATACAACGATGAATTGGAAAAGATACTTTGAAGGAAAAAATGCATATTCCTTGAGAGAATATAACAGGTGAGGCTGTTTTCATATTAAGGAACAGGGTGGCTTTTGAAGGTTGCTGCTGCTGCTGCTGCTGCTTTGCTTCAGTCGTGTCTGACTGTGTGCAGCCCTATAGACTGCAGCCCACCAGACTCCCCTGTCCCTGGGATTCTCAAGGCAAAAACACTGGAGTGGGTTGCCATTTCCTTCTCCAATGCATGAAAGTGAAAAGTGAAAGTGAAGTTGCTCAGTTGTGTCCGGCCCTTAGAGACCCATAGACTGCAGCCCACCAGGCTCCTCCACCCATAGGATTTTCCAGGCAAGAGTACTGGAGTGGGGGAGCCATTGCCTTCTCCTCTGAAGGTTGAGAGTGTGTCATTCAAGTGGAGAAGGTTATATTGAGGGAAGTGGGAGAGACAGAGAATAGCCCAGGTATAGCAAGAACAACACTTGGGCTGGGAACACACCTGGTGAACATTAGGTTCACTTGAGAGAACTGGAGCTGCAGAGGTAGATAGGGGTCAGATATGCCCAACCTCATAGAGTCATGGTTGGGACTTGATCTTGGACTTCCTTGGTGGCTCAGCGGTAAATTATCTTCCTACCAATGCACGAGACACAGTTTCAATCCCTGGGTCAGGAAGATCCCCTGGAAAAGAAAATGGTAACCCACTCCAGTATTCTTGCCTGGATAATTCCATGGACAGAGGAACCTGGCAGGCTACAGTCCATGCGGTTGCAAAGAGTTGGACATGACTTAGTGACTAAACAACAACAGTCTTAAGTTTAGTGGATAGCCAGTGAAAGGTTTAAATAGATAAGCAACATGATCCAATTTGCATTTTAAAACTAAAGGTGAGCAGGATGGAAAGCAGGTGCTAACAAGGAGGATCCTCAGAATCTAGGTGCTCAGGGATGGTGGCTTGGTCATGGTTTTAGAAATAGAAAAAGTGGATGGATTTTAAGAAAAAGTTTGTGACATAACCTTTTTTTCCAGGGATAGGTACACTTCGTGTCAAGGGTAGTTTTTAATGTCATACATTCCCAAAGAAGCTAAAGTAGGAATTGCTTGTTTGGTTTTAGGTGCTCAGAAAATATCATTAGCTAAGACTTGCTTAGTACTCAGCCTTTGGAATGTATAGTCCTGTGGGGGGAGATAGAGAAACAAACAAGCCCACACATTGTCTGGATAAGAGTTGCAATAAACAGAAGCACAGGGTGCTGTCTATGAAGAGAAGAGTGATGATTCATATAACCAGTGAACACAGTGTCTTGGGAGCCAGGAAAGGATTTAAAATAAGTCATGTATGCATTGGCATTGAAAAAGAATTGTAAATTAAATTTACACACAGGAATAAATTGTATATTATTTGAAAGAAACCCAAGCAGTGAGTAGGCATTATTAAGGAAAGAGTGACAGAGAAGGCAGGGGTACAATGGGTATGTTCCAAACAGAGGACACATCACATGTAAACGCCTGGGCATGGAGAGCTTGGTGTAAAATAAAGTCATTAATGATGACAATCTGATGCTTTTGGTACTTCCCAAATCTATCAATTGTACTACATTATGTGAAGGTTTTGTGGTAACTGGGCTGTACACAACAAGTTTAATTACATGACTGGAGGCAGGCTAACTAGCTTTTGGGAAATGAACCTTATGACCAGCCTGCTCTGGCAGATAACCTCTAATTGGCCTGCTGCTGAATCATGTAGGCACTGTGTTTTCTGGTTGGCACTAACAGAGTTGGTGCCTCACTGCTCTAACATTTTTTTAAAAAAATATTTTAAAAATTTATTTAAACTTTATTTTATTTTGGCTATACCATGGGGATGCAGGCTCTTAGTTCTCCAACCAGGCATCAGACCTGTGCCCCGTACAATGGAAGCGCAGAGTCCTAACTGTTGGACCACCAGGGATACTTTTGATACTCCACTCTGACTTGTGTGCAGTTTTGGAACATCAGATACTTTGCTTCTACTCTATAAATTGCAAGTGTCAATTCTGCAGTAGTGATAGGGAAAGGGAATTTAGTGATGCTAGATAACTTCAGAAGAAGCCTACATTATTTTTCTTAAACTCCCAAAAGAACTTCCTTCCAAAAGAGAAAGCTACACTGAATAAATGAAAACCATGAAAGCGGCAGCAGATATGGAGAACAGAGACTGGAGATCACAACTAAATGTTAAAGGGATGCAAAGGAAGAAACAAACAATTGAATATATCAAGCTGTTTTCATTACGGTAGATTTTTAATATGTTTTAATTGTTAGTATATATTAGAAAACCTTCTTACTTTTCAAAATTTCTTTGGTTATTCTTTTATGAGAGGCATTAATTCTTAAAATTAAGTCTTTAATTTGTTGGTGAAAGTGAAGGTGTTAATCACTCAGTCACATCTGACTCCTTGCAACCCCATGGTCTGTCGATGGAATTCTCTAGGCAAGAATACTAGAGTGGGTTGCCATTCCCTTCTCCAGGGAATCTGCCCAATCCAGGGACTGTGGGTCTCCTGCACTGAAGGCAGATTATTTCTGGAGTATCTTCTTTCGTTTTCAAAGCTATTCTTATAAAGACCCACCATTCATATGAAAATGTGTATCTATATCATTTACTTATGAATGGATGTATAGGAGTATGTTTCCATATTAATGATAGCAACATATATAGTAAATATATTGTTAGTAGATTAAAGATATTTCCTTGGATGCATAAAATATGTATTATACAAACTGGTGAACATTTTTGGTTATTCCTTATTTATTTATTTACTTAGGGATCTTCATTGCCACTCAGGCTTTTCTCTAGTTGCAGCGAGCAGGGGCTACTCTCTTAGTTGAGGTGTAGCTTCTCTTGTTGCAGGGCACAGGCTTCAGGGTGTGTGGGCTTCAGAAGTTGTGGTTCCTGAGCCCTAAAACACTGGCTCAATACTTGTGTCACACGGGCTTAGTTGCTCTTTGGCATGTAGGATCTTCCTGGACCAGGAATCAAACCTGTGTCGCCTGCTTCAGCAAGTAGACTCTTTACCACTAAGCTACCAGGGAAGCCTTTGGTTATTTGCTGTATGGAAAAAAATAAAGCAGAACTTCAAATCAGTTAAATGTACTGACATGGAAACGTTCTTGGCATTTTTAGCTTTCATATTTTAAAGCACAGGAAACACAATTCTTACACAGAGCAGGGACATAGATGAAATCAAGAATATATATTTAACTGAAAGAATCAGAAAATATTTTGACAGAGGGTACACACGACCTGCAATTGCTACACTTCACCCTATCTTTTCGTGGAAGGTAGCTTCTATTAGATAGAATAATCCAAGTTATGAACTAGCTTCTTTGAAATTGAGCTCCATTTTTGGTGAGAAACAACACCTCTTTCTCCATTTCTATGCAGTTTACACACTCCAATCTTCAGGAAGAAGCCAATTTAAACAGGCAACTTTGGAGTTAAACTTTACAGATATGCTCGGTGAGTTGGAACCTCAAATTTCTCCCTAAATGTTTTCAATAGGGATCACAGATTTTTCATATCCCTTTTTTCAGTTAATGCTGCAACATGATTCATTAGCTAGACTTCAGCTATTTTATTTCTGGTGAAATGATTTTAGCCTGATTTTAGCTGTCTGCAAGGAGAGGATCTTCTTGCATTAATTATGACTTGTACTTTAAAACTGTGGTTTTCTCAACAAGCTATCAAAAAGGTCTTCCTTTTGATCCAGCATCTTCCCAAGTACTTTTTGACAGGTCAGAAATACTTTTCAAGTATTTTTTGACTTAGGATCCCAATGACTCCTTGGGATCCTAAGTCCTTGGGTGGAGGTTGGGCAGCAGGTTTGTCCGTGCATAGTCCTGTCTCTTTTAAGCATTGAAAACAGCACCTGCAGCTACAGGTTAAAGGGCAGTATTTGCACATGGACAGGACACTTGGCCTCTCAGTGGCCCTATGACCTCATTTTGTGGACACCAGCAGCAATCTGTGTGAGTAGGTTCATCTCTACATATAAAGAGCATGTTTATGTGTTAGTGTGTGTTGAGGGGGTGTGTGTGTGTTCATATACCCATGCATGCAAGCTATTTGTCAAATATCATGTTCAATTATTTCAAGGTTACAGTATTGATTGAAACTGCATATGTATTTGGTGGAGTGTTTTTCCCACAGGGTCGGATCACAAAGTCTAAAGAAGTTTGGTTTTTTCTTTTGGTTTGGTTTTTTGCATAATACATTCATTCTCTGTTTAATTGGATCACTAGGGGGTTACTAACATTGCCCCAGTTGAGAAAATGGAGACCTGGTAGTCTAAAAAGTCAAGACACTACTAAATTACCTAATTCACAGTAATATTTCTCTGTCTCTCTTCTTATTGGGCATTTGCGTTCCATGTTCACACGTGTGTGCTTGTGGGGCGGGGGCAGGATCCTGCACCAGGTAAGCTTTCAAAAATTGCTAACCAGAATACCCGAACAAGTATTTTACATTCTCTACCTCTCAGACTATTTCTTCAGCAGCTGGTTGTGTGCATGTGTGCTCAAGCATTTCTGACTCTTTGCAACCCCATAGAACATAGCCCCAGAGAAGGGAATGGCACCCCACTCCAGCACTCTTGCCTGGAAAATCCCATGGACGGAGGAGCCTGGTGGGCTGCAGTCCATGGGGTCACTAAGAGTCGGACATGACTGAGCAAATTCACTTTCACTTTTCACTTTCATACATTGGAGAAGGAAATACCAGCCCACTCCAGTGTTCTTGCCTGGAGAATCCCATGGACGGAGGAGCCTGGTGGGCTGCAGTCCATGGGGTCACTAAGAGTCGGACATGACTGAGCAAATTCACTTTCACTTTTCACTTTCATACATTGGAGAAGGAAATAGCAGCCCACTCCAGTGTTCTTGCCTGGAGAATCCCAGGGACGGGGGAGCCTTGTGGGCTGCCATCTATGGGGTCACACAGAGTCGGACATGACTGAAGCGACTTAGCAGCATCAGCAGCAGTAGAACATAGCCCACCAGGCTTCTCTGTTTATGGCATTTTCTAGGCAAGAATACTGGAGTGGGTTGCCATTTCCTTCTCTAGGGGATCTTCCGATCCAGGGATTGAACCCGGGTCTCTTGTGTCTTCTGCATTGCTAGGCAGGTTCCACTAGCGCCACCTGGGATGCCAGTCTTGAGCACCTGGATATTTCCAAGTTCTTCATGGAGACCTGAATGCTTTATCAAATCAGACTTTGCACAGAAAACGGTCTTGGCATAGTCTAAGAAGAGTTAAGAACTGTGGCCTATCACTGGACAGCATCACAGATTCTTAGTTTGTCTATTTGATCAGTCTCTTTCCTTCAATGGAGAAAAGTGTATAAATTACCTTTTAATGTTAATAAAAACAAAGCAATAGCCCAGTGTCTGCCTTCTCTTTAAGTGTCTTATAACACACCAGGGAAAAGTCTAGACGCTCAGTGCAGCTGTTTGTCTCTTGCTCTCTTTTCTCATCTTCCTTGGGCCTGCTGTGGGTGGCTGATAGCTTCTGGGATTTCAAGACCATTTCCTCCCTCAAAATGATACTCTGGTCTCAGCAGAGGGGTGACATGGGGAAGGCCATGCTTTATTTCCCTTCCCTTAAATTTCCCTTCCTTTAAAGTTCTCACTACATCAGAACAAAGCTAGGGCCCTTAGTAGAATTTGGGAGAAAACTAGAGAATATTACAGTGAGATGAGAAAAACAATGGGAAAAAAAAAAATCAAGCAAGTTTTAATGGGACTTCTCATAGAACAAAGAGTATCAAACACTTCACAAGGATAGTTCCTCATGGGGGCTTTGATTCCTAGTTTTGTTTCCCTACCTGAAGGCACATTTTGAGAGACAGAAAGAATGAGAGAGAGATGGGGTTGGAGGTGGGAGGGGAGGAAAGGGGGAAGGGGAGAAGGAGAGGGAGATAGAGCAAAATTGAGAGATCACAAGAGTGCTCAAGTCTAGCATAGGGTCCAAGGTGAATGTTAGTGACAGTTTCCTTTTCATTTGCGTAAAGTGAAAATATATCCTTCATTTTTCTTGTAGTTTAAGAGTCTTTAGGTTAAAACACACAGACACAAATATACACAGAGAAACATAAACTTACAGATGTGTCACGTGGTTATTGAGCCCATGAACAGTGGTTAGTTTCTCAAAGTGCCATAAAAATAAAGTGTGTAAAATTTTGAACAGTTGGGATTTGAAAAATGTAAAATACCTCGTTAATAATTTGTATTTTGATTATATGTTGAAGCAATAGTTTGGGTACAATGAGTTAAGTAAAAAATGTGACTAAAATTAATTACTTTTTTTTTGTTTTTACTTTTTCAACGTAGCTTCTAGACATTTAAGGTTACGTATGTAGCTTGTATTATATTTCTATTAGACAGGACTGTTCCAGAGCATTATGACAGAAGAGAAAGATTTTCCTAGCAGCAATATAATCGGGAAAACTTTCTCCTGTTTAATTTTATATAAAATAGTTTGAGTTATCCTTTTCTTATTCTCTTGCTTTCAGACTTTGGTCAACAATGTATCTTAGAATAAGCTTTGAATTTACAATTTTATCTTTATTTTTAGGTCAGATTAAATTTTAAGGTAGGTTGACCACCTTCTCCTAATATGTTACTGTAAGTAGCTGTTCAGTCACTAAGTCATGTCTGACTCTTCTGTGATCCCATGGACTGTAGCCCAGGCTCCTCCTCCATGGGATTCTCCAGGCAACAGTACTGGAGTGGGTTGCCATTTCCTTCTCCCTACTGTAAGCAGATGGGGAAGTAAATGTCTCTATGTAGGGTAGGCTGGAGGTAGAGAAAATTACTGGCATTTAATCACCATTATTTCTATTTATGGGCTTCCCAGGTAGCTCAGCTGGTAAAGAATCCACCTCCAATACAGGACACTCTGGTTCAATTCCTGGGTTGGGAAGTTCCCCTGGAGAAGGGATAGGCTACCCACTCCAGTATTCTTGGGCTTCCCTGGTGGCTCAGATAGTAAAGAATCTGCCTGCAACATGGGAGACCTGAGTTCAATCCCTGGGTTGGGAGGATCTCCTGGAGGAGGGCTTGGCAACCTTCTCCAGTATTCTTGCCTGGAGAATCCCTACAGACAGAGGAGCCTGGCACAAAAAGTTGGGCACAACTGAACGCACAGCATTTCTTTTTATTCTCTGCCAGTTCCTGGTAACTTATCTCAATTTCTTCCATATATACATTCAAAAAGATATTAATTTTTAAGGAAGGAAAAACTGAGATGGTAGAGATAACTTGGGCTTCCCTGGAAGCTCAGACAGTAGAGAATCTGCGTGCAATGTGGGAGACATGGGTTCTATCCCTCTGTTGTGAGATCCCCTGGAGGAAGGCATGGAAACCCACTCCAGTATTCTTGCCTGGAGTATCCCCACAGACAGAGGAGCCTGGCGGGCTACAGTCCATGGGGTCACAAAGAATCTGACATGACTGAGTGACTAAGCACAGCACAGAGGTGCCTCATACAAGTCTAGAGGCTAGGGGTGCTGGAATTGCAACCAAGTGCCAAAGTCTCCATTCTTCACTGCGCTAAGTGCCATTAAGGCAGAAGGATGGCAGCACACGATTAACTTTATGATCATAATGTAAAGATCAATTAATTATTATCAATCTGCATGTATATTATACATCATATATACAATGGATTTGGCATGTTGGCCAACAGAGGGAAAAATGATTCCTCAAACCATGAAAATAAGGATGCAAAATGTAAAGGAGAATTGGGTTCAAAGTAAGTACGAAAAAAGTTCATACATATTTTGAAACAGCAATGATTTTAGAAACAATGAAATTAATTAAAAATCTTCAAAGAAAAAAAGGTACTGTTATGTTTATTAGCCTGCTTTTGAAGTTACCCTTTTCTTAACTTTTGAAATTATTGAATTAGTTGCATCTTCCCTAAGACCCTGGATCCAGCTTTTATCCAAATTTGTGCCTGCTCTATTTTCAAATATGCAAAAGGTCTGACTTATGCATATGTACTACATGAATACTTAATAAACACTTGGTGAACAAGTAGCAATTCCAGGCTTTCAGTTATGTATGCTGGGCAGGCAAATATGAATCTAACATGGTCCCTGCCCTCCTAGGAATAGATGTTTGGAGAAATAATAGTGACAGACTTGTGCAGCCATAGTAAGGGCACTTGGTAGGCAGAATTCAAAGATGATTTCCAAGATTTCTACCTTCTAGTACAAGTCCCTCTTTTTTGAGCCTGTGCTGTTGTTGTTATTTTTCAGTCGCTAAGTCTTGTCTGACTCTTTGTGACCCCATGGACTGTAGCATGCTTAGCTCCTTTGTCCTTCACTATTTCCCAGAGTTTGCTCAGATTCATGTCCATTGAGTTGGTGATGTTATTCAATCATATCATCCTCTGAAGAATATGAGGCAGGCTGTAAAGTATTCCCTTTCTTATTGTAAAGTATCCCTTTTTCCAGCTGGTAACAGTTACTTAGCTGTGTCCAACTCTTTGAGATCCCATGGGCTGTAGCCCACCAGGCTCCTCTGTCCATGAGATTCTCTAGGCAAGAATACTGAAGTGGGTAATCATTCCCATCCAGGGGATCTTCCCAACCCAAGGATCGAACCCAGGTCTCCTGCATTGCAGGCAGATTCTTTACCCCTGAGCCACCAGATAGCACTCTTATAATTAGATTATTAATCAGCTGACTTTGAATTAATCAAAGGGGAGACTATTCAGGTGGGCCTGACCTCATCAGGAGAGCACTTTATGGGAACTGAGCCCTTTTGAAGTCAGAGATATTGGAAGTGTGAGAGGACCCATGGAGGAGACCATATGACAAGGACCCAAGAGTAGCTTCTAGAAGTTGACAACTGTCCCTGGCTCCTGGTTAACAAAACCACAGGGACCCTAGTTCTACAACTGTAAGGAATTGATTTCTGCGAACATGCTGGGGAACTTGAAAGTGGGTCTCACCTTAATAATGACTCCAGATGAAGACAGAGTTGGATGACACCTTGATTTCAGCCTTGTGGACATCGTGAGCAGAGAACGCTGCCATGCATACTTGGGCTTCTGACCTGTGGAAATCTAAAATAATAGCTAGTGTTGTTTTAGAGAAAGTCTGCGGTATTTGTTACACAGCAATAGAAAACCAGAGAATGACCCTATGTCAGTCTAGGTGATTTGAGTTCAGGAAATACTTCAGGAAGAAAGAAGAGCTGAGCTGTGTCTTGCTGGATGAGTAGGAGTGAGGAAAGAAAGAAGTGAGTTGTAAGAGAAGGATGGTGCCTGCAGAGAAAGACTTTGGAGCTGAGTCTCAACCTTGACTGCACACTGGAATTACCTGGGGAATTAAACAAACCTGATATTTTGGCCCCATTCTTTTGGATTCTTATGTAATTTGTCTGATTGAAACCTGGGCATAAAGATTAAAATGATCTACCCAGGTGATTCTAAAGCTGAGGACTATGTTTTAGACAGAGTGGAGCTACAAGCTCAATATGGTTGTGTCAAAGGGTAGGATGAAATGGGAAGCTGGGTTAAAAAAAAAAAAGGAACTTCCCTGATGGCCCAGTAGCTAAGATTCCCAGTGCACGGGGGTCGGGTTCAATCCCTGGTTGGGGAACTGGAAACCACATGCTGCAACTAAGAATCTGCATGCCACAACAAGAGATCCCATATGCTGCAACAAAGGTTGAAGATCCTGCGTGCTAAGATCCAGTGCAGCCAAATAAATAAACAAAAATAAGTTATTTTAAAAATAATGAAAGAAGAGACAGGATAGTAAAATTTTTAAAAAAGTAAAAATTTAACTTAAACTCTTGTTGAAGCCCTTGAATATATTTTCACTTGATTAACAAATGGTAGATGTGTGGAGTGCCAGGCAATGAGAGGGCAAGCACTCTGGGAGACCAGGGAAAGTTGGCAATTTTCTCAATTAAATTTCAAGCCTATTTCATGGATTTGAACACAGGAGGTGCTCAATAAATGTTTATTGAATGAATGAAAATGATTGGACATACTCAGGAGAGAAGCTGGAAATATCATATATAGGCAAGAAAAGCTATTTACTTCACTTGGAATTGGGTGATCATACTCATAATTTTCTTTCTTTCAGGACACTGATGAATTCCCAAAGATGAATCCTACTTTTATTGCTTGCCTCATTGCTTTCATGTGGATTGGGAGATGATCCTTTATTTTCATGACTACAAGTTGATATAGTTAAATCCTACATGAAAGAAAAGTAAATCTTGGGTTTCTTTAGTTCAAAAGACAGTCCCAGAGTAAGACAGATAGATGAGCCCAAGATATATAAAGAATTTTGGGGAAAGGATATTTGAACAAGTTATTCCTGCATCCTTGAATGACTGGGGGTTAGTTGAATGAACTCTGTTTTTTTTCCATTTGTTCAATAATTCTTCCATGCCCAATACTGAGCAATACACTCTGCACTCATTATGATACAACATTTCATTTAATTGTCACCAAATCCAGTGAGGTAGAGGTTAAAGTCTCTTTAACCTCTGTCTGACTCCAAAAATGGGCCCTTAACTATAACGTTAGTAGTAGTTCTCTTTGGGAAGGTTAATACTAAACACTTCTCAATATTTTTAAGTGGAGGATAATTGCTTTACAATGTTGTATTGGTTTCTGCCATACAACATCATGAATTAAAATTTTCTAATGTCATAGAACACGTTCAATCTTTAGATGTACTACAGTGAAGGATTTTATTTCTAGGAAAAGACTGACTGACTCTGCTTTCCCTTTTATGTAAAGTAATTATGCAAGATCATTTTGGGATTTCATGAGTTAATATTTGGAGAAGTTTTTGAATTACATTAAAATATTCCTATGTTTTTTTTTTTACTTCAGAAATAAGAACAAATAGGTAAGAGAATTTCAAAATATAAATCATCAAAAGTAAGGCATGAATTTTTCAACTGAGGCACTGTCATCTCTAATATCTTATATTTAAATATATGCAGACATGATTTAGGGCTTTCAGGGTGGCACTAGTGGTAAAGAAATCTCCTGCCAATGCAGGAGACATGAGAGGTGGGTTTGATTCCTGGGTTGGGAAGATCCCTTGGAGAAGGGCATTGCAACCCTCTCCAGTATTTTTGCCTGGAGACTCCCAGGGACAGATGAGCCTGGTGGACTACAGTCCTTGGAGTCACAAAGAACTGGACATGAATGAAGCGACTTAGCACAGCATACATGGACGATCTTATAAATGCAAAGGACTATCAGATATATCCATTAAACACTTTGCTTTACACATAATGAATGATGCTTTCCAGGTGTATTTTCTTTAATATTTAGATTAATTTTTATCCTTTATGGTATAAAATTATATAAAACAGGAAAAACAAAATAATATATATTTTTTCTGTTAATCACCTCTTTTCTGTGTAAACTCTCCAAGTGCAATGTGTTGGGTATTTACGCATAGGGCATTAAATGTGATAACATGCTGAAAAATTATGGCGTGATTCACTGCTTAAAAATCTGAATTATTTTATATTTTTGTAATATTTGTCGTATAACTATAACAATTGTGGTGTATCTTGTGGTTATTATTTCCATTTCACTTTCTAAATTTATTTAGTCTTATTTTTAGTTTAGATTTTGCCACAAACATTGTTCTATTTAATTCACTAAAAAACTGTAAACTTTTGTCCTAAGAAGTCACATGTGAATTGTGGAGAGGTGACTGGCAGAATATGATATTAATAGGTTATTGACTTGTTAGGCCTTAAAGAGCCAAAGGGAATATCCTTGCAGCCCCTGCAGTGCACTGGAGGTCTGTTTCATTGATTGGTCTGTTTAACCCATCATCTCCAGGCATTTAAACAATGATATACGCTTGACAAACCTAATATTTCATTTTCTATCTAGGGACCATGGAACAGAAATTAAAGGAAAGAAAGACAAATGGACAGATATACAAGCAGAAAATGATGATAAATGTGAGAGGGAAGGAAGAGACAAATACAACCCAGACCAAAATTTGGATCTGTAAATTCTAGAATCGGTAAGTGTACAAGCTTACTGCAGATGTTAATTCCCAAGAGGCGTGTAGGGGCAAAAATTTAACATGTCTATTGTGAGAAAAATTCAGATTTAGATACAGAGCAACCAGCAAACCACGTAAGATATCAAATGAGAAGTTTCTGGTTTTTGGGGTGTGTGTGTGTCTGTCTGTCTGCCTGAGAGAAAGAGAGAAGCTACACATTAAACTGTTTTGAATATTTCTGTAAAGAGCAAATCTAGTGCTTTCTAAACCTCAAAGGAGGTGCCTTGGTATGAGGAATGCTTTTTTTTTTTTTTTAAATTTAGATTTTTCTTCTGTTACCAGCTGGAAGGGGATACTTTACAATAGCCTGCCTCAGGTTCCTGAATCTCTCTTTGGTGTGACAGGGAATGAAGCAAAAGAAATTATATATATATATATATATATATATATATATATGACTGATTTTCTGTGGCTCTTGATCTGATTAAAATTCCATCCTTAATACACAGTGTCCCTGGAAACAGAACAGTCACACCCTGCCATGTCTCAGGAACACAGGACCAGGAGGATCTATCAGCATAACAGACAATACATTTGAGTGGCTTAATCTTCTAGGAAGGCAGAATATTGTGAAAGCAAAAATCTGAAAAGAGAGTCACATCTTTGTTCATACCCTTTAGCATCTGGAAGTTTCTATAATAAATGACTTTTAGCTGTTAAAGTGTGGGTCTTATAAAAAAAAGAATCTAGATTTTTATCTGTTTCTGTTAATCACAACTACAAAGTACACATATTTAAATCCTGAAAACGCATCACTATTGCTGAACTCTTTTAGGAACTTCAGAGATATCATTTAACAACAAAGAGTTGCTTTCTAGTTATGTGCTATGTGTTAGGTGCCGGGGTGTGAGCAGGATGGAGAAGTAGGGGTGGTAAGAGAGAATTATCAGAGAAAAGTTCTCGCCTCATGAGTTCGAGATTATTTACGTGGTACTGATACAGTGTGCATAGACGTTTCATAGTGTGTGAGATAGGCAGCAGAGACGATAAAATACGGTGGGAATGACAGAACTTGAGTACAGTCCTCAGTAGTGGGATCTGAGTCATTGGGTAGGAAGAGAAAGCAATGCTAGCCGGAAGAGACACATGCAAAGGCAAAGAGTTTGAAATTAGTGTGAACAGCATCACCCCCAGTAACTCACTGAAGTTCAGTGAATGCCTCTGACTGGCTCCAGGTTCAAGTGTCTGCTCCACCAGCTGTCAACCCTGGGAAAGCTGTTTCACACATAGGGACACTGAAGGGAGACAGTGAGAAATACATCCTCAATCAATATTAGCTACTGCCGTTGTTTTAGAAATAAATCATTTTTAAGGTAGATAAGTAAAATGTGATACAGAGTGATTGTAACTGACTTCAGAATTTTTCATTTCTAAAGCATAGGTGAAGCACATAGAAAACAGGTTTCTAAGGCCATAAATCATGAAACTTGTAAGCTACCTTTCTGGTGTCCACCCACCTCTAGTTTTAATTATTAATGCTACATTTCCTTTATCACTTCCTAGTTCACTTGATGGGGATTATTTAAGTATATAAACACTTAAGGTCATAAGAATAGGAATTCTCTATTAAGATACATATATTTTTAATGTTTTGTCTCTTTCTGCATTCTAGGTTTTCATATTGTAGCATATTAAATCTGTGTATAAAAGTCACCAAAATGATTTATTAGCCCATGAAAGAGCTAGGTAAACATATTCAACTTCATTTACTTGCAGGAAATAAACAGATTTATAAACTATGATTCAATTGTTCATTCATTCATTCGTTCAGAATAGTTACTAAGTTCTGTACCAGGTACAAAATACCTGAACACTGGAACACAAAATTTCAATGAGAAGATGCACTTTCATGCTAAAGTCAGAATGACAAAAATGAAGACTTATGGTTTTAGATAAATATTCAAGTAGAGGGCTTGAGATAGTAAAGTTATCTTCTAAAGATTTAAGGTGGAGAAATTAGTTGCTTTTCTTTATTAGAGCCTTATCGGGCAAACATTTTCTATATTTTGCTTCAATTTCCACCATAAGATTTGTGCAGGCTTTAGCAGAATGTTAGGTCAGTTCTCATTAAGTAACAACAGTCTCCAATAATGGTAATAATATTGGAATCAAACTTTGACATCTGGAACTAAGTAGCAAAATCATTGGTACTGAAGATAGAAATAAGGAGGGTATTAAGCCATAAGCTTAACCTGGCATCTTTCATTAAAGTCTGAATAAAATTCTTCATTGGAATTTGCAACACTGCTTGTAGTTCATCTTATTACTTTTACAAGGGACAAACAGCCATGTAATTAGAGTGTATTTGCAGTATTACATGCTTATTTGTAGCCTGAAGATTAGATACCAATTGGATGTTATCATTTAATGGCAAGTATAATTACCACGAAGCTCGTTCTTCACATCTAAGAGTTTACATTTCAGCGCTGCTACAAATACACAATTATTTTTCAGTTAGCTTATATCTGTATTATTATTTAATAATTATATCCATAGAGGATACAATAAATCCATTTAAAAGTCACTGTTAAAAAATGAATCAACTATACCTAAAAAGCTTACAATAAATATTTTACATTATGGGGTTTCTATTTTTACAGTGATTTCCTATGCAAGTTATCACAACCGTATATCTAGTTTCTTGGGAACAGGCCCAAGTTGCTCCTTCAAGGACTTGAAGCTTACTGTCATAATGGTAGAACTGCCATATGTTTGTATAGCAGTACTTATTTTCAAAGATAATAAGTAAGATAATTAAGCTCACACTATTCTATGAGGTTAGTAAGGAGAGGAGATTAAGAGCCTTATTTAACCAGAAGGCAATTTGGAATACCAAGAAGTTATACTCAGAATCCTGGGAGCAAAGTTGGCATTTATGAGTCATAGTGTTACCTGGTTGTATGTTATGGAAGTTAAACAATGGCATGATCATAGTTTAAAAATAATCTCTGAAGCATCAATTCATTTCATTCATTTCCCTATCCATCCATTCATTCATTCACACTATGAATGCCTGGAGGTGAGCTGTGGGACTCACTAAGGCAAAGCTGGCTTTGCTGGGCCAGCTGAGAATGGAAGCCAATAATCCAGTCATCTGACAGAAGGCAGAGATTTCAGAAGGATAGGAGTTGAGAGGAACTAGGAAGGCATTTCTGGAGGCAATGAAAGCAAGCAGATGTGATACTGGATGAGGCACCTACATCTCTGGACTAGTGGTGGGTTGGTAGATATTAAACAACCAGCTCGCCAGGGGATCAAAGTCCTGATCTGTAACACTTACTGATTTTCTTGGTGTAAATTATCCCACCAGAGCTGATTTCAAGCTACCAGTGCAATGTCCCTTATTGTGGAATTGGGCAGGGACAAGCAGTACTGGCACATCATTAAACAGTATTTCCATCATACATCTGGGGTAGATGTAAACAGCCTCAAAGCACAGATCTTAGCAAAATGAAAAATTATTAGTTGGTGATGAATTTTGAGTGCTGATTGTCTTTATATAGCTCTTTTATTTTATTTTATTGAAGTACAATTGATTTACATTATGTAAGTTTTAAGTATACATACTGATTCATGATTTTTAAATATTATATTCCACTTATAGAAATTACAAAATATTGGCTCTATTGCCTGTGCTATACAATATAAGTGTGTAGCTGATTTATTTTATACATAGTAGTTTGTGCCTTTTAACTCCCTACCCCTACCTTTCACCTCACCCTTCCTCTCCTCATTGGTAACCACTAGTTTATTCTCTACATCTGTAGTTATAATCACTCTTTTGCTTTATGTTTTAGATTCTATCTATAAGTGATAATATGCAGTATTTGTCTTTATCTGTCTAACTTATCTCACTAAACATAATACCCTCCTGGTCCATTCATGTTGTTGCAAATGGCAAAATTTCATTGTTTCAAGGCTAATTCAAAATTTCATTGTTTCAAGGCTAATTGATCTGTTTGGTCTTCCCAGGTGGCGCTAGTGGTAAAGAATCCTCCTGCCAGTGCAAGAGACATAAAAGACACGTGTTCCATCCCTGGGTCAGGAAGGTCCCCTAGAGGAGGGCATGGCAACCCACTCCAGTATTCTTGCCTGGAAGTCCCATGACAAAGGAAGCTGATGCGCTACAGACTGTAGGGCTGCAAAGAGCTGGACATGACTGAGCACTACTTCTCCATCCATCTGTTGATAGTTACTTAGGTTTCTTCCATATCGTGGCTATTGTAAATAATGATGCTATGAGTCTTATTAAATTTGCTTTACATATAATTTTCAGAATTTTTAGCTGTACTTAGTGGGAGGAAATAGAAAAGTATGTCCACTCCCTCTTCCTGGAAGTCATAATCCAACCTCAGTTTTAAAGATAATGTGCTATGGATATGTTTTTAAAAATGCTTGCTCACTTTTAAAGTAAGTAATCGTTAATTTTTTTGCAAAGTGTGATATTAATAATTCCAGATTATTTAACAAAGAGGTTTTTCCAATTACCAAGATAACAAATGACAAAACAGCAAGGACTACAGTAAAAATGTGATATATTTGAGTAGGTAAAAATTTAATTAATAATATATGGTATTTTATCAATTAGAAAGACATTTGTAAAGTATAGAATGTCCTTTCTTTTGTGAGAATATATGAAAATCATTGTGGTAATGATAGTCTGGCTTTTATATGTATATTTTAAAATAGTCTCTTTAGAGATATTAGAAGCAAACATTTAGGATAGATGAGACAACTGGTTTAAATTCTGAGTTCAGCCAGTTATTAGCTTGTTAACCTCAGGAAAGTTTTCAAGTCTTTTCATCTGTAAATTAAGACAAAGGTGATTGTGAGGATTAATTGAGATAATATACCATTGTCCTTCTGTATCCATGTGAAATTTTTTGCAGGACCCTCCCCTAGACACCAAAATTGGCAGGTGCTCAAGTTCCTTATAGAAAATGGTATAGTATTGGCATATAACGTGAACACATCTTCCTGTATATTCTGTCATTTTTCAGATTACATATTCTATTTAAAAGCTGAAACCCCAGTACTTTGGCCACCTCATGCGAAGCGTTGACTCATTGGAAAAGACTCTGATGCTGGGAGGGATTGAGGGCAGGAGGAGAAGGGGACGACAGAGGATGAAATGGCTGGATGGCATCATGGACTCAATGGACGTAAGTCTGAGTGAACTCGGGGAGTTGGTGATGGACAGGGAGGCCTGGCGTGCTGAGATTCGTGGGGTCACAAACAGTCGGACACGACTGAGCGACTGAACTGAACTGATACTATTTAAAACAATGCAAATGCTATGTAAATAGTTGTAAATACAATGTAAATGATATGTAAGTAGTTGTTGGAGTGTTGCAAATTCAAGTTTTGCTTTTTGAAAGTTCTGGAATTTTTTTTTCTGAGTAGTTTTGATCTGTGGTTGGTTGAATTTGAGGATACAGAACCTATGGATATGCAGGAATGACAACATGCACAACTCCTAACAATTTCTAGTACATAGCAGCTATCCTACAAATAGTAGATCCTTGTCTTGGATTCGTGTTTGCCAAAAAGCAAGCCAACAAACCCCAAATGGAGTTGCTTATGCTAAGCTGCCTATTACCAAACTGAGACTTAATTTTGGCTATTCCAGAAATAGAATCTTAAAGCAGTGAATCAGGAATCACCTGATCTGTCCTAGTTAGGTAATCTGCCTGATAGATGCCTACCATCCCTTTAGGGAATGTAACCTTGCAATAACCAACACACTTTTTTGCCTAGTATGATTTACTTGTTCCTGTTCACTTCTGCTTATAAAAGTCTACAGCTCCTTGAAGATCCTTTCTATGTGTAGATTAGATATTGCTCAATTCAGATAAATTTTTGCTCAAATAAAACTCAGAATTTTTAATATACCTCAGTTTATCTTTTAACAGGGCTCATGTAAATTCAGATGAATCACATCTCATAGTCCAAGGAGTGTCTTTGTAATCTGTCATTTTAGAATAAAATGTACATTGAAGAAATACCAAAGGAAATTGCTTAAAAATTAAAAAAGCAGAGTGTAGCCTACATAAAAATCAAGCCTGAGACTCTATTTTAAAACAATTTCATTGAATAACTAACTACTCAGAGAAAATGGAAAGGCAGCAAAGCGCCCCTGTTAAGTATCTATTGAGTTGGCCACATAGAAAACTTTAAAACAAACAGCAGTAATTCTATTCCAACTTCCTCTTAAAAGAATGATAAAAATTCTTTACATTTGTATACTGCTTTACAGTTGACAAAGAGCTTTCACATACATTATCTCCTTTCACAGAGACTGGAAGGCACCTTTCCTGCCCTGACTGATGTTTATGAATGTACTACTTTCCCCTGGGCTGCAGTCATCAATAGTCAATGAGAAGAAAGGCTGGCATTTTTGGAAACGCTTTGCTGTCAGGTAACTGCATTAACTCTGCTAGAGTCATGTATTAACTGTGCCACAGGATACCATCCATATCAGCTAATGAATATTTGAATCCTTATTCCTTGTGGAGCAGTACTTAGACCCATGCCTCTGTTTATCCCATGCCCTCCCTCATGAGCCATATCCTCAATGACGTTCTGTCTGATGGCTCCAGCCATTTCACAAAAATCTACACTAGAGATACTTAAGTCTTAAAGAAAGAAGTTGTACAAGGGACATAAATTGACAAACTGCTGTATGCAACAATGATTATATTGTTCTAAAGACAGAAAGAGATCCTATTTGTTGAGGTCTTGGAAAGACTTGCCATAACAAGAGTTATGGTGTTATGGTCTCTGTCCATGGAGGTATCTAATACCAGTCTGGAATGGGACAGACATCTGTTAGAAGAACTTCCTGCACTGGTTGGGGCTCTGGGGCAAAGGATTTCCAAGGTCTCTTCTGATTCCAGAGTCTGTGATTCTGCAGTTCCTATTTGTTTTCTGATTGTTTCTGTCTATAAGGAAATATTCCTTGAATTCTCCTTATTTCTCTTGATGCCAAACACTGTTCATAGCCTACTGACCGAAAACTGAAGCAAAATAAAACAAACAAAAAAAAACACATGATGCTTTTCTAGGACAACTAGTAGGAACAGGGGTAGAATTGAAATATGCAAAACAGTATTTCTCAGCCAGGGGCATCTTCAACTGTGCTTCATTTTAGGGTCATACAGGATTTCTACAATTGTAACCACCATTTCTAATCTCCACAAATGATGACACTCTTGACATTTTCCCACCAAAATTACTAAAGTTTCAGCCTGAGTCTCAGGTTTCAACAGGCTGTTTTTAAGCCGCTGTTTTTATGGCATGTAACTTGGTCAGCCAATTCCCCATCTGAGGACAAGGAATTCTCAGCAACCGAGCCTCATTCTCACCTTAAGGTCTGTCACTTAGCCCATTTCTAGGAGTTAGTTTCAGAATCTGTCATGTCTGTTATTTGTGGCAAGTGGCAGTAACCTAGACAGATGATAGATGAAGGTGAAAAAGAAATAATCAACTTGCTACTGGGAAGTGCTGTGGAAGTAGTTGGTGTTCCGTCGCTAAGTTGTATCTGATTCTTTGTGACCCTATAGACTACATCTAGCATGTCAAGCTTCACTCTTCTTCACTGTCTCCTGGAGTTTGCTCAAATTCATATCCATTGAGTCAGCAACTCTATCTAACCATCTCATCCTCTGCCATCCACTTCTCTTGCCCTCAATCTTTCCCAGCATAAGGATCTTTTCCAGTGAGTCCGCTCTTTGTATCAGGTGGCCAAAGTGTTGGACCTTCAGCTTCAGCATCAATCCTTCCAATGAAGAGTCAGGGTTGATTTCCTTTAGGATTGACTGGTTTGATCTCCTTGCTGTCCAAGGGACTCTCAAGAGTCTTTTCCAGCACAATTCAAAAGCATAATCCTTTGGTGTTCAGCCTTCTTTATGGTACAACTCCTATATCTGTACGTGACTACTTGAAAAACCATAGCCTTGACTATACTTTGCTTTTGTCAGCATAGTGATGTCTCTGCTTTCCAATATGCTGTCAGGTTTGTCATAGCTTTCTTCCAAGGAGCAAGTGTCTTAATTTCATGGCTGCAGTCACCGTCCACAGTGATTTTGGAGTCCCCAAAATAAAATCTATCACCGCTTCCACTTTTCCTCTCTTATTTGTCAAGAGTGATGGGACTACAGGCCATGATCTTAGTTTTTTAAATGTTGAGTTTCAAGCCAGATTTTTCACTCTCCTCTTCACCCTTATTAAGAGGCTCTTCAGTTCCTCTTTGCTTTCTGCCATTAGAGTGGTATCATTTGGAAATCTGAGGTTGTTGATATTTCTCTTGGAAATCTTTTTTTTAATAATTAAAAAATATATAAATTATTTATTTTAATTGGAGGTTAATTACTTTACAATATTGTATTGGTTTTGCCATACATCATCATGAATCTGCCATAGGTATACACGTGTTCCCCATCTTGAACCCCCCTCCCACCTCCCTCCCATACCATCTCCCTGGGTCCCCAAGCATCCTGTATCATGCATTGAACCTGGACTGGAGATTCATTTCATATATGATATTATACATGTTTCAATGTCATTCTCTCAAATCATCCCACCCTCTCCCTCTCCCACAGAGTCCAAAAAACTGTTCTACACATCCGTATCTCTTTTGCTGTCTCACATACAGGGTTATCGTTACCATCTTTCTAAATTCCATATATATGTGTTAGTATACTGTATTGGTGTTTTTCTTTCTGGCTTACTTCACTCTCTATAATCGGCTCCAGTTTCACCCACCTCGTTAAAACTGATTCAAATGTATTCTTTTTAATGGCCGAGTAATACTCCATTGTGTATATGTACCACAGCTTTCTTATCCATTCATCTGCTGATGGACATCTAGGTTGCTTCCATGTCCTGACTATTATAAACAGTGCTGTGATGAACATTGGGGTACACATGTCTCTTTCAATTCTGGTTTCCTTGAAGTGTATGCCCAGTAGTGGGATTGCTGGGTCATAAGGCAGTTCTATTTCTGGTTTTTAAGGAATGTCCACACTGTTTTCCATAGTGGCTGTACTAGTTTGCATTCCCACCAACAGTGTAAGAGGTTCCCTTTTCTCCACACCCTCTCCAGCATTTATTGCTTGTAGACTTTTGGATTGCAGCCATTCTGACTGGTGTGAAATGGTACCTCATTGTGGTTTTGATTTGTATTTCTCTGATAATGAGTGATGTTGAGCATCTTTTCACATGTTTGTTAGCCATCTGTATGTTTTCTTTGGAGAAATGTCTTATTTAGTTCTTTGGCCCATTTTTTGATTAGGTTGCTTATTTTTCTGGAATTGAGCTGCAGGAGTTGCTTGTATATTTTTGAGATTAGTTGTTTGTCAGTTGCTTCACTTGCTGAAGGCTGTCTTTTCACTTGCTTATAGGTTCCTTTGTTGTGCAGAAACTTTTAATTTTAATTAGATCCGATTTGTTTATTTTTGCTTTTATTTCCAATATTCTGGGAGGTGGGTCATAGAGTATCCTGCTGTGATTTATGTCGGAGAGTGTTTTGCCTATGTTCTCCTCTAGGAGTTTTATAGTTTCTGGTCTTATGTTTAAATCTTTAATCCATTTTGAGTTTATTTTTATGTATGGTGTTAGAAAGTGTTCTAGTTTCATTCTTTTACAAGTGGTTGGCCAGTTTTCCCAGCACCACTTGTTAAAGAGATTGTCTTTTCTCTATTGTTTATTCTTGCCTCCTTTGTCAAAGATAAGGTATCCATAGGTGCATGGATTTATCTCTGGGCTTTCTATTTTGTTCCATTGATCTATATTTCTGTCTTTGTGCCAGTACCATACTGTCTTGTTGACTGTGGTTTTGTAGTAGAGCCTGAAGTCAGGCAGGTTGATTCCACTAGTTCCATTCTTCTTTCTCAAGATTGCTTTGGCTAGTCAAGGTTTTTTTTTTTTTTTTTTTAATTTCCATACAAATTGTGAAATTATTTGTTCTAGCTCTTTGAAAAATACCACTGGTAGCTTGATAAGGATTGCACTGAATCTGTAGATTGCTTTGGGTAGTATACTCATTTTCACTATATTGATTCTTCTGATCCATGAACATGGTATATTTATCCATCTATTAGTGTCCTCTTTGATTTCTTTCACTAGTGTTTTATAGTTTTCTATTTATAGATCTTTAGTTTCTTTAGGTAGATACATTCCTAAGTATTTTATTCTTTTCATTGCAATGGTGAATGGAATTGTTTCCTTAATTTCCCTTTCTATTTTCTCATTATTAGTGTATAGGAATACAAGGGATTTCTCTGTGTTGATTTTATATCCTGCAACTTTCTTATATTCATTGATTAGCTCTAGTAATTTTCTGGTAGGGTCTTTAGGGTTTTCTATGTAGAGGATTATGTCATCTGCAAACAGTGAGAGTTTTACTTCTTCTTTTCCAATTTGAATTCCTTTTTATTCCTTTTTCTGCTCTAATTGCTGTGGCCAAAACCTCCAAAACTATGTTGAATAGTAGTGGTGAAAGTGGGCACCTTTGTCTTGTTCCTAACATTAGGGGAAATGCTTTCAATTTTTCACCATTGAGGATAATGTTTGCATGGGTTTGTCACATATAGCTTTTATTATGTTGAGGTATGTTCCTTCTCTTCCTGCTTTCTGGAGAGTTTTTATCATAAATCAATGCTGAATTTTGTCAAAGGCCTTCTCTGCATCTATTGAGATAATCATATGGCTTTTATTTTTCAATTTCTTAATGTGGTGAATTACATTGATTGATTTGCGGATACTGAAGAATTTTTGCATCCCTGGGATAAAGCCCACTTGGTCATGGCGTATGATCTTTTTAATGTGTTGTTGGATTCTGATTGCTAGAATTTTGTTAAGGATTTTTGCATGTATGTTCATCAATGATATCAGCCTGTAGTTTTATTTTTTGTGGCATCTTTGTCAGGTTTTGGTATTAGGGTGATGGTGGCCTCATAGAATGAGTTTGGAAGTTTACCTTCCTCTGCAATTTTCTGGAAGAGTTTGAGTGGGATAGGTGTTAGCTCTTCTCGAAATTTTTGGTAGAATTCAGCTGTGAAGCCATCTGGACCTGGGCTTTTGTTTGCAGGAAGATTTCTGATTACAGTTTCAATTTCCGTGCTTGTGATGGGTCTTTTAAGGTTTCTATTTCTTCCTGGTTCAGTTTTGGAAAGTTGTACTTTTCTAAGAATTTGTTCATTTCTTCCAAGTTGTCCATTTTATTGGCATATAATTGCTGATAGTAGTCTCTTATGATCCTTTGTATTTCTGTGTTGTCTGTTGTGATCTCTCCATTTTCATTTCTAATTTTATTGATTTGATTTTCTCCCTTTGTTTCTTGATGAGTCTGGCTAATGGTTTGTCAATTTTATTTATCCTCTCAAAGAACCAGTGTTTGACTTTGTTGATTTTTGCTATGGCCTCTTTTGTTTCTTTTGCATTTATTTCTACCCTAATTTTTAAGATTTCTTTCCTTCTACTAATCCTGGGGTTCTTCATTTCTCCCTTTTCTAGTTGCTTTAGGTGTAGAGTTAGGTTATTTATTTGACTTTTTCTTGTTTCTTGAGGTATACCTGTATTGCTATGAACCTTCCCCTTAGCACTGCTTTTACAGTGTCCCACAGGTTTTGGGTTGATGTGATTTCATTTTCATTCATTTGTGTGCACATTTTTATTTCTTTTTGATTTCTTCTGTGATTTGTTGGTTATTCAGCAGCATGTTATTCAGCATCTATATGTTGGAATTTTCAGTAGTTTTTCTCCAGTAATTGAGATCTAACCTAACTGCACTGTGGTCAGAAAAGATGCTTGGAATGATTTCAATTTTTTTGAATTTACCAAGGTTAGATTTATGGCTCAGGATATGATCTATCCTGGGGAAGGTTCTGTGTGTGCTTGAGAAAAGGTGAAATTCATTGTTTTGGGGTAAAATGTCCTGTAGATATCAATTAGGTCTAACTGGTCTATTGTGTCATTTAAATTTGTGTTTCCTTGTTAATTTTCTGTTTAGTTGATCTATCCATAGGTGTGAGTCGGGTATTAAAGTCTCCCACTGTTATTGTGTTATTGTTAATTTCCCCTTTCATACTTGTTAGCATTTGTCTTACATATTGCAGTGCTCCTATGTTGGGTGCATATATATTTATAATTGTTATATCTTCTTCTTGGATTACTCCTTTGATCATTATGTAGTGTCCTTCTTTGTCTCTTTTCACAGCCTTTGTTTTAAAGTCTATTTTATCTGATATGAATATTGCTACTCCTGCTTTCTTTTGGTCTCTATTTGCATGGAATATCATTTTCCAGCCCTTCACTTTCAGTCTGTATGTGTCCCTTGTTTTGAGGTGGGTCTCTTGTGGATAACATATATAGGGGACTTGTTTCTGTATCCATTCAGCCAGTCTTTGTCTTTTGGTTGGGGCATTCAACCCATTTATGTTTAAGGTAATTATTGATAAGTATGATCCCATTGCCATTTACTTTATTGTTTTGGGTTTGAGTTTATACACCCTTTTTGTGTTTCCTGTCTAGAGAAGATCCTTTAGCATTTGTTGGAGAGCTGGTTTGGTGGTGCTGAATTCTCTTAGCTTTTGCTTGTCTGTAAAGCTTTTGATTTCTCCTTCATATTTGAATGAGATCCTTGCTGGGTACAGTAATCTGGGCTGTAGGTTATTTTCTTTCATCACTTTAAGTATGTCCTGCCATTCCCTCCTGGCCTGAAGAGTTTCTATTGAAAGATCAGCTGTTATCCTTATGGGGATCCCCTTGTGTGTTACTTGTTGTTTTCCCCTTGCTGCTTTTAATATTTGCTCTTTGTGTTTGGTCTTTGTTAATTTGATTAATATGTGTCTTGGGGTTTTTCACCTTGGGTTTAATCCTGTTTGGGACTCTCTGGGTTTCTTGGACTTGGGTAATTATTTCCTTCTCCATTTTAGGGAAGTTTTCAACTATTATCTCCTCAAGTATTTTCTCACAGTCTTTCTCTTTGTCTTCTTCTTCTGGGACTCCTATGATTCGAATGTTGGGGTGTTTAATCTTGTCCTGGAGGTCTCTGAGATTGTCCTCATTTCTTTTAATTCGTTTTTCTTTTTCCCTCTCTGATTCATTTATTTCTACTATTCTATCTTCTACTTCACTAATCCTATCTTCTGCCTCCATTATTCTATTATTTGTTCCTTTCAGAGTGTTTTTGATCTCATTTATTGCATTATTCATTGTATATTGACTCTTTTTATTTCTTCTAGGTCCTTGTTAAAGCTTTTTTCATCTTCTCAATCCTTGTCTCCAGGCCATTTATCTGTGATTCCATTTTGATTTTAAGACTTTGGATCATTTTCACTATCATTATTCGAAATTGTTTATCAGGTAGATTCCTTATCTCTTCCTCTTTTGTTTGGTTTGTTTGGCATTTATCCTGTTCCTTTACCTGCTGTGTATTCCTCTGTCTCTTCAGCCTGTTTATATTGCTGTGTTTGGGTTGGCCTTTCTGTATCCTGGCAGTTTGTGGAGTTCTCTTTATTGTGGAGTTTCCTCACTGTGGGTAGGGTTGTACTGGTGGCTTGTCAAGGTTTCCTGGTTAGGGAAGCTTGTGTTGGCGTTCTGGTGGGTGGAGCTGGATTTCTTCTCTCTAGAGTGCAATGAAGTGTCCAGTAATGAGTTATGAGATGTCAGTGGGTTTGGAGTGACTTTGGGAAGCCTGTATATATATATATATATATATATATATATATATATATGTGTGTGTGTGTGTGTGTGTATATATATATATATATATTTAATTTTATTTTTACTTTATTCTACTTTACAATACTGTATTGGTTTTGCCAGACATTGACATGAATCAGCCACAGGTGTACACGAGCTCCCAATCCTGAAACCCCTCCCACCTCCCAGCCCATATCATCTCTCTGGATCATCCCCGTGCACCAGCCCCAAGCATCCTGTATCCTGTATTGAACATAGACTGGTGCTTTGTTTCTCACGTGATAGTATACATGTTTCAATGCCATTCTCCCAAATCATCCTACCCTCTCCCTCTCCCTCAGAGGCCAAAAGTCCATTCTATACATCTGTGACTCTTTTGTTGTCTCATATACAGGGTCATTATTACTATCTTTCTAAATTCCATATATATGTGTCAGTATACTGTATTGGTGTTTTTCTTTCTGGCTTACTTCATTCTGTATAATCGGCTCCAGTTTCATCCATCTCATTAGAACTGATTCAAATTTATTCTTTTTAAGGGCTGAGTAATACTCCATTGTGTATATGTACCAGAGCTTTCTTATCCATTCATCTGCTGATGGGCATCTAGGTTGTTTCCATGTCCTGGCTATTATAAACAATGCTGCAATGAACATCGGGGTACATGTGTCTCTTTCAATTCTGGTTTCCTCGAGTGTGTATGCCCAGCAGTGGGATTGCTGGGTCATAAGGCAGTTCTATTTGCAATTTTAAAGGAATCTCCACCCCGTTTTCCATAGTGTGGGCAGCCTGTGTATTGAAGCTCAGGGCTGTGTTCCTGTGTTGCTGAAGAATTTGCATGATATGTCTTGCTCTGGAACTTGTTGGCCCTTGGGTGGTGCTTGGTTTCAGTGTAGGTATGGAGGCATTTGATGAGCTCCTGTCGATTAATGTTCCCTGAAGTCAAGAGTTCTTTGGTGTTCTCAAGATTTGGACTTAAACCTCCTGCTTCTGGTTTTCAGTCTTATTTTTAGTAGCCTCAAGACTTCTCCATCTATACAGCACCACTGATAAAACATCTACGTTAAAGATGAAAAGTTTCTCCACAGTGAGGGACATCCAGAGAGGTTCACAGAGTTACGTGGAGAAGGGAAGAGGGAGAAGGGAGTTAGGTGGATGAGATGAGGTGGAATCAAAAGAGGAGAAAGTAATCACTTCCTTATGTGTGCTCTACAGTCTGGACCGCTCAGAGATGTTCATGGAGTTATGCAGAGAAGAGAAGAGGGAGGAAGGAGACAGAGGTGGCCAGGAGGATAAAGGGGGAATCAAAAGGAGAGAGACAGATCCAGCCAGTAATCAGTTCTCTAAGTGTTCTCCACCATCTGGAACACACAAAGAGATTCACAGAATTTGGATAGAGAAGAGAAGGGGAGGGAGGAGATAGAGGTGACCTGGTGGAGGAAAAGGAGAGTCTAAAGGGGAGAGAGCAGTCAAGCCAGTAATCTCTCTCCCAAGTACAAATGGGTACTGAAGATTAGGTTCTTAAAGGTACAAAATTGATAACAAATACCAAAAAACAAAGATTAAAAATCTAGAGTAGAGGTTGGATTTTCAAAAATGCAATATTAGAGAAAAGAAAAAAGGTCACAAAAATTATAAATAAATAAATATGAAGCTTGCTTTAAAAAATAGAGTCTCTCTCTCTTTTTCTTTTTTTTGCAAAGTAATAGTAGGTTATAAAAATGAAAATTAAAGGAGTAATAGAAGACTTAAAAATTAAAGAAAAATTTTTTAAATGATAGTAAAAGTATATCTAGGACTTTCTCTGGTCTTGTTGTGGGCAGTGTAGGGTCAGTTCATTTTCTGCTAGTTCCTTGGTCCAGCCTATATTTCTCAAGATCCTAGGCCCCTTCCTATGTAGTCTGTACTAACTATAGGGTTTTACTCTATTGCACCTGTCACTTCTGAGATGGTTCCCTTTGTTTTAGCTTCTTCTATTTGCTGGTCTCTTCAGTGTCTGATTTCCGCCCTAACACAAGGGAGCAGTGGTGGACACTTTTTAGGCTCACTTATTCAGTCGCGCTGTGGGGAGGGAGGGATGCTGCAAACAAATAACACTGGCGTGTGCTCCCAGTGTCTCAGCCACACTGGGCCTGCCCACGCTCACAGGGCATGTGCCCTCCCCTGCCCACACCGCTCAGGCTCTAGGTTCCGCTGGGAACCATCCACGGCCAGCCCTGGAATGCATGCACTTCCCAGGTCTAAGCCGCTCAGATTCAGGTACTCCAGTAGTCCTCAGCGGAGCAAACTAGGTTGGGCCTGTGTTTTGTGCCCTTCCCAAGTCCGAGCAGCTCAGGTGATGAGGTGATCGGTGAACGCAGTCGCTGCAACTTATCACCTCCCCTGTCCCTGCCGCTTGGTTTTCTGGGTGTACAACCATCGTGCCTTCTCAGGTGGATGTTGACCGTCCAGAACTCCAAGAAGTCTTAGTTAACAAAGAAGCCTGCTAGCCCTTTGGTGGATAATGCCTCTCTGGGGCTGCGATTGCCCCCTTCTGGCTCTGGCCGCCTGTCACTGGAGGGGTTGGTCTGCAGCCGGCTATCACTGTTCAGTCCTTTGTTCTGTGAGTGGGCCTGGCGGTGTCTTAGGTTAGGGCTTTTTGCGTGGTAGCTGTCCCACAGTCTGGTTTGCTAGCCCAAGTTAGTTTCCTCAGATTGCCCTCGGGGCATTCAGGCCCGGGCTGGTCCTTACTCTAAGCAATGCAGCCCCCCACTTGCTAGTGGTGGGTGCAGGCATCTGGTGCTGCTTCTCCGCTGGGGGAGTTACCATTGGGCACGTAATCTGTGGGGTTTAATTATTTATTTTTCCTCCCAGTTATGTTGCCCTCTGTGGCTCCAAGGCTCACCACAGACTCGGCAGTGTTGAGAGTGTTTCCTGGTGTTTGGAAACTTCTCTCTTTTAAGACTCCCTTCCCGGGACAGAGCTCTGTCCCTACCTCTTTGTCTTTCTTTTTTGTCTTTTATATTTTTCCTACCTCCTTTTGAAGACAATGGGCTGCTTTTCTGGGTGCCTGATGTCCTCTGCCGGCATTGAGAAGTTGTTTTGTGGAATTTACTCAGCGTTTAAATGTTCTTTTGATGAATTTCTTGGGGAGAAAGTGGTCTCCCCATCCTATTCCTCCACCATCTTAGGACTGCCTCTCTCCTGGAAATCTTGATTCGAACTTGTGAGTCACCCTGCCCGGCATTTCATGTGATGTACTCCACCTGTAAGTTAAATAAGCAAGGTGACAATACACAGCCTTGTTGTACTCCTTTCCCAGTTTTGAACCAGTCTGTTGTTCCTTTTCCAGTTCTAACTTGTGCTTCTTGACCTGCACACAGGTTTCTCAGGGGACAGGTAAAGTGGTTTGGTATTCCGATCTGTTTAAGAATTTTCCTGACAAGCGAAAGTCAAGAGAATGCAGTATCATCAAACCAGCCCTACAAGAAATACTAAAGGAACTTCTCTAGGCAGGAAACAAAAGAAAAGGAAAAGATCTACACAAAATAAGCTCAAACAATTAAGAAAATGGTAATAAGAGCATATATATTTATAATTACCTTAACAGTAAATTGATTAAATGCATCAACCAAAAGACATAGACTGGTTGGGAGGATGAGAATATGTGCATGTACGCACTTCCACTTATCACATGGCTCCACTTAACCACCCTCCCCAAACTGTATGTAATTACTTTATATCATTAGGTTAATCATGTTTCCATTATGGCTTGCAATTGTAATTATCTTTTTGTTTTTTATCTGGCAATTGATTATGAAAACTGATAAATATTTTTACTATTGCAATTCTGTAACTATTATTCACTTAATATCATTGTATCATGATTGGTCAACAGGAAATAATAGAATTCTACATCATTAAACTACTATTTAATAGAAAAACTTGTAATCACTTTTTATAAAAAAATAAAAAGAATTTTCCACAGTGTGTTGTGATTCATACAGTTAAGGCTGTGATCGATGAAGGGGCTGTGATAGAGCTGACCTCAGTCATAACTAGATACTTATATCTAGACTATAACCCAGTTATTCTGAAGCAAAGTAGGTAGAGGGGTTAAGATAAAGTGATTATTTACAATATTTGAAACTAAACAAAGTTAAACATATCCCTTTTTTAAGAATAGCTATCATGAGGTGAAGTTGCTCAGTCGTGTCCGACTCTTTGCGACCCCGTGGACTGTAACCTACTAGGCTTCTCTGTCCATGGGATTCTCCAGGCAAGAATACTGGAGTGAATTGCCATTTTCTTCTCAGGGGATCTTCCCGACCCAGGGATCGAACCCAGATCTCCCACATTGGAGGCAGACGCTTTAACCTCTGAGACACCAGGAAAACTCAATAATGCTTCTTATTTTTGTCTCCTCCAACGTTCAGCTTAGTTCAGTAAGCATTTCTCCCAGTTTATCTCTCTTGGAATTGATTGTTCATTGTTTGCTTTCTCTGCTAGACTGGAAGCTCCTTGAAGTCAAGTCAGGTTTTGTCAATTGCAGGTGTGTGAGACACATTAGTAAATAGGCTTAGGTCTATATGTATATTCTAGGTGAATAAATTTATGAAAAGAGTGAAATCTAGTATTGCATGGGTGAAAGAACATGGATTCTAGAATTGGATACAGTGTCACTCCAGTTTGAGCTCACCCATCTTTTAGTGTGGTGTGGAGTCAAATTATTTAACTTTTAAACCTTGGTTTCTCAAATTTTAAAATTGCATCATATTTCCCTGTCAGCATCGTGGTGAGAATTAAAGATGATGTGTTTTAAGATGTCAGTAAATGAAAAGCTACTCTTAGTGTTTTAACAAAAAGTCTGTATTCACTGATAAGGATACCAGATGAAACTATTGAGAGGGGAAGAAAGAAGTATGAATGGATCACTTCATTCAAAATGGTAAAATAAATTGTTTAGAGGTGGGCACAGTGTGCAGTGGGAACAGGGAAGAGTCACATGATGGGTATAGCTGCCATACTGCACAACTTCAGAAACTGCATGCACATTACAGTCCATGCGAGCAGAGGGCAGTGGGCAGCTGCCATTCACGTGAACTTTAGGGCTGAATCATATGAAATTGTTGATAGTCAGCCACTGTGACATAATAAAAATAAAAATGGAGATGCGCCCCCTGGAACTGAGTCGCATGAAGTGCCCACATGAGGAAAAGGGAATTGTCAGAGACTTTGTAGCATCAGTCTTGTCCCAGGTGAGCCACAGAAGATGAGGAGGAGTCACTGTGGTGACAAGTGGGAAGAAATAGTCAGATGTGTCAGCAGACACTAGGCAATAGTTTCAAAGCCTTCTAAGGAACAACGGATTGACTGGCTCTGAGGGTGGAGATTGAGGCAAATTGAGAAAGAATAAAGCTGAAGAAGGAGGCAAGATTGGGTTATGAAAATGCTACTGAGACTACAGTCCTGAAGCAAAATTATAAAGTGACTATTAGGGAAGACACAGATTCTAGAGTCTCAGACAGTTCTGTGGTAACCATATTAGACATTTCCTCCACCACAGCCTTCTCCAGCTCTTCAGCGCAAATCAGATTTACCTTTCAATTTCTTTTATGGCACCATGTTCTTTTACTTTATAACATAGCCACAGTTTGAAATTGTAGAGTACATTTATTTGTGTATCTGTTTACTTACTAGATTATAAACTGCAGGAGGGCAGAAACCTTGTCCAATGTGCTTAAAATGATCTTCTAGCACAGTGCCTGGAACTCAGCAGGTAGGAGCTCAAAAAATATTTGTTGAAGTAATGAGTAAATAACAGATACAAATTTTTCTAAGAGACTGCTGTCCCCATATCAATTTTTCCTGGCTAGAAATACTTTGGAAAAGTCCATTATGAAGGAGCCTATAGGAGAACTACCCCCAGCACTCGTCCCAATTACCTAATTCACATGAAAGGGGGTCCTTTAGTTTAAGTACCAGATGTGTGAAGGCATGGCCTCCTTTCCTCCCAACTCCTGGGTGCTCTGGACCCACGGCTCTGTAGTGCCAGGTGACAAGTCAGGCTTGGCTGCATGCCCAAACTGAGAGATGCACAGAGAAGTGTTGCATATTTTTCTGCACAGGCTAACTCAAGGCCTCTTAGCTGGAAATGAAGAGGTTTGAGTGTTGGGGGTAATAAATAAAGGAAGCATCTTTTAAAAATTTTACCAAGCCCAAGGTCGTTTGTCACAGAGAACCACTGAAGAGACATGTTAGTTATAAGAATGCATTTGGCAGGTGTTTGGTTGTTGTAAAGACTTGAATTAGATCTTGTATGACATCGTCAGCCAACAAAAGGAGTGGTGAAGTCTCTGACTCTGACCTGGCAACATCATGTATCTCCTTGCTGTACCAGTGACCAGTTTTTCACTTTAAAATCATTGAGAAAACCAAAACATTTCTCTCATGTAAACAGTCCTAAAAATTACGCTCAATTTACTTCAACAGGAAAAGAAAAAAAGGCTTGATAGAGGTAAAAATATGACTCTCACTACTCTGAATTGCCTGCTTCTCACTGTGATGCATGGATATCAGTTCTGTGTTCGTGGGTATTGTGTTTGGGGTAAGAGTGAGACTTGGGTAAGATTCCACTTGGGACATCCTTGATATTTGTTAATGTGTAACTAGTGCTGTAAGCCCAGTGCCAGAGATCTTGGTTCTTTTGTTCATAGCATTTTATCCACTGTGACTACAAAGTTTCCTAATAAATCCTCACCAGACTTTTAAAAATCTATTTTCATAAATTCTTTTTCAGTTTACGTAAACTATCAACTTGCGTAACACATCAGCTGCATTTGCCTCCTTTTAAATGCAGAAATCCAGTTTAAGTGATAACATGTAATATTTGATATTAAGTATGTGATGAAGTGAAAGATAAACCACTTACTTGCAGAGAGATAATACTCATTCAAGTAAAAATGCTTCTGGAAGCTAATGTTCGTGATCACAGGAACATTTTAGGTCTAGTCATGAAACAGTTCACAGTGTCTTCTTTTCTCCCCCAAAAGATAAAGTTCACTCACTGTCTTAGCATATTTGAAACAAAGCATTTGGTGCTGATCTTAAAATGAGGAAAATTTCCATATTGAGCGAAGAGTTTGGAGAGGAACTTTATATTTGAAACCTTTGATCATTCTTAAATATTGCTGTTCATAAGAAACATCCCATAAATGTTTCTTTTAAGGGGCTGCTTCTTTAGAGTTTCAGTGAAATTAGCTTTGACTTTCATGGAATTAGGCTATGTTTGGTCCTATAGGAAGACATAATAGTGAGAAACCAACTAAACTTGAGAATGAAACTTCCTAAAATTGTTTACAACAATGTTAGTTTGTGTCTGCAGAGTCTGTAGGGAGAACATCATTGTGTGTGCTCAATAAAACCAGAAATCCTTCTGGGAGATGCTACTGAGGCCAACCATAACCTGGGCCAGAGACTATTGCAAGATTGAAGTATTGGAGAGAAATGTTGTAGTCACCTGTAAGAATTAATGTGGCTCCTTCTGTAGTAAACTGAAGAGTTGATAGTGATTTGGGCACCCAGAGAAGAAAGTCCTCTAAGCAAAACTTTTAAACAGCAGGCACTTTTCTTGAGGAATTTTCAGATTACAGCTTCATCGCTGCTCTCTTTACAGAATACATGGGAAAAAAGTAAAATATCTAGTTGTTGTTTGGTTGCTAAGTCGTGTCCAACTCTTGCTATCACATGGACTGTAGCTTGCCAGGCTTCTCTGTCATGCAATTTCCTAGGCAAGAATATGGGAGTGGGTTGGCATTTCCTCTGCCAGGGGACCTTCCAGACCCAGGTATGGAACCCCCTGGATTCCTTATGACTGAGCCACCAGGGAAGCTCAAAATATCTAGAACCATGGTTTATCTGCAGAAGAATAAGAAGCCCTCAGACACCAGAAGCATCCTATGGGGAGTTACCCAGCAAGCTCACACTTCATTTGTACAGAAATTCATTGCAAGGTGTATTTCAATACAATATATGGAAATTTTTGTTTTATGCTTCTCTGAAAAGCTGTTGGTTTAAGAATTGACTCTACCTGTTGAAAAGGGAGGAAGCCAAAACTCAAGGCTTTGTTTTCCTGCAGAGGGGCCTTGGGGATTGTGCAGCCTCTGCTTTATGAGAGGTTAAAAAGTGGCTGGGAGGTTTATACCCTCAGGGTCTCTGAACTCAGCTCACTTCTGCAGAACTAGGACACATCCTTCCTTCCTTCGCTGTAGTTACAACCCTTGGAAGGAAGAGAAAGAAACCAGTACTGATATGAAGGCAGGTGGGATTGTGAGGGGTTCTTGGGGAGGGCAGAGTAATTAACTCTTTTCCTCCACTGTAGAGAACCAGGCTTCTCTTGATCTCACTATAGCCAGTGGCCAGGGTTCTTTACAGTGAGTGAAATAGACAGTGATGCTACAATACCAAAGAGGAGACCCGCCCTGGTCCTGCGTTCATAGTGAGAGAACTTTCATAATGAGGCCAGTGGATAAAGGACTGAGATCCTTTACAGAGGAGGGAAGTGCAAATAGGGTGCGTCTGAGCTGAACTCTTGGAGCCACTTCACCTCTGAACAGGTTGGGAGCTTTCAAGCCCCTTGAAGTTTTAAAAGGCACTGATTTCAGCATGAGATGTTTGCTGCACAGAGCTCAGCTGGAATGAAACGAAGGGGAGGAAAAGTAGCTTCTTTATTGCATTCAGAAAGCAGAGGCCAGTTGAATGGATTCTACTCAAACTGATTGCGTTTGTAGTTTTTGAAAAAAAAAAAGGTGGGGGAAGCTAAGAAGTTTAAATCCTATTCACCAAGTTCATAAAACAAAACCCGGTCACAGAAGGCCTCTGAGAAGTGCACACATCCTTACAAGAGATGGTCAGTTTAAAACAAGCTTCGTTAAATAAGTCCCTTTCAAACTTGCTTCTTAGTATAAAGCAGGAGCTCATACTGCTCTGCCTCATTTTAAGGGTTTTCTTGGCTGTAGTTTAGTTTAAATTAAATGTTGAACACAATTTTTCTAAGTATACAAGGGTTATTAATTCATTGAGTTGAAAACCAAAAGACTTTTTCTATTTTCTCTTTAAAGAATAACAACAACAAAAAAAATTCTGCATCTTCCCCCTTGGCAATGACTAGCAGCTTTATAACATGAAAGCCAACAAAAGTGTTGAAAAGTGAAATCAGTTTCTTTTGGATTTGTTTGCTCATCCTGCTCATCTGACATCTCCACTTGGTCAAAATGCACAGGGCTCTTACTTGCCTCTCTTTCCCTTACTTAGCCTTTGCTTATGCAAAATGTTGTACATTTATCCATTCACTTAATTCATACAATGCCTTAAAGCTTTTACTCAGCTACCCGCATCTCCTTTACATCTTTCTGCTTTAGTATTCTCCATCTTGGTCCGAAGGCCTCCAGAGGTCAAGAAATTGGATATTGCTTCACTTTGTACAAGACCTGGGGAGGACCATCTATGGCCCCATGCTTAACAAATGCTTTTAGAGGATGATGACAGTGATGAGCAGATGCCATCTCACTGGTATAAGGAATCTTGTAAAGAGTAGGTCAAGCATGCAGGATATTATCTGTGGGAATTTGCATTTAAGGTGATGCACTGGACTGGCCAGTTCAGGTTGCTGTGGTGCTATATAGAATTTAATAATAGTACTGCATTTAGTTAAGAGATTTGGAAGTGTCATTAGGCTGCTGAATTCATGTAGAGAGAGAAGTATCTTATTTTTATCCTGAATGAAATAGACTGGACACCCAAGGGAACTTTATAAGATTTTCACTCTATTAGAGGTTTATGTTTTATAAATTATATTTAAACAGATTTTTGTAGTCAGTGGTTCGTGATGTATAAATGTGCAGCGGTGGTAGTGTCTCATTTTTATCTCCATTTCACAGATTAGGGAAAGTGCTTCCAAGAAATTGAATCGAGATGAAAACATCCCATGATAGACTTACTCTGTAAAGTAAGATTAGAAGTGAGATTACAGCTCACATTGCATAACACTAAACTACTAGTGGCTATTGAATAGCCACAAAGTCTTTGGTTGTTTTAGTTTTCTATCCCCATTAGTCTTGCATTCGATTTAGATGATGCTGATATCTAATAAGCATTTGTTTAGGCATAGGCCCTGAGCCGGCTTGAAGGAAACAGCAATTTTCCATAAATACTGGTAGATGTGCTATGGGAGTGGCTGTGTGCCTGTAAACTACTTCAGGAAATGTCTTCACAGGAAATAATGAATGGCCTGTAAAAATCAAGAGTTGTTATGTTGCTGAAAGATGAGTGATACAGTGATATAAGATCATTATACCAGGTTCTTACCTGAGTCAGGTAAGACTTTTTGCTTTTTTGAAATCAATGTTACTTTTATTTATTTATTTTTATTCTCTTCATGTCATTCATTAATTGTGGAAGTATACATTTAGCGATTACCAAAATACAAAAAGAAATTCAGTTTCCCCTCCTATGATGTTAGGGTCACTTTCTAGTTCCAAAAGCCTGATTCTGTAATCTCAATCAGCAGTAACCACAACAGTTACCTGGCCCATGCATTAATCCCCTTTATGAATCTCTATAAATCAGAAGTGGATAATTATAAACTGGGTAAAAGTACATCCAATTGGTACTTAAGCCTCTGAGGATGGAGAATTCACTTTTGAAAGAATTCAAAACATGTTTAAGAAGTTGAAATTTTTATGAAGTTCTTCCTTCATAATGCTTCTTGCTTACTCAGAATGCAAGCTTCTTGGCTTCCATCCAAGATCCGCTATTATTTGACCTTGAGGCATTTTGGTCCTAGTTTTGTTTTTTTTTTTTTTTTTTACTTTACAATACTGTATTGGTTTTGCCATACACTGACATGAATCCACCACAGGTGTACATGAGTTTGAAATCAATGTTACTTTTATTTATTTATTTACAGTTTATCTAAGACATTTATGGGGGCTTCCCAAGTGTTAAAGAATCTGCCTGTGATGCAGGAGATACGGATTTGATCCCTGGGTTGAGAAGATCCCCTGGAGGAGGGCATGGCAATCCACTCCACTATTCTTGCCAGGAAAATCCTATGGACAGAGGAGCCTGGCAAGCTACATTCCATGAGGTTGAAAAGAGTAGGACTGAAGCAGTTGAGCTTACAGGTAAGACATTTATTTGCGGAAATTGATTACTAACACAAGCTCTTGCTGCTTGAATCCTTCTCCTTTTCCTCTTCTTCGTCCTTCTTCAGATTACTAGTATTAAAATGATTGAGTTTCCAACCTAGGTTGAAAAGAAAACTTAGACATTTGCATCTATAAATCTACTTTACAGAAATACTTCTGCCTTCAACTCTTCTTTGGCCCCAACTAGTAAAACTTAATCATGTTCCTTTCAAGGAAAATGGTGAAGTTTGTTTTATGAGTTTGTGTCTTCAGAACTTTCTTTTTCTAGTGATTATTCTAACTCCCCAATACTTTCATTGCCCTCCATTAATTTGTACTTTTTATTAAACTCATCTAATGAGAGTAAAATTTCTGATCCTAAACGTTTTACCTCAAATGTGTCATTTCTTTCTCTGGTGGAAGAATACTTCTCCTACTCCTTTAGGCATTGGAAATAGCATTAAGTTGTGTCTTGGAGGTGGAGGTGGGAGAGGGCAGTGGAAATGAAGTCACAAGTTTGAGCTTGAAGGTAAGTTAGACTGAAATTTTCAGGTAAAAGAAGGATGCATTAGTTGACAAAGTAGATCAATGGGGAGCCTCTAAGATTTCCATCTAAATTACTGGCTCCCTGCTCCCTTGTAGTGGGTGACTCCTCAGTTGGTTCCACTGAGATGCTGGCAGGTGGAACAGTCGGTTCCTGTTCCACCTGCCTGTCTGCCAGGAATTTGGCAGATTCCTTCTTATTTTTCTGAGAACCATGAGTTTCTTTCCACTGATTTAAGGAGTAATATGGGAAGCTAACTTGATGCCATGGAGTTCCTTGATGAGCAAAAGACAGAGACGGTAGCTCATCACTTAGTAAGGGAGAGAGTAGCAAAATTCCTATGTCAAGTTGTCTTTCAAGCCAATCAGATTACAAATATTTGATCAAATAATGATAAATACACAGGAAACTCTGCACATCATGGTCAAACTGCATATAAGAAAATGTGTTTAACCCCAACGGCATTTGCCAAAGAAGCCTGAAAGGATTGAAAAGGACTTTAGTGCTGCAAAATGATAGCTGACACTTGAATGGAGATGATAAAGTCATATGGGGAAGATTCTCATTAATAAAAGAGAAAAGAAAAAGAAAAATTCTCTTCCAGTATTCTCTGCCTTTAGTGAATGACTATGTACTTTGATGCATTAAATTTATCTTTGTGCTTGCTCTGAAATTTTGGTGTAGGGCTGACTTGAGTTATCTAATTTATCTCACTGGATGGCTTCCAACATAAAGCAAGCTTCATCTATCTTTTAAAAATTATTATTACAAAATATTTTTAGCAAAGGAACACAGGCACTTAGTTTAAAAATCAAATGTGCTTCTGGGCTTAGATGGCAGATTTAAACTTTTTCACAGAATTTTCCCCCTAATACCTAAGAAAAAGCACAACTGTACTGCAAAAATCCTTTACCTGCATTATTCCAATAGCTTTCTAATCGGTCTCCCTCTTTCCTTTGCCTACCTACACTGAGCTTTCAACAAACTAGTCAAAGTAATCCTTTTAAAATGCTAAATTGTTCTCTTTGGTTAAATCCTTGAAACTCAGAGCAAAAGCCTCACAATGGCCTGCTATGAAGATGACAACTGGAATACCTAGCTATCACCTCCCTGGCCTTAGGACACACAAGTTTTTGCTATAGCACTTCCCTTACTTTCACTTTTTCTCAAAAGTTTTCAAATAGGCTCTCGTCTTAGGCCTTTGCATTGGCTTTTCCCCTTGCCTCTAACACTCGTCCCCTAGAAATCAGCAGAGCTCATGCCTTTGTGTTCATTGCTCAGATTTCACCTTTTAAATGAGGCGTTTCACAACTGCCTTGTTTAATTCTGGGATTAAACTTTTCCACTCCCCCTCTCCCATACCCTATTCTTCTTTACACTGCTCTAGTTTTCCTTTTTTTCCCCATAACACTTGTCACTTCTGTCATGCTATGCTATAATGTAATTTACTCCTTTATTATGTTTCCTGTTTACTCCTGTGCCCTCACTTGGTCCCACCCTCAACAAGCTCCATTGGGTCTGGGGTTTGTTTAGAGATATATCCAACAGCTTAGTGTCTGATATATAGAAGTTTAATAAATATTTATAGAATTAACTAAAGAGCCTCTTGATGAAAATGAAAGAGGAGAGTGAAAAAGTTGGCTTAAAGCTCAACTTTCTGAGAGAAAACTAAGATCATGGCATCTGGTCCCATTACTTCATGGCAAATAGATGGGAAAACAGTGGAAACAGTGGCTGACTTTATTTTGGGGGCTCCAAAATCACTGCAGATGGTGACTGCAGCCATGAAAATTTACCTTGGAAGGAAAGTTATGACCAACCTAAACAGCATATTACAATGCAGAGACATTACTTTGCCAACAAAGGTCCATGTAGTCAAAGCTATGGTTTTTCCAGTAGTCATGTATGTATGTGTGAGTTGGACTATAAAGAAAGCTGAGCACCAAAGAATTGATGCTTTTGAACTGTGGTGTTGGAGAAGACTCTTGAGAGTCCCTTGGACTGCAAGGAGATCCAACCAGTCCATCCTAAAGGAGATCAGTCCTGAGTGCTCATTGGAAGGACTGATGTTGAAACTGAAACTTCAATATTTTGGCCACCTGATGTGAAGAGCTGACTCATTGGAAAAGACCCTTATGCTGGGAAAAATTGAAAGCAGGAGAAGAAGGGGATGACAGAGGATGAGATGGTTGGATGGCATCACTGACTCAATGGACATGAGTTTGGATAAACTCTGGGAGTTTGCCATGGACAGGGAGGCCTGGCGTGCTCTAGTCTGTGGGGTCACAAAGAGTTGGACACGACTGAGCCACTGAACTGAACTGAATGAATATAGTACATAGTAATTTCTCTGGTGGCTCAGATGGTAAAGAATCCACCTGTAGTGCAGGAGACTTGAGTTCGATTCCTTGGTCTGGACGATCCCTTGGAGAAGGGAATGGCTACCCAGTCCAGTATTCTTGCCTGAAGAATTCTATGGACAGAGGAGTCTGGTGGGCTACAGTCTATGGGATCCCAAATAGTCAGACATGACTGAGCAACTAACACTTTCACTTTCACTTTCAATTTCTCTTTGTAAGAAAAAAAATAATATTTGGATTGACTATTCCAGAAATTTTGATATGGGATACTCAAGATGGATATATATCCTAGTTAAGGTATTGAACTTCAAGGATTAAAAAGAATCCTTAGGTAGACTAAGAGATAAGGCAAATCACCTTCTATGATTTAAGAAAGAGTCAGATCTCAGATGTCTTAATGGCAACGTTCAATGCCAGATGATGATGGAGTTATTTCTGTAAAGTTTTGAAGGAGCAAAAGAAAGCTAAGAGATCAGTAGAAAAAAGGCAAGAGGCAGACATTCAAAATCTTGAAAGAATCCATGGAATGTGGCATTTTTGAATCCTTCATGAAAAAAAATGCTTGACAATGAGTTCTAGCTAATTAAGAGACAAATCAAAATAAAGAACTTGGGAATTGAGAAGCTGTGATAAAAAGAACTGATGGTGTTTGAATCTATTTAAATATAGAATTAAAGACTAAACAACTGAGAGAATTATTGCTATAGAACAAAATGTGAATGTTATTAATCAGAACAATGTAAAATTAGTAGTATAAAGATAATTGGAAAGTGTGGTGAAGGGAGATACTCTCATATTTCTAAGAAAGAGTCTACTGATACTGTCTAATATTGAAATATATAATAAAAACATTAATGACTCCGACTCATTGTTTTCCATATCCATTCTTCCACTTTCAAGCTTAGAGAGCTGTAAATCATAGAGAAACCATTTCTTTGAAAATCAACAGTATCTTTAATCTTGCTTCAGTTTCTCTTTTACTATTAAAATAAGGTGAATATTTTGCTACTAAAAATAGTATCTATATATAATCCTTTTAAGCAAAAAGTAATGTTATCTGTCTAGCCCTATCTAATCTATCTATCTATCAGCATCTACCTAGCTGTTAATTAAGAACTCTCGTAATTAAGAACACACAGGTGCATGCATGTGAAGTTGCTTTAGTTATGTCTGATTCTTTGTGACCTCATGGACTGTAGCCCATCAGGCTCCTCTCTTCATGGGATTCTCCAGGCGAAAATACTGGAGTGGGTTGCCATTTCCTCCTCCAGCGGATCTTCCTAACCCAGGGATCAAACCCAGGTCTACGTCTGCAGCATTGGCAGGCAGATTCTTTACCACCGAGGCACCAAGGAAGCCCACAGCTAGATAGCTAGTTTTTATATCTTCACATCTGTTATAGCCATACAACAAAACCTGGACTTGTGTTTACCTAATGTTAATGGTAGTAATTTGAGAATATAAGAGGCTTTTTATTTACTTCATATATTTCTGCATTGTTTAACTACTTCTTAATAAGTACCATCATTTTTCTTTAACAAATCATGAAGGAAATTTTAAAGTTCACTACCCCACTGCTACTGCCCCTCCAAAAAACATATGAATAGTAATTATTATTCTACATATGAACAGTAATTATTATTATGTATGGCAATCTGGATAATTGATTCTTCTATCTTTATACTTTTCTAGGTTTTTTTTGACTAAAATGAAGTCAGTATTACATCATAATCTTCTTCAGAGATCCAACAACTTTTGACCCTTTCATTTGT
The DNA here is from genome assembly GCA_917880005.1 of Nanger dama. Classification (NCBI taxonomy): domain Eukaryota; kingdom Metazoa; phylum Chordata; class Mammalia; order Artiodactyla; family Bovidae; genus Nanger; species Nanger dama. Next base: position 1,415,269 of record CAKJTW010000024.1, read on the forward strand.
TTCTTATATTTATATACATGCATTTAAACTTCTATTAATTTCTTGATTTTAGACATTATCAATTTATTCTCTTCTTTATGTCTCTCTCCCACACCCCTACCATAATGATCTTTTACTCTCCTCTAAAAGTTATATTGCAATTTTTTGTTAAAACTCAGTATTTATATTATGACTACATAAATATTACATTTGGGCTATGATTTTTTTCCCCTTCTTATATGCTAGGTTGCTTTTCATAGAGGTAATAAAGTGCTTCATTTTAAAAGTTTGCTTAATTTTCTACATATCTATTCCTATTTTCCCCAATGTTCTAGTTGATTCATCAAATGCTTAGCAATAATTCTTTCAAAATGCTCAAAAATATTACATACCAATTAAATCACTCTCTTTTTTTCATCAGCCTATTGGAGCATCTATTTTTCAGTTGGAGGCATCTCTTTAGTCCTCCAGCCTCTTGCTACAACATGGGCTGTTTTTTCTCTGAAAATTCCCTTCATTGCTCTCCCTTCATTGTTCTCTTCATTATATCCTTTTTCCTCACTCTTTCTTTGAGTACTCTTAAATTTTATAGAGTACTTCAGTCTCCTCTAGAGAGAGAGAGTAACATTTCTGAGAGCCTGCATACTTGAAATTGCTTTTAGTCTGCCCATACTTGTTTAGTAGTTTGGGCATGAAATTCTAGAATGAAAATAATTTGATTCAGAATTCTGAGAGCAATGTTCCAATGTCTCCCTAGCCTTCAAAAGTGATATTGAAAATCAGATGTGAGTTAGGTAACTGATCCTTTGTAAACAACTTGTCTCTCCAGAAGATTTTAGGATCTCCTCTTCATTCTTTTGAAGTTGTGTGATGTGTTGTGGTGTCGTTCTTTGTGATTTAGAGAACTGGGCTCTTAATGGGAACTTTGAATTGTGATGTCTGTGTCTCCTCATTTGGGGAAACTTCCTTATATTTTCCCTCAGTTTTACCTTTTGTCTTTTCTGGAATTCCTGGTTTCTAGTGTTAGACTTCCAGAAATGATTATCTAAATTTTCTCTTTATTTTCTTTTAATAACACAGTTCTTTTTTGTTTGTATGCTTATTCTATTCTCTGTAGGATTTTCTTGACACTTATTTTTCATCCATTCAGTTGAATTTCTAATCTCTTCTGTATATTTAATTTTCAAGATCACATTCATATTTTTTGATTTCTGCCCATGAAAATAATACCCTAGTATTAGTTCATAAATGCATATTTATTCTTTGTTCATATATATCAGTTATTGACTTTAAAGTGTTTCCAATTTCTGTGTTGTCTCTGAGTCTTCTGAATTCTCTTTGTTTTTCATGTTTTGGCCCTTTTGTATCACTTTGGAGACTTTTTCAAACGTTTGGTGATTCTAGCTTTCTTAAGTATTTAAAGTGAAGGGAAAGTCATTTTGACTCTTTGCAACCCCATGGACCATACAGTCCGTGGAATTCTCCAAGCTAAAATACTGGAGTGGATACTCTTTTCCGTCTCCAGGGGATCTTTCCCAACCCAGGGATCAAACCCAGTTCTCCTGCACTACAGGCAGATTCTTTACCAGCTGAGCCACAAGGGAAGCCCAAGAATATTGGAGTGGGTAGCCTATCCTTTCTCCAGCAGATCTTCCCAACCCAGGAATTGAACCAGGGTCTCCTGCATTGCAGGAGGATTCTTTACCAACTGAGCTAGAGAGAACATAAGCATTTAAAACTGAGGCTCTAAAGCTGATAAAAGATTCTAGATGTAGAAGTGAGCTTGTATTTTTAAATATAGAGTAAGTTGTCTTTTTTTCACATGGAAGCCCCAAATGTAAGTATCTGAAGGCCTCTTTCTCATGCTCCTTATTTCAGGCTTCTCCAGGGAAAATTGCTTTAAGTCCCTAGATGTTATACATACAAGAGTTATGCATACCTGTCTACTGACAGACATACTAGTGTGAAGAACAGACATACTGAGAGACATATTGATGCGAAGAACTGACTCATTTGAAAAGACCCCGATGCTGGGAAAGATTGAATACAGGAGACGGGGATGACAGAGGATGAGATGGTTGGATGGCATCACCAACTCAGTGGACATGTGTTTGAGTGAACTCTGGGAGTTTGCGATGGAAAAGGAGGCCTGGCATGCTGCAGTCCATGGTGTCGCAAAGAGTCAGACACGACTGAACGACTAAACTGACTGACTGACAGACAAGTGGAAAGGATGGGGGCTGGGGGCTTGACTTTTGAGGATGGACACTTTTGCCAACTTTTAGTCTATCGTTTGATGTTCCAGCTCTTTCTTTCACTGTACTCAGTATTTCTGAGTCAGACCACCTGCAGTGCATTTTCTCTAGGTAATTTACCCTCTGTCTCTTGCAGGATAGGGGAGCAGTTTGGCTGCTCAGGGACCCTGAGGTCTACATGTTCTTCATATGGAGCTCTATCTCTCCCTGTCTCCTTCCTTGTCCTCTGTATCTGGTGCTTCCAAATTTTCAAAATTTTCTGGGATAACTGGGGAAACATCTTGCATCTCTTGAATGTTTTCCTCTTCCAGGTTTGTCTTCCTCCACTCAGTAAGTCATTTCCCACGTTCCCATCTTTTGTCCATCTTCTATATACACTACCATGAGTAAAATAGACAGCTAGTGGGAACCTGCTGTATAACACAGGGAGCTCAGCTCGGTGCTGTGATGACCTACAGGGGGCAGGGGTGGTGGTGGTGTGGGGATATATGTGTACATATAGCTGATTCACTTTGTTGTACAGCAGAAACTAACACAGCCCTGTAAAGCAATTATACTCCAACAAAAAATAAAAGCGATATTGTGAAATTCAAGTCATATATATTAAAATGCACAACAAATATCAATCATAAAAACATTTGTCTGCTTTCCCATTATCTTTCTTACCTATATGTTTCATGTTTCTTTGTGTTCTGTAATGTTAGCAGCGTTTCAGAAGGGTGTTCAACCTTATATATAACCAGGAAGTACCTATGTGTATTAATTTAGAAAATGATTTGCTGGCCTTTTGTCAAATTTAAAGAGCCTTAAAATGGCAGCAGTTTTATTAGAATAAAGAAAAAAGATTAACGTGTCAGAAGATTAGATCAAAGAATTAGGAAGAAGAAAAGCAAAACTTGAAGCTAATCTGATTGAAGAAAGCTGTGAATGAATGAAGAATAAAGGTCTCATGCCACAGGAAACCATCTCAAATACCAACCATCTCAGACAGAACTTGGAAAGCACAAGCTAGCAGAGAATTGAAGCTTGAGGTCGCCAGTGAAAGTGAAAGTGGCTCAGTCGTGTCTGACTCTTTGCGACCCCATGGACTATATAGTCTATGGAATTCTCCAGGCCAGAATACTGGAGTGGTTAGTCTGTCCCTTCCCCAGGGGATCTTCCCAACCCAGGTATCAAACCCAGGTCTTCTGCATTGCAGGTGGATTGTTTACCAGCTGAGAAACAAGGTCGCAAGTGGGAACCTACAAAGAAAGAATTCCACATTGTTGACAGAAAACAGAGCCCTGTGCTTAAGCTGCCTGCTGTTTTACGATGGTAATCCAGAGTCTTCCTAGATTCTGTGCCTGACTGAGGGCCACGTGCCTCATGTCTGCACAACTGCTTCTTGCTCTTTACATCCTCCAGGGTCTCCAAATTGCCAGGCTCTCTGCCCTTCTCCTGCCACCCACCACACCCACCCATGCTATGGCAGCCTTGGCTGGCCACACTGCAGCTGGTTCTCAGGTTGTCTAACTCTGAACCTTTGAGTGAACAGCTGTTTGCATTCGTCGTGTTAGCTTTAGCTATTTTTCCCAAAGAACTAAACTATTTCAGATGTGTCAGAAGCTCCATTTGTAGCCATCCCAAATCCCATCTCCTTTTCTTCCTCTACCCACCCAGGGGTCCATTCAAAACAACTGCAATACTTTCTACAGGTCCACATGGTAATAGGGAATGAGATCAAGGAGAAGTTTCTGTTTCATAGCACAGGATGGAGGGAATGGGGTGACTATCACTGAAACACTAGTTAAGATAGAGCAGATTTATGAGCACAAGTTTGTACCTTAGGCCTGTCATATTTTTTCACCTTTATGTTAGTTAATTGCAGAGTAACATAAATTAACTTTGGAACACAAGCAAAAATGGGAACTTTATTTATGAATTTCTTGGATTTCTTTACCTCAAGCCAAACAACTAAATTGCTACTTAGCATAAATTATTTATGGGCCTGGCTCAATACCATCCAGCACCAGCCCCCGGAGGTATGGGAGATATAAAAGATTTAAAGCATCACTGCGACAGTGTTCGGGCCGCCGTGAAGCTGTGTTTCTTTCCAGAAGGGTCCACTTTATTTTGTTGTAAATAAATAGAGGCTGGATTTTCCAGGGAGGGAAGTTAGCTTCCAGCAGGATGGTAGTGGTGTTTTGCATATGTTAATTACACAACCCTTTTATGACAGATAGATGCAGTGTTTGCATGGATATTTCTCAAAAGACCCGTAGACCCAAATGGAGCTTTTCATTTCCTGGCGTGGAGTTCTCTCTCTCATTTGATCTCACTTCAAAATCTGAAGTTTTCAAAGCTTGCCATCCCAACCGGTCAATTAAAAAATAGTCCTATCAGTATGATTTTAGCAGGGACAAATGCACATCTTCTGCAACCTTGATTCTGTTTTCCTTAAAATTCAAGTCCAATAATTCTATACTGACACCAGTGACAAACCAGTTGTCACTTCCTAGGTTGTCTTTCGATAGCCCTAACCTCCAGCATGTCACCCTTTGCTTCAAAATACCCTTACATACTTTGTTTCTCAGACACAGTCTGTTTCTAAGACAAGGTCATGTCTTCTTTTTCTTTAGGTCAGGCATATTTCATCTGATTCCCACAGTATTTAAGATTAGAAAACCTGACACAAGAGTGTAAGTTTCCAGCTTTTCATTCAGTTTCCAAAATTAGGAGGTCTAGCTATTTTAGGTAGCCTTTTTTCATTGGATAGCTATTGGCTTAAGCTTACCTGGCACAGTCCTTGCCAGTTCTTAGTTCTCTACTTTGCACAGTCCTTACTACTCTCTAGTGTACACTCAGTCTACTTCACCCAGTTAAGTTTTAGATTACCTCCTTTGTCCATGAAGGCATTTGCATTTTTAACTCATAATTTGGGGCCATGGTTTTGGTTGATACATTGATAACTTTTACATTTATCTTGGGTTAGATTATATGTTATAAATGACTAAATCCAAAAGAAAAAAGATCTTGACAAGCTATAGCAATGTACTGGCTCATAGATGTGACTACCGTTTTTTTAGAATGCAAATATATAAGTATATTTCCACTTAAATGAAACACAGACTAGGCAGATTTTCTCTTCCTCTCTCTTTTTCTTGAAACTGTGGTGTTTGTAACCATAGCTCTTAAACAACAGAAAATATCTCCATAGCATCAGTTTTTCTAAATCCTTGAAATATTTGTATTCAAATCCTATAATATTTGAAGTGCCACTTTGGCTTGGTCACTTGCCCAACCTGATGCCAGCCAGGCTGTGTTTTCTCTCAGACATTTCAAGCACTGGCAAGCATTGGGGCCTTGCTGCCTGAGAGCATTGACTCATCCTCCCTGGATCCCAGCCCTGAGAGTGCTCCCTTCATCCTCCCAAGCATCACTGCTGGGATTCTCTTCTTGGGCCTGGAATTTGATTGCATCTCTCTTCTCCTGTAATATCTTTAGTGGTTTCCTCAAATTTCAGATTAGAATCAGATCATGGATGTCACAAAGACTATGCCTGCAAAGTTTAACTCTATCCTCCTGCCCACTGTTCTATTTTAAGGGGAATCAGAGCAGAGGGGAATGGAGCTTCCCAGGCGGCACTGGTGGTAAAGAATCCCCCTGCCAATGCAGGAGACATAAGAGAACCGGGTTGGATCCCTGGTTTGGGAAGATCCCTTGGAGGAGAAAATGGCAACCCACTCCAGTATTCTTGCCTAAAGAAACCCTTGGACAGAAGAGCCTGGTGAGCTACAGTCCACAAGGTGACCAAGAGACAGATACTACTGAAGCAACTTAGCACAGCACAGTACAAAAGGAAATGAGTGGGCACTGGGGAACCAGACAGGCCCAAATCTTAAATTTGACTCTGTGTGTATTTAGATCTGCCTTTAGCCTCTATTTTTTTTTATTAATAATATAGGAAAAACAGAATTTATCTTGCAGAGTTCTTAGAAATATAATTGTTAATATATATCTTAAAGACATTGAGTGAATTATTCCTGTGGACACGTGCTCCATTCCTCTGTTTCAGCTTGCCAAACTTGGTCTTCATTTGCTGATGAAAAAGAGTGAGAAAGAAAACCCTTCCTTTCTTCCTTTCATCTTCCTTTCTGCTATCATCTATGATAAAGAAACATCTGAACCTAAAAATGCCTTGATTGCATCCTGTCCCAGCCCTACCTCCAGAAGCTGTCACACACCATGGAAAATAGTAAGAAGCATCTACAAGGCTGGGTTCCAGCAAAGTCTGGGGCAAAGTCAAGGGAGAGACCATCCTCCTTCAAGAACACAGAGGGGCTCCTCCTAGGAAGGCCAAAATCTTGTTCCTTCATTTCCCCTCTCTCTTACCTCCAACAAAGGAGAATAAGACTCTCATGAGTGATTATCCCCAAACTGACTGTATTGCAGATTTTTATAACCGAACTGTGTGTGTAGGTATTATAATAGATAATCTGAATGCGTTGTACACATCCTACATAAAACATAAAGGGTTGCTGTTTCTGTCTTACATGCATTTAAAAAGCTCATTTTAATATTTAATGCTTTGAACAGTCATCTAAATCTCAAAAGTTAAGCTGCTGCTGCTGCTGCTGCTAAGTTGCTTCAGTCGTGTCCGACTCTGGGCAAACCCATAGACGGCAGCCCACCAGGCTCCCCGTCCCAGGGATTCTCCAGGCAAGAACACTGGAGTGGGTTGCCATTTCCTTCTCCAATGCATGAAAGGGAAAAGTGAAAGTGAAGTCGCTCAGTCATGTCTGACTCTTCATGACCCCATGGACTGCAGCCTACCAGGCTCCTCTGCCCATGGGATTTTCCAGGCAAGAGTACTGGAGTGGGGTGCCATTGCCTTCTCCACAAAAGTTAAGCAGGAAATACCATAAAAGACCCAAAGTCTAAAACAAATGTTACTGATATAATCTGGAAGTGTCCCTTTCCCCCGACACCTGAAACACACTACTCTCATCATTCTAGCTTCTAGAAAACACAACTGAAGCATATGCCATTGCTTCCTTTATAGCTCAGTGACATACTTTAAAAAGGAATATCCACACTCATAAGCCAGTATTCATAAATAACTTAAAAATTTTTTTCAGTATGACTCAGATTTTTCCCTAGGTTTCACTCTCTGGGCAAAGCCTCTCCAGGGAAGAAAACATAAGTAAGCCAAAGTTCACATTAAAAACAAAAACAAACAAAAATTCGACTGTTTTTCTAGTATGCATTGTGAATTTTGAAAAATATAATCTAAATTATAATGTATTGGGCAATATTCTCCACTCAACTGTCAATCTAAAGACTTCTGAGAATTGAATGTGTTGGTTTGTGGTTACACCTCAGGTTGCTACCCACAGTAGCTGGAGCTCTGAGCAATTTAGCAAACTTGCTAAATTCACTGGCTGTCACAGTCCTAGGCAAGGCTGTTCACTTGAGTCTTGGCTGATTCCTTAGCAAAATGAACAAGAGTCCCCTTTAGCAGAGATTAGGTCATTCAGACAGTTCATTTGGGCTTTAAATGTCAAAAATGCTTGGAATTTTTTTCTGTACTCAGTTCAGTTCAGTTGCTCAGTCGTGTCCAACTCTGCGATCCCATGAATTGCAGCGCGCCAGGCCTCTCTTTCCATGGTCCATTACCATGGTCCATTACCATCTCCCGGAGTTCACTCAAACTCATGTCCATCAAGTCCGTGATGCCATCCAGCCATCTCATCCTCTGTCATCCCCTTCTCCTCCTGCCCCCAATCCCTCCCAGCATCAGAGTCTTTTCCAATGAGTCAACACTTCTCATGAGGTGGCCAAAGTACTGGAGTTTCAGCTTTAGCATCATTCCTTCCAAAGAAATCCCAGGGCTGATCTCCTTCAGAATGGACTGGTTGGATCTCCTTGCAGTCCAAGGGACTCTCAAGAGTCTTCTCCAACACCACAGTTCAAAAGCATCAATTCTTCAGCACTCAGCTTTCTTCGCAGTCCAACTCTCACATCCATGCATGACCACAGGAAAAACCATAGCTTTGACTAGATGGGCTTTTGTAGGCAAAATAATGTCTCTGCTTTTCAGTATGCTACCTAGGTTGGTCATAACTTTTCTTCCAAGGAGTAAGCGTCTTTTAATTTCATGGCTGCAATCACCAATGTGCAGTGATTTTTGGAGTTCCCCAAAATAAAGTCTGACACTGTTTCCACTGTTTTCCCATCTATTTCCCATGAAGTGATGGGACCGGATGCCATGACCTTCGTTTTCTGAATGTTGAGCTTTAAGCCAACTTTTTCACTCTCCTCTTTCACTTTCATCAAGGGGCTTTTTAGTTCCTCTTCATTGTTTGCCATAAGGGTGGTATCATCTGCATATCTGAGGTTATTGATATTTCTCCCGGCAATCTTGATTCTAGCCTGTGCTTCCTCTAGCCCAGCGTTTCTCATGATGTACCCTGCATATAAGTTAAATAAGCAGGGTGACAATATACAGCCTTGATTATACTCCTTTTCCTATTTGAAATCAGTCTGTTGTTCCATGTCCAGTTCCAACTGTTGCTTCCTGACCTGTATATAGGTTTCTCAAGGGGCAGGTCAGGTGGTCTGATATTCCCCTCTCTTTCAGAATTTTCCACAGTTTATTGTGATCTACACAGTCAAAGGCTTTGACATAGTCAATCAAGCAGAAATAAATGTTTTTCTGGAACTCTCTTGCTTTTTCAATGATTCAGCTGGGCTAAATGTTTTTGTACCCATCAAAATCTTATGTTGAAGGCTGAATCCTCAATGCGATGGTATTGGGAGGTGGGACCTTTGGGAGGTGATTAGGTTTAGATGAGGTCATATGGGTAACACTCTAATGATGAGATTCATTTCCTTGTGTGAAGAAACCAGAGATTTCCCTCTATGTTTCATGTGAAGCTACAGCAAGAAGGCAAGTGTCCATAAGCCAAGAGGAGTGCTCTTGCTAAACTCTAGCCATGCTCACACCTTGCCCTTCAACTCCCCAGCCTGTACAACCGTGGGAGATAGATGTCTGTTGTTTAAGCCACCCAGTCATTGGTATTTTGTTACAGCAGCTGGAGCAAAGACCATGAGTAATTTGGGGTCTTTTGCATGTGTGTGTGTGTGCAGATTCTGGGCTGCTGGGGGTCTGGGTTCTCTCTCTGGTGTACTTTTCTTATCATGAAGAACATTAATAAAAAGTAATGCTTTCCCTTCACTTAGTGAAGAATTAGACCTCAGAGATAACTAGGAATGCCAAAAATGGCCTGAATTCTTCAAGATCACAGTACAGAATGGACCTCAATTTCTCCCAGCATTTTAAAAAGATCCTTTCTTTTGCTTAGATCCTGTTGAAGCTGCTGTAACTGGTTTGAACTGAATTTTAGCAGGAGACTGTGGGTAGCCAGGTGAAGAATGAACATAGTCAAGTGAAGTTTTTAAACATAAACAATTCTCTGTTACAAAACAATTTCAAAAGCTCTGCCTCCTTCCCCTCAATCACCCCTTGACTCAAAATGTATGAATTTTGCATTTGAACTTTGTGTATGCCTAGTGCACAGTATGGAAAACTCTCTACTGGGTCATTTAGGGAAACATATGTATTAAAAATGAAATTTAAAAAATGGAAAATTGCTTTCGAACATCCGTGGTAGTAAAATTCTTATATAGTTATTTTGCTTACTGTTTTAATATGATTTTTTTTTTCACATGAGAGTTAAATCACCATACCTTTTAGTTTCTGGGAAGAGATAAATCACTTTTCCATGTACAATTATTTTATTTTTGTTGGAATGTGTTTGCTCCTTATAAGTTGTGCTCTTACATCTAGTCTTATTTTTTGTGATTTCAAAAACAGACAGAAATATTCCTAATTGTCTTTTAAAAGGTGATGTGGCATAAGAGGAAAAGCACTGGATTTAGAGTCAAAAGCCAGGGACTCCGCCTTTGCTACTTACTGGTGGCATAATTTGGAGTCACTTGGTCTCTGCATTGTGTTCTCAGCTAGATTCCTTCAAGACAGGCCATTCATCTGCCAGGGACTTTGCTGTTTCCAAAATATGGTGAGGCCTCAAGCACTAACTGGGCTTCCCTGGTGGCTCAGAGGGTAAAGCGTCTGCCCGCAATGCAGGAGACCGGGGTTTGATCCCTGGGTTGGGAAGATCCCCTGGAGAAGCAAATGGTAACCCACTCCAGGATTCTTGCCTGGAGAACCCCCACAAATGGAGGAGCCTGGTAGGCTACCGTCCATGGGGTCGCAAAGAGTTGGACATGACTGAGCGACTTCACTCAAACCCCCTCCAAAGCACTAACTAACACAACTGTTTGTCCATCTGGGCTGGCATCCTCCTTGGGGCCCCACATTATCAAGGCCACAGCTGACTCTTTTTTGAGAGGCCTGAGTCTCTGCAAGCATCATGGTTTCCCCAGCTAAATCTGTTGGAATCTTTGAGGCCAGGTAACCGCATACAGCCTCACAGCCTTGGTAGCTTCATAAACTGCCCATTGCCCATCTGTCTGCTACCACAGACTGGCTCTGCCCAGAGGGCCCTTCTCTGACAGAGGCTGCTCATATTCCTACACTCAGGGTCCTGTTAGAGACTGAGGCCTATGAGCCTTTCCTGGTGGTACAGTGGTTAAGACCCTGTGTTTCCAATGCAGGGGACATGGGTTCAATCCCTGTTTGGGGAACTACAATCCTGCATGCTGTGTGATGTGACCAAAAAAAAATAAAAATAAAATAAAAGAAAGTAAAGTCTGTCTTCTCATTCTCTGATGTTGTTCCAGGTTATTATGCCTGACTCTTCAGCAAAATCTATCCAGTTCTTTGAGGTTTCATGCCTACCTCTGAGACACTGACAAATCTCCCAGCTAAGACTCTTCATTCACTGATGACTTTGGATGCTGGCTCACTCTTGCCCACCCCCAATCCTGACCTGATCATGGTACCTCAGTGCTGTGCAGACCTGCTGGAATGCTAGATTTCATTTCTTCATTTTCTCTTTCATTCAGTGACTCCTGTCTTCTCACCACTCTGATTTTTCTAGGAAGGACTCCACCTCTGAACCTGTGAATTCAGCACTCGGACAACTGCCACCTCTCCTTCCATTACTTTCCATCTACTTTCCCATCAATCCTCAGGGTCATTTCCAAGGGCCATACTGAAAATTGTCTGTAATGAGGCTGGACGCTAGGCATAAGAGAAATGGAATTTCCCCCTTAATTCTAAAAAGGGAAAGATTTCATGAAGTCAGGAGAATGTGAGCCTTTTTTGGTAGGAGTGGGCACTGGGCAGGCAGGCAGGGGGAATGGAGAGTAGTTTTGCTTTATTTATCAAATAACTTCACAGTGAAAGTTCAGACAATGATTCTGAGGCAGGATTCAGCATCTGGCTCATTTGAAGTCATTTTGAAATGCCTAAAGAAGAAAATACATTTTGATCTAACAGTGTATAAGACATTGATTTCTGTTAAGTTAGAATGTATTGCTGTAATTTCTCCAGATTCACCCTTGATGATGTTCCATTTGCACACAAGGGATAAACTCAGGAAGAATACACGGCGGGTGCAATTTTCTTCCTCCAACCATTCACTTGTTAATTCGACAGATGTTTATTAAATACCTACCGTGCACCTGGTACTATGCGGGCATACTTATGTAAATTATTTGATAAGTTCTTGACTTGCCTTATGGGCTATTTCATTGCTCACAAATTTAAGGAAGCAGGAAGGAAAACTACTGCTCTGGATGTAATTCTTATCAATAAGGAAGATTTGTTCAGCTGATGGCCAGCTGACTGGTCATCTTAGAGTCTGCAAAACTATGGGAGGCATGATCAGACATGTGCCTTCAAGATCTGAAAACCAAAGCTCAATACCGGTCCAGAAACAAGAGAGATGGGTTCTCAGGTCTTGAGATATTGATAGACAAGACCCCGATAGGGATATGTGTCTAGGGGAAAGTGTTCTGATGCTAACTGGCAAGTGGCCTTGATTAATAAGTTTAAAAGGAGTATCACATGGCTCGGGAAGAGCACAAGTGCAGCATTAGGTAGAGATGGGAACATATCCATAGATAAACACAAAAAGAACCTCTTTAGAGAAAAGCCCCATAGAGAAAATTTCTAGTCTACTGTAATGTACTTAGTAAGAAGAATAAGAAAAGAATTAGCCCTTTGAACTGTGGTGTTGGAGAAGACTCTTCAGAGTCCCTTGGACTGCAAGGAGATCCAACCAGTCCATTCTGAAGGAGATCAGCCCTGGGATTTCTTTGGAAGGAATGATGCTAAAGCTGAAACTCCAGTACTTTGGCCACCTCATGTGAAGAGTTGACTCATTGGAAAAGACTCTGATGCTGGGAGAGATTGGGGGCAGGAGGAGAAGGGGACGACAGAGGATGAGATGGCTGGATGGCACCACAGACTCGATGGACGTGACTCTGAGTGAACTCCGGGAGTTGGTGATGGTCAGGGAGGCCTGGCGATTCATGGGGTTGCAAAGAGTTGGACACGACTGAGCGACTGAACTGAACTGAACTGTCGGGAGTGGAGGTACCAGCCTCACAGAGTAAAAGAAAACTTGAACATTATTTTGTCTTCTTGTTCTGTTGAGAAACATGAGCTTCGATGTAAAGAAAGTGGAGTCAGGATGGTGTTGGATGAAGTAAACCCACAGGACTGAGAAGATGGGAGATCTTCCAGCTGTTGTAATAAGTTATTTTCCAGGCCAGGAGGGATGAAATCACAGAACTTGTTGAGCATGTGAATGGAAACCCTTGGAATCCTGGGATGAGGGAGGTACCAGAACACTCAAGCTGAGTAAATGAAATTCTGAATTTTAAAATTGGGAAGAGGTTAAACTATAGAAACTGCAGATCACTGAGACTTTATGACAATCTTGGCAAAATTCTACAGATTTTTAAGTGATCATTTTCTGAGCCCCTGGAAAATTAAGTAGCAGGTACATGATACCAGTATTAATTCACTAAGATGACATCTCCACAAAGCTTGATTAGGTTTTTGATTATCAGGTTTGATTTCAGGGTTTTCTATAATAAATCAAGAATTCTACACATATAAACTCTTGATTTCTTTAAGACATCTGACATTTCTTATGATATGCTTGTGTAAAAGTGAAGAAATGTGAACTAGGCAGTAAGATTGTGAAACTGTGAATAAAGAATGGATTGATTGAGCATTAACCTGAAATTGTGGCTTCTGCAGAATGCCACAGGATAGTTTGTATCCTGATGTCAGAATATCACATTTCTACAGAACTGTTGGCTTACAGAAATACCTTCAAATTATTGTCTTAATAACAGTTTTAAATAATACTGTACTATTTGTCAGAAGCATAGCTCTTTTAACCAATATGCAAGGTTGCTATTAGTATTCCCATTGTATGGATGAGGAAGTGGAGGTAGTGGTTTTAAGCAATGTATCAATGTTATAAAGCTAATAAACAGCAGAGTTGCAATTCAAAACCTATTCTCTCTGACTTTATAATTCAATAAAGCCTTTGTGGGATCACTAGGGAATTTTGGCTCCATTTCATAGATGAATAAAAGGAGACATAGTGATTATAAAACTCATCTATGTTTACAGTTGGTAAAATCAAAATCAGAATTTGAATCCAGCATTTTGGGAAAATTTTCTAATATATTTTACTTGTCTTTACAATTTATTTCATTGAATTATAGTTGATTTACAATGTTGTATTAATTTCTACTATATAGCAAAGTGATTCAGTTTTATATATATACTTTTGTACTTAGTTATATATATAGGCTTCCCAGGTGGCTCAGTGGTTAAAGAATCTGTCTGCCAATGCAGGAAATGTAATAGACTCAGGTTCAATCCCTGGGTTGGGAAGATCCCTGCAACAGGAAGTGGCAACAACCCACTCCAGTATTCTTGCCTGGAAAATTCCATGGACAGAGAATTCTGGCGAGCTACAGTCAATGGGGTAGCAAAGAATCAGATGCTACTGACTCTCTCTCTCTATACACACACACACACACACACACACACACACACACACACACACACACACACGTATATAAGATGCTTACTCCTTGGAAGGAAAGTTATGACCAACCTAGATAGCATACTGAAAAGCAGAGACATTACTTTGTCAACAAAGGTCCATCTAGTCAAGGCTGTGGTTTTTCCAGTGGTCATGTATGGATGTGAGAGTTGGGCTATAAAGAAAGCTGAGCACAGAATTGATGCTTTCAAATTGTGGTGTTGGAGAAGACTCTTGAGAGTCCCTTGGACTGCAAGGAGATCCAACCAGTCCATCTTAGAGGAGATAAGTCCTGGATGTTCATTGGTAGGACTGATGTTGAAGAAGAAACTCCAATAGTTTGGCCACCTGATGCAAAGAGCTGACTCATTTGAAAAGACCCTGATTCTGGGAAAGATTGAGGGCAGGAGGAGGAGGTGACAGAGGATGAGATGGTTGGATGGCATCACTGACTCAATGGACATGGATTTCAGTGAACTGTGGAATTGGTGATAGACAGGGAGGCCTGGCATGCTGTGGTTCATGGGGTCGCAAAGAGTCGGACATGACTGAGTAACTGAACTGAACTGATACATACACACACACACACATATATACACATATGTATACTTTTCAAACATTCATTTCCGTTATGGTTTATTGCAGAATATTGAATATATTTTTCTGTGCTATAGAAAAAGCCTTGTTTTTTTATCCATCCTATATAAAACAGCTTGCATCAAATCCAGCATTTTTAATATATTTGGATATCTCTTTAATTTCTAAATTAATAGGCATTAGTCAATTCTTATATCTGTATCTTCATTTGCTGCAATTCATTCTTTAAAAAAAATAATTTACTTATTTAAATTGTACTTTACAATAATTACTTTACAATATTGTGGTGGTTTTTCCCATACATTGACATGAATCAGCCACTGGTGTATGTGTGTCCCGCATCCCAAACCACCCTCTCACCTCTCTCCCCATCCCATCTCTCTGGTTATCCCACTGCACTGGCTTTGAATGTCCTGTTTCATTCATTGAATTTGGACTGGTCATCTAAAGCACATATCATAATAAATATGTTTCAATGCTATTCTCTCAAATCATCCTACCCTCACCTTCTCCCACAGAGTCCAAAAATCTGTTCTTTATATCTGTGTCTCTTTTGCTGTCTCATGTATGGGGTCATCATTACAATCTTTCTAAATTCCATACATATGCGTTAATATACTATATTGGTGTTTTTCTTTCTGACTTACTTCATTATGTATAATAGGCTCTGGTTTCATCCATCTCATTAGAACTGATTCATATGTGTACTTTTAAATAGCTGAATAATATTCCATTGTGTATATGTACCACAACTTTCTTATCCATTCATCTGCCAATGAACATCTAGGTTGCTTCTATGTCCCAGCTATTGTAAACAGTGCTGTGATGAACATTGGGGTACACATGTCTCTTTCAATTCTGGTTTCCTTAGTGTGTATGCCCAGCAGTGGGATTGCTGAGTCGTATGGCAGTTCTTGACTTCCTACTTTTGCATTCTAGTCCCTTATAATGAAAAGGACATCTTTTGGGGTGTTAGTTCTAGAAGGTCTTGTGGGTCTTCATAGAACCATTCAACTTTAGCTTCTTCAGCATTATTGGTCGGGACAGAGACTTAGATTACTGTGATATTGAATGGTTTTCCTTGAAAACAAACAGATCCTTCTGTCGTTTTTGAGATTGCATCCAAGTACTGCATTTCAGACTCTTTTGTTGACTTGATGGCTACTCCATTTCTTCTAAGGAATCCTTGCCCACAGCAGTAGATATAATGGTCATCTGAGTTAAATTAACCCATTCCAGTCCATTTTAGTTTGCTGATTCCTAAAATGTCAATGTTCACTCTTTTCATCTCCTGTTTGACCACTTCCAATGTGCCTTGATTCATGGATCTAACATTCCAGGTTCCTATGCAATATTGCTGTTTACAGTATCAGACTTTACTTCTATCACCAGTCACACCCACAACTGGAATTTGTTTTTGCTTTTGACTCCATCTCTTCATTCTTTCTGGAGTTGTTTCTCCACTGAACTCCAGTAGCACATTGGGCACCTATTGACCTGGGGAGTTCATCTTTCAGTGTCCTACCTTTTTGCTTTTTCATACTGTTCATGGGGTTCTCAAGGCAAGAATACTGAAGTAGTTTGCTCTTACTTTATCCAGTGGACCACGTTTTATCAAAACTTGCCACCATGACCCATCTGTCTTGGGTGGCTCTACATGGCATGGCTCATGGTTTCATTGAGTTAGATAAGGCTGTGGTCCGTGTGACCAGATTAAGGTACAGAATACAGCAGGGCAAAGGCTAATAGAGTTTTGCCGACAGAATGCACTGGCCATAGCAAACACCCTCTTCCAACAACACAAGACAAGACTCGACACATGGACATCACCAGATGGTCAATACCAAAATCAGATTGATTATATTCTTTACAGCCAGTGATGGAGAAGCTCTATACAGTCAGCAAAAACAAGACCGAGAGCTGAATGTGGCTCAGATCATGAACTCCTTATTGCCAAATTCAGACTTAAGTTGTAGAAAGTAGGGAAAACTACTAGATCATTCAGTTATGACCTAATCATATCCCTTAAGATTAAACAGTGGAAGTGACAAATAGATTCAAGGAATTAGATCTGATAGACAGAGGGCCTGAAGAACTATGGATGGAGTTTCATGACGCTGTACAGGAGGCAGTGATCAAGACCATCCCCAAGAAAAAGAAATGCAAAAAGGTAAAATGGTTGTTTGACAAGGCCTCACAAATAGCTGTGAAAAGAAGAGAAGCAAAAGGCAAAAGAGAAAAGGAAAGATATACCCATTTCAATGCAGAGTTCCAAAGATCAGCAGGCAGAGATAAGAAAGCCTTCCTCAGTGATCAATGCAAAGAATTTGAGGAAAACAATAGAATGGGAAAGACTAGAGATCTCTTCAAGAAAATTAGAGATACCAAGGAATATTTCATGCAAAGATGAGCACAATAAAGGACAGAAATGGTATGGATTTAACAGAAGCAGAAGATGTTAAGAAGAGGTGGCAAGAATACATAGAAGAACTAAACAAAAAGATCTTCACGACCCAAGTAATCACAATGGTGTGATCACTCACCTAAAGCCAGAGAAGTCAAGTGGGCCTTAGGAAGCATCACTACAAACAAAGCTAGTGGAGGTGATAGAATTCCAGTTGAGCTATTTTAAATCCTAAAAGATAATGCTGAGAAAGTGCTGCACTCAATATGCCAGCAAATGTGGAAAATTCAGAAGTGGCCACAGGATTAAAAAAGGTCAGTTTTCATTCCAATCCCAAAGAAAGGCAATGCCAAAGAATGCTCAAACTACTGCACAAATGTACTCCTTTCACATGCTAGTAAGTTCAGTTCAGTTCAGTCACTCAGTTGTGTCCGACTCTTCGCAACCCCATGAACTGCAGCACGCCAGGCCTCCCTGTCAAAGTAATGCTCAAAATTCTCCAAGCCAGTCTTCAACAGTACATGAACCATGAAATTCCAGATGTTCAAGCTGGTTTTAGAAAAGGCAGAGGAACCAGAGATCAAATTGCCAACATACACTGGACCATCAAAAAAGCGAGAGAGTTCCAGAAAAACATCTACTTCTGCTTTATTGACTATGCCAAAGCCTTTGACTGTGTGGATCACAATAAACTGTGGAAAGTTCTGAAAGAGATGGGAATATCAGACCACCTGAGCTATCTATATGCAGGTCAAGAAGCAACAGTTAGAACTGGACATGGAACAACAGACTGGTTTCAAATAGGAAAAGGAGTACGTCAAGGCTGTATATTGTCACCCTGCTTATTTAACTTATATCCAGAGTACATTATGAGAAAAGCTGGGCTGGATGAAGCAGAAGCTGGAATCAAGAATCCTGGGAGAAGTATCAATAACCTCAGATATGCAGATGACACCACACTTCTTGCAGACAATGAAGAAGAACTAAAGAGCCTCTTGATAAAAGTGAAAGAGGAGAGTGAAAAAAGTTGGCTTAACACTCATCATTCAGAAAACTAAGATCATGGGATCCGGTCCCATCACTTCATGGCCAACAGATGGGGAAACAATAGAAACAATGAGAAACTTTATTTTTCTGGGCTCCCAAATCACTGCAGATGGTGACTGCAGCCATGAAATTAAAAGACGCTTACTCCTTGGAAGAAAAGTTATGACCAACCTAGACAGCATATTAAAAAGCAGAGACATGACTTTGCCAACACAGGTCTGTCTAGTCACAGCTATGGTTTTTCCAGTAATCATGTATGGATGTGAGAATTGGACTGTAAAAGAAGCTGAGTGCTGAAGAATTGATGCTTTTGAACTGTGGTGCTGGAGAAGACACTTGAGAGTCCCTTAGTCTGCAAGGAGATCCAACCAGTCCATCCGAAAGGAAATCAGTCCTGAATATTCATTGGAAGGATTGATGTTGAAGCTAAAACTCTAATCCTCTGGCCACCTGATGTAAAGAACTGACTCATTGGAAAAGACCCCGATTTGGGGAAAGACTGAAGGTGGGTGGAGAAAGGGACAACAGAGGAAGAGATGGTTGCATGGCATCACCAGCTCAATGGACATGAGTTTGAATAAACGCCAGGAGTTGGTGATGGACAAAGAGGCCTGCGCGCTGCAGTTCAAAGGGTTGCAAAGAGTTGGACATAACTGAGTGACTGACCTGTACTGAACTGATGGCATTCTAGTTCCAGTTTTTTAAGGAATCTCTACACTGTTCTCCATAGTGGCTGTACTAGTTTGCACTCCCACCAACAGTGTAAGAGTGTTGCTCCTTCTCCACACCCTCTCCAGCATTTCTTGTTTGTAGAGTTTTGGGTAGCAGCCATTCTGACTGACATAATGGCACCTCATTGTGGTTTTGATATGCATTTCCTTGATAATGAGTGATGTTGAGCATCTTTTCATGGGTTTGTTAGCCGTCTGTATGTCTTCTTTGGAGAAATGTCTGTTTAGGTCTTTGGCACATTTTTTTGATTGGGTCGTTTGTTTTTCTGGTATTGAGCTGCTTGTGCTTCTTTTATATTTTTGAGATTAATTTTTTGTCAGTTGCTTCATTTGCTTTTATTTTCTCCCATTCTGAAGGTTGTTTTTTATTTATTTTTTTACCTTGCTTATAGCTTCCTTCGTTGTGCAAAAGCCTTTAAGTTTAATTAGGTTCCATTTGTTTATTTTTGCTTTATTCCCATTACTCTTGGAGGTGGGTCATAGAGAATCCTGCTGTGATTTATGTTGGAGAGTGTTTTGCCTATGTTTTCCTCTAGGAGTTTTATAGTTCCTGGTCTTACACTTAGATCTTTAATCCATTTTGAGTTTATTTTTGTGTATAGTGTTAGAAAGTGTTCTAACTTCATTTTTTTTCCGAGTAGTTGACCAGTTTTCCCAGCATCACTTGTTAAAGAGATTAATTTTTCTCCATCGTATATTTTTGTCTCATTTGTCAAAGATAAGGTGTCCATAGGTGCATAGATTTATCTCTGGGCTTTCTCTTTTGTTCCACTGGTCTATATTTCTGTCTTTGTGCCAGTACCATACTGTCTTGATGGCTGTAGCCTTGCAGTATAGTCTGAAGTCAGTCAGGTTGATTCCTTCAGTTCCATTCTTCTTTGTCAAGACTGCTTTGGCTATTCGAGATTTTTTGTATATCCATACAAATTGTGAAATTATTTGTTCTAGTTCTGTGAAAAATACAGTTGGTAGCTTGATAGGGGTTGCATTGAATTTGTAGATTGCTTTGGTTAGTATACTCATTTTCACTATATTGATCCTTCTGATCTATGAACATGTTATATTTCTCCATCTATTTGTGACATCTTTGATTTCTTTCATCAGTGTTTTATAGTTTCTATATATAGGTCTTTCGTTTCTTTAGGCAGATTTATTCATACATATTTTATTCTTTTTGTGGCAATGGTGAATGTGATTTTTTCCTTAATTTCTCTTTCTGTTTTCTCATTTAGTGTATAGGAATGCAAGGGATTTTTGTGTATTAATTTTATATCCTGCAACTTTACTATATTAATTGATTAGCTAAAGTAATTTTCTAGTGGAGTCTTTAGCGTTTTCTATGTAGAGGATCATGTCGTCTGCAAACATTGAGAGATTTACTTCTTTTCCAATCGGGATTCCTTTTATTTCTTTTTCTCTTCTGATTGCTGTGGCTAAAACTTCCAAAACTATGTTGACTAGTAGTGGTAAGAGTGAGCACCTTGTCTTTTTCTTTACTTTAGGGGAAATGATTTCAATTTTTCAATTTCAGTGAATTTTCAATTCATTCTTTAAAAAACTTTTTTTATTGGAGTGTAGCTGATTCTAAATCCTCATCAGATAAGAACAAGCTGAATGATAGGCTGAAAAGTTGTAAAGAGTTAATAACAATTGGGCTAAAATTAATATATTTTCTTTAGGTTAAAAATCAGTTGAGCAAATATATAAAAGTCAACATCTGACTCACCAATAGTTTCTATGAAGAAAACTAAGGCTGTGTGTGGCCTTAGTGTGTGGCCCCTTGACTAGTAGCATCGGCATCACTTGCAAATTGCCTGAAACTGCAAATTGCAAAACATTGTGCATCACCTCAGACCAACTGAATCAGAAACTTAGGGTGGGCAATGAGGGTTGAAGGAGGGTGTTTTAGCAAGCCCTCTGAAAGATTTGGATGCATATCCAATTTTGAGAGCCACTAAAGCTAAGGAGTTTAGTTGAAAAATAGTCATAGAAAAGGAAAGTGAGAAAAACAACAGACTTCTTGGCTGAAGTTGAAGGAACACAATCCTGACGTTTACTTGTGGGAGGGACTAAGGATGCTCAAGGCTGTGCAAGGTGTACAGTCTTTACATATTTCACCTGAGAGAGGATTTAGGTTACAATGACATCACAAAACTTAGCAAGTGATTGTATTTTTGAGCAAAATTACAGGAGTCTTCCAGTGACTTGTTATTTCAAATGTGGTCCATGGACCAGCATCAGCCTACTCAGGAGTTGTTAGACATGCAGAATTTCAGATTCCATCTCACAGTGATTTGCCTTATACTACAATTTGGAAGGAGTGCTCTGGCTGAGCATCTTTGTGTTATATGAGAGGAAACTGAAGTTAAGGACTTTGCCAAGAGTCATGGAACTGAATAGATACAGTCTGAAATTCATTGAGAAAGGGTCTAAAAATTAACTTTTTCTTTAAAGAAAATCTCTTGTTCCAGGTTGCCTATATCCTCTTACTCTGGGGAGTCATAAATTACCAATCATAGTCATAAAATTACTAAGTGCCTTATTGGCAGGAGTTGGTAGGGTGAGGATTCCTGTGTTGATTAGATGTTGGACTAGAATTGTTTCCACTTTTAAATATCTTGACAATAATTACCTTTGGGATGGGGGTAAGGGTGAAAAACTGAAATAACTCATTTATTATTATTTTAAAAAATTATTTATTATTTTTGGCTGTCTTTTATGCTGTCTTTGTTGCTGTGTGGGCTTTTCTCTAGTTGTGGCGAGGGGGCTACTCTTTCTTGTGGGCTTCTCTGTGGTAGCTTCTCTTGTGGAGCATGGGCTCTAGGGTGCATGGACTTCAGTTGTTCTGGTGCACAGACATATGGGATCTTCCCAGATCAGGGACTGAACCCATATCTCCTGCATGGTTCAGTTCTTTACCACTGAGCCACTGGGGAAGCCCTATTATTATTAAGGGTAAGTGAGTTGCAGATATGGAGTCCTGGAGATTGGTTGAGAAGGAGAACCTAGTTCTTCCCTAGAGAGCCATCTTTTCAAGTTGTATTTTTACATTCCTTCCACAAAGACTTTCTGGAGGAGCCTTGTGACCGTCTTGCCCAGTCCTGTTCATAAAGATACTTTGTCTATCCACACTCCTATAGGAAGCAAGTCCTGATGATAAGCTGGAGTTGTGAACAGTCTAGGTCTGGTCCTCTACCAGTTCTGCAGCTTGATGTTCCTTTCTCCAATCTGCTCCTGGAATTCCCTTTCCTTAATCTCTAGCTTGTACCCTCACTATGGACCTAAAGTTTATAAGTGTCTCACAATTGATAAAGGTCGGGAAGGACAAAAGACACATTAGCTTTTTTCTGAGCAGCCAGGCATTTGCCTTGTCCATAGGGGTCTGAATGAAGCCAGGTGAATTGAGGCCAATGTGGTATTTGTCTGGAGGACCAGTGGTTGGTATTTTTAAAGTGTTAAAAGAACTTAAATCAAATTCCTGTAATTTTAGGCAGGTGGAAAAGCTTTAATGCAGAGGTGGTGAAAAAAAAAGTGCCCTGAGCAGGATCTCAGGAGGTGAGGCTTCTATTGATTTTATTCCCAGTTCTTAAGCCCCTAGCTGTAAAACCTTGGGCAAATGCATCCTCATTCTGGATTTTAACTGAGCACTCCTCAAGGGATCCTTGTTAATCAGCTTTGTTTCCCATCTCCAGTACAGAGCCTGACTCACAGCAAAGCTCAATAAAATGCTGTCAAATAAAATAGGACTTTGTCTTATTTATAAAATGAGATCGTAGGATTAAAACAAGACAATTAGCAAGGAATAGTCTAGTCTTGACATCATCTGACTTCATGGCCTTAAATTCTAATTTTTAAAAGCATCAAGAAGCTGAGATAGGATTTAGGTTACAATGACATCACAAAACTTAGCAAGTGATTGTATTTTTTGAGCAAAATTACAGGAGTCTTCCAGTGACTTGTTATTTCAAATGTGGTCCATGGACCAGCATCAGCCTACTCAGGAGTTGTTAGACATGCAGAATTTCAGATTCCATCTCACAGTGATTTGCCTTATACTACAATTTGGAAGGAGTGCTCTGGCTGAGCATCTTTGTGTTATATGAGAGGAACAAAATCACAGTGGATGGTGACTGCAGCCATGGAATTAAAAGACATTTGCTCCTTGGAAGAAAAGCTATGACAAACCTAGACAGCATATTAAAAATCAGAGACATCATTTTGCCAACAAAGGTCCATACAGTCAAAACTATGGTTTTTCCAGTGGTCATGTATCAGTGTGAGAGTTGGGCTGTAAACAAGGCTGAGCCAAAGAATTGATGCTTTCAAACTGCGGTGGAGAAGAAGACTCTTGAGAGTCCCTTGGACAGCAACGAGATCAAACTAATCAATCCTAAAGGAAATCAGTCCTGAATATTCATTGGAAGGACTGATGCTAAAGCTGAAGCTCCAGTATTTTGGCCACCTGATAGGAAGAGCTGACTTATTGGCAAAGACCTTGATGCTGGGAAAAATTGAGGGCAGGAGGAGAAAGGAGCAAGAGAGGATGAGATGGTTGGATGGCACCACCTATTCAATGGGCATGAGTTTGAGCAAACTCCAGGCGATAGTGAAGGATAGGGAAGTCTTGGTGTGCTGCTGGTCATGGGGTTTTAAAGTCAGACATGACTGAGAGACTGAATAACAGGTGCTATCTGAATGCTAAGACACTTCATTTTTGTCTCACTTTTTGCGACCCTATGGACCATAGCTCACCAGGCTCCTCTGTCCATGGGATTCTTCAGGCAGGGATACTGGAGTGGACCCAGGGATCAAAACTGCATCTCTTAAATCTGCATTGGGAGGCAGATTCTTTACCACTGGCGCCACCTAGGAGGCCCAGGTGTATCTACAAAAACTTTTGCCTATTTTATCTCAATAAAATAAAAACCCCTGAGATCTAGGTTTCATTGCTTACATTTGAAGGAAGAAACTGAAGCTAGACACAGGGGTTAATAAAGTCACAGAGCCTGGGTTTAAGTCTAAATCACCTAATTGTAAATCAACTGTTTTTCCCACCCACCCTATGTCCTGTCCTGGCATTTTAAGAACTGTATTTTTTCCTGTGTCTTTGGTCACATCTCTCTCTAGCATTTGCTCTCCTTCTGCAGCATGGCATTGTAACATAGGTGGCTGTGGAACTGTAGATGAGAGGAATCAGCTTATGTGAAGACTAGAACAGCCAGCACATCTAGCAGTAGAAATAAAAATGACATTTTGAAAATGTCTGGTATTCCAGTCATCAGCTATACCAGTGACTATGTAAGAGGGTCCAATCTCCTGTCTCAAGAGCATGGAGAGCCCATTTCAAAGAATTGCCTGCAGAAAGAACCAGACTCATGCATTCTGCTCTTTTCTGTGTCTGCCTTGAGTTTCTTGAGGGAGTTTAATGTTAACACTGGTATCAACTTCATTGAAATGCCACATTAAATAAGTCAAATGTAAGTGAATCCGAATTCAGAGAGAGCACAGGAAAGCCCAGTTTTAAACATTCTATCAGAGTTCTTTGGGTAAAGGCTCAATTACATTAAATTAAGCAGCCAGCTAGCAAGGCTAAAAGAGTTAGTAGGCAAATACAATGTGCTCTTTTACAATAGCTCCGAGAACTATAGGTCAGCTTCTACTTCTGTTGGGAAAATAACATTAGGGGAACAGTTGTAAAGGGCCTATCATTGTCTTGATAAGTTGATACTGAAACTGGTAATCAGTGAAATTGGAGGCATCTTATTTCCTGTTTGAATAGAAGTGAGGTAGAGACACAAAGAGAGAGTCCATCTCAATTTGTCCTAGTATTTCCTGATTCAGATCTCTCAAGCCTGTATCTCTTACTTAGTCATACCTCAGGTGTAGCTTCCAGGGAAAGTCAATGATACAGGGCAGATAAGAAGTAATTATAGGAGATTGGATTAGCTGATTTCTCCTTTATAAACGCAGGCACACACAATAGAAGTTCTTACTGCATAAACAAATGGAAAAATCTTTAAGTGGATTCCTGAAACATATCTTTTAGACTAGTGAAATTTTCTTTGCGGTGCAGTTTCAATTACTAAACCCACAAATACTCTGCTGTATAAGAGTTTCTAGAACAGAAAAGCATTCAGAATCATGTTAAATTCTTGGTTTTGGACAGGATAGGAAAAACATCACCCTGCACTGTTTAAGGCATCTGGATATACAAGTACTCAATTACAAAGGCGTTTTGGTCCACAGCTCGCTGGACACAGTTAGGAACCAGTCTTGGGTGCCTTTCCCATGACTATTTGTGATGCCTCTCTCTAGAGAACAAGTGTTTCCGTGGTTAGACAGACAAGGACGCTGCAGTTAATTGTTTCTTTCTTACACCAGAAGCCACTATTGTCTCTGTTCTACTGAGTAAAGGCCGTATGTACTCTCTCATTAATTTTTTTCCCCCAGATTTCTTACTTACTGCAAAGGCAGTACTGCTCCCAAATTAATGGCAGAGAATGTACCCAGGTATCTGGGGGTTTGCAAGTTTGTTTCTCAAATCCATGAATTAGGCAGTCATGATATACAGGCACAAGTGACATCCGAGAGTATTTTAACCCTCTATCTTCCAAAGTTATGGTCAAATATGCCCCAAAGTGGTTATCATTTACTTTTGCTGGAATGTCCTCTTCCCTATAACTTTATGTTCTGAATTTAATATCACACTATTATGTTTCAAAGAGGATGTGCTGTACATACTGTTGAATAGTTGTGAATATCATTGTACAACTTATGATGAGACAATCTTTTACCCTCCCGCCCACCCCACTGGCAAGACCTCATATACTACCCAGCTGCTTAGTAAACTTGGTGATTCTTCCTGCTCGGCATTCTCAAATACTCAACGTGTCATATTCTTTGGTTAAAAGCAATTCTAAAACTAATGATTTCTCAGTTAACAAATGACTTTTGCATATAAGTATTTCTTTGATCTTTACAGCAATCTTGAAGGTGGACTGGCCAAGTCTAATCAATTTTCCATGAAAAAATGTTAGTATTTATTATGAACATCAGGACATATGCTTATCTGATAATAACCACTTTAGTTTGAAGGTGTATTTAAATTCTGACTTTATCACTCAAAGGTAATGTAGGCAATGTAATCCTTTGGTTTAAGTAACTGGAGAAATCCTCTTTCTTTATTTATCTCCAGATTCAAATTACATTTAATTTCATTGGAGGATAATTTTCTAGCCACTAGAAACCTTCATAGCTGACGAAAAACGATTTTATGTTACTTCAAAGGATAAGAAATATTTTTATGTAACTGGTGGTCATTTGGATTTTCCTTTTGTGATGCATTTCTTCAGGACATTAGCCACTGCTTTCTACTGTATTGTCTAGATTTTCTTTTGTTTTTCTAATTAAATTTATAATTTCCTAATACCTGAAATCAATATAATGTTATACATCAATTATGTCTCAATAAAAGATTTGTAGTTTCCTTATAACACTCAGTAAAATCTGTTATAAAATATGTATGTATTAATTCATTTAAAATAACAATGATAAGCCCATACACATTAACATAATTAATACATTTAATGAAAAATACTTATATTTTTAAGAACAAAAATCAACATAAAGAATAACATTGTTTTCCTCTTCTTTTTTTTTTTTTTGCAAATCTCTTTAATGTCTGGCTCAATGGAAGATAACTAAATTGCATACTTCTTTATTCAATTTGTTGTGATTTTTAAAATTTGCTTGATATTCAGTGGTATGGAGTACTAGCAGTTAAGTCATTATCCATGTGATAGTTAATCACCTTGTTTCTTGTTTTTTTTTTTGCCACCATAAAATGTTGCAATAAACATCCTTGTATGTTTAAAATAAATGACCAGATAAAAACTTTTTCAGTATTAACATTTATTAAGAGTCTAACATAAGTCAGGTCTTTTATATAGGTTATTTTGTTTGACCCCATAATATACCATAAAAAGCTAGGCTCAGAGAGTTAGAGTTAATTACTCAGTTATGATGTAAGGCTTAGTGGTAAAGAATCAGCCTGCCAAGCAGGACATATGGGTTTGATCCCTCTGTCAGGAAGATCTTCCAGAGATGGAAATGGCAACTCACTCTAGTACTTTTGCCTGGGAAGCCCCATAAGCCCCATGGACAGAGGAGCCTGGCAAGCTATAGTCCATTGGGTCGCAGTGTTGGCCATGACTGAGTGACTAAACAACAACAAATGATTTAAATTATAGATCAGGAAGATAGAAGCAGAACTGCTGGTTCCCACCTTTGCTGTCTGCATCAAGAAGATAGGATCCAGCTAGGCATGTCCACCCAATAGCAGCTGCTTTCCCGAACAATGGCATTCTGTCCTCTGTGGGAGGCCATTGGCTGCTGGATCCACGTTCACTTAGCCTGAACACTTTCCCTGTAAGATGTCAGGAGCAGGTGGTATTGGGCTGTACCATCCTGTGATGGAGATGGAGAAATTGTTCATTCCTTAATCCTAAATACACAGGGATCTTTACTCCATGGATCTATGGTGGTATGCTAAGGTCTCAGCATATACTGACTACTGCTGAGAAATTCAAACTGCTCTGTGCTTTATACAAATCAAAATGACATTCTTTTGAGGTTGGGAAGGGAGCAAGCTTTTCTCTTTCATGAATGATGAAGTCAGCTGATAGAGACATTATGCAAAATGCTCAAGATCACACAAGTCATGTGCACTATCTATGTGGGTAAGAAGGTGTGTGAAATCAAAAGTGCCACTAATGTTCCTGGGGCCATTCCTTTTATCTGCCTTGGTTTTTGTGGAATCGAGCATGTTCCTGAAAATAGACTTTCATGTTCTGAGAGGTCTTGAAATGCAGATTTGATTAAGACTCTACTTTCATACTATTAAGAACTCTCCTGGAATTCTTTCAGGTAAAACTTTTGTTTGGATAGTTTTATGTTGTTTGTATCCTTCAAATAGGATATAAAGAAATTTATGAGAGATGCATATATATTGTTGAAACTATTCAAATGAGAACAAACCTGACCAACAAATCAAGTAAAAGAGCAAGATTTTCTTCTTTCTACCTACCTGCTTCATGCCGTCTTTGCTTCCTGACTATTTCCCCGAAAGCTATGATGTAAGGCTGATCAAGGTAAGTGTCCACATGGGGTTAGGGAGGCAGGTGGTCGGTGACTAAGGCTGCCTAGTGTGAATTGTCAGAGTCTGCATGGATTGACAAAGGATGTCCCATGGGGTGGGTGATGACAGTGGTCCACACTGAAGTGCGGGAGCCTGGGTGAGGAGATGTTTTGATACAAGAGAGATTAGAATGATAAATATAATAAGGATAACATTTAAGTTCACTGGTCAATACGATAAGGACAGCTGTAACTAGTTTTCTCATTATTGGAGGATGGAATTAAAAGAAATAAAAACACATAAAACTAGAATACACTCTGTGATATTGAATTTCACCCATATGGATATGGCTCTGGGAGAAATGACATCCTAAAACAAGGAACATATTTACTGCCCAGATCTCAGTTTCTTAGATACACTCATTCACTAATAGGAACCAGGACACCTTGAGAAAATAATAGGTCTTAAGTTTGGGACTGGGAAAGCAAAGGATTACCCTGGAACACCTTCTTGTACCAGAAAGTGTACATCTTCTTAAACTAGAAAGTGCTCAAAGAATGCTGAGTACACAGCAAAAGGACACAGATGCCAGCTTGAAGGACTCTTATGGGCCAAATCTAGATAATTTGAGCTTGAAAATGATCAGTACACATACAAATAACATTTATAAATGAATAGGGAAAAGTGAACTGTTCCTCATAAAAGTAGAAGAAATGATTAAATTAGAAAAATTATCATTTGTCAATCATCCGTGGATACTAAGATCATTGGCTAAAAGTTTGGTAAAGAATGGAGTATTTACTTTATCTCAGAGTCTGACTGCCACTCAGTTACCTCAGTTATGTCCAACTCTTTGCAACCCCATCAACCATAGCCTTCCAGACTCCTCTGTTCCATGGGATTTCTGAAGGCAAGAATATAGGAGTGGGTTTCCATGCCCTCCTCCAGGGGATCTTCCCAACCAAGGTCTTGAACCCAGAATGGAGTAACTCAAAATATATACCACCTGGTAAGATGCAAAAAAGAAAGAAAGAAAGAAAGAAAAAGCAATTAGTTTAGCTTCTGTTACACTGAAGACATAGTTTAAAAAAATCAATCTAATCATAAAGAAATATCAGAGGAACCTAACTTGGTGGACATTCTAAGTGGCCTGTATTCTTTACAAGTGCCAAGGTTAGGGAAATCAAAGAAGAGATGAGGAACTGTCTGAAACTGAAAGAGACTAAAGAAATATATCAGTAATGCATAATGGTGGATATTCCTTTGTTACTGAAGATGTCATGGGAGCAGTTGGTGAAATTCAAGGAGAAACTGGATTTGATGATCATGATGTCTCAGTGTAGTTTCCTGACTTTGAATTTTTTTTTTTTTGAGATTATAAAGGAGAATGTCTCTGTAGGAATTACCTACTAAAATATTTAAAACTGATGAGGAATAATCATATTGGTAAACATAATCTCAGTTGGCCCAGAAGGAAATTTTTTTTTCCTATGTGCTTGCAAATGGTCAATAGTTTAAAAATATTTCAAGCAAAAAACTTAAATGACAGGGCCATGTCTTTTTAAAAACTGTACTCAGAATGGACTCGATTTACCTCTGTGTTCCAGTGGTCAACACAGCAAGGCAAATAATTTTGGGAAGGAGAATGATCTGTTATGAGCAACAAAGTTTGGCTTTATACTGGTAATGAGGAACCTAAGCCACCCCATTTTGTTAAAAAGACTCCATTTTAGAATTCTGAGGAAAGAGTCTTTGGAAATCCCCTGACCTCACCCTACCACCTGCGAGCCAATCAGATCCCAGATGAGGATCTCCTGACTTTATGTCCAGGAACTTATGATCTGCCCAGGAAATTCGAATTAAGCCTGGGAAATAGGAACCGATCAGAACCGAACACCTAACCCTTCCACAAAAGGTAACATTTTTCGTGGGAGAATACTCTAAGCAATGAAACCCAGAGTTCAGAGCCCCTCTCCTTATCCACCGCATCGGATGGTGGGAGCCCCAGCTCGAGCTTGGTAATAAAAACTCCTTGCTTTTGCATCTGATGCTGGCTCCCTGGTGGTCATTGGGAGACTTCACGACTTGGGCATAACAGTAACACCTGCTGCTGCTGCTAAGTCGCTTCAGTCGTGTCTGACTCTGTGCGACCCCATAGACGGCAGCCCACCAGGCTCTGCCGTCCCTGAGATTCTCCAGGCAAGAACAGTGGAGTGGGTCACAGTAACACCTAACTAGTTACAATTCTTCCACACGATTACCTGATGACTTGATTCCTGCCAATTTTAATCATATTCTGAAGTAAGTAAGTCTAAGATAAACATTTTTCTAGCTGGTAAAGCCATCACTCCTACATATCCCATCATGCCCAGTGGTTTTGTTTCTTTTTGGTTGGAAGAAATGTGTCAGGTATGTGAAAGGCACGTTTAGTTATGAAAAAAACTCTTGGCACTTCTATTCTTAGATAATAAACATTTCTGATCTAAAGAGACAGTATGCCCTGGGACTTCCCTGTTGGTCCGCTGGTTGAGACTCTGCACTTGCACTGCAGGGGCCCGGGTTCTATCCCTCATCAGGGAACTAAGATCCCACAAGCCATGCAGTGTAGCAAAAAATTAAAAATTAAAGACACCATGTGCCTTGACTTTTACACTTGGGGAACTGAATAATTGTGGATAATTATGAAGTTATAATTACATACGGAGAATTGGTTGCACTACACAAATATTAAGCTTTTTCATGTCAAACACAGACATATCTAATTAACAATAAGAACTGTATTTTATTGAATAGCTATTATTTCCACATTAAGCTCCAATTCTAGACCAGCTGCACAAAGCAAGTGTAAATTTCTGCTCTCTTCATAGCTGAGGAAGTTGAGAGTCAGAAAGGTTAAGCCTCCCCTCTAGATATGTGGATAGTATGCAGTGGAGTTGGGATTAAACTGGCAGCCTCTAAGTGTGAGTGGTAGTCTCTCAGTCGTGTCTAACTCCTTCTGACTCACCAGGCTCATTTGTCCATGGGATTCTCCAGGCAAGAATACTGCAGCGGGTTGCCATTCCCTTCTCCAGGGGTTTTCCCAACCCAGGGATCGAACCCATGTCTCCCACATTGCAAGCAGATTCTTTACCATCTGAATTACCAGGAAGCCCAAACCAGAAGCCTGTCTGGGTCCAAAGCCCATTCTCCTTCCACAGAATCTGTGGTTTCTATAATCAGTTTTATTTCACACACTCAAGGGAGATTAAGCTTTAAGTCAGATCCTGAGACTAGCCTGGAGAATCCCATGGACGGAGGAGCCTGGTAGGCTACAGTCCATGGGGTCGCAAAGAGTCGGACACGACTGAGCAACTTCACCTCACCTAAAATCTTTAAGCTCGATATTCGGGGTGAGATGTTGTTCTTAGTCCTCAGTGTTTGTGCTCAACAAATAAGATGCTTCAAGGACCCAAGCTCATTCCTGTTTTCAGAGTAGACACAGAGCTATCACATGAGTTTTTCTAGTGTGTGTGTGTGTGTGTTTTCCAAAGCATTTCAGAGTAGTGTGTGTGTCTTAAAACAGTTCTTCACGTGAAACCTCAAATTTGAAAGGACTGCTACTTACTGGTTACAATCCACATGTGAGTCTCTTGTCAGGTCCAGAGGCATGCGATTCATAGTGAGTGGTATTTCAACTCTAACTGAGAATATGGAACTCCCATGAGACTTACACAGCACTTGCTTTGTCAGGCGAACCTGTGTTCCAGGTAATCCTGCTCTCTATCCTAGGAGTTACAGAGAGAGTTGTCACTTTGGGTTTGGACTTAGACGAACTCCAATTTTAGCTCTAATCTGTGTTTAAGGAATAACATAAGCATGCATGCATATTGTCATCACTCTCATTCAGGGAAAAAAAGAATAATAAAGGAAAGGAAAAATAAGCAGAAAGGAGATTTGAGGTGGTTTGCTTTGATTCTGGCCCTGAATGTTTTTAAATTCCCTAGTTATTGGCTTTTTCACCTATAAAAATGCCAGTGATAATAATGTTTACCTTTTAGGACTTAACAGTGGTGGCAGGAGGAGGGAAGCCAAACCTCTGCCCCCTGCACAGTAAAAAATCCAGCTATAACTTTATAGTTAACCTGCATATATACATGGTTCTGCATCCACGGATTTAACCAACTTCAGATAGTATAGTACTATAGTATTTATTATTGGAACAAATCCGTGCATAAGTGAACCTGAGCAATTCAAACCCTTGTTGTTCAAGGGTCAACTATACTTAATGCATAGGGCAGTTCTTAGAGTTCAGCGGGTTAGTATCTATAAGGTATTTGCAGCAATGCTTGGCTCATGCGACTTCCTAGGTTGCCCTAGTAGTGAAGAGCCTGCGGCCAATGCAGGAGATGTAAGAGATCTGGGGTTTACTCCCTGTGTTTGGAAGATCCACTGGAGGAAGAATGGCAACCCACTCCATTATTCTTCTGGAGAATCCCATGGACAGAGGAGCCTGGCAGGCCATGGAGTCACAAAGAGTCGGACACAGCTGAAGTGACTTAGCCCAGAACTTGGCTCATAGAGAAGTTTTATGAATGTTTGCTATTTTCATCATTGAAATACTTAAAGGGATTGACACATAATGGACACATTATGGACAGAGGAGCCTGGCAGGCTACAGTCCATAGCATTGCAAACGGTTAGACACGACTGAGCAACTGAGCACACACACAGCAGGTGCTCATAGGTGACAATTTTCCTTTTAGTTCTTAAAACAATTAGAATGAGTATACAGAATTTTTATTTACTTTTGCTCCAAGGATCAGTGTATATTGCTATTAGTGATCACGTTACTACAGACGATAAGAAGTTACATGGGGCATTTGCTTTGGGATGTTGCCAGTGGTGATGTCATGTACTGTGATACACTGGGGAATTGCTCTTGCAAGCTATATTTGACACATGGATTGCTTTCATCTTGTTATTTTGTTTCTGTACAAATAATATTTATCCCTCAGGACAAGAAATCATCCATGTGGAATAAAGAACCCCTTCTCAAGGTAGGTGTACAATTATCTGAAATGTAAGGATTGACAAATGCTTGCTAGATTGAAAGTTCCATGGTGATTTGAGAGTTTGAAACATCTTTGTGATTGTGTTGACATTTCTTTCTCTCTCTCTCTCTCTCTTTTTTTTTTTTTTGGTTCCCAGGATTTCCTGGTATTAATATTTGGGCCAATTCTACAGCAGGGTGGTTTGAAGTCATGGTTACGCATAGCATCATTAAATTTTGGCTCTGTGAGTAACATTGCTGCTGCTGCTGCTAAGCCGCTTCAGTCATGTCCGACTCTGCGACCTCATAGACGGAAGCCCACCAGGTTCCTAGTTATCCTCTAATCTAGGGGTCAGCAAACAATGGCCCACAGGCCAAACCCAGCCTGCCACCTGTTTTCATATAGTGTGTGAGCCAAGAACAACTTTTATATTTTTGAAAGAAAAAACAAAAACAAAGAAGAATATGTCACAAATAATATCTGACTTGCAAAGCCTAAAAAATTCTATCTGACCCTTTACAAAAAAAGTTTGCTGACATCCCTGTTCTAACCCAACTCTCTCATTAAAAAAAAAAGAAAGAAAGAAAATTGAGGCCAAATGAAGGTGTGTGATTTTACTGAGGATAATTCAGCTCACTGGAGACAGACTCAGAGCTTGAGCCACCTATCCTGACTTTCAGCCTTTAACTCCAGCAACAGCCCTGCTTACTCAGTTAACTCTTTTTTCTCCCCAGGGTCTTTTACCTAACTAATAAGAATAATTTCAATTAAAATGATAACACTAGTATTTTAAACTTACATGATAACTCCTCTCAGAAGAGTTTAAAACATCTTCATCTGGACTGAACCAATTCTGCTACTATGAGAATTTCTTCTGGGTGATAAACTAGACCCCTTGGTAGCAACAGAAATTCTATGTTACATACGTAGGTTATTATATATCAGGATTAATTTAATAATGTATTCAAAAGGTGAGGAATAAACATATTTAACCTGTTTATAAGAAGCAATAAGATACTTAATAAAAGAATCATGTTATATCTTTAGGCTTTAATTGAATTACTAACACCCCAGACTAAAGGACCCTGGAGAAGGAAATGACAACCCGCTCCAGTATTCTTGCCTGAAAAATCCCATGGACAGAGGAGCCTGGTAGGCTACAGTCCATGAGATCACAAAGAGTCGGACAAGACTGAGCGACTAACACACACACGTATGTGAACAGACACACAGACTACTGGATTCAAAACTTCCATGTTAACTTACAGGTTTGAGCTTTGCTGGCTAAATGTGGAGACGGTGGTGGGGGTTTCAAAGGCTATTTGAGATATACTCAACATTTATGGGAAGTTTTCATGAAATTTTCATTTTAATTCAAACAATGGATATTTGGAAATTATGTGAAGCATGACAGGGAAACTGCATATTCCTGGATGGATTTTCCAAGCTTGTCAATTAAAAAAACAAAAACAAAAAACAAGGCTCTTGTGAGTTGAAGATAAATTTTTGGTGCATTTTTCCATAAGACAATTGGAATAAGACATACTTCAGAAAAGAATGCCCAGTAATTTATGGGTTGTCTCTTTATTTCAAGTTATTCTAATTCTGTAGAGGAATATTTGATTTTAATATGTACATCAATTACTTTTAAAATTTTACAAAAGAATTTCTAACTTATTTAGATTACATTACCCAATGAGTTTCTTAGCCAGTATTTTTAAGTCCAATTTTTGTCATAAAGGCATCTACTTATTTAAAAGTAAGTCAGGAATGGACTTGTGGACACAGAGAGAGAAGGAGAGGGTGGAACAATTTGAGACTAGCATTGACGTACTTGCATATTTTACGAGTATAAAATACATAGCCCAGTGGGAAGCTGCTGTATACCACCGGGAGCTCAGCTTGGTGCTCTGTGATGACCTAGTGGGTTGGGATCGGAAGGTGAGAGGGAGGCTTAGAGAGAGGGCATATATGTATATTTATAGCTGATTCATGTTTTTGTAGAGCAGAAACTAACATTGTAAAGCAATTATACTCCAATTAAAAACAAATTTAAAAAAGTAAGTCAGGAACTTTTCTTAAAATCAAAATTCCAGGCAGGGTGCATTCTCATTACAGCTGCTTTGATCAGCACTTACTCTTTGCAAATGATGGAAATAGAATGGGGTTGTAACTGGGTGACGTGCATCAGACTCGGAACGGAGATGCCCTTATTCGACTAGCAGACAGGTGCGTTTCCTGAAGTGTCTTTTTCAGGTACTTCTAGTATAAACATTTCTCAGATCAGCTGGTAGTTCCTAAGGAGCACTTTAACTACATGGGTTTAAAAAGCTTGCTCAAAAAACCGAGAAACATGCAAATTTGAGCACATAAAAAACACTCTTTAGATTTGATATATTTCTCAAAAGAGTGACTTGAACTGACAGTTACTTACATATTCCATATATACTTATATGTATGAATATCCTTAAATACTATTAAATATAGCACAAAAATATGGTTTTCTTAGGATTTCGGAATATCTTTAGCTGAATACATTAAAGCTATATGTTATACATATCTAATATGCTTTTTTTTTCTTGTTTTCCAAAATTTAATGGGGGAAAAAGCAATAGGCATGACTCTCCAACTTATTATAAAAATTCAGTGAGATGCATTGAACCAGACACAATATGCTCCAACCTATACTGCACAAAAATTACAATCAATATTATTTAGACATATGTGTTCAGAAACTGCAAAGGATATGATTAGTATGAGAGAAAATGACTACATATGTAATTGAGGAAATTTCTGGATATATTGCATGTCTTGGTCAAACCTAGGTTAGAAAGCTATTTAGAGCTGCCTGCTTCAGCCACAGACTGTTTCTTCCTCACATGATGCTAATCCCAGTGATTGTGCCTGTCTCTGTTATGTCTGGCAAACCAAATTGTAAGAAGTCAGCTCTGGCCAGGACCACCAGTGGAACACACATGGTAGAAAAAAATCCATTTTGCTAGGATGCCTTTTCCAGTCTCTTTATTAAGGCTCTCAAATTGCTGGAGATAAAATTAAAATTACAATGCCTGTGTATCTTTTCATATTTGCCAATTTTAATTTGGTGTTTGGAAAAATTAAAGCAAATGATTATTTTTGTATTGTTGAAACACATTTTTATTTTTTATTGTTTCTTCCCCCTTGGCATCGCATTTTTGGCTAATTATACTCCCCCGAGAGATGGAATACATCTCAAGGAGCTACTGGGTTGATGCTTCTAAAATTACACTTGGCATGATAAATATGATTCCCTATGAGACCTGCCACACAGGCTTTGCCCAGAGGAGAAAGTGCGGATCTTCAGGGCATACTGGTGTCTGTACAGTTGGAATCAAATGCCTAACTGGTGTTCGAGTCTCGCGTCCTTGTTTCAGAATAATCTTTCATCCCTACTTTTCTCCTGTCAATAGTCACATTTAAGGAATGATCTCTTCTGAGTTCTGGACAAGTTCTTACTGAGTTGGAAGTTTCCTTACATCAAAGCCCACTTTATAGCTATAAAAGCCAAGGCAAAATGTCTCATTTTCTCTGAAGCCAGTCTGCAGGGAAACTGCAATTCAGGATCAACCACCAAGGCCTAAAATGTGCCTTCTGAGTGTTGTTCTTCCTGAAGTTGTTGCAACCTAAGTCTGCTTCAGAGGGACAAGCATATTCACTCAGAACTGATTGCTTAATTTTATTTATTTAAGAATACAATTTTTAAATCAAATTAACATTTTAGAAATTAGTAACAACTCAACCAAATCCAAATAGGTCTTAATCCTTTAAGAGTGATTCTCTTCTGATTGACAGCACTCATGAGTTTTTGCCTTAACATTAGAGATCAATACAGAAGTACTGTCACTTAGAGCCCTTATAACAGATAACATGTCTTATTTCCAAAATAGTTCCATGAAGATTTCTTTAACTTCAGTTAAAGAAACTGAGAGACTAAACATTTAAATCTTAATGTCTCTATACATCTTATATACAATATTGCCATAATGAAAGCAGTCTTCTGTTGAAGGCTTCTCTAGTTTTCTCATTGATTTTCCATCCAGTATGATACTATGATTATGTATTACTTGGGGTTTCTCTTTATTATTCCCCTGGATATTAATTGTGCTATTTTAAAGCCTTTAATTCTATGGCGGGAACCTTAATCCCATGGCAGAGCCCTTGCCTATGTCTCACATTGTCACAGTATACTCCTTAATGAAGTCTAGGGGGTAAGGGCTTTTATTTAGGAAAATAACTACATGCTGAATTCATCATAAGTTGGAAAAACAGATCCTCTTTCATTCATTGAACAGACCACACATGTTTCCATAAGATGTAGTGCCATGTGGCCAAGGCTCTGTGTGAACAACTCTCTATTGTAAATCGGTAGGAGAATAACTGTGAACTTCTTTTCTAACCAAGAAAATTCAGAAGTGGCACATTGTAACTCAATTTGCAATATTTTCCCCAATATTTTCTTAAAGCTTCATGTATGGAAAGTGTCTTTGTTTTCACTCCATTTTGCATTTTGCCAAGAAAAAGTGACAAAACAGTACTTATCATCTTCCTTCAAAACATATGGCATGTGCCCACGGAATATTAAATGATCTTTTACAATGACAACAAATGTTGTGATATTTCATCTGAAACTCCCAGAATGTAAGGTTTCTTGAAGCAGGCAGGAAAAGCAAAAAGATGGTTCAGGGGGATTGGTTCGCTGGTAGAGATGGTGAGGAAAACATATGCTACTTGAAGTCTGAAGGAGTGCTGTGTATAGCTGCATGTATAAGCCAGGGTGGGAGAAAACACGAGTTGAAATAGCAGATCTTAAGTAAGCTTCTGTAGCCAGTCCAGTGTCCTCTGCTTTAAAAGAGATAAAAAATTAGAGTCTACATAATGAGGTTGTCTTTTTTCCTATTACCTCTCACTGTAGGCAGAACAATTTTCCAGCGATCCCAGGTTACAGAGAAGAGGGCTTCCCACCCTTCCTCTTTCTCTCATAAGCATTTAACGAACAATAGAGGAGCCCTTTATTTGACCCAGGACGTGGGCAACTGTGGCCTTTCCCTCCTGTCTCCTTTGACTCCGCCTGCCACTGGACCAGTGTTTCTGCTCTGCCCCCACCCCCAGGTGATAAGCACACCTCCTTCCCGTCCTGGCTTGCTTTCTAGGGGCAGCTCTGCAGTTCCAGGCCTCCCTTCCCCTACTCTTAGGGCTCAGCAGTGTTTTCCATCTTAGCTGTTCTGATCTACTCAGCAGACCCAAACTCTTTCTTCACTGGATAGTCCCAAGGTCTGGATTATGGGATGAGGTAATGCCAGTGGAAGCACATCTGATTTTAGCTACAGGTTAAGCTGGAGTCTCTTGCTACATTTTTACCACAGTAAAACTGCAGTGTTCGATTTGCAGTAACATGGATGTGCCCAGAGATGATCTATTATGGACCTAGAGAGTGAAGTAAGTCAGAGACAAATGCCACATGTTATCACTTCTGCGTAGAATCTAAAAAATGATAAAAAGCAAACATTTTTAAAACAGAAATAAACTTACAGACATAGAAAACAAACTTTTTTGTTACCAAAGGGAAAATGGTAAAATGAATAAATTAGGAGTTTGGGATTAACCGAATCACACCTCTAAACTGTATCTGAAATAGATGAAAAACAAGGGCCTACTGAATAGCACAAGAAAATATATTCAGTATCTTAATAACCAATAGTGGAAAGGAATCTGAAAAATATACATATACATATATATATATATATATATATATATATATATCTGAATCAGTTTGCTGTACCAGAAACTAACAACATTGTAAAAAAATACTTCAATAATAATAATAAACACAAGATTAAAAAGCCCTATACACTCTATACTGTAGCAGGAGTGACTTTTACACACCCAAATCTAATAATGTCAATTCATTTTCTTCAGTGTTTAACATTGTTTATTAAATAATGTCTAAATGCCTCAGGTTAGAGAAGCAAACCTTTAGTGATCTCTACCTATCTGCCCATTGACTTGCTTCTTCTAAATAAATTCTGCACTTAAGAAAACAAACAAAAAAACCTCAACTGCAATGTTAATTCCTATCTGTTCATATTCAGGGTCCATCTTTTAGGTGGCTTAGAAGTCTGAAGGAAATGCACATTACTATTTACTACTCCTTAATAGCCCAACCTTCACCATTACGATGAAATGTTATTTGGTATTATATTTATACTGGGCTCCTCAAGAATAGCTGCTGTAAATAACTGATCCCTGAGAACAAGTTTTTTTATTTTTTTAAACAGGACACTTCTTCATATTAATGTTTATATAAATACTAAAGAAAGGCCAAATATAATTTTATTTAAAAAAACTCTAATTTTAAGTATATTTTAACATTGTACTCTTAATTCAGCTAACTCTCACCTCCTGCTCCTCCATTAAAACATATCTTGGGAGGTTTATAAATGGGAGATAGGAAGAAAATAGTTTAGTGTTATATTAATATAACATTATCAGTTAATAGGTTTGTACTAATGTCATTAAATTCTGTGGCAATTGATATTTCACAGAGAAATCGGGCATCAATATTTTCATTGCTAAGCAAATTACTTCAAAAGAAAAAGGCATTTCTTAATTCATCAAATATATATAGAGAAACTACCATGTGCTAGGTTCTGGGTTTTGTGGTTAAGTCAGTGAAAATATAGACACAATCTAGGGACTTTTGTCCCTAAGGAAACTGACTTTCTAGTGGTAGGAAAAAGGTAAGAGATAATAAACTTAATAAAGAAGCATTTATAATATTGTGGGAGGTGAAAAGTACTTATCTTTTTGGGGTGGGAAAATAAATACAACAGAGTAAGGATGATGGGGGCAGTGTGGAGGTGGAAGCTTCAGTTTAGGTAGGTGAGTAGGAGGTTTCACTAAGATGATGCTATCTGAGCAAAGACTTTGAAGAGATGAGGAAGCCATGTGGATATTATGAGATAGAACATTCCAAGTAGAGTACAGTCCTTGAGCAAAGGCTCCGAGGGGCCACGTGTGTGAAAGGAAAAATGAAGAAAGCAGGAAGGATGG
Source organism: Nanger dama (assembly GCA_917880005.1). Classification (NCBI taxonomy): domain Eukaryota; kingdom Metazoa; phylum Chordata; class Mammalia; order Artiodactyla; family Bovidae; genus Nanger; species Nanger dama. Next base: position 1,455,557 of record CAKJTW010000024.1, read on the forward strand.
TGAGGAGGGTATGTACCAATAGAGAGCTTGGGTAGCAGGTTTTCATGCCTTGTAGGCATTGTGAGAATTTTGACCTTTTCTCTGAGAGACTAGAAAGGCATTGGAAGATTTACTGGAGGAGGAATATATGGCTTAAGGTTTAATAGGATCTTTCTGGCTGCTGTGTTGAGAAACTAGACTTTTGGGAGATGAGGGCAAGGAGGCAGATTTGTTAGAAGGTCCTTGTGATGAAGAGGTGAGAAAAAAATGGTGTAATCACCTCCATCAGGTGACACTGGCGGAGGTAGAGAAGTGGTTGGGTTCCTGATATATATTGAAGTGTTGAGCCAAAAGGGTCTACTGTTAATTGGATATACAGTGTGAGACGAGTCAAAGGCGGCTCCAGGGTTTTGAACTCATTAGATGGTTAGATTTTCTACTTACTGAGATGGGAGAAGTGGTAGGCAAAACAGATTGGGAAGGGATAAGATCAGAAATTTAGTTTAATTAGATCTTAAATGTGGAATATTCATAGGAATCTAAGAGAAGTTGTTGAATACACTGTGGCACACATGAGTCTGAAGTTCAGGGGAGAAGTCTCTACTGTAGATACGCATTTGGAAGTTGTCAACATAGAGATGATATTTAAAGACTGACTGTATTCTCTGATAGAACACTCTCAGTGCCTATAAAAGGAGACTTTCCAAAGTCCTATGAATGCTGAGCTTTTCTTCTCAGCCAAGTTTGAGATTCCATAAAGGCTGGCACTTTAAAAAGGAAGCCTTGAATGACAAACAAATTTCCTGCTGGAAAGTGACATCAAAAGGAAAAAAAAATTCCTTCAATATCATGTACCTCACCTCTGCAATTAAAATGGAAAGGATTCAGAGAATCCAAAATTAATTTAGAGAATTCAGAGTCAGGCAGGTACCAGCTTCCATGTACTGAAGCTCCCTTAATTCTTGGCAGCTCTCTCCTACTTTTGTGACCATGCCCCAGCCTGACTTTCAGCTAAGATCAGGGGTCTTGCAAGGTTCAGTGGTTTATTTATTTATTGTTTTCAGAGTTAAAAATAACTCTTCTACCTATTAGTCAAAACTAATCAACTTTTATAAGGCATTTATTTACTGTACAAAGGAGTTATTTGATGCTACACTATAGGTCTGAAAGCGTTAGTTCATTCCTCCAAAGAGCCTAATGCCATCCTAAGGAATTTCCACATTGGGAGAGTCTGGCTCAAAATAACCATCTACACAAGATGTTCTGAGTCAGAAAAGTATTTAAAGCAGAATATGCTAAACAGTAATTGCAATAAATACTGGAAAATCTTTTGCTGTTGAACATACAATAATAGAAAGGGTGAATTAACTGTCTTTTGACCACAGTGGGATGAGTGCAGGGAAGGACAAAACCACAGTTTCTGCCTTTCAGCTCTGTGGCCAGGCCCTTGGTGACATGCCTCAATGTCCAGAACTGAATGACCCTGGTTCTGACATTGTCAAGCTGACGTCCCTGTGATTTACCTCCTTGGCACAGAATCATGTAAAATTATACTTCTGGCAGAGTAGCCCCATCAAGAGCCTTAGAAATACTCTTTGAATGTTCAGGGCCCATCAGAAGAGAATGCCAATTAAAAAAATGTAATTAAAAAAATAGAACAAGATTTTGCTAAGTTTAATCTTAACATGGGCTTCCCTGATAGCTCAGAAGGTAAAGAATCTGCCTGCAGTGCAGGAGACACAGGAGATGAGGGTTCGATCCCTGGGTCAGGACGATGCCCTGGAGGAGGAAACAGCAACCCACTCCAGTATTCTCGCCTGAAAAATCCCATGGACAGAGGAGCCTGGCAGGCTAAAGTCTATGGGTCACAAAGAGTCAGATAGGACTAAGCGACTAAGCACATTCTTAATTTTTCTAGGAGAGACTGTCCTGAAAACAGTCATGAAAATATGAAAATATTGCAGTGATTGCCTTCTTGCACAGGATTTAAAACTACCAGAGAGATGAATACTAAATTTGTACTTGGTAGCTGGGCTGGGTCAAAGGTCAAAGATCAACAGCTTGAAAGAAGATGAATAGCTTGATTCACTGTGTAAGGTGGAGAACCCGGTCCATGCTTTCGACACTCCTGTAATCAAGCAGGACCCTGGACAGCCTTCCCCCATATCCTCTGCTTTAGCTCTTCTCCCAAAGTACCTATATATTAACATATGATGCACATTTCTGCATTGCTTTGCAAAAGTAAAAAAACAATAACAAAAAAACCCAAACCTCTCCTTCTTCAACAAAAGGAAGGTGCTGACTACTTGGGAACCATGGGCATACAGCCCCAGGCCTCCTGGAGCCTAAGGACTGATAATGTTAACCCCTGTGACACCATCATACTACCTGCCAGCAGCCAGTCTGAGAGTTGTGCACAAGCAGTATCACAGACCCTGTGGCCAACCCGCCCCCGCCCCGCCCTCCACCCGTCCTGCCTCCCCAACCTGGCTTTTCAAAGTATTTTCCCAAAACACTTCAGGGAACTCAGGCTTTTTCAGGTCTCCTCTCCTGGCCTTACAATAAACCTTCCTCTGCTCCAAACTCTGAGGTTTCCGTTTGTTTGGCCTCACTGTGCCTAGGGCACAGGAACTTGTCTTGACACTCTGGATTTCCTCCTCTTTCCGCCCAGACTATAACCTGTTTCTCTTCCCTGCTTCTGTTGAGCACCAGCTCCCCATGTGGGTTTGATCTGCGCTGGGAGGGAGATTGGAGGTCTTGGGAGGTGGGAACCAAGAGAGCCCTGGGCATGAATTCTGGCCACAGATTGCTCCTTCCTACTCAACGCTGAGCCACGCACACTTGCAACTATTTAGTGTGCATCACTGGTGAGCTGGGGATCTCTTCGTTCAGAGAGCACAATCTGGGAACAACTTTCCTCATTTACATAGAGGAGAGGAGAGGGAATACTAATGATGTCTATCTGTGGACTCCATTTCCATCTATCTTAATTGTCCACGCTTTCATCAGGTAGGAAGATGGAGGGCAGAGGGGAACGTGCCAGGTCAAGGGACTTTTCGAGGTTCCTTCCTTCCAGCTCGTAAGACTCCAGTTTAAGAGGATTGCAACTGATTTTAGTTAGACTCACTTTACCTTTAGTTAAAATGGCTTGATGGTCTGGATGTGGGCACCCTTGTGTTTTGGATCCCGCATTAAAACTTAAGGAAACTGTTATTAATGTTCTCGAAACTGTTTTCCAAACCAACAGCCCGTGAGGCATTGTACAGGAGCAGAAGACACCGATTTCATAGACCCGTTTCTCAAAAGCTGTACCAGTATCTGGATGGATTTGATTACCTTTGCCTTAATGGGCATGCAGGTGCCCCTCAGGCTCTTTGGGGGTAATATTAGGACTAGAACAGCTTTTGGAAACTGCTGCCAAGTGAATAAAGGCCTGATATGATATCCAAAAGCACTCATTTGCCCTCTCCAGACCTCACTTAAGTTTGTTAAATTGGGAAAACTCAGCAGGTGGTGTGTCTGAAATCTTTTTTTTTCTTTTTTCTTTTGCACTTGATTCTGGCTACTCTTGCCAAGGTGTGAGGCTTTGAAACTGACACAAAGGCACAAAGACACACTGAAGCTGCTTGGTCAAATCTCCCGTCTCAAAACAGAGGGCTGCCTCTCTTCAAGAGGAAAACAGCAGCCCTCAGGATTCAGTAATTGCTTTCCCGGTAGTCTTGCTCCTTGCTCCCTGGAGAAGATTTTAGTTAAATGGCCCTGAGGTTTGTGTTTCCAGCTACTGAAGAACCCTTACCTACTTGTCATACAAATGGGACCCTCTCTGAAGAAAAACATGAACTATTCTTCTGATTAAAGATTGAATGCTATTTGCACTTGCCTCTCCACAGAAAGAGAATACACATCAGTCTTCCCACAGTGAGTATTTACTCACATTTCTGTCTGTATCCCCTTTCCTCTCTGTGAGCCCAGGCCAAGGTCACCTTCCTCGCCTTTCACCTGGATCAACTCACCACTAGCTTTGGGCTGGTTGGAGGGGACTCCTGCAAACAAACCTCACTTGGGCTATGAATGCTTGCCTTCTGCTCACTCCTTTCAATCTGAATTTATCTGCTTCCCCTTCCCCAGGCTACCCCCTATATAAGACATCTATGACTCTCTGCGCACACTATGGTGCATGTTAGTCCAACATTCAAATGAAAATGATCCTTTTTTAAAAGAATCTTTTATTAATATAGAGAAGGCTCTTCCAACTTATTTAATTCTGTCTCATCTGTGCACTCGTCATATCTGATGTCCTTTGCAGCCAAGAACTCTGTCTGCCTCCTGTTCTTCTGAATCCTGAAGGTCCCTTATCCATGTACCTTTCACACTGCTGCTGTGGGAGACTGGGAGGGACTTGGGGCAGATGACTTTACCTCTTACCTTTCTCTCTGGGTCCCTCTGCAAGTACAAACTGTCACTTGCCATGAGCACTGCGATCTACCTCTACAAGGATTAAATCATGTGCTGCTGCAGCCGCTGACCTTCAACAATCCCTGAAAGGAGATCAGGGTGGAGATCAGGAGTGAGGCACTCTGTGCTCTGGAAAACTGGCAGAACAGGTGTTCTTCAGATAGTTAGATAGTTTCAGGAGCTGATATTATGAGCCCAATTCTTGCATCTCCTCATTAGAAAAGCACTTAATCCCTTCTTGGTAACAACAGCTCCTGGTGACTAGCAGAATACTTACAAAGGTAAGTGCATACGCATACCTATGGCTGGGGCTTCCCAGGTGGTGCTAGCTGTAGAGAATCCACCTGCCACTGTTGGAGACTTAAGAGACGCAGTTCAGTACCTGAGTCAGAAAGATCCCCTGGAGGAGGGCATGGCAACCCACTCCAGTACTCTTGTCTGGAGAATCCCATGGACAGAGGAGCCTGATGGGCTATGATCCATAGGACCACAAAGAGTTGGACATGACAGAAGTGATTTCACATGCACACACCACACACACACACACACACACACACACACACATGCCTATGACTGATTCATGTTGATATAAGGCAGAAACCAACACAATATTGTAACACAATTATCCTCCAATCAAAAATAAATAAATTTTTAAAAAGATAAGCACTTGATTGCATGAACTCCCCTTTCACCAAAATCACATATATATTAAACTCCGCCCCCCCAACATTTTGGGACAGTTTCCCAGAACTACCTGAGGTACTGTCTCCCGGGCTGCAGTCCTCATTTTGCCCCCAGTAAAACTTAGTTTGCACCTCTCACATTGTGCATTATTTTTAAGTCAACAACTCATGGTGCAAGACCTGGCAAGAAAGTTTTCCCAAATGGATGAGAACACAGACCATCTTTCCTTGTCCCTTAGGTATTCAGGTGAGAGGCTTCAGGTGAGAAGATGGGACTCAGACAAGAGATTCTTCAATTGACTGAGCACTAGGTGAGAGAAGCCTCGATGTATTAATTCCCTAACCTGCTCTTGTCCAGTTCCGCTTAGTCACTAAACACGCCACTGGGGACTGTCACTGGTGCTGGAGTCAAGGATTAGAATGGAAGAGGGAGGGAGGCTGGGAAATCCGGAGAGGTTGGAGGAGAGAGGGATTTGCAGAGGCAGCCACTCAGTGTGTGGAAAGTGAATTTGTACCCTTGGGAGCTGCTTGCTGGTGAGTGCTCACAGATGTGAGGCCTGCATTCCACCATCTAAGCCATAGTCCACCCCTGAGGACCTCCCCTCACTCCTTCCAACAAAGTTCTGTGAGATTATCCCCACCTTTCTGGTTCTGTGTTCCCTGCAAACAAAGACCCATAATTTCTCTAAGCTAGGACAGATTTCGGAGAAGGCAATGGCACCCCACTCCAGTACTCCTGCCTGGAAAATCCCATGGACAGAGGAGCTTGGAAGGCTGCAGTCCATGGGGTCGCTGAGGGTCGGACACGACTAAGCAACTTCACTTTCACTTTGCACTTTCATGCATTGGAGAAGGAAATGGCAACCCACTCCAGTGTTCTTGCCTGGAGAATCCCAGGGACGGGGGAGCCTGGTGGGCTGCTGTCTATGGGGTCGCACAGAGTCAGACACGACTGAAGCGACTTAGCAGCAGCAGCAGCAGGACAGATCTGGGATATACATGACTGCTGAAAACTATCTCCTTTGGGGAGATTTTGGCATTCTCCAAGTATTAACAGTCTGAGATTTTCTGAGCCAGGAAAATTTTCTGGTTCAGTATTTGCCAATGCGTGGTCCTTCACAGCTCTTCCCACCTGGACCCACTGGGTTTCAACAGATGCTATGGATGGGGCTGAAAGAAAGGACAATGCATTTTGACTATTATATTTAGTCTGAACTTTTCGTAGGAAAGAGAAAGAACTCATTGATTAGTAAACCTTGAAGTTACATATACTCTTGGTTTTGCACTCATTTAGTAGAAGTATTTACTTAAAAAGCAACCCCCACCCAGGTTACTACATTATTCAGGATCGCAAGAACTCATTTCATGTTTATAATTGTTAAATTAAAAAAAATTGAATGAACCTTTCAAAATGAGTAATTTTTTATTTGAATTCTACGTCCTTATGTATTATGTAACAATTAGTAATGATGTGATGGATAATTTTCTTTGGAACAGTTCCTGATTCCATTACTCAACTACTCGATCGACCAGTAATTATGAATCATATCTTTAATTAGCTGCTGCTCTTCAGAAACATATGAAAGCCAAGGGCATAAAGTAATTGGCATAAAAGTTTTCCTAATTAATTTATCTGTCCGTGTAAGTAACCGGGGCTGGAGTCTGGGGATCATTTATAACTCCGGGAAGGCCAGCCCTAAAACTCACTGTCGAAGGAGATTTATATTTGTGAATTATAAAAAGACAACAAGCCACAAAATTGCATTAGCCCCCAACTCTAACAATGCAGCCCCTAACGTGCCGTTCAGAGATGAGCAAAAAGTTCGTATTGATCCAATTCATTTTCATCATATCCTCCAGTGAATCTTTCAAATCTCTCTTGCCTTTTCCTCATTCAACATTGTAACAGTAATCAAGCACATTAAGCAATTCATTAAACAAGAGCCCCGCTGACCACAGGGAGTACTGCAGCTAACATTCATTAGGCAGCCAATAACTTTATTTAAGTAGCAAAGGGCTTGGGAGTAAAACCCAGCTCCTTTGTCTCTCTATACGGAAATACACATTTCAGCAAGGGCCAAGGCACACACCCACTGGCTCACAAGGTGCTTTCAAATGAGGATCTGTCTCTGCATAAAGCAAAATTCGGGTAGGGTTGAGGTGTCCCAGAGATGCTCTCTCCTTGCCAGAAAGGCAGTCCAAGACTTAGCTCACTGCTGAACATGGCTGTGGAAGATTTATGTCAAGTCTGGAAACACAATGTTCAAATGTTGATATTGGGGTGCCTGATTTTCAGATCTGACTTTAAAAATGCTAAATGATGGTTGTATGGCTTCAGAGAACCTTGGCTGGCTTTGTGTGGTAATAAAAGTGATGGATGCCTTTTCTCCCTTGACAACAGAAAAAGAACTGAAATAACAAAAGCAAGGAGCACAAATTGTTTCTTCAGACCGTAATTAGAAGCATCCTAGAAAAGTCCTATGTGTCCTTCTGGAGTTGGACATGAGAAAGGTGGAGGTAACAAAAAGTGGCACCAAGACTGTACTTTTCAGAGAAAGCATCTTGCTAATGTCGCTTGAGGTTTTGGATTCTTGCACTGCTGTTCTTGAGCTTTTTTCTTTATCCAGTGAACTTTTTCTTTATGGACAATGTTGTTATGTAGGTTAAGTCTTCATAAATAACACTATCCGTGGTTAGAAGAAACTATTTTCAGAAAGGATTTTTTTTTCCTTGAGAGGACCAAAGGAAATCCCTTTTCACGTGGTATTATTTTATTGCCTGAAGAGTCTCTAGGGGAAACACATAAGAGAGTTGCATTTTAAGACTTTCTCTCCTCCTACATCTGAATAGTCAGCTACATGTCAGGATTAACGTTCATTTGATGTTTTCCTCTTAATTCACAAAGTGTGATTTTCTTCTAAACCTTGAGTCTCCTGCGTAAGGTTTTGGCATCCTTCTTTCTAGCCTATATCTATTGATTAAGCAACTGACAGTGTACCATCAGTAAAAAAGAAAACTGTGCTGGTTTTAGACTCTCCTCTGCAGTACAGCTAATAAAAGCAGATGGTGTATCAGGATTGATGGATGATATTTCCCCCCATCTGCCAGGCTGGAGATCTGGGTTCAGAATGGGGTTCAAGCCATGTTTGGGTCATTTCTAAGATCATCTCTGAGTTTTGAGAAGAAGAATTATATGTGAGGCATGAAGCAGAGTGAAGACAAGGGAGGTCTTTAAGACCGAGACTCAGAGCTAGCTGAGAATAATTCACGTGAGTGATGCTTCCAATGAACATTAAGGACTTAAAATTGTCACCTTCAGAGAAAGTGTTTCAAAAACATGATTAACAGATGCAAGTTTTACACCCTTAAGGGTTTACAACAAAGTCAATTTTTATCCTTAAAACAGCCACTCAGATACATTGGAATTGTACTTTTGCATCATAACAATTATATACAGAATCATAGGTTTCGAAAGGGAACAAATTGTTGTAGCTTCTCTGTTATAGCACCAGTGCTACCATGCTCAGGCTGCGGCTGAGGGCAAAGAAAAAGAAGGAACAAGAGCATTGTAGTGCATCAAAGGCAGCGTTGCTGAGGACATAGAAATCAGTGTAATGTGGCTTTGCCCCATGTGTGTGAATTCATTTTTACTGTCAATATGTCGAATACAGTCATATTCCCTCTCCGGGTGATTCCATGGTGGTATGTTACTTTCTTGTCTTAACATTTGGAAATATTGTAGATAACCATTCAGGAGTCCTACTTAATAAAATTGCATAGGGATAGTCAAAAGTTATTTTAAAAGAATTATTTTAAAAAAACCAGTCTTTGGGGACACTTAGCCTTTGTGTGTGTGTGTGTGTGTGTGTGTGTGTGTGTGTGTGTGTGTGTGTACTGCTTAACTAACATGGTTTGAATGCATGAAAAGCATTATAGCTTCCAGGCACTGTGGTAGCAGCTTTGTATGCTGTATTTCACTTAATATTCTCAGTAATATTGCAAAGCAAGTATTACTACTTTTTTTTCTATTTTAAAATTAGTGAATTTGGGGATTACTATCTGGGGAGAGTTTTTAATATTTTTATAGTTTACCCAAGATCCAGCTGTGGCTGGAGCTGGCTAGTATTAGATTGGAAGGCACAGACTCTAAAAAGAGAGGGGATATATGTATATATTCAGTGACTTCATGGTGGTAACTTGAAATTGACCATGATGGGTGCATTTACACCAGGGTAATGGGCAAATCTCCAAATCAGGATCCCTTACACCCCTAAAACCTGTTATTAAATATTCATAAGCACACCACTTCCAAGGTCATTGTGTAGACAGTAAATGGTAAGGTCAGAATTTGAAGCAATTTTGCGGGCCTTATTATTATTATTTTTAGGTTGGAATTCAACTTTATTTTGAATTGTATTTATTTTTAAAAATTCATTTTATTGGAGTACAGTTGCTTTACAATGTTGTGTTAGTTTCTACTGTACAACAAAGTGGATCACTTATATATATTCCCTCTTATTTTAAAGTCTGTGTCTATCTGGGGAGACCAAATCCCAAGCTGGGTAATGGGTACATGGATGTTCATTTTATCATTATCTCTGTTTATGTGTTTGTTTGAAACTTCCTATAATACAAAGTAAGCAAATCTTTAGAGCAAGAGTTTGGGGCTAATAAGACTGAAGTACAAAACCTATGTCAAACTATGCCAAAGCACATCTAAGTTTCTAGATATTAAAACAGGTAATGGAATCTTAATGGAGGCAGAAGTGAAATGGTTAAACTTGAGAGATCTGACTGTATAGCAAATAAATAAAACAGAAAAATAGGACCAAAAAGAGGAAGCTTCAATATGCTATTTATGTCCAATGGATGAAATTTATATACAAGGCAATTTAAGGGACATCCCTTTTTTTTTAATAAGGTATCAGTTGGGAATATTACAATTGCTTTTTTAAAAACCTTTTTAATTTTCAAATTCAGCTTTCTCACAAAAAGAAAGACTGAGTTAGATATGTTAATGCATTTCCCCCTAAATATTGCATGTTTATATAGCATCTTTTATAGCTTTCTAAAGACCACTGTGTGAAAACATGGTTAGACATTCTTTGGCGTCCAAATACACATCTTTTAAAATGTGAGATTTTTAAGAGTATTAGTCAGTCACTACAATGAATAATAAAATTTCAAAATCAGCTTTTAAAGTAAATTCTTAGGTAAGTTTGAAATCTTTCTGCCTAATAATGATCTTTCTGATTATTGATGAATCTTTCCTCTCCTCTTATATGCAGTCCTTGATAGAATTTTTCTTTTGAACTCAAACCAATCTCATCTTAAAGCCAAAATGTTCCTCAGACTTTGACAGCCCTGCATTGGAGGTGAGCTAGAGGTTAGAGGCCCAATCACTTTTCTCTCAGCTTTGGCACTGACTTGTCTTAGTCTCAGTCTCATACAGTCAGAAGCGCTTCAGTTCAGTTCAGTTCAGTCGCTCAGTCGTGTCCGACTCTTTGCGACCCCATGGATCGCAGCATGCCAGCGCTTAGATGGCTAAAATTAATTAAAAGAAGGTCTTAATTTTCAGTGCAACACTGTCAGTCAGCCTCAGAGGCTCCTACTTCTTCTCCAAAGGCTTTGCTTTGCTTTTCTCCATGAAGCAGTCAATGCTCTTTCCCTTTCAGAACATGTGCCCATTGATGCTGCTGCTACAGTTTCAAAGAAGTTGTTTCTACTTCTTCAGCTTTTGAAAGCATTCAGTCCCACTTCTGTCATTTAAAAATTCTCAGAGAAATTTAAAAAGTCATTTACCTTAAGTTTGCAAACATCATGGCTTTCCTTTAAGAGTCGCCTCTTATTTGGTGCCTTCTCTAAACCAGGTGGCTCAGTGGTAAAGAATCTCCCTGCCAATGCAAGGAGGTGCAGGAGATGCCAGTTCGATTCCTGAACCAGAGATCCTCTGGAGGAGGAAGTGGCAGCCTGCTCCAGGATTCTAGTCTGGGAAATCTCGCGGAAAGAGGAGCCTGGTGGGCTACAGTCCATGGGGTCACAAAGAGTCAGATACAACTGAAAGACTCATCAGATACTCTGATGGATGTCTTAAGAACATTAACATATAGTATTCCGTTGTTTTGTCCCTTCTTAACATAAAGAACTGGAGATTAGGGAGACAAAGATGAAGCTTCTTGTCCAGCCAAGATTACAGAAGTAGTAACTATTGCAGGCAGAATTTGAACTCAGTTTACCCTGACTAGCCTGGACTGCTTCTTGTCATATATATTAGCTAACTAATTGTTTCTCATTTAGTACCCTTTAACAACCGTTTTCAGCTCCATTCTTGCTAAGTTACTATGAATTACATCAGAATAGCAGCATTTATCTAAAATGAGTCAGAAAAATCTGCTTTCTTCATAGGGATCATTATTCTACAGTGTTCTTCAAAGAGCAAATTTCTCTCACCACGGCACTCAGTTAATTATCATCAGGGTAGCTTAATTGCTGAGTTATTGTGTTTCAACCCAGGCAATAAAACAAGAACCTTACAGCAATCTCCACCTTCAAGGTATTGATAGGAGCAAGCGCGATGTGATACAATCCCTCCACAATGCTAACTTCCCAAGATTAGCTCTCAATTTTTATTTCTGCTTTGTACTTTAAAAGAACTATTTGAAGACAAGTGAATGTCAGTGGAGAATATAATTGTTAAACGAAGACTTAAGGCAAATGATAAACCTTTATTCTGGCTACCTGGACAGGTGAGATTGTCTGCATCGAGAATTAGAATGGGAGAAGCAATGGCCTCTGTGGATGGTGGAGTGTAAAAGTGCAGAGAACAAATATGTATGTATGAGGCTAGAGAGCAAGGACAGCCGTCTAACTGGAATGAGAGCTCAGAAATGAAACTGAACGAATCGGATGGCTTCAAAAGAGAATCTAGAAGCTAGAGGGAGATTTTAAACCAGGAGCTGGTTAATTTTTATAGTCATTTGAAACTGTTACTGGATAAAAGAATAAAAATGGGACATCACTAAGAATAGGAACAGAGGGCTAGATACCCAATGAAGGAGAAACTCTTGTTTAGAAGTAAGGGTTCAGTAGGCACTGTGACGTTTGGAGACACTTGTAGAAGACGTAGCAGAATGTGGGGACCATACAACTGTTGGTTAAAAAGAGACTTGTGTACAATCATTGGGTATGCGTGATGGTGATGATTCTAAGACTGAGTTAAAGAGTGCAGTGAAGAGCTACAAGAAAGACCAAACTTCAGTCTGTCTGCTCCTAAGTTAGACAGACAAGGAGACTTTATATGAAAGACAAGAGAAGATATAACCTTGAACAGCTAGGGGAACTTTGGAAAGTAAATCTAGGAGATAGAAGTGCAAATCATCAAAAGTAAAGCCCCTCTGACTGGTTTATAGCATGCTTTGAGTTAAGATGAACTTTCTATCTACAACATCTCGTGAGCGGCTGTTATGCCAACATGTTTGTCTCATACTAGAGAACAGTCGGACATGACTGAGCGCCTGAACAACAACAAATGGAACAGAAAATGTTTTGCATTCTTTCTTTCAATGAGATTTGGAGTTAAAGACCAATCCAACTGTCCAAATAGAATAGCTATGGTGATTTTTTTAAAATTAGTGATAGAAAATATGATGAAAAAACATCTGGAATAAAACATGGTCTACTGATTAGATATATTCTTCTGACTGCCATATGCACAGAAATACATGAATTACATGTGTATATAAAGCTGTGAATATATCTTGGCATATCTCCTGAAAGAGATGCCAAGTTTTATATATCCATCTATACATAAGCACATATAGATAGATACATATATATATATGCATACGGGGTTGTGTTATGTGCTGCTAAAGTGTTTGTTTAGTCCATTAGACACTAACAAGCTATTCAATAAATAAAAGCAAAAGATGGTGCCAACTGAACCTTATGTGTCTGCTGTGCATGTTCAGACCTCAGGGTAGGGAGATAGACTCCTGTTTAGTAGCAAGCTGTGTACGCTATGGCTCCCAATAAACATTTGTTCATTGACTGGCTGACTGTCAACCTAGAGGACTTCTTACCATTCCTGCTAGTCCTTTGATGCATGACCAGGTGGATTTTAATGCCATAAAATGCTCAAATATAGTGTGGGAAAAGACTGTATACATTGTGTTGATGACCATAGTTATAATGGGGCAAATATGTTACCTGCATACCCTCTTCAAATTGCCAATACTGAATTAGGTGAGACCCAGACCCTTTTCAGTTTAATTACTAGAAGTGCCATAAAGACTATGTTGTGAAACAAAGGTCCCTGTAACACAACCTTGTGGATGAGGAACTGAAAATGGTATTAGCATGTTCAGGTACACGAATTTTGTTTCTCCAATAATCCCAAGAGTTAGGTCTGAGGTAAGGCAAACAGTACTCATAACAATCAAGAGAAGATAATTGAGCCTTATGTGATCTTCCAAAATAATACTTCTTGTTGCTATTCAAGAAAAGACGTTGAGGTAATTTTTCCTTCTCTTTTTCATTTTTCAGTCTCTTTATTGGTTCTAAAATTATTCAGGGATATCTAATATTTTCCACATTCAGTCTTTTTATTTCTTTTTGCTGTCACATTTCCCATTTTTAATTAGCCCATTGATTTTTAAGAGCCACAAAGTCTTACAGGAAAGCTTTCAATAATATTCTTTTTAAAAGCAGTTCCTTTTTGTGTCACTCATGTTCTACATTTCCAGTGTGTTTTACTTCAGAAATAATTTATATAAAGTATTGCTAAAAATAACAACATCTGGATTTCTGATTGCTTATTTCTTTTTTGATAATGGTTCAGTTCAGTTCAGTTCAGTTGCTCAGTCAGACTCTGCAACCCCATGAATTGCAGCACACCAGGCCTTCCCTACTAAAAGTGTACGCTTCCCTTCCAGACACTAATAAGTAAGTTATTTATTTTTAACTAGGACTTATTTTTCTGTTGAGGAAACATCTGTCCATAAATATTTCTGGGGCATAGGTGGAGACTTTCTGTTTATCAGTTAACAGATCTTAATCCATTATCGCCCATTCTTGTAGTGAGAAGTGAAAGTGAAAGTGAATTCACTCAGTCTTGTTCAATTCTCTGCGACCCTGTGACCACAGGGCTCCTCCGTCTGTGGGATTTTCCAGGCAAGAGTACTGGGGTACTTTGCCATTTCCTTCTCCAGTTCTTACAGTATGATCGCATAATTACAAATATTCCATAATGATTGTGAATTGATAAAACTTCCATAAATATGTTTTGGATACGCAGTTTCTATTTTCTTGAAGGAATATATGCTTATAAGTAACACATTTGTGATGTTTATGATACAGATATATTGTATATTCTTGAGTTGATACAATATGTAAAACATGATTTAAAATATTAGTCACCTTTAACATGTGACTGAGTGGCAAAAACCGATAAAATATTACAAAATTTTTTTATAGATTCTCTAAAAAGCTTGATATGATCTTTATATTGTGTTCTTCAGATAAATTTTTAGGTTTTTCCAGTTACTTCTGTCTTAAATATGTCAATGAACTCTTGGCCCCTTGAGAGAGACTGAAATTTAATAGTCAAAGGTGAAGTTCAAATAGAGATTTTCTATTCAATAAGCATGCTCCTGGTCAGGGTATTGAAGTCTTACTAAGTTACTAATTGGAGCTTAAACTTTTTTTTATTTTAATGTTTTCTCTGCTTTTAAAAGTTTGGAAGCCTAATTTGTTAGCATGAATAGGTGGCTTTTACAGACTTCCCAGGTGGTGCTAGTAGTAAAGAATCTGCTTGCCAATGCAGGAAATGTAAAAGACGTGGGTTTGATCCCTGGGTCAGGAAGATCCCCTGGAGGAGGAAATGGCACCCCACTCTAGTATTCTTGCCAGGAGAATCCCATGGATAGAGGAGCCTGGTGGGCTACAGTCCATGGGGTCACAAAGAGTCAGACACGACTGAGCATCTGAGTAAAGTGGCTTATAAAGTGGTCAGAGCTCTTCTATGAAAGACACAAATAATTAATCAGGATTTATTTTGATAAAAATCTACTGTGGAAGCTTTCATTACTCACTTTATTGAAGAGAAAAAGTGAGCCCAAAGGCTGAGGGAGGCAGAGCTATATTTTCAGAGCTGGAAGTTACACTGAAGATCATGGAGTCAGTCCTGTGAACAAGAGGCAGGCCTGAGGTGTAGGTTTTCACCTTGTCAGAGTCTCCATGCCAAGAATCAGGACACATACATACTTTAATTGTTTAAAACCTAGTTTGGGGAAATAACCATCTGCAAAATTTTTTTCAATGCAAAATTCCTTTCTAATTGAACTTTTTATGTCTTTATTTCAAAATCATGAGAAGTTGAGCCCTCTTTGGACACCGGATTTTTCAAGTTTGAATGCAGCTACTCTTTGCTGAGGGTGAAATTAGCTTGGTCTCTGGGAGTTTTCCACAATCCAGGGACTGGTTTAAAGCATGAAAAGCACAAGAAAGTCTGATAATTGGCCCACATAGGATTTATCATATCTCTGTGGGGAAATGTTTAGGAAGAGATATTTCGTACTTATTCATGGGGAACATTCCAAGCATTTTTTGAGTTATGCTTGTCTGAAACTTATGTAAAGAGATTTTGATGGTGGCTGTAAAACTATGCAGTTATATATATAGATAGATAGATAGAATTGAACAGTCTGGTGATAGCTGTATAGACTGAAAAAAGTCAATAATTAAATTTCAGCACTTCTTTCAAAATGATAGCTTAAACTACCTGATAAATAGTAATCTTTTCACACATTTACAGTAAAAGCAGAAAATAACATTTTATAAATAACATCAGAGGAAAAATAATCATGAAGAAATGCTTGTATATTGATATTATAATTCAGTGAGATTTTCTGGATTTAAAAATTCCTTCTTCTTTCTACTGTCTTGCTAGGAAGGTAGAATCATAGTGAATACATGTTTCTTTGTATAAGGTTTTGTTTCTTCCCATCAGTTCCAGGTAAACCCCCAGTTCTTTTATTCCCCCAAACTTTATGCATAGTCTAGTTCCTACACCAAAGCACCATTGACTGAAACTGTATAAAATCCTTGGCCTCCAACCAGAAAAGGCCTAAATGCAGGAAAGTAAGGATAAATTAAAGTGACAGGGTCTCAGCAGTGGAAATTAGTGCAACTCTTCTAATTGCATGTCTAGCCTGAATGATGGGATACTTAATTCTTACACATCCCAGACAATTGCTTTATACTAACATGAGCTCTGGGAAAAGGCAGATTCCACAGACATATGGAGCAGTAGATGGAGTGGAAAAATAAATCAGAGACTCTAGCCACTCTGGAAAAAAAAGTGCTTTATCTACATTGTTAATAAAGGTGTTGCCACAGTTAAGCAATGTTGATAACTGTCCTCTCGTCTATTCTTTCCATAAAAACTGAACATTAAATAATCAAATGGTAGAGCACCAACCTGCCTGGGTTACCTCTTGTGCTGCAAAATGACAACAAAAGCACGATGGGTCAAGGCATCGCACCTTTGGTAAAAGCAAGGACACAAGTCTACATGTGAAGCCCAAGGGACAAATGGATCAGGAACAACTGCATCCTCTTCTCCCACTACTATAAAGACTGCTAATAAAAGCCTTCACAAACTAGCATGGGTTCTTATATCTATTTAACCTTTTGCCCCAAGAAGCAAAGAGCATCTGGTTAAGTGGAGAGTAAAAGCGCAGCAACTTTTCATTATCAGAGCTCACAGGCAGAGTGTGGGGACGCCAGAGCTGCCAAGCCTGGGTTAAATGCTTGTTGCCTTCACTGCCTGAGGCCATCTAGCATGTTTAGAAATGATTAAGTACTGCAGCCTAGAAAGGACCTGTCCTGAGCGTTCATCTCTGACTTCCAGCAGAAAGGAGAGGCTGGCAATGACAGAGGCAGATGGATGAGTCTCATTAGTATGGCGAGGCAGCGAACCAGACTGCCTTCACAGAGCTGTCCAAAAGAGGGAGCAAATTAAAATAGGATCTGGGAAAACCAATGAGCAAGTGTTTTAACTCTCTGCTACCTGGTTTCTCTAGCTGGGAGGTTCTACAGCTGGCTTGGTTTCTTCTGAAATGCTGCTGCACCATGAACCAGGAGGATGGCTTTGCAGACACTCACAGTTCCAGTCGGCTCGTCTTTTTGCATCCTTTTAGAAATGACTCTTGTGTTTCTCACAGCAGAACAACACAGCTGATTTTAATTTTAAACCTTTGTGACTGCCACAGAGCACAGTGAGCTGGAAGGGATGAGGGGGAGGGACATCAGCCTCCAGAGGAGGTAGGGCACTTTGATTTATACGGTATACTTGGCCAACCCAACCTAGAAGTGCCAAGTAAAGATCAAAGGTCTGCTCAGTAGCCAAGGTTCATGTGCAAAGGCTGAAGCCTTTGATGGAGAAGTGGCAGCTTAATCCCAAGTACATTACCTTTCAAGATAAGGAATTCGGTTGTATGGAGGGCTGCCTGACAATTTCAGAGACAGAAAGTGAGGAAACCCAGACCTGAGAGAGGTATTCCAAGGAGGGAGATTCTTGTAAGATTCTCTAATATTCTGTTTGGGTTGCTTTTACATTAAAGGACCCTGTGTTATGCTGTGCTGTGCTAAGTCACTTTAGTCATGTCCAACTCTTTGTGACCCTGCCAGACTCCTCTGTCCATGGGATTCTCCAGGCAAGATTACTGGAGTGGGTTGCCATACCCTCCTTCAGGGTATCTTCCTGACCCAGGGATCGAACCTGCATCTCTTATGTCTCCTGGAGTGGCAGGAAGGTTCTTTACCACTAGCACCACCTGGGAAGACCCTGGGCCAAGTCAAACCTATTGTGAGCTTTGTGAATGCCATGGAACTCAAAGCAATGAATGGTTCATTGAGCAAATTGAACAACTGACAATCTGATGAACGCCTTCTGGTCTACCCCTCTTGTGTTCAGTTGCTTGTTTACATCCTGGGCTTGGAATAGGGACATATGGCATACTAATGCCTTGGGACAGCCCTAAAGGTTTGGGGAAAGTTGATAGAAATTATTTAATTGTTTACTCATTCACTCAGCAAACATTTAGTTAGTCCTTGAGGTGATGTGAAACCCAGAGAACCTAAAGATGAGTAAGATAAAATATATTTTTGGCCTTCCTTCAATGACCTAAATTTAATAAGACAGAGAAACATAAAAACCATGCCAGAGTCTCTAGAAGAAGATAGCATTGCTCTAGGAGCTGCTGCTAAGTCGCTTCAGTCATGTCCGACTCTGTGCAACCCCATAGACAGCAGCTCACCAGGCTCCCCTATCCCTGGGATTCTCCAGGAAAAAACACTGGAGTGGGTTGCCATTTCCTTCTCCAATGCATGAAAGTGAAAAGTGAAAGTGAAGTCGCTCAGTCGTGTCTGACTCTTAGCGACCCCATGGATTGCAGCCTACCAGGCTCCTCTGTCCATGAGATTTTCCAGGCAAGAAACTGGAGTGGGGTGCCATTGCCTTCTCCATCGCTGAGTGGAGGGTAAACACTGAATTGATACATAGAATCTGCCACCAAGGTGTTGATGGTTCAGGGTAGAAGCCAGACACCTGAACAATAAATTCTAGATTAGGGCAGAATGGACAGAGTGGCAGCTAGAGGAGTAAGAAGGCTGCTGTGAGAGTCTGGATGTAAGAGCAGTAAATTCTGCTTGGGTGTGGAGTGAAAAGCTTCAGAGTATAGTTGGCATGTATGTTGTGTTTTGCAGGGGACACTGAAGGCTTATTTTTAAATGAGAGAAATTTATAAATAGAGAAGTTTTTTGTTCATAAAAAGACTTGTATATCCCTTTCCAAATATATTTTCGCTTGGTCAAGTTTGTGTCAGTGTTCGGCCTTACTTTGTTTTGTCTCATTCCAGTTGATTGTCTGCCAAAAAGGGAAAAATAGTCTGAAACTCTACAAGAAGTCACAAGGAATAAATGTAGCTGAAGAGATGAGAAAGGAATCGACTGAACATTATTTCGATGCTGTTTGGACTGTGTAATCCTCTCACTATCTCACTCAGAAGCTTAATTTGAAAATAGTTGCTTCTTTTCCTTCAAATGAATACCTTTCATTCACTTTTAAATTAAAGAAAAAAGCAAAACCAAAAACAAAACTGTAAAAACAATGATAAACCAAGATTGATGGGATTTTATCCAACCCAGTATAAAAGTCCTCCATAAGTAATAAACTTCAGATCACAAAATTTGAAAAATTCCCAGGTTGTGCATTTTTTCCAGGAAATTTTCTTTTTAACAAATCTCCACTCAAATGAGATGGGTTTTCTGTTAGTGACCTAAAAGAGAAATCACAAAAGAACTCACTCCATATATAAAACTATACGCTGTATATGGGCAGCAAAATTGCTTTTGGACACCAAGCTTTATTCCATAACTCATCAACTCAACCCAGCTTTCCAGTGTATAAATTTCATAGCACAATCTTTCACAACATAGGCACTTTTACTTGGAGAGCACTGCAAATATGCAAAGAGTAAGCACCCACATGATGGTTCATGCAACATCTAAAGCTGGTGCTTACTGACAAATAAGAATGCATTGTGGGGGGTAGGGCTTGGTTAAGTCCTTTAAAAAATAAATAGTAAATAAATAAATAAATATATAAATAAATAAATAAATATATATATATATATAAATATCCCTCATAGCTATTGAGATAGATTTTCTTTGTACACACATGTAACGCCTGTTGACATCAGGGCCTTGGTGGCTGAGCCAATTAACTTTGTATTTTAGAGTTGCTTATCCCACTCAAGAGAAGCAGAAACCATTTCTCATATTTATCCTCATGTAAAATGTACATGGATAAATCATTTAACTAAATGTAAGGTGTCAGAAAATGGTTCATACAAAGAAAATAATATTATGCAGTATAAACTCCCATTAAGTAGTAATGTGTCTGACATTGATTGAGGGAGATTAAGTCTAAGACTCTCTTTCTCATGACATTTGTTCAAATAAATAAAGGTAACTGGAGGGAAAAGTTGATGCTTTTTCTCATTTTGCATATAAATTTTACCCTTGTGATTTTTTTAGCTGCATTTATTCACAGCACAGTATTACTGGCTATATTACAGAATCCTGGATAGCATGATAACTGTCAGTAAAGCAAGGTCATAATTGACCTTTATCACTGAAAAAAGGTTGGCTACCTAAAGATAAACTTTCATGTTGAATTTGGAATGTAAAGAGGAGGGCTGAGGCCATCGAAGGAGCACATCTGAATAGAAATCTATGAATATTTCATGTCTGTTAAGAGGTTGGAAACTTGGTATGACATTATCCTGACCCCTGTCCTGAAATATTTTCAAAAGAATATTCTGATCGGCAGCAGACAACTTCAGCAGAGAGGTTTTTCTTGCTTAGTAGGGAAATTAAATTGTGGTATGAAAATGTCTGCTCTTAAGGCTGTTCTCTGCAATGAACTAAACTGTGTGCCTATGTTCTGGAAGCAAGAGGACAACCAACTTTCTCGCTGGAACAACCTTCCCAATATGTCCCTTCCCTTCCTGTTTTGACTTCTAGTTGCACTGCACCTGATCTACTGCCCTAATCCAGACACATAACTGAGAAGAGACACTGATGCCGAGGTTCTGTCAAGCTAGAATTTTTTTTTTTTTTAATCGTTTAGCCACACACACACACTATGTGGACTCTTGATTCCCCTGACCAGGGATCGAACCTATGTCCCCTCCTCTGGCAATGTTGTCTTAATCACTGAACTGCCAGGAAGTTGCCTAAAAATGTGTTACTATGAAGTAATTTATATGATACTATCAATAGCTGGGAATACCAGACCACCTGATCTGCCTCTTGAGAAATCTGTATGCAGTTCACGAAGCAACAGTTAGACCTGGATGTAGGACAACAGACTGGTTCCAAATATGGAAAGGAGTATACCAAGGCTGTATCTTGTCACCTTGCTTATTTAACTTATATGCAGAGTACACCATGAGAAATGCTGGGCTGGATGAAGCACAAGCTGGAATCAAGATTGCTAGGAGAAATATTAATAACTTCAGATATTCAGATGACTCTACCAGTATGGCAAAAAGCGAAGAAGAACTAAAGAGCCTCTTGATAAAAGTGAAAGAGGAGAGGGAAAAAGTTGGCTTAAAACTCAACATTCAGAAAACTAAGGTCATGGCATCTGGTCCCATCACTTCATGGGAAATAGATGGGGAAACAGTAGAAACATTGAAAGACTTTATTTTTTTAGACTCCAAAATCACTGCAGTTGGTGACTGCAGCCTTGAAATTAAAAGACGATTGCTCCTTTGAAGAAAAGTTATGAACAACCTAGACAGTATATTAAAAAGCAGAGACATTATTTTGCCAACAAAGGTCCATCTAGTCAAGACTATAGTTTTTCCAGTAGTCATGTATGGATGTGAGAGTTGGATTATAAAGAAAGCTGAGCACTGAAGAATTGATGCTTTTCAACTGTTGTTGTGTTGGAGAAGACTCTTGAGAGTCCCTTGGACTGCAAGGAGATCCAACCAGTCCATCCTAAAAGAAATCAGTCCTGAATATTCGTTGGAAGGACTGATTTTGAAGCTGAAACTTTAATACTTTGTCCACTTGATGCAAAGAACTGACTCATCGGAAAAGACCCTGATGCTAAGTCAGATTGAAGGTAGGAGGAGAAGGGGATGACAGAGGATGAGATGGTTGGATGGCATCACCGACACAATGGACATGAGTTTGAGTAAACGCCGGGAGTTGGTGATGGACAGGGAGGCCTGACTTGTTGCAGTCCATGGGATCACAAAGAGTCAGACATGACTGAGAGACTGAACTGAACTGACCAATAGCTAATATTAAAAAAATACTTAATCTGTATGAATTTTTTAAATATATAATTTTATTTTAGTAGGTATCATCCTCCTTCTCACTGAATAGATGAAGAAACAGCCTCACACAGGAGTCCAGCCATTTTTCCAGGATTTCAGTTAGTAGACAACTGAACCTAGAGCTGCCAAATATCACATCGCTAGTCTGGTGGAGAATTCATCTTAGCAAACATAAAGCAACTGGGAACAGTAAAAATGTGTGATAGAGATCATGTATGCGATAGAAAATAAGAGAACCAAGAAAAAGCCTTTAGAAAAAAAAAGTAGGGACTTCTCTTGTAGCAGAATAGATGAGAATCAGCCTGCCAAAGCAGGGGACACAGGTATGTACCTGCCTGGTCCAGGAAGATCCCACAAGTTGCAGAGCAACCAAGCCCATGCATCACAAGTACTGAGCCACCCTCTAGAGCCTGCAAGCCACAACCACTGAGCCTGTGTGCTGCAACTACTGAAGCCCATGTACCTAGACCCCGTGCACCACAAGAGAAGCCACCTCAATGAGAAGCCTGTGCACTGCAACAAAGAGTAGCCTCCGCTTGCCACAACTGGAGAAAGCTTGGGCAAGTAGCAAAGACCCAGTGCGGCCAAGATAATTAATTAATTAAAAAGACAAGTAGAAAAAATGAAGCATTCTTGTACAGAGTTTGCAGCGATGAGTAATAGGGTTTTGATGTGAAGCGAATGAAAATTGAGATTTGTTCAATTAATGGTGCCAAACAACTGCTTGGCATATCTCACGTGATATGGGTTTTTCTGATCCAGAGCGCCTGTAAGAGATTGTGTATGCCTGTCCCTGACACCATAGAAGATTCAGCCTGGAACACTTATTTCAACCTGGAACTTCCCCAGGCTCCAGGAGGCCTTGGCTTGGCATCCATTCAGGGATTGCCTGACATGCTCTAGAGGCTGGAAGTAAGTCCATATGCTCCTCCATGTACTGATTTCCGTGGATGTCCTAGCTTCATCGAAAGCCTTGAAGGAAAGGAAAGGGTGAGGTGTGGGGAGCAGGGAGTTAAAGGGTACGATGGTTAGCATTATATGCCAGGAACTATTTAGACTTAAATTAATGAATGAAGCAACATAATATGCTTCTAATCAACTACCTGCTTTGGGAAGCAGACATTTATATTTGGTGCACAGTCTCGTCAACGCTGTTTCTTTTCAGTTGAAAATCTAACCAAGAAATTCATCCAATGAGAACTGCAGAGGCACAAGATTGAAGGAAGCAGAACCACTAGAGGATTAAGAGAGTCTTTGGTGTCTACCGGCAATGTGAAAATGCCTTTAGGGTTATAAGAGAAAAAATGGACTCTTTCAGGAAACCCATAAACCTGCTCCAGGCTGAAATTCTCCAGTTGGGCATAAAAACCAGCAGTCTGTGTATACTTCTAGTTATGAGCTAACAGGTGTTTGAAAATGAAGAAACAAGCAGCATTTCTGTGATAGAGTGCCATGGAATTTCAGAGCCAATAAATTTTCTTTGAAAAAAATTACTCTGTTCTATCACTATTGGTTTATAATAAAAGAGAGCTTGACCTGCAAGTTAATAAAGAAAGCATGTTTACTAATTAGACTTTATTCTCGTTGTCCCCTGTTAATTGCAAAATATCCATCTATCTCATTTATGAATATGTTAATTTATGTCAGAAGGGCACAAGTTTCGAGTATGCAAACTCTTCTTTTAATTAGATCAAGAGAAGGTCCATCTCAGTTTTACAAGATGGATTCTAATTTTTAATCAGGAAAATAAGTTTGGCTCCTAAAAGGCACCTTCTTTGACAGTTGGAAAACACTAATTAACAGACATAACTGTATTAATTGTGTTATATCACTCAGTTAGCTTATGTTGCCTGCTTGCTAATACAAACAGTTGTGGCTTTGGTGGAGTCAACTCATAAACGTCTTTCTAATGCTAACTAGCAACCAATGCATGTAAAATTTCTAATGTTTCTTTAGGGAATTCTATATAATAGATGTAGCTTCTCTTTTGAGTTATGCCCTGTTATTTAGTGTAATTAGTTCTTAAAGCTGCATCCATCATATTATCAGCTTCCTGGGAGATAAAGAACACAGTTTATTTGTTTAAGAACAAAGAATCATAAGAGTTTCCTTTAGGAGTCTTTCTACAAATAGGCTCAATGGAAATCTGAACTACCAAACAACTCCAGTCTCACAGCAATGAAAAATGTGTACCTTTAAAAGAATTCAGTGAATAGACTTTAACAGGGAGAAAATGGGGAAGGCATAGTGCTGTTGGTCCCAGAGATGATTAACTGTCTGAGCAGCAACTTCTCTGTTGAGGTCCTCCCAGGCACCCTGCCTCCATTGTGCTCCCAAAGGCCCCCTTACGTACTCAGGGATGAAGACTCATTCATTGCACGCCCTCCATCCTGCAGTAGGAAGAAAGATGTCACTGTGTGTTGATGAAAGTATCTTTGAGAATGGGGCCATCTCTGTTTTTTTTTTTTTCCCCTAGGTGTGTGGCCAAAACTGGTTGCTCTTACACAGGAACTGAAGATGTTTTAAGATGGTCTGGATTGCATTCTGCTAGTGCTCTTGAGACACTGTCTTCATGTCCTGTGGAACATGTCTGCCTTGAATCCTTTTGGTTCATCCTTGATGATGGGGCCTTGATATTTCTTTCCTATAAACTTTTTCCCCAGGAAAATATGCAGGCTGGGTTAGTCCTAATGAGGAGCCTGTGACCATGAGACTGGGTACAGAGAGTATAAGAATCAGGCTGAAGTTGACAAGACATCAGAAATGGCTGTACTGCAGGTAAATCACACCCGAGGGAAGCTATTAGGACCTAAATTTGAATCCTCTAAATCCACATATAATCAAAATCCTCCAGTGCTTGGAGAGACTAGTTCTGCAGATGTGTTAAGCATTAAGTAGACTCACTTGTGTATGTCCAGCTTATTTTTCTGTAAATTTGTACCAGATCCCCCAAACCAGAAGTAAAACTGACATTTATAAAAATACCAGCCTTGCACTTCAGAGGTACCCGGAACCCCATATACACACACTCCATAAACTCATCGTGCAATGCAAAAATGTCACTGTTTCTAGAGTAGGCATCTTTTACACAAACTCATTTATCATCTCGTATTATGGTAATTTAAAGGTAAATTTTCCACCGAGTCGTCTCCCCTGTGCTTCTACTGTTTCCACCTTCCTCTCCAAACTAATGAGAAAACACGAATATAACAAAACTTGGTTGGAGGGAGCTGGGAACGACAATGAAATTGAATGTAGAAGGGCAAGGCTAGGTGAAAAGGACAGCTGAAGAGTTTCTGACAAGGAGGTTTCATTATCACCAGTTGTTTCCTTGTAGGCATTCATTAAAACGTCAGCTATTTGAAGGTATACCAATACATTCCTTCTTCACAGATTCCACATGGGAATTTCTCCACAGAGCCCTGAGTGAAAGACGCCTATGTTTAGGCATTTGGGCTTTGCAGCCTCCTCATTTATAGCTGACTGCTTGTCCATAGGCCATCCACACGGGGCTCCTGGTGGCAGAACTTTACTAATGCATGCTTGTAGTTGCTAAGATGTCCCTGCTCTCAGAAGCACTGGGATGAAGAATGAGACATTTCCTAGGGACTCCAGCATAACCCCTTAGATTCTGGCACTGGACAAAAGTGCTAGAATGTCCCTGCTGCTGTCATATCTGCATGTGAAAAGTTACACGCAGTCAACTTTATATAGACTTCTCCCAGGGAAGCCTCTCCACTGCCAAGTCCCGTAACCAAAATGGAAGCAAGTTCCTATTAGAATTTCAGTATCCATTTTAATTCCAAACGAGGCTTTTTGGAAAACAAACTTTTCCCTTGCAGATTTACTAGTTTGATGTGTTGGTGAGTTGCCCACCTAATTGTGCATGCTGTTCATATATTTGACATTGGTCCTCAGAGAATACAATTGATACAGATGGTCACTAGGAATTAAATCTGGGTTCCTTTTCCTTCTTTATGACTCTTAGATAAAGTTTGCAAAACTTTTGCCTATAGTTTATCTTTTGCTGAATAAATGTTTATAGGGACCCATTATGTGCCAGAACCTTCTCAAATGCTGCGATAAAACACTGCCTTTATATTTGGTGAATAGATAAAGAAATGAATAAAGTAGAAGTAAAAGTCTTGCATAGGGCACAGCACCCTGGACCTTGTGAGGAATGGATTGCTTAGAACTGGTTATCTGCTCAGATATCACCTGATTTATACTCATTCGCAGCAGCATATTGCTGCGCTTTAACACACTGCACGCACCTATGCCTCTGTCACCCACATCCAGAATGATGAGCTGCGCTGGTCCTGGTGCCTCTGACTTCCTTCTCTCTTTCGGTTTCCCTTTTCTGAAGAGGCCAGATTGAGTCAGATGCAGCCTGGAGACATTTCAGCATCTCCCAGATGGCACCTTCCCTCTTTGTTGGCCGTGGAAGAGCCCAGGATGTGATGATGACGGAGCAGGCCTCCAGTCCCTCCAAGGCCAGTTCTGAGTCTCTCAGTCAGAAATCTCCCGTGCAGCCACCCAGCAGGCAGCCCTGTGGCTCTGCAGGACACGCACTAGAGTTCCGTCTACTTGCTATGAAAGACCTCGAGGTCCTCACGGGCTGGAGTTTGCCTCTCTAACTTAGGGACCCAGTGCATTTTTGGTTTCAGTTACTTTCTTCTCTCCAACATTGTCAGGACTCTTCTCTTTCATGGAAATCTACTCTTGAATCCCATAGAATTTCATTTCTATTTTTCTCCTACTTGTTTCTTTCCTCCTATGAATGAGGAGTTACAAAAGGACTTCTTATCATCATCTTATTTCAAGAGAGAGTCCCTTATTCATTTATTTATTTTCTCTTCATCGTCAAAAAGAATCTTTAACAATTAGGCCATATGTCTTCTTATTTAATGATAATTCATTTAAAGAATTTCAAGATAAAAGGAAAAAAAATTTTTTTAAACAGGTAAAAGTATCTCTTTTCAACATTTTAAATGGGGCCAGAAAGTTATGAAAAAATCTTAAGGTGTCCATTTTTGAATCTCTCATATCCTGACACAATAAGATTCTCCTCTTTAGAATTTAAGAGCCAGAATGGAGTCCTCGTTCTGTAATGAAAGAGCATGGCGTCTGGGACTGTTCAGACCTGAATCCTGGCATATTCACTGCTAATTACTAGCCACATGACTTAGGTTATTCAGTTTCTTACCTGTAAAATGGAGATGCTATTAACTACTTCAGTGAGAGAGGTGTATATAGAATTTAAAAATTATGAAAAACACTTGAGAGATAACGAACACTCACTTATCCCCACGTGTGGATTTGGATTTTTCTGTCCAGTAAGATGCTGTGTGTGTTCTGTGCTCTGTCGAGTCTGATTCTGTGACCTTGTCGACTGGGGCCCGCCAGGCTCCTCTTGTCCATGGAATTTCCCAGGCAAGAATACTGGAGCAGGTGGCCACTTCCTACTCAAGGGATTTTCCCAATCCAGGGATCGAACATCTCTTTTGTCTCCTGCACCGGTAGGCAGATTCTTTACCACTAGTGCCAGCTGGGAAGCACCAGCCAGTAAGGTGGGTAATCAGCTAAACCTGTGTCGCTTCAGGTCATAGTGCAAAGGATCCCCAAACAGCAGAACCACACACAGTATGCACAGACACGGATCATCTTTCCTGGGCGTGGGGACAGGGATGCATCCACCATGAATGACAAAGAGTTTGCCCCAGGCTCCTTCCCACTCTTCCCTTGGAGGGGTGCCCAGTGGATCTTCCCATGTCAGGCACTGCTGGAGAGTGAGATTACTTCATACAAGAGTTACAAAGGAACCCGCGGAGAGGAAACACACTCGTTTTCCTCCTCTTAGAAAACCCCACAGGGACTGTAAGGATTATACTCTCAGAGTAGGAAAAATGGCATCAATCCACAAAACCCATTTGCTTATAAATTTCGGCTACAGGGTCAGTCTATTTATGGGAAGTATATATGACTGGCTGAAATGGAAATGACTGTGTATTATTTGTTTATTTCACAAATATAACATTTATAGAGGAACTATTTCAGTGCCAGGGACTGCCAAAGTATAACAATAAGTAGAAATAAACACGGTCCCTGGTGTCACTGAGCTTAGGGTTTACCGACAAAGAAAAACAGCCAAATAATCACACAAATAGAAGCAAACCTAGAATACTGATAAAGCATAAATGAGAGGTACATGGTTTACTCGGAAGCTTGTAATAAGAAAATATGAACTTGTTGGGGTATAGTGTAGGAGAGACCAGTGGTCAGAAAAGGCTTTTCTGGGAGCTACAGTTTGTTTGAATAAGAGCTACCCTGGCAAAGAGGAAGGGAAATGCAGGCGTGAGACCCCGTAGGGCAGGGAACAGGGTGAACCAGTATCCGTTTGAAGGCAAGCAGTACACTAGTGGGATGAAGCGGGAAGGTGGGCGGAAGCCAGGGCATTCTATAGTTTTAGTGTCGTGATTTTATAATGATTTGTCTTTACTTTTATTTATTAAGTTAATTTTTATTGGGATATGTTTTTTTACAGTGTCTTGTTAGTTTCCACTGTACAGCAAAATGAATCAGCCATACATATATGTATATCCCCTCCCTTTTGGATTTCCTTCCCATTTAGGTCACCACAGAGCAGTGAGTAAAGTTCCTTGTGCTATACAGTGGGTTCTCATTAGTTACCTATTTCATACATAGTATCAATAATGTATATGTGTCAATCCCAATACTCTGGGCTTCACAGGCTACTTCTTTGTTCGGGTTAGTTGTGATGGTACAGGGTGACAGGACTGACTGCATTTCTCCAGAGGACCTGGATCCGAATCCTGCTCTGCTTCTTCCTAGGCACAGGATACTGGGCACGTTGCTTAGCCTTTCTGCATCTCAGTATCTGCAACTTCATAATGCCAATAAAAATGGCAGGGTACCTCATGGGGCTTCTATGCAGATTTAATGAACTGATGAATGTAAAGCCCTGGGGACAGTGTCTGGCACCCAGCAAGCACTATGTGTCAGCCAGTATTATTATTTTGTCCTTTATCTAAAGGGTGATGGAAATCCACTTGTTTTGTAGTTGCCCCATGGGTACGGGTATCAGTCCTTCTGCCCAGATTGGTTTTGCATGTTGAAACTGATGACCCCACAGATGAATCAGCCAAGAAAGTGTGAGAAAGTTATTGTACATGTAATAAGGCTTCCTGTGGAGAGCAGAACAGGCTCCAGGGGCCGCTCCAGGGGCCACTCCAAAATGGCCTGAGTGAAAGGAGAGGCCAGGGGCTTTGGTTTTCATTGTAAATATAAAGAGTGGGGCTGGACTGGGGATTCCCACCTATATGTGTGGTTTGAACGTCTTCACTTGCACCAAAGGAGAGCGTGCTCAGGTTTTGTTAGCAGCTTACTCAGATCTGAGGCAAAAGAGAGGAGAGAGGAGAGATGGGAATCAAAAGCTGTCAGTGGTCCAGCATCAAAAACAGGATCAGACTCCAGTTCCACCACCAAAGGATTTTTAAGAAGGGAGGTGACTTGGTCAGGAAGATTGATTTGGCTGCAAGGATTTATCTCGCCTGAACAATGTTGCTTATCTTTCATACTTTCTTCCAAAAAATGAGAGCTTTTTTTTTTTTTTTCTTTCAAGACAACAAGTGGATTTTGTTGACTGGACTGTGGCTGGGTTCACGTTCATTCAGTTCTTGGCCATATGAATTGATTAACAAAAGTGATGTGAACAATATATCCCATTAGGGATACAGTTTCTAATATGATTTTACAATGTGCCAAATGTCAACTGAGATCACTGTGATGCTTTTCTTCTTCTTTGATAATTTTTACAGTTGTGTTTAACATCATTTCAAAATGACTGAAAATAATAGGTGCTGCTTAACAGGCAAAGCTGTAATTTTTGTATCTTTAGTTAAAATGCACAATCCTTTTTTTCCTTCCTATCACTGCTCTTTTGTCCTCCCTGAGCTTAAATTAGGCTAACCTCATTGAATTCAGCTAAAGGAAAGACACGAGGTGAGTGTTGCATATTCGTCTTTAGGTCAGCTATTATGGGATCATTCGGTGCCTTTTTTCTTTGTCGGGTTGAGTTCTGCTGGTCCAAAAACAAACACAGCAAGCTGATATTTGCTCCACTGTACTTTTGCTTAAGCTCTGAATTAACTCACTCCAAGCAATGAATCTATGCATTGACCCAATCCAAATGTTTGACTACAATCCTGCGTAACATCTGCCATGACTGCCTTAAAACTCATTTTAACTTTTAAATTTATGTGAGGAAGCAAACTCCATATCTCACCTTGCTTTCCATCTCTCCTCCTGACTGCCCCGGTAAATGTTCGTATTTCACTCACCAAACTCTCAGTCAATTAGATGTGGAAAATCAGTCAACCTCTCCCTCTTCCTTTTCTGTTGAAACTGTTGCCAAATCTCATCAATTAGATTTTGATTTTTAATTTACATTTTTAATCAAAGTAATGCATGCACATGGGTAAATATCAAATGACTACAGCAGAATTTGTGACAAAAGCTATAGCCCCTTGTTCATCCAAGTCTTGCCCGCCAATTCTTTTTTTTTCTTTTTTCTGTGATAATATTCATAGTGCTAACAATAACCTTATGATACTATTTATTGATGTACTAACTTCAGATGTTGTCTGTTGACTTTTTCGATAATAAATGAGAATTGATATTGCTAACACCACCTCTTCTTCTCTGTCTTTCCCCACCCTAGCTTTACTTCCTTCACTGGTTAATTCTGGAAACTCAGTCACCCTGTTTCAACCCCCACCTTTTGTTTCATCAGACATGGAGAGTATTTTCTATTGTTCACATTGAGAGATAAAGACATTAGTACTCACAATTTTCCACCACCTCTTCCCCTTTCTACAGCCTCATCTCTGCCAGCAAGTTCATTATTTTGATATTGTGGTAGTCAATAGTGTTGACCATCTCTTCTCTTGTAACATAATTTTCCATAATTTAACAGTTAATTATAAGATGAAAACAAAAAGCACCATTCACATTGTTACGACTTAGATACTGTATGTTTGCAGAACAAAATTCTGCCTATTCCTCTCTAGCACTGTTTCAATTTCTTATTCCTACAACTCAACCCTAATTTGCAGCACTGCCTGGGCATCTCAGTGCTATAGTCTTTAACTCAAGATCTCCAGCCTTTCTCTGTTCAGAGTCAACCCACAGTGATGTGAAATTAATATTTCTAAAGCATAGCTCCATTGACATCACAGCTATTTTCAAAAGCCTTCAATGGTTTGGCTAAAGCATCTTGTCAAAACTGTTAGCTTAGCTTTCAAAAATTTTTACCAACCTTGTCTTTATGTTTATGCTCCTACTTTCGCCTCCATCCATTTTATGCTCTACATTTGTTCCCTGTAAAAGTCCTACCCAATCCTGTTCTCAGACTTTTGCTCGCAATGTACCCCCTGTCCTGGAAGTTTGCTGCACAAACCTATTCCCAGTAAAATGTTTACCTTAAGGCTAAGATA
Source organism: Nanger dama (assembly GCA_917880005.1). Classification (NCBI taxonomy): domain Eukaryota; kingdom Metazoa; phylum Chordata; class Mammalia; order Artiodactyla; family Bovidae; genus Nanger; species Nanger dama. The sequence goes on from CAKJTW010000024.1 coordinate 1,487,102, forward strand.
AAATGCCTTTTTATACCCAAAGCTATCTTATATAATTTTCTTACAGCAAAATTGTTTTGTACCATTTTTTTTTTTACTTTTACATCTGTTTTAGTATCCTATTTGGATTGTGTCTTTGTAGACTGTTTTCATTTATTCCCCATAATATCCATCATTGGAAGAAAAAGGGACTCAGAATGGAGCAGAAATTTCCAGGCTAAGTCTCTCTTTAACTGTCTTATAGACAGAGTTCAGCTTCAGGGCTCCTGGCTGATGATGTGTGTGCTCAGTTGCTCAGTCATGTCTGACTCTTTGTGACACCACCAGGCTCCTCTATCCATAGGATTTTCACAGCAAGAATTCTAGAGTAGGTTGCCATTTCCTCCTCTGGGGGATCTTCCCAACCTAGGGATCAAACTCATGTCTCCTGCGCCTCCTGCATTAACAGGTGGATTCTTTACCACTGAGCCATCTGGGAATCCAATATTCATCATACTGGGCACTAATCTACTCACTTAACTCCAAAAACATTTGTTTAATTGAATGTACTTTTTGATTTTTTCTCCCCTCTGCTGATAGGAACATTGCATTGCTAGGGGTTTTTGTATTGTCTTTGTATTTTTGACAGGCTGGAAACACAGGGAAAATTAGGAAATACATTTTGTGATTTGTAAATAACTTTGACTGTCACAGGAAAAAGGTAATGTCTGTACATGTAAAAGATAATAAGGATGATGGAAAGTTTTTATCTTTAAAATGTGATTAATTTAAGTATACCTTTCCCCTGCTGTTGACTCTAGAAGGATGTAGTAATTGAGAATACATGTACTACAATTTCCTGTCCCCTGTTCAGTGTCTTTATGCATGCATGGCTGGTAAATAGCTTCAAAAGCCAATGTTTAGGTATTTTCCTTTTCCTTTCAATTTTTGATATTTCAGAAGAAGCCTATCTGGGGTTTCATTTTGTTCCTAGACAGAAGCATAATGATTCTCTCTACTCTCAGTAACATGCAGTCTACCGATTTCAGTTCATGTGTGAACAGATATCACTAGTGTGAACTGGGTGGGTCTCCATGATCCCAGCTCTCTTTGTGTGGGGAAATGGGGTCTGGAACCATTTTTACCATGAACTTTATTCTCTTTCTCTTGTATGAATGCAAGCGACTGTGTAAACTCTTACAGATTCTCAGAATTTTTTTTTTTTCAGGAACTTCTTTTTTCCCCCAGAGAATTTTATTCATTTTCAAATACATACACATCTATCTTCAGTTTCACCTTTTAAAATACCTACTAATATAAAATAAGTGGGGTACTACTCATGTCCAGTTTATAGACATAGAAGGTGGTTTCCAAGCAATAACTGACTTACTTTTCATGGCTAAAAGAGGGAGTGGGCCCCAGAACTCTTGGTCACTAGTGGTGCTTATCACACAGTGCTGTGAAACATCCCATTTTGTAGGTGCTCTGATTCATGTCCAGCTTCCAAGTTTAATTTAATGATGAAAAATAAGCCTTATCATGCCAGAGAGAAGGCATTCAGTTTGATATCTGTGTGCATTGTTTATTTGACATGAAGAAGACGTATTGCATTCATCCTACTCAACTTTCCATCCCCTTCCACTCATGTGCCCCCAAATTATCCCCAGTTTTAATCTATACCTCTCAGGCCTCCCTAGTTCCTTGTTCTCTGATCACAAACTGAGTTTTCTGGAACAAAGTCAAGCACTGGGTATGTCCTCTCTTTGCTAGTGGCAGAGGGTGGGAGATAAGGCAGGGGATTTGGGTGGCAGGGAGATGGCAAATGGCTGGCTAGTGTGCTGAGGAGTTGCTCTTGTCATAGGATTTTCATACTAATGATGTCTTCTCCTGGGGAAGAAGTGCTAATCTGTTAAAATGTCCAGTTAAAAATTCATAAGGAAGAAAAATTATCTATCTCAGAGAGAATGTTTAGAGCACACTATCCTGAAAATAAGATTAGGACTTATACGAACTTAAAAACTCAGTTCTCCAAAGCCTGGTTGGCTTTTCTCACTTTAATGAAGAAAAACAGAACACAATAAAAACCTACCATAATATAAAAGACAACTTTCAGTTTCACTTTTCCCCTAGAAGTTACTTCTGAGTCTTGAGAAGAAAATTTTTTTAACCCACTCCCTCTGAGTCTATGCCTAGGAGCTAGCCCACTAAAGTCCTCTTCCTAAAGTGTCACTATATGGAGTTGAGAGTGAAGTTGAGACATTTTCAGTCATTCACACACGTAGCATAGACATATAAGCAGGCAGTTTTTAGAGATAGCAGATCCCTGGTCTACTGGCCTTTTGTTCTAGTTAGTTCTGGGCAAGTTTCAAGAGAAGATCCAGACTGGCTCTCTTGGTGCCTAGGGAGAGAGAAGTTTGGCTTCTCTTATAAGGCATCAAACAAAGGGATTGATGCTGTCCCTTGTGTTTGAAGTTTCTCTTTCCTCTGGAATGACCAATCCAGACTCTGTCTGGGTCACATATTCCCCCATGTCAGAGAGGCATTTGTTGTCACCATAGGAGACACTGGAACCGAGTGGGCCCAGCAGCTGCCATCACTCCTCCTGAACCCCAAAGGCAACCTTCCATTTCCTTAACTGGAGCAGGGGAGAGTTCTGGAAGATGTACCGACAGTGGTGGTCATGTTCAGATTTCATTACAAGGCTCTCATTCTTTCATATTCTCATGGAAGACAGAATTCTAACTGGTCTCTAAGCTCCCACCCTATGCTGTGCACAACACATCTTCTCCCAGGTATACAGTCAAGCAGTGTTCCCGGGGTGAAGGGATATTGCAGATGCAGTTAAGGTACCAAATTAGCAGAAAGAGACTGCCTCCAGGTTGGCCTGACCTAATCAGGCAAGTGCATAAAAGGGACAGAGCTTTTCCTAAAAACAAAAAACAAACAAAAAGATTCAAAATGTGAGAAGGATTCCATGCCACAAAGATTCTCTGTTTCTGTCTTTGAAGGTGGAGGGACCATATGATAAGAAATGGGGCTTTCCTCTGGGAGTTGAAACTGACCCCTGGTAGATAAGAAAGGGGACAGGGACCTCCATCCTAAGACCACAAGAAATCTAATTCTGCCACAGCTACATCAGTCTGGAAGATAGTACACGCTGGATGATTATGACTGACACCTTGATTTTAGCCTTAGTGAGACTTGGCGCTGAGAACACAGTCACATCACCCCCAGACTTTGACAAACAGAAACAATCAGTCAATAAATGAGTGCTCTTTTAAGCTGCTTAGTTTGTAGTCATTTGTTATGCAGCATTAGAAAATTCACACAGTGGCGGGGCTTCCTTGGTGGCTCAGACTGTAAAGAATCTGCCTGCAATGCAGGAGACGTAGGTTTGATCCTTGGGTCAGAAAGATCTCCTGGAGAAGGGAATGGCTATCCATTCCAATGGCCTATGGACAGAGGAGCCTGCTGGGCTATAGTCCATGGGGGTCATAAAGAGTCGATACAACTGAGCAACTAACACTAACCCTGCAGGGTCACATGGAATATCTAAAAGTCACCTTCCAGGATGATCTGGGAAGTGGGTAAGTTTTTGCTGTATTAGAAATTAAAAGATGTAACTTTCTCTCTCTCCTACTGAAAAACTCCCTAGTTAAGTGTCTAGTTTAGACCTGACAGCTAGTAAGGTAAAGTTATGGTTCTTTAAAAAACTGAGAGTTGCTTTACAATTTTGTGTTTGTTCCTGCTGTACAATGAAGAAAATCAGCTATATGTATCCATATGCCCCCTCCCTGCTGGGCCTCCCTCCCACCCATCGCCACATCCCATCCATCTACATCAACACAGAGCACTAAGCCGAACTCCCTGTTCTATATGGCAGGTTCCCATTAGCTATCTGTTTTTAACTGTCCTCCTAAGGAGGACAGTGTGGAGGTTCCTTAAAAAACTAAAAATAGAACTACCATATGACCCAGCAATTCCACTACTGGGAATACACCCTGAGAAAATCATAATTCAAAAAGACAAAGTTATCTTTATCTGTTGTCATCCTTTCTGCCCTTAGAGATTCACATGAAAGCAAATAGAAGAGCAAGCTATAAACTATAGTCTTCAAACTGTATATGGTAATTTTTTTTTCCCCAGGATGTATTTCAGAGAACTTTCTTGATTTCATGTGTTTGGGTTCTTACAGCCACATCTTGAACCTCAGTGCATCCCTAAGTGAGAATGCCATCAGGAAAGAGAAGGGTTACCCTGGTTTTATGGGGTAACTCCCTATTTTTACTTTTTGACAAGTCCTCAGATATTTTTCACAGTTCACATGTTTAAATCTTCCTTCTCTGTAAATAATCCTTGTCAATCGAGTGTATTTTTATAGGTAACTGAATCATTACTGCTAACCTTGTGGTATTAATGAAGAAGTCAGCGCTGTCCCTGTAGGGCTGTAAGGAAGAGCTTAGCATGTCTGGCGAGAGCCCGGTTACTTGGCTGAAGCAATCATTGAACACAGTTTATTGGATTGAGGCCCATTATCCAGGTCGAGTCCTGACACTTGTCAGCCCTCCTTCTTTACTCTGTGTGAACACATGGAAGTCATGAGGTTGAATTTTGCAAGTGGCTGTTAGAAATAAAGTTCACGATTGCTCTGTTACATTGATACTACCTGACTAATGGTTAAAAGGAGCACAGTGGGATATTCTTCATACTACTGGAGACAAATATATTGCTTATGTAATTAATTTATTTTGTACTGAAGTCCTAAAAGTCAAGAATGACTGAAATCGTTAATGTGATGCTAAGCTATTGTGTCTTACTTTGCTGCTTGAACAACCCTCTCAGTATAGGCAAGTACTGATCATTGAAAACTTTCAGCTCTGGCTCAGTATGAGCAGACTTCTTATACTTAAGTGACCATGTAAGCTATTTGGTTCTGAGGTGCAACCTTTTAAGACAAGGGAGTCTTGTCAGTTTATCTAAGATGACACAAACACCACAGAGCAAAAGCAAGGCCCCTCCTCCAACTGCTGAGCCAAATAAGCACTGGGGCCAAGCAATTAGTGCAACACAAAGGCAAGCGTTACAATATCAGAGCCAACCTCCATTGTTTCCGTGCACCCCACAGGCTTGACAAGTTTCCTCATGGGCCACAGCAACTGTGATTTGGAAAGTAAACAATTTACATGTCACATGACTGGATTGGTCCTTTAGACTTCCACGAGCTTGCTATGATTTCAGGACCTCAACCGCAGCCACGAGGCTGATGAAGATCCCTGGGAACTGGTCACATTTGGGGAATGGAGATGAGTGAGAAGGGGGAGCATGTATCCGGGTGTTTTATCAAAGTCCTCTGTAACCAGAGCTGAGGCCTGGGGGACTCGGGGGAAGTGAAAGTGATGGAGGCTGTTGGGAATGCTGGTGGAAGGAATGTTTCCAACAGCAGGCTTTGGATCTGAACACATCTGAAAGAGTTTGAGCTGGGCCCTCTCAGCTTGACATAGTGGCAGGAAACTGAGGCCCTCTCACTGTGTTTTGGGGTCTTCTGTCTCCTTGATGAGATAGTGCACTAGAATTCTTCAACTTGGAGAAGTCCCAGAAAGCAGCCCTGATGCCCTGAAAGTGTGTCACAGCTCCTTTCCTAGGCCTGGAGACATTTTCTTCCTCAGGCAACACACCTATGACCCAGACACTTTTTGTCCTTCTTCATATATCATGTTCATTAATACATACAGGATAAAACAATATGGTGAAGTTAGATTTATCTTCTTACTATTATTAAGGAGAATTCCTTTCAGTGAGCAGATACCTTAGGCAGAAGGACACATCCAAATAATCAAAATAAAATTCAGACTCTCCTTTGTAAGATATCTTGGTCAACCACAAAATTACCCTAATTGTTAAGTTGGAACATATATGCCCGCTTAACTGTCTTATGTTTCTAGTTATCCAGTTTTATGTTTGGCTAATGAAGATTAGAAGCAAAAATCTTCAGAGCATACTTTCTGGAGAACTCAATTTCCCTCTGGAAGGGTGACCTCAGAAATGCATAGGAGCTATGGAGCCATCTGATTGATGGCATGACACTCTTCCATAATGACCTACATAATGATGGATAATCATGCCCCAGATTGATGCTGGTCATTGAATAAGCTGCTGGGCAGTATTTCAGGCCACTGCAAAGTGCAAGAAATGGGACTATTGGCGTTATTTCATACAAATTTACCTAAGTGTGGAAGTACAAGATTTCAGATGTTTGCTATTTAGGTTGAGTTATCCTTAGTGGGGTCATAATGTATGGTGGCAATGCTATACGTTTAGTTTAACAACCTAACAATAACAGTCTCAATAATTTTGAAACTGGTTGCATTTCAAATTACTTCCTATAATACCATTTATTAATTAATATACATACTCAATTTTTTGGGTCACTTTACATTTCATCGGAGAAGGCAACGGCACCCCACTCCAGCTCTCTTGCCTGGAAAATCCCATGGACGGAGGAGCCTGGTGGGCTGCAGTCCATGGGGTCGCTAAGAGTTGGACACAACTGAGCGACTTCACTTTCGCTTTTCACTTTCATGCATTGGAGAAGGAAATGGCAACCCACTCCAGTGTTCTTGCCTGGAGAATCCCAGGGATGGGGGAGCCTGGTGGGCTGCCATCTATGGGGTCGCACAGAGTCGGACACAACTGAAGCTACTTAGCAGCAACAGCTTACATTTCATATCTCTCCATCTTTTCTTTCTTTTCTGATAAACTTATAATAGAAGGAGACTAATTAAAAGAAAAGGTGCTGCAAATTGCTATTTCCTTACTAACTAAAATCAAAATATACACTGACTTATTTCCTTCAGTGGGATTTATTCTGGATAATTCCATGCAGGAGGAATTGAGTGATGACAAGGCTTTTAGGCAAGTGCCTCATTTGTGCTGTGTTTTAGCTGAGTGAGACATAAGGTGCTGACCCAAGCTGTATAGAAAAATAGTTAATTCCATATACATTGGAATTAGAAGGATTTCTGTCAAATGCTAATTCTACTATTTACTGGCTAGCTAACTTTTGTGATCATCTCTAAGCCTTAATTTCCTCATCTACAAAATGGGGATTTTATTTCTTAGGGTCACTGTTGTGAAGGTTAAATGAAATAATATGTATGCAGTCCGTAGTGGAGTGTCCAGCCCATTGCAAGTCCTCAGAAACGACTACTATTGCTGGTCGTGGCATCATCCTCATTGAACTTCTGTCTGATGAACGCAGGCATTTCCTCAAAGGCTATAGGCAGAGCCATCTTTTGCCCCATGCCCCACACCTGTGCCTGCTGGGGTCTGCACAAGGAGGCAGCTATGTTATGATTCTCCCGCTTCATCACCAGCCGTTCACAGGTTCTGCAAACTCTCTGAGATAGGGAGGTGAGGAAGGTTAAGTGGGGTCGTTTCTTCCCTGCAACTCGTCTGCTCTCAAGCAAGACCACAGGGGAAGCAAAGAGGGATGAAAGGCTTGAGGACTATCCCAGTACCCAGTTTCTAGCACCTTACCTGTTTCTTTTCTGGACATTGTGCTCTTCTTTCAAATGCTGGTTTCCAGATGGCCTTGGCACAGCCCTACAGCAGACTGTGAGTAATGCCTGCTGGATCATGGTGTGCTCAGGCCAGGCTGCATGGCAACGGCAGCCCCCGACCTGACCACCTAGTAGAGTTCTCTGACCAGCTTACAGCCTTCCTGGGAAAACAGAGCAACCATTGTCACATCATGTTCTGTGGAAAGAGGCTCTGTGGTCCAATGCTGCTGTTGCTGCTGCTGCTAAGTCGCTTCATTCGTGTATGACTCTGTGCGACCCCATAGATGGCAGCCCACTAGGCTCCTCGGTCCCTGGAATTCTGCAGGTAAGAACATTGGAGTGGGTTTCCATTTCCTTCTCCAATACACACATGCATGCTAAGTCACTTCAGTCATATCCGACTCTGCAACCCCATAGACGGCAGCCTACCAGGCTCCTCCGTCCACAGGATTCTCTAGGCAAGAATACTGGAGTGGGTTGCCATTTCCTTCTCCCCGTGGTCCGATAGGTGTGTGAAATCTCTTAATCCTGTCACTCTCTGGAAGATTTGAAATGTGTGTTAGCATTAAAGGCTCTAGAGATGTACTAAAGAAATGTGGTGAATTTTTGTCTGGTCAAGTACTACATCAAACGTATTTGACCAAGGAATCACCAACTCCTTCCCAAGATGGAGTTGTTCCTGCCTGGAGCATCTCACTCCTGGGGAGACTCTGGAAACAGTGGTTTGGTCTGCCGCTGTGAGAAGTATTGCTCTTTCTTGCCTGGAAGACATGCCTTGGAAAGCCAAAGAATGGACATCTTACATGGGATCAGCTCTTAGCCAGACTTTCTATTCTAAATTAGATGGAGAAGAGTGTGCACATGTCCTACTGATGTAACACCACTTTTGAACTGGGCTCATTTCATAGCTTTATCCTCCATTTTTTCCAAGATTCACTTACTCCTGGGCTCAGGAAAAGAACAGCTGACACTGTAGCCACGAGCACTTTCCATACACGCTGATGAATGTTTACATTTGTTACATGCAGTCGTGAACACCATAATTAAACATAAACAGAAATAATTCTGATCATGGTTCTAAGCACAATTTGCATTTAAAAATTAGAAAGTAAAGTGTAATGATATAGCTTTACCAAAATAAAACCAAAACCAAAAGAAAAAAAAAAAAAATTCCAGCCCTGACTCTCAAATAGACAGGCTGGGTGTTCCTCTTTGAAAGTAATCTGATCCAATGAAAACTGCCATCTCTCCTATGGTGGTGCTTAGTATGCTGGACTCAGTGAACTGTCATGAAAGAATATTATTGAAGAAACACAAAAATTAAGTTACTTCATGGGTATTTAGTTTCATTCTTCTGAGCCTTTAAAGTAAGAGGTTTATCCATAATTGTTGTAATTTTAGTTTCATAAATGTTGTAATTGAAAAACTGTAATCTTTTTTTTTCCTTATCTTTCTCTTTGTGCATACATATGCTATGTATCATCTTTGCATCATATCTGTCTTCTAAATTAAAAAAACTTCTGAAAAAGTGTGTTGTTTTTTAGTTTCAATTAATATTTCTGAATATCAGGACCATATACTTACAGTTCAGTTCAGTTCAGTCACTCAGTTGTATCTGACTCTTTGCGACCTCATGAACTGCAGCATGCCAGGCCACCCTGTCCATCACCAACTCCCGGAGTTTACCAAAACTCATGTGCATTGAGTCAGTGATGCAACCTAGCCATCTCATCCTCTGTCGTCCCCTTCTCCTCCTGCCCCCAATCCCTCCCAGCATCAGAGCCTTTTCCATTGAGTCAGCTCTTCGCGTGAGGTGGCCAAAGTATTGGAGTTTCAGCTTCAGCATCAGTCCTTCCAACGAACACCCAGGACTGATCTCCTTTAGGATGGACTGGTTGGATCTCCTTGCAGTCCAAGGGACTCTCAAGAGTCTTCTCCAACACCACAGTTCAAAAGCATCAGTTCTTTAGTGCTCAGCTTTCTTCACAGTCCAACTCTCACTTACATGACCATTGGAAAAACCATAGCCTTGACTAGATGGACCTTTTTGACAAAGTAATGTCTCTGCTTTTGAATATGCTGTCTAGGTTGGTCGTAACTTTACTTCCAAGGAGTAAGTCTTTTAATTTCATGGCTGCAATCACCATCTGTGGTAATTTTGGAGCCCCCAAAATAAAGTCTGACACTGTTTCCACTGTTTCCCCATCTATTTCCCATGAAGTGATGAGACCAGATGCCATGATCTTCGTTTTCTGAATGTTGAGCTTTAAACCAACTTTTTCACTCTCCTCTTTCACTTTCATCAAGAGGCTTTTAGTTCCTCTTCACTTTCTGCCATAAAGGTGGTGTCATCTGCATATCTGAGGTTATTGATATTTCTCCTGGCAATCTTGATTCTGGCTTGTGTTTCTTCCAGCCCAGCATTTCTCATGATGTCCTCTGCATAGAAGTTAAATAAGCAGAGTGACAATATACAGCCTTGACGTACTCCTTTTCCTGTTTGAAACCAGTCTGTTGTTCCATGTCCAGTTCTAGCTATTGCTTCCTGACCTGCATACAGATTTCTCAAGAGGCATGTCAGGTGGTCTGGTATTCTATCGCATTCAGAATTTTCCACAGTTTATTGTGATCCACACAGTCAAAGGCTTTGGCATAGTCAAGAAAGCAGAAATAGATGTTTTTCTGGAACTCTCTTGCTTTTTTGATGATCCAGTGGATGTTGGCAATTTGAACTCTGGTTCCTCTGTTTTTCTAAAACCAGCTTGAACATCTAGAAGTTCATAGTTCACGTATTGCTGAAGCTTGCTACTGCTACTGCTAAGTCACTTCTCTGTGTGACTCCATAGACGGTAGCCCTGGCTTGGAGAATTTTAAGCATTATTTTACTAGCGTATGAGATGAGTGCCATTGTGTGGTAGTACTTTGGTAAAATGAAATTTTTTCTCTTTTGTATCCAACATTTATATTTTTTAATGGCAATGATATTAATCAGTTTGTTTACAGGGTTCAAGATAAATTTTACCAAATTATTTTTTAAAGCTCATGGAAGGGTCAAAGAGCTAATTGATTAGTATATTAGCAACTGAGGAGCAAGACCGTTGCTTCATGATTCACTTCTGGGGCATTTCAAAGTTAAAAGGTCTGAATCAGTTCCGAGCTGAACTCTGGTAGAATTCTTAGGTGAGATGTTATTTTAGTGGCCCTTGCTAAGGTACTTCAGATCTCCTCATCAGTTTCTTGGTTTGCAAAACAGAGGATCACGACTCCTTGGAATATATTCACTTATAGTAACCAGTGAGGAAGACATCCCAGGTAGCCCAGTGGTAAAGAATCTGCTTGCCAATGCAGGAGGCTCAAGAGATGCGGGTTCAATCCCTGGGTTGAGAAGATTCCCCGGAGGATGAAATGACAATGAATTCCAGTATTCTTGCCTGGAGAATCCCATGGACAGAGGAGCCTGGTGGGCTACTCTGCATGGGGTGGCAAAGAGTTGGACACAACTGAGCGTGCACGCAATGGAGGAGCAATAAGTTAAGTTGTATATAATGCAGTTTCGATTTAGAGAAGAAAATATCAGGTTATTGGATTAAATATTAAATTTTCCTTCCTTTGTAGATGTGAATAGTGAGGAATATTGTTAGAATGTAGTCTAAAATATTAAAAATTAGTGATCATGATAATGAAGCTGGACCTACATTTGGGAAAATTTCTTTGAGAATATTAGAGATAGAGTATTTTAATTTATGTGAATCCAGAACATTTACAGTGGCTGTCAACTTTCCTGTGGATCTGTTCTTAGGGGGCGTGGGATCACCTCATCTTTGGCCAGCGGTCAAAGCATTGTGTCCAAGAGACCTCTTGGCATTGTTTATCAACAGTCCTGTGGTTCTGATACTGTCCATGTTGTACAAACTGTAAGATCATCACTCTAAATTGTTTCATTCATGACAGGGAGATTTGAATAACTTCCTTTCTTTCATATAATGAGAAAATAGTCACAAGTACAATGAATGCTTGATTTTATAGTATTTACAGATATGGCTATGATAAGAAGGATGTATTAAGTACTTAGGTAGCAGTAATAGTAGTGATAATAATAATAACAATCCCTCAGATCTTGGGCTGAAGGAGCAATGATAATAAAATATGGAGTTTGAAAAATAGTTTTTAGAAATAAAAACAAAGAATAACATGATTCTGTGAAAGAACACTGAAATACTTCATTCTTTTCATCTCTGTAATCCTACTTGGAAAATGTGAGACTTTCTGAGGAGAATGACAGCAAATAATACAGTAGAATGATTTGATTGAGCTCCATATTTGGGTGTGAAAGTGAATTTCTTTGAAGTCATAAACATGTTCTGGATTTTTAGTTAAAGTTTAGATTTCTTAAAAGTTCTGCTACAACTAGACTTTTAAAGCCATCCAAAAGAAAATCTGTAATTTATTTTCCTATTACCTTTTTATGAGGTCTTATAGCCACCGTAACTTCTTTTGTGCTTAGAGATTTACAGGTTAGGTCCTGCAAAAGGGCACTTGTATGACCCTCTAGGCCAGAGCCGTATATCTTGCCTTTCCATTCCTGGGCCACCAAAATTAATGAGGGTATCTTAGATGACAGTCTCCTACAATGTTCCAATGACCAGAGTCCAAGAGGTTAAATAATTTTACCACCACTCTTCTCATATTTAGATACTATAATCAAGTGAATTGACATAGAAGATAGTGTTGACAAAACTCACGGTCCCCTGTGCCAGCTTTCAAATGGGAACTAAAATATTGATAGAATTCCATCTGGGATATTGTTGAGCGTGTGGTACCTTTACTTTGAATTTTGTTTTCGTTTGCAGCTTTATTCAAAAATCAAATGTACCACACTCCTGCTGTCACTTAGGATGCCCTTGGTATTTGACTAAAAGAGAATTCAGCTTCAGGGCCCTGTACCCTTTAGCGGAACATGGTGCCAGGAAGGGCAATGCCTGGGAAAAATATCCCCTTTTATAAATAACCTTATGTTGTCAGTGCCTTTTAGCCTTCTTAAAGCCTTTTTAGCTAAAAATACAACAGAAATTTGGTTCTCTCTTCATCTTTTATTTCTCTTTTACCTTCTAATTTGCTACACAATGGAAACAGCATTTCATGCCCAGCATTTTTTTTCTTCTAATACCCTATATTGTATAGCTCTTTCCACCACCCACCACCCCCAGCCCAAGGACACCTTTAAAGTACAGTGACAGTATTTGGACTTTAACATAAAATTTTACCCTTTCATTCCAAGATAATAATGACTCTACTGTTAAAAATAAATAAATAAAGGGAGAAGAGAGAAACCCCAAACAAGCCACACCATCCAGTTTCAGCCAAGCTGCCAAATCCTATTACAGATTCAATCCTATTAAAACGTTCCCAGGTTTAAGCCTGCTTTGGAGTTTTTCATAGGAGTGCATGACCCCTACCCAAACCCCTACATGTGTGGTCAGGGACCTCAGGATAATCGTAAACTGCCTGGACTCCCATTAATCTCGCACAGTCAGATATTAGTGCTTGTAAATCAGCACCTAAACAAGGACAATAGTTAAAGCCATCAATAGTCTTTTAATGAGGCAGATCAAAAACAAATGAAAGCAGCAGGACACTCGGATTTGCCAAGGAGGGGAAGGGGAAGGCCATCAGCTTTGTCCGATTTCTTATAGAAAAAAGTGGATGGATTTAGTCCAGGTCCTGTCTCCTAACTATTTTCTCCACTGTTTAAAAAGATACATAAAACAAGATTATTTCCAGGAATTTCCTTGATTTTCTTTGTTTGGGACATAGCAGCTGTCACTTTCTTCCCTTTCTCTCCCTGTCTCTTTATAGTTCCCTCCAAACATATATCGACATATGTGCATTAATGTACACATATTTAAAAGAGGAGGCCATTGCAAATAATAACTGTGTGTGGAGCCATTAGGCAATGATCAGTTACACTTTGTCAAGAATTGTAATTACTTATCTGCATCCTTGCAGGCATTTTATGTGCTTTTGAAATTCCCACAGATGTTTTTTTTCTGTCCATTAGAAAAGAAGGAAAATATCTTGCTTTGTAATTCCTTGTTTTAAAGAAAGAGAAAAATAAAGCAAGATAGGATTTATTATCTAGTACGCATGTGCAACAGCATTATAATGGTTGCCAAGCAACCTAAAGGAACCATATCATAGTAAAGGGGGGTGGGGGGCAAATGAATGAACAGATGCATGGGATTAGATATATGAAGGGTAGAAGAGGCTGCCCTGAAATGAGCTCACCTTGGCACATGACTTTTTGCTTGAGATTTGCTCTTAATTAGGTACATTTATCTTAAATATCTCCTTTTGATTTTGTGTGGGATTTTTATTTTTGCTGTGTGTTGTGTTTAGTTTACCATTTGACTGAAAGACTCAAAAAGAATATGTATAAAATGCTTATAAAATCCTTGTTCTTTCATTGGGTCCAATAACATTCATTCAAGGCAACATTTTGAGAAGCAGAAAGGTACAGAAACAAGCATTCTCACACATTGGCTCCAACATCATCCAACACAAACATAGACACTCAAAGAAGGTATCTCTTTGGTGGTGTTATCAAAACATATGTTCACAATGAATTTACTAAGCTGCTTTCATTGTCATCGTTTAAAAACTCCCCCATATATGTATATATATGTATATATATATATATATATAATTTTATGCATGCATACATTGTTGCTGTTGTTCAGTCGTTAGTTAAGTCGTGTCTGACTCTTTCTGATCCCATGGACTGCACATGCATATTACAGGGAACCGATAGGTCAAGAATTAAACACTGTCTCTTGTTGCTGCCCAATTTCACATGTTTAAGATGAACACTGTACTTTTCTTTTCAGAAGGTGTACTTAAAACAGTCAAAATAATTGTCTAACAGAACAACATACAACCTAGTTTGTACATTTGAAGTTAAAAAATTATAATTCTGTACATCTAATAGCACCTATCCCCAGATAAGCAGATCATGTCGCAGAAGCAGACCTCAATGCTAGGTAAGAAGGCAGCCTGCCTTCACCACGTCCTGCCAGCTCAGTGCAGTTTCACCCAAGAAATGGGAAAACTATTTTCAAACTTCTTGGAATTCTTTAAGAAATGAGACAGGTCTAAATTAATAAATGTTTCAAACGTGACTCCCAAATAGAGAACGTTCAGTTGGGAAACGCCCACCAGGACAGTTTCTGAAAATGCAAGATACCAACGGTTGGATACTTAGAACCAGCCACTGAAGGGAAATGAAAAGTCTGATCAACTCAGCAGAGGTATGGCAGCAAGATTCCTGCCACCTGAGAAGACTTCTGTTACTTCCTACCTCACAGCAGCTATATTTGTGAGGAGTGCTGGCCTTGTGGCAAGGTGTTGTTAGGCCAGATCAGTTCTTGGGGGTCATTTTTCCCTTCGGACTATGTGATGAAATTGTAGCTCTGTAGTTGTCCCAAGAAATGGCATGTGTAGTTGCATTTTAATTGTAGATTGACCTGATGCTAGTGGGGAATTATATTGTGTCTACTAATACATATTCCACCTCTCGCCCTAATGAGATCACCTTACACTCGCTGGCACTGATGCAGACATTTAGAGCGGAGTGCTCAGAAGAGGCTGGAGTACAAATGGTACATAATTCATTACCCTGGGAAACGCAGTTTCAATGCCACATAATGCAAGGTGCTCTCAAGTATTTCTGAGGCAGGAAGAGTGAACCAGAGTCATGGTGAAGTGACTGTTTACATCAACCTGATTCCACTTGTTCTTTACTAGAGCTAACAAGCCCTCTGTTGTATTATTGTATCCACTTCTATTTGCTGGACTCCACACCAAAGTCCTTGCAGCCAGAGGAACAAACCTTTTGTTGCATAATCTACAAAGTAATGGAAACCGGAAACTGCTGTAAGTGAAAGGAAGAAAACGGAAATTCTAAAGGGTATTTCTCTGAGCTATTTTTAAGGTCTCAACAACCTGGAGAATTTGCATTTAAAATAACAAACTCTGTTCTCCACTTCCACTTCTCCACACCCACTCACTCTTGCCATTAACCAAAAGATGGCAGCATTTTGCCCATCACTCATTAGTGACATCTTCACGGAGCTAGGCTTGCATTTCCACTTCTCTGTGTATTATGATTTCCTCTTGGTACTAAATGTGGATTGATAGTGCTGTGGCATTTATTAACAACAGCAACGACAACAAAAATGCGATTTCAAAAAGCTCAGAAGATTAATTATACAAATTATAGTGTAAAGCATCAGAATTCCTCATTGATGAGGAAATGTATACCAGTTTAACTGCAGTAACACTGCAGAGCAATCAAGCTCAGCAAGTGGTATCAGAACCCAAACACCTTGTCCCTCCAGCTATTAGGCTTTCCTGGCGATGGGCCAGAGAAAGGAGTAGGGAATCTGGGGCCTGCAGACTGAACTTAATGTGGGGGAAATGAAAAAGGGCACTAATGAATGTGTCTGACAAGGTTTCCACCAGCCCAGCGATGCTCCCAATCTCTTCCTCAAAGCTTACCTTAATAAAGAGGGCTCCACTGTCCAGGGGATAGTCCAGGCAAGAATACTGGAGTGGATTTCTATTTCCTCCTCCAGGGGATCTTTCTGATGCAGGGATTGAACCCAAGTCTGAGTCTCCTGAGTCTCCTGCATTGCAGGTGGATTTTTTACCCACTGAGCCACTGGGGAAGCCCAGTAAAGAGAGAAGATTGACTAATTATCTGAGAGAACAGTTGTCAGTCTCCTTTATTCCTGATATTTGAAATGGAGTTGATTCTTATCCATGAGGGTTTAAGGACACTCCTTCCCAAGAAGCCTTCAAAGCCCATTCCACACATTTGTCTCAATCATTTGATTCCCAACACAACTGAAAGCCTCATTTAAAAATCTCCTTATTTTGAAAAAACAAGAGGGGGCACCTTTGCCACAGTGGTTTGCAAATGGAATCTGGTCCTGTTTTACTGAATGTTATAAATAGGGTCAACATCTGAAAGCAATAAGACTCATCAGTTTCTTGCTCATTCTACATAGTATGCTCAACTAGGTTATCATTTTCCTCTCCTACATTGTTGATTAGCATTATGAGATACAGTAATAGGTTTCATTCCCTCCTAAGTACCAATATTCCCAATTTTCTTCAAACAAGGGCAAAATCCTTTTGTTAGAAAATAGAGGTTCATTTTCAAATCAGATTAAAATGACCCAGGAATATGTAGGCAAAAAAATGTTTAGAAGCCTCTAGTGTTTGTTGAAAAGAAATTAATTGTTTAAAGGTTACTTTTGTTTTTGGACAGAGTATCTGTGCATTTGAGAGAAGGATTTTCATTGCTCTGGTGTCACCCATAGCAGTTAGTCTCCACTTAACCCTGGTGGCTCAGAGGTTAAAGCATCTGCCTCCAGTGTGGGAGATCTGGGTTCAATCCCTGGTTTGGTAAGATCCCCTGGAGAAGGAATGGCAATCTACTCCAGTATTCTTGCCTGGAGAATCCCATGGATGAAGAAGCCTAGTAGGTTATGGTCCACAGGGTCGCAAAGAGTCTGACACGACTGAGTGACTTCACCTTCACCTATCTTTTTCTGGGACTTTGGACCACTATATTGGGTGTGAGAGGAGAAATGTGCATCCATTCTAATACAATGGATACCACTAACCAAAGTGATAAATGTTGCTCTTTCATAGAAATAAAACTGCAAAGTGAGTTTATAGATGTAATCAATATATGTACATTGCTTCAGTTCAGTTCAGTTGCTCAGTCGTGTCCGACTCTTTGCGACCCCATGAATTGCAGCATGCCAGGCCGCCCTGTTCATCACCATCTCCCGGAGTTCACTCAGACTCACATCCATCGAGTCCGTGATGCCATCCAGCCATCTCATCCTCGGTCGTCCCCTTCTCCTCCTGCCCTCAATCCTTCCCAGCATCAGAGTCTTTTCCAGAGTCAACTCTTCACATGAGGTGGCCAAAGTACTGGAGTTTCAGCTTTAGCATCATTCCTTCCAAAGAAATCCTGGGGCTGATCTCCTTCAGAATGGACTGGTTGGATCTCCTTGCAGTCCAAGGGACTCTCAAGAGTCTTCTCCACCACCACAGTTCAAACGCATCAATTCTTCGGCACTCAGCTTTCTTCACAGTCCAACTTCGCATCCATACATGACCACAGGAAAAACCATAGCCTTGACTAGGCGAACCTTAATCAGCAAAGTAATATCTCTGCTTTTGATTATACTGTCTAGGTTGGTCATAACTTTTCTTCCAAGGAGTAAGCGTCTTTTTATTTCATGGCTGCAGTCACCATCTGCAGTGATTTTGGAGCCCCGAAAATAAAGTCTGAACTGTTTCCACTGTTTCCCCATCTATTTCCCATGAAGTGATGGGACCAGATGCCATGATCTTCGTTTTCTGAATGTTGAGCTTTAAGCCAACTTTTTCACTCTCCACTTTCACTTTCATCAAGAGGCTTTTTAATTCCTCTTCACTTTCTGCCATAAGGGTGGTATCATCTGCATATCTGAGGTTATTGATATTTCTCCTGGCAATCTTGATTCCAGCTTGTGTTTCTTCCAGTCCAGCGTTTCTCATGATGTACTCTGCATAGAAGTTAAATAAACAGGGTGACAATATACAGCTTTGACGTACTCCTTTTCCTATTTGGAACCAGTCTGTTGTTCCATGTCCAGTTCTAACTGTTGCTTCCTGACCTGCATACAGATTTCTCAAGCGGCAGGTCAGGTGGTCTGGTATTTCCATCTCTTTCAGAATTTTCCACAGTTTATTCTGATCCACACAGTCAAAAGCTTTGGCATAGTCAATAAAGCAGAAATAGATGTTTTTCTGGAACTTTCTTGCTTTTTGCATGATCCAGTGGATGTTGGCAATTTGCTCTCTGGTTCCTCTGCCTTTTCTAAAACCAGCTTGAACATCAGGGAGTTCACGGTTCACGTATTGCTGAAGCCTGGCTTGGAGAATTTTGAGCATTACTTTACTAGCATGTGAGATGAGTGCAGTTGTGTGGTAGTTTGACCATTCTTTGGCATTGCCTTTCTTTGGAATTGGAATGAAAACTGGCTTTTTCCAGTCCTGTGGCCACTGCTGAGTTTTCCAAATTTGCTGGCATATTGAGTGTAGCACTTTCACAGCATCATCTTTCAGGATTTGAAACAGGTCCACTGGAATTCCATCACCTCCACTAGCTCTGTTCATAGTGATGCTTTCTAAGGCCCACTTGACTTCACATTCCAAGATGTCTGGCTCTAGATAGTGATCACATCATCATGATTATCTGGGTCGTGAAGAACTTTTTTGTAAGGTTCTTCCATGTATTCTTGCCACCTCTTCCTAATATCTTCTACTTCTGTTAGGTCCATATCATTTCTGTCCTTTATTGAACCCATCTTTGCATGAAATGTTCCCTTGGTATCTCTAATTTTCTGGAAGAGATCTCTAGTCTTTCCCATTCTGTTTTTTCCTCTATTTCTTTGCATTGATCACTGAAGAAGGATTTCTTATCTCTTCTTGCTATTCTTTGGAACTCTGCATTCAGATGCTTATATCTTTCCTTTTCTCCTTTGCTTTTCACCTCTCTTCTTTTCACAGCTATTTGTAAGGCCTCTCCAGACAGCCATTTTTCTTTTTGCATTTCTTTTCCGTAGGGATGGTCTTGATCCCTGTCTCCTGTACAATGTCATGAACCTCATTCCATAGTTCAGTAGGCACTCTATCTATCAGATCTAGGCCCTTAAATCTATTTCTCATTTCCACTGTATAATCATAAGGGATCTGATTTAGGTCATACCTGAATGGTCTAGAGATTTTCCCTACTTTCTTCAATTTGAATCTCAATTTGGTAATAAGGAGTTCATGATCTGAGCCACAGTCAGCTTCTGGTCTTGTTTTTGTTGACTGTATAGAGCTTTTCCATCTTTGGCTGCATAAAATATAATCAATCTGATTTAGATGTTGACCATCTGGTGATGTCCATGTGTAGAGTCTTCTCTTGTGTTGTTGGAAGTGGGTGTTTGCTATGACCAGTGCATTTTTTTTGGCAAAACTCTATTAGTCTTTGCCCTGCTTCATTCCACATTCCCAGGCCAAATTTGCCTGTTACTCCAGGTGTTTCTTGACTTCCTACTTTTGCGTTCCAGTCCCCTGTAATGAAAAGGACATCTTTTTGGGTGTTAGTTCTAAAAGGTCTTGTAGGTCTTCATAAAACCGTTCAACTTCAGCTTCTTCAGCATTACTGGTTGGGGCATAGACTTGGATAACTGTGATATTGAGTAGTTTGCCTTGGAGATGAACAGAGATCATTCTGTCATTTTTGAGATTGTATCCAAGTACTGCATTTCAGACTCTTTTGTTGACCATGATGGCTACTCCATTTCTTCTGAGGGATTCCTGCCCGCAGTAGTAGATATAATGGTCATCTGAGTTAAATTTACCCATTCCAGTCCATTTTAGTTCGCTGATTCCTAGAATGTTGATGTACATTGCTTAAGTAGTTCAAATATGTACAATTAAAAATGAGATTAAGGTGAATTTAAACTTAAGAAATTATGTGAAGGGATTCAGTAGGGGATTACAGATTAGTTTTGCAAGGGTCTATCTTTTAAAAAAATGAATTTATTTATAAATAATCTTGAATAATAAATAGAAGCATATAGAATTAGAAGGAGAGCACAACATGCTGTTAAAAGCTGATAAAGTCAGCAACTGTTCAAAAATGAGCATGAATTCCAATTCTTCAACTTTAAGCTGGGTGACCTCAGGAAAATATTCAGCTTCTCTCTGGCTCAGGTCCCTCACTCATCTCTAAAATGGTGATGCAAACAGCTACATTACAGAACTGGGTTAGGATTAAATGAGATGTCCATAGAGCACCCACTCAACATGTTTAGAGAAGAGGACATGTTATTATTACTATTGCCAAGAACTTTATTACTATTTATAGTAACATGTGATTATTACTTTAACAAGACATAACTTTACCAAAAATTACCAAGTTGTAAGCCTGAAAAAGATAGTGGTAAATTTCAACACTTCTTTATTATCCTAGAATAGAATGTAATATAACCATTGATCATTTCCTGTTAAACACTGCATCTTTAATACTTCTAAACCAATGTCTTCCTGTACCTCTCTTTTCCCAGACCAACTTTTTCCCTTCCCTCTTCTGTTTCTTTCAGTGATATTACCATCACAATTTTAATATTTAAATTTATACTTATTCATTTATTTATTCATCTAAAAGTTATATGGTTGCCTTCTTGTCATTCATGTATGTAGGAACTATCTTTCCCAGCCAAATGAGTCACGCAGTCACTCTGTCACATCACCCTATCATAATTATCAGCATAAAACGTTTCATTCTGTTATGTTCTCATTAACTCGTTTTAAGTGTTTGCTGTCCCCCTCCCTACCATACCACAACTATAATGTAGGCTCTTTTGAGAATAGGCATCTCTCTGTCTTGTTTATTTTTATATCCTTAGAGCCTAGAACAACCCTTGGCATATTATGGGTGCTCAATAAATAATTGTGTAAGTAATACATTATTTCCACTAATAAAATTTGAGGTCCTTCAGTTAGGGATCCTGGTTTATTCATCTTCAGTTCATTGATTTCTAGCATGTAATAGAGGTGCCAAAACAAAAATCTGTTTGATTCTGAAAGACATATGGTGAGGTCATTTGAGCTGAAACTTGAGTGGTTGACCAGAGATCCTGTCATTCATTTCAGGCAGTGGGTACTTTGTGAGGAGAAAGTTTGACACAGGGAAATTTCAGTGAATTTTTAAAGGTAGCAGTGAGCACTAATCCTGATAAGCTAATAGTTAATGTACGAGGATGATATAGGATAAGGATTTCAGTGGGAGTGTCAATCAGGTTAGACCTGACCTCAAAAGCCAAATAAAAAATAAGAAGTTTATGTATGAAGTAGGCAGAAGAGAGTGATATATGGTTACTGAAGAGAGAGTCAGTGGATTTTTGCTTTGATTTAGGAAGGTTTCATGGCATCTTTATGCAGCATAAACTGAGGAAGGAATGGATAACAGGAGTAGGTGGAAGCTAGTATAAGAACTTGGGACAAAGTAACCAAGAGAAAATTAAAATGGTGCTATTGAGAAGGTTAAAAAAAAAGGTCACGAAAATTTTGAAAGAAAACAAGAATTGCTCAAACTTGGAATGGAATGTTCAGAATGAAATTTACCTTGAGGTCCCAGCACTAGGTAATAGATTGGAGGCTATGTATGTATCAAAGAAAATAGAGATCCCAGAAAGAAACTCAGGTTTTGTCATAAGAGGGAAGAGATCAATTTTAGTTTTTACAAGTGAATTTTTAATTTATGACAAAATTTCTCAAAGTATCATTTACCAGGCTGCTATTAATGTGGCAGGGGAGCTTAGGTTTGGTTGGAAAGGCAGATTTGAGGATTATGTGTGCAGAAGTGCTATTTGAAGGGGCACCATTTGGACTGCTCAGGGCATCTTAATGTAAAGATAGAAAAGACCTTGTGAATAGCGCATAGTCAATATTTTTAAAAACCATGAAATCACCTTGATTTTTCTCTTAACTTTATTACCCACCTCTGATCAATCACTGAATTATCACCTTCCCTTTCATTGTGGTTGATATTTTCATTTACTTTGCTCAGAATATTGAAATATTTTTTTAATCAGGCCTCACTTCTTATCTTTCCTGTTTCTTCTTATACAGAATTATCAGATTTCATCCCTGATTCCTCTCCACAAAGTCTTTAGATGCATGCCACATCCTATAAGAAAAAGTGCAGCTCTTTAAATATCTCACAACAAATATCATATGTAAAAATAGTCAGTGCTACATATGTGCAAGTGAGAGTCTGGCTTTAGTATATTAGTCAATAGGACCTTGTAATAGGCTCTAAGTTGCCTTGGAAGGCCAGCTCCTTAGGATAGCACCCATGAAGGTGGTTTTGTAGAGAAGTTTGTCTTATGACTTCGGTCTATAGATCTGCGACATTTTCAATGATCACAATGTCATATCCATATCCTGAGGGTGCCTCTACTCAGATAAAAGCATTGAGTGACCTTATAGCAAAATGGGATAACTTAGTCAAGAAAAGCAAGAGACATTTCAGGCTGATGTTAGGATGAGCATGAAAAATTGATAGGTGCACTGGAAAAATTCACTTTTACTCTTGATAGACGATTGTAGCTAAAGTCATCTTCCCTAGGCTCAGCTCTGAGGCCTGAGTGAATTGGAATGGAATTATACTCTGGCCCTGATATACCTGTGCTGTCCAGTATGGTAACCATGTGGCAACAGAATATTTGAAGAGTCATTTTCAATTAAGATGTAGTGTAAGTTTCAAATACATACCTGATATTGAGGATTCAGCATAAAAAAGGATATGTAGAGTGAGAAAGCAGCTAGCTGCAAGCCAAGGAGAGAGAACTCAAGAGAAACCCATCCTGCTCACACTGTGCCTTATACTTCCAGCCTCCAGATTTGAGAAAGTAAATGTCTGTTGTTTATGCCACATAATCTGTGGTATTTTGTTACAGCTGCCCTAGCAAACTAATACATTTGTCTTTGTACTTTTAAAATGTGACAACTAGATAGTTTTAGTTAACCTACAGCACCTGCATTTGTGGCTTGCATAATAGTTCTCTTGGACAACATTTTTTCTAAATCCATGGAGGGCAGGTCCAGAGATGGCATTGTCGGGACCAAGATGATTTCAGCCCAGTTCTCAGAGAAGCAAACGAACTGTGCCGGGTTTTGCCCAAGTTGAGACTGGAGTGGCAGTAGGAACTGATATTTCTGGGATTATGTTCAGTCACTTCAGATGTGTCCGACTCTGTGTGACCCTATGGACTGTAGCCCACCAAGCTCCTCTTGGCCATAGGATTCTCCAGGCAAGAATACTAGAGTGGGTTGCCATTCCCTCCTTCAGGGGATCTTCCCACCCAGGGGTTGAACCTGCATCTCTTGTGTCTCCTGCATTGCTAGGCAGGTTCTTTACTGCTAGTGCCACCTGGGAAGCCCGTTAGTTCTCTGTAATCCGGGCCCCTCAGTTAACCTGCTTTACCACCTTCTCTCTCTCTCTCTCTCTCTCTCTCTCTCTCTCTAGCTGCTAAGTTGTGTCTGACTCTTGTGACCCCACGAACTGTAGCCTGTCAGGCTCCTCTGTCCATGGGGATCTCCAGGCAAGAATACTGAAGTGGGATGCCATTTCCTTCTCCAGTTACCACTTTTCCAACAGAGCTTTTATGTCTAAAAGTGTTTTTAAGACTGCGTATAAGTTGGCAATTGAGGAATTTACTTGCGTTAAACCTATTTTATCTGCATGGGATTTAGAGAGAGCTTTGAAAAGGTACAGAAAGATAAAGAAAAAGAGGTGATTTTGAAACATGATTCCTTTGCAGTGGGTAAAGTCACAAGGAGGTGACTACTGGACGTGCCAGATTGGGAGCTTTTAGGCATCAGAAGCAGATGATAACTTGAGACACATGACAGATGAAGACAGGAGGCTCAGAAAGTTCTATGGAAGAACCAAAAGATTTGGGTTCCTTCCTATCTTATAATATGTTAAGTGGATTAAGACTGAATGGATAAAAGAAGATGTGCTACATGTATACCATAGAATATTACTCAACATTAAAAAGGAATTAAATTGGGTCATTTGTAAAAAGATGTAGATGGACCTAAAGTCTGTAATATGGAATGAACTAAGTCAGAAAGTGAAAAATGAATATTGTATATTAATGCATATAAATGGAATCTAGAAAAATGGTATATGAACCTATTTCCAGGACAGGAGTAGAGCCACGGATGTAGATAACAAACACATGGACATGGCAGGGGCAGGGAGGGTGGGACGGATTGGGAGTTAGGATTGACACATATACACCACCACTTGTAAAACAGATAGCTAGTGGGAACCTGCTCTAAAGCACAGGAAGCTCAGCTCAGTACTCTGTGGTAACCTAGCTGGGTGGGGTGGGGGTGAGGAGGGAAGTCCTAGAGGGAGGGGATATATGTTTACATATAGTTGACTCATTTCATTATAAAGCAGAAACTATTATAACACAACATTGTAAAGCAATTATACTCCAATAAAAAAAGATGATTGACTAAATTAATGTTAATTCAGGGCTTAGAAGACTGTCTTAGTCTTGTCCAACTTCCATTCCTTTCTTAATCATGGGTACCCCATAAAAACAGTGGAGAGGCAATGGCACCCCCACTCCAGTACTCTTGCCTGGAAAATCCCATGGATGGAGGATCCTGGTGGGCTGCAGTCCATGGGGTCGCTAAGAGTTGGACACGACTGAGCGACTTCACTTTCACTTTTCACTTTCATGCATTGGAGAAGGAAATGGCAACCCACTCCAGTGTTCTTGCCTGGAGAATCCCAGGGACAAGGGAGCCTGGTTGGCTGCCGTCTCTAGGGTCACACAGAGTTGGACATGACTGAAGTGACTTAGCTGCAGCCACAGCTTCAGACTCAGCTTCAGACTCCTCTATCTGAAAAGACGGCCTGATGGGAAAAGAATCCTCGTGGTGTTTTCTCCTCTGAGGTCTTTCTACAGAGAATTTGAAGTCACACAAGTGGGGTGCTGGAGTAGAACTCTGCATGGCATCCCCAGTGCAAGTACCTAATAACCTATCTTAAGTTTCATCTTACGTAGCTTCTAGGGCCCCTGGTTGGGCTCTTTTCAGAAATATAATTTCCTTCTCCACATCACATTGATGTATACTGGATTCAAGGGCCTTCTTAAAAATAAGGACATTAATCAGATTCTGCTTGGGCAGACTTTGAAAGGATAGTCGAAGAGTTAATGTTATAAAGAATGTGTACATGCTAAGTTACTTCAGTTGTGTCCAACTCTTTGAGACTTCATGAACTGTAGCCCGCCAGGCTCCTCTGTCCATGGGATTCTCCAGGCAAAAATACTGGAGCCCTCCTCCAGCGGGTCTTCCTAACCCAGGAGTCATATCTGCGTCTCTTATATCTCCTGCACTGTCAGGTGGATTCTTTACCACTAGTACCACCTGGGAAGTCCGGTGATAAAAAGTATGTGTAGGCAAAGACAACTTTGGATACCCCGACTGGTTTATGAGAGTTTGAGTTTAGGTACTAAATAAGTTTTGAGTAACAGAGACAAAGACTAGACTCTGTATTCAAAAGTTACTCTACTTAAAAAAAAAAGTAAAGATTACAAAAAATACACAACTTAAGAGAATCCTAAAAATAAGGATAAAACTGGAAAGTCATGTAATTAAGGGTTATCCACACTCCAAAACTCTAGGTAAGGGTTTTAACTGTAAGCCCTAAACTATAAGCTTCCTGAAGGCTGAGGCATAAAGAAAAAAAAATAAGGATGCCATATAAAATGCCTTTTTCTTAAAAATGATAAGGATGGCTTTTTATTTTTAAATGAGTTACAGTCATCCTTCACTATCAACAGCCTATGGATTCTAGGAGCCCTGTAGATACCAAAATTCATGGATGCTCAAGTCCTTTGTAATAGAATGGTATAGAATTTGCGTATAAACTACGCATATCCTCCTGGACACTTTAAATTGACTTTAGATTACTTAAAATACCTAATACAAAGTAAATGCTCTGTAAATAATTTTAAATGCAAGGTAAATAGCCTCTGGTGCATGGCAAATTCAAATTTTGTTCTTGGAAAATTCTGGAATTAAAACAATATATTTTCAATCCACAATTGGTTGAATCTGCAGAGGCAGAAGCCATGGATATAGAAGGCATACTGTACAGCCAAGATGCTAAAAGAAATTGATCATAGATAGCTACATACATGATGTCTTTCACATGTAGGTGTACACTAAATTTTTGCTAAATTTAGAATGAAGTGACAGCATTTGCGCCATCTTGCTTTGCATCTTGTATTTTTAGCTCTGTAGTAATTTTACAATTAACAATGGCTGCTTATAAGTTATTTTTGAGTTCTCCTCCTCCTCTTCTAAGAAAATATAATTGACACATTTACTCAAATAAATGGATATTTCTATCTTGGCTGACATATTTGGTGAGGAAATGCTTACAGGATATGGGTATATTCAGTTATTTATTCCACCAGGCTTAACATCTAATGTTATGTACTTATAGTAACAAATATTGAAAAATAATGGTTTTTAAATTCATTTTTTCCAATCCCTATTGACTTATATGTGACATTTAATGTAGCAGTTGTGTGTTCCAGGGGTAGCAATGCAGAAAGGGTGGGTGAAGCACTTTTATTTTATCAAGATATGAAAAATAGTCTGCATTATTAAAAATAAAAATATGAGATACTGCTTCAACTGTGTATTTAAGTCAACTTAAGAGTTGTCAGAATCTGTCTATCTATTAATGTGTGCTAAGTCACTGAAGTCATGTCCAACTCTTGGAGACACTATGAACTGTAGCCTGCCAAGCTCCTCTGTCCATGGGCTTCTCCAGGCAAAAATACTGGAGTGGATTGCCATGCCCTCCTCCAAGGGATCCTCTGACCCAGAGATTGTATCTCTTGCATTGGCAAGTGGGTTCTTTACCACTAGTGCCGCCTGAGAAGCTCCTACCTATCTGTATCTGTTTATCTATCTAGCCATCTGGCAATACTATTAATATAAACCTTATTCTCAAAAATAATTAGGTACACATGAAAATTTATAGGCAAGGTTACTTAAGGTGCATTCTTCCTAATACAGTTCATTTATTCTGCCTGTAAGATAATTTTTTACTATTTGTTTTTTTACCCCATTATATTTTTGACCAATTTCATATTCAATTTCTAGGGGATTGGCACAGAAAAGAAAATTACAGACCAATATCCTTTATGAATATAGATGCAAAAGCCTTAAAAATATTAACAAATTGAATACAACAATGTTAAAAATATCATACATTATTATCAAATGTGATACAAGGATGGTTTAACATTTGCAAATCAAGACTCTGATAGAAGAAATTGAAAAGACAGAAATAAATGAAAGAATATGCTTATAGGTTATAAGAATTAATGTTGTTAAAATTTGTATATATATATATACTAGTCAAAACAACCTACAAACTGAATGCAGTCCCTATCAGAATTCCATTGGCATATTTCACAGAACTAGAATAAATAATTCTAAAATTTGCATGGAAGAGCAAATGATCCCACACAACCAAAATAATTTTGTGTAAGAACAAAGCTACAGGTATCATACGGTCTGATCTTAAACTATATTTCAAAACTATAGTAATCAAAATGATATGATACTGGCACAAAACCACAGCCAGTTCAGTGGAGCAGAACAGAAACCCCAGGAATAAAATTACACAAGTATAAATGATTTATGATGAAGTTATAAAGGACATACATCTATACTCCAGATTTTTAATCTTGGCATTTTGGTATTTGTTGCCAATTTTGTACTTTTAAAAACCTAATCCTCAGTACCCAGTTCTACATGAGTGCAAGACTACTGGCTTGAACACTCTCTCCACCTTTGGAATCTCCTTTTCGCCACCAGGTGGCTTTTGTCTCCTCCCTCCCCCTCCCCCTCTCTACCCAACCCTATGAACCTCTGTGCTTTCCAGAAGGAGGAGAACTCTAAGGGAACTGGTCACTGACCAGATCTGTATCCCTCCTTCCCATCTCCCTCTTTTATCCTCCTGTCCACCTCTATCTACTTCCTCCCTCTCCTCTTCCATGTATAACTCTGTGACCACCTCTGAGCGGTCTAGACTTCGGAGCGCACACAAGAAAGTGGTTATGGGCTAACTTGCTTTTCCCTCTTATGATTCCACCCTATCCCATTCCACTCACCTCTAACTACTCCCTCCCTCTTCTCTCCTCCAAGTAACTCACCGATCCTCTAGGGATGACCCTCAAGGTGGAGAAACCTATCATCATTAACCTAGATGTTTTAACATTACTGCTGAATAGATGGAGAAATCATGAGGCTATTCTAAAAATAAATCTGAAAACCAGAATCAGGAGGCGTAATTCCAAATCCTGAGATCATCAAAGAATTCCTGAATACAGGGAACATTATCCAATTAGAACTCATCAAACGCCTTCATACCTATACTAAAACTGAGCACTGCCCAAGGGCCAACAAGCTCCAGAGCAAGACATACCACGCAAATTCTCCAGCAACACAAGAACAAGCCCCTGAGCCTCAATACACAGGCAACTCAAAATACTCCAAAACCACTGACGTCGCATAACCCATTACTTCACACGTCACAGCACTCCAGAGAGAGGAAATCCAGATCCACCCACCAGAACTCCAACACAAGCCTCCCTGACCAAGAACTTTGACAAGCCACTGATATAACCCCAAACACAGAGAGGAAACTCTATAATAAAGAGAACTCCACAAATTCCCGGAATATAGAAAAGCCACCCCAAACGCAGCAATATAACCAGGATGAAGAGACAGAGGAATACCCAGCAGGTAAAGGAACAGGAGACATGCCCACCAAACCAAACAAAAGAGGAAGAGATAGGGAATCTACCTGAGAAAGAATTCCGAATACTGATAGTGAAAATGATCCAAAATCTTGAAATCAAAATGGAAGCACAGATAAATAGCCTGGGGTCAAGGATTGAGAAGATGCAAGAAAGGTTTAACAAGGACCTAGAAGAAATAAAAAAGAGTCAACATATAATGAATAATGCAATAAATGAGATCAGAAACACTCTGGAGGCTACAAATAGTAGAATATCGGAGGCAGAAGATAGGATCAGTGAAATAGAAGATAGAATGGTAGAAATAAATGAATCAGCGAGGGAAAAAGAAAGGCGAATTAAAAGAAATGAGGACAACCTCAGAGACCTCCAAGACAATATGAAACGCTCCAACATTCGAATTATAGGAGTCCCAGAAGAAGAAGACAAAAAGAAAGACCATGAGAAAATACTTGAGGAGATAATAGTTGAAAACTTCCCTAAAATGGGGAAGGAAATAATCACCCAAGTCCAAGAAACCCAGAGAGTGCCAAACAGGATAAACCCAAGGCGGAACACCCCAAGACATATACTAATCAAACTAACAAAGACCAAACACAAAGAACAATTACTAAAAGCAGCAAGGGAAAAACTACAAATAACACACAAGGGGATCCCCATAAGAATAACTGCAGATCTTTCAATAGAAACTCTTCAGGCCAGGAGGGAATGGCAAGACATACTTAAAGTGATGAAAGATAATAACCTTCAGCCAAGACTACTGTACCCAGCAAGGATCTCATTCAAATATGAAGGAGAAATCAAAAGCTTTACAGACAAGCAAAAGCTGAGAGAATTCAGCACCACCAAACCAGCTCTCCAACAAATACTAAAGGATAGACTTTAGAAAGGAAACACAAAAAGGACGTATAAACCCGAACCCAAAACAATAAAGTAAATGGCAACAGGAGCATACTTATCAATAATTACCTTAAATGTAAATGGGTTGAATGCCCCAACCAAAAGGCAAAGACTGGCTGAATGGATACAAAAACAAGATCCCTATATATGCTGCCTACAAGAGACCCACCTCAAAACAACGGACACATACAGACTAAAAGTGAAGGGCTGGAAAAAGATATTCCATGCAAATAAAGGCCAAAAGAAAGCAGGAGTAGCAATACTCATATCCGATAAAATAGACTTTAAAACAAAGGCTGTGAAAAGGGACAAAGAAGGCCACTACATAATGATTAAAGGATCAATCCAAGAAGAAGATATAACAATTATAAATATATATGCACCCAACATAGGAGCACCGAAATATGTAAGACAATTGCTAACAAGCATGAAAGGGGAAATTAATAATAACACAATAATAGTGGGAGACTTTAATACCCCACTCACACCTATGGACAGATCAACTAAGCAGAAAATTAACAAAGAAACGCAAACGTTAAACGATACAATTGACCGGTTAGACCTAATTGATATCTATAGGACATTTCACCCCAAAACAATGAATTTCACCTTTTACTCAAGTGCACACGGAACCTTTTCCAGGATAGATCACATTCTGGGTCATAAATCTAACCTTGATAAATTCAAAAAAATGGAAATTATCCCAAGCATCTTCTCTGACCATAATGCACTAAGGTTAGATCTCAATTATAGGAGAAAAACTATTAAAAATTCCAACATTTGGAGGCTGAACAACACCCTACTGAATAATCAACAAATCACAGAAGAAATCAAAAAAGAAATCAAATTATCTATCAAAACGAATGAAAATGAAAACACAACTACACAGAACCTGTGGGACACTTTAAAAGCAGTCCTAAGAGGAAAGTTCATAGCAATACAGGCATACCTCAAGAAACAAGAAAAAAATCAAATAAATAACCTAACTCTACACCTAAAGCAACTAGAAAAGGAAGAAATAGAGAACCCCAGATTTAGTAGAAGGAAAGAAATCCTAAAAATTAGGGCAGAAATAAATGCAAAAGAAACAAAAGAGACCATAGCAAAAATCAACAAAGCAAAAAGCTGGTTCTTTGAAAGGATAAATAAAATTGACAAACCATTAGCCAGACTCATCAAGAAACAAAGAGAAAAAAATCAAATCAACAAAATTAGAAATGAAAATGGAGAGATCACGACAGACAACACAGAAATACAAAGAATCATAAGAGACTACTATCAGCAATTATATGCCAATAAAATGGACAACTTGGAAGAAATGGACAAATTCTTAGAAAAGTACAATTTTCCAAAACTGAACCAGGAAGAAACAGAAAATCTTAACAGACCCATCACAAGCACGGAAATTGAAACTGTAATCAGAAATCTTCCAGCAAACAAAAGCCCAGGTCCAGACGGCTTCACAGCTGAATTCTACCAAAAATTCCGAGAAGAGCTAACACCTATCTTACTGAAGCTATTCCAGAAAATTGCAGAGGAAGGTAAACTTCCAAACTCATTCTATGAGGCCACCATCACCCTAATACCAAAACCTGACAAAGACACCACAAAAAAAGAAAGCTACAGGCCAATATCACTGATGAACATAGACGCAAAAATCCTCAACAAAATCCTAGCAATCAGAATCCAGCAACACATTAAAAAGATCATACACCATGACCAAGTGGGCTTTATCCCAGGGATGCAAGGATTCTTCAATATCCGCAAGTCAATCAATGTAATTCATCACATTAACAAACTGAGAAATAAAAATCATATGATTATCTCAATAGATGCAGAAAAAGCCTTTGATAAAATTCAGCATCCATTTATGATAAAAACTCTCCAGAAAGCAGGAATAGAAGGAACATACCTCAACATAATAAAAGCTATATATGACAAACCCACAGCTAACATTATCCTCAATGGCAAAAATTGAAACCATTTCCCCTAAAGTCAGGAACAAGACAAGGGTGTCCACTTTCACCACTACTCTTCAACATCGTACTGGAAGTTTTGGCCACAGCAATCAGAGCAGAAAAAGAAATACAAGGAATCCAAATTGGAAAAGAAGAAGTAAAACTCTCACTGTTTGCAGATGACATGATCCTCTACATAGAAAATCCTAAAGACTCGACCAGAAAACTACTAGAGCTAATCAATGAATATAGTAAAGTTGCAGGATATAAAATCAACACTCAGAAATCCCTTGCATTCCTATACACTAATAATGAGAAAGGAGAAAAAGAAGTTAAGGAAACAATTCCATTCACCATTGCAACGAAAAGAATAAAATACTTAGGAATATTCCTACCTAAAGAAACTAAAGACCTATATATCGAAAACTATAAAACACTGATGAAAGAAATCAAAGAGGACACTGATAGATGGAGAAATATACCATGCTCATGGGTCGGAAGAGTCAATATAGTGAAAATGAGTACTCTACCTAAAGCAATCTACAGATTTAATGCAATTCCCATCAAGCTACCAGCAGTATTTTTCACAGAACTAAATACAAAAAGCCTCGAATAGCCAAAGCAATCTTGAGAAAGAAGAATGGAACTGGAGGAATCAACTTGCCTGACTTCAGGCTCTACTACAAAGCCACAGTCATTAAGACAGTATGGTACTGGCACAAAGACAGAAATATAGATCAATGGAACAAAATAGAAAGCCCTGAGATTAACCCACACACCTATGGACACCTTATCTTCGACAAAGGAGGCAAGAATATACAATGGAGTAAAGACAGTCTCTTTAACAGGTGGTGCTGGGAAAACTGGTCAACCACATGTAAAAGAATGAAACTAGACTCCTTTCTAACACCATACACAAAAATAAACTCAAAATGGATTAAAGATCTAAATGTAAGACCAGAAACTATAAAACTCCTAGAGGAGAACATAGGCAAAACACTCTCCAACATAAATCACAGTAGGATCCTCTATGATCCAACTCCCAGTATACTGGAAATAAAAGCAAAGATAAACAAATGGGATCTAATTAAAATTAAAAGCTTCTGCACAACAAAGGAAACTACAAGCAAGGTGAAAAGACAGCCTTCTGAATGGGAGAAAACAATAGCAAATGAAACAACTGACAAACAACTAATCTCAAAGATATATAAGCAACTTATACAGCTCAACTCCAGAAAAATAAATGATCCAATAAAAAATAGGCCAAAGAACTAAATAGGCATTTCTCCAAAGAAGACATACGGATGGCTAACAAACACATGAAAAGATGCTCAACATCACTCATTATCAGAGAAATGCAAATCAAGACCACAATGAGGTACCATTTCACACCAGTCAGAATAGCTGCGATCCAAAAGTCTACAAGCAATAAATGCTGGAGAGGATGTGGAGAAAAGGGAACCCTCTTACACTGCTGGTGGGAATGCAAACTAGTACAGCCATTATGGAAAACAGTGTGGAGATTCCTTAAAAAATTGCAAATAGAACTGCCTTATGACCCAGCAATCCCACTGCTGGGCATACACAGAGGAAACCAGAATTGAAAGAGACACATGTACCCCAATGTTCACTGCAGTGCTGTTTATAATAGCCAGGTCATGGAAGCAACCTAGATGTCCATCAGCAGATGAATGGATAAGAAAGCTGTGGTACATATACACTATGAAATACTACTCAGCCCTTAAAAAGAATAAATTACCCAGTTCTAATGAGATGGATGAAATTGGAACCAATTATACAGAGTGAAGTAAGCCAGAAAGAAAAACACCAATACAGTATACTGACACATATATATGGAATTTAGAAGACACTAATGATGACCCTGTAGGTGAGACAACCAAGAGACACAGAGGTAAATAGTGTTAGGAAAACTAAATGGCTACATGCAAAAGAGAGAAACTTGACCTTATACCACCATACATAAAAATTAACTCAAAATGGATTAAGATTAAATGTGAAATATGAAATCATAAAATTCCTAGAAGAAAACAGAGGCAGTAACTTCACTGACATTGATCTTAGTGATGTTTTTGTGGCTCTGACTCCAAAGGCAAGGGAAACAAAAATAAACAAATGGGACTGCATCAAACCAAAAAGCTTCTACACAGCAAAGAAACTCATAATCAAAACAAAAAGGCAACCTCTTAAGAGGAAAATATATTTGCAAATCATATATTTGATCAAAATTAACATCCAAAATATTTTTTAAAACTAATATAACTTAACAACAAAAAACCAGATAACTCAAATAAAAAATGGGTAAAGGATCTGAATAGACATTTTTCCAAAGAACATTATTTACAATAGCCAACATATGGAAAAGCCTAAATGCCCATCAATAGGTGAATGGATAAAGAAGATGTGGTGTACATATCCAAAGGAATTCTACTCAGCCATGAAAAATAGTAAAATCTTATCATTTTCAACAACAGGGATGGACTTTGAAGGTATTATGCCAAGGGAAATAAGTCAGAGAAAGACGAATACCATATGATTTTACTCCTATGTGGAATCTATTAAAAAAAACAAAAACAAATGAACAAACAACAAAAACAAAAACAAAGTCATAGATACAGAGAATAGATCAGTGGTTATAAGAAGGGAAGGGAATAGGGGATTGGGCAAAAGGGTGAAGAGGGTTGATTGTTGGGGTGAAGGAGGGCAACTAACTTGTGCTGACATCTGCAGTGTTTACAGATATATATTTATAATGCTGTATGCCTGAAATATATAGAAAATTTAAAATGAGTAAACTCAATACCTAATGCTCCTATATTTATAAGAAGCTGAACCACATTTTTACCTAGAATTTGAACCAAAGAGCTTTTATAATTTCAAAATTATGTTAAAATTGTTAATACTATAGGTGAGAGGTTTTTGCTTTTTTCACTTTGAGAGAATAGAGAATGTAGTTTTTATTAGCAGTTTTATTTTTCAGAAAAAGGATCATGTTGCCATTTTCAATGCCCTGCCTCTGCTATGGCCTTGATAGCTAGGGAAAATAATTGAAAAATTTATCTTTTGTGTATATTTTTGCTCAATAATTTTCAGTGTTTTCAACTTGCATGAAAATTATGAGTAACTGACACATCCTTATCCTTGTGTGTGAAAACCATCTTACAAAACTGGTTTTGAGTCCCTCCTAATTAACCAAAATACTAATAAAAGTCTACTTATTTTACATTCTTTCTGACAACCTACAGTAAAATTAAGGCAAATGTTATTTGGAGGAGTCTGCTTACTGGTCACATAACCAACATTTTAGTTAAATTTCTATCAACTGAACTGTAAAAAATTAAAGATCCTAGATAAAATGTGCTCCCATGCTTCAAATCTGACCAATTCCATTACGTGCACTATTGAAGTATGAAACCTTTCTCCTTGATCAAAATGCTGGTAAGGATCTATACTTTTTTTTATTTTTCTTACACGAGTACTCCGCTATGAAAAAAAGGGTAGGAAGGCCAAATAAAAGACTGAAACCAGCAGTCATAAAGTGACTTTTACCTTTTTAAGTAGGTCACAGTAAGGTATATTATTCTTACTGCAAAAGTCAGGTTAAGCCTCTCAATTAGGAAAAGATGCATTTACAGAGTTTTTCCACTTTTATTGATTTTTGATGTCATTTTAAACATGATGAATAACCATATTGTAGGAAACTGGACCCAAGGAGCATTTCTTTCCTATATTTAGTTATTTCCAAAAGCATGGTTCTATATTCACAAGTCTCAGGAATATTATCTTCTAGAGCAGCTGGGATGGTAGACCCATGAAAAAGGGTCATCGTTTTTGACATTTATGAATATATGAGTGTCCTTGTCCTGGGGCTCTGCCATGCACCTGAACGTAGCCCATGCTTCAGACAAAAGCAAGGTCTCTCATTTGGAACAAGGATAATCTGCTTAAAAATCTAAATCTCTTATAAATGGCTGATGTGTGCAAGAATATCATAGTACATAGCTCTTTGTAAGGTAATTTTAAAAGAAAATGATACACATTTTGCTCAGCCAAGCAATCTGGAAGTTCAAAGGTAAGAAGCACTTCTCAGCATGAAACTGTCAAACATATTTGAAAAGAAAGTTAATTACAATTGACATTTCCAGGCCTTCTGCTGGCTATGGCTATCTTACCAAGAGGTGACATTAGTGACATCTATCATATAAGGGCTGAGAAATGAAGAGGATCAAAAAAACCCACAAAAAAAAACAAAAAAACCCTGAAGCTCTTTTTTTCTGCAACATGGGGTGAACAGAGCATTTGTTATTTTGCATAGACATTTTATAGATTTGTGCATGGAAAGTGACTGATACTAACTAGCCACAAACTAGATCTAGAGAAAACAGTGGGGTTCCAGAGAGATTGTCTGAGTTCTTCCTTTGCATGGAAAAGAGACTGGAGAAGACTGAAAGTCAGAAGACAACTCTTTTGGTTTTGTCCACCTTTCTGTGTGAGTAGGCTTAGATTTCTCTTTGATGACTTCCCATTTAAGGTGTTGGAAATAGAAAATGCTAATGGAAAAAGAGATTTTCTCCCAGGAACATCAATTTTGTTGATAGTCTTGGGAGGAAGTATTTAATATTAAAACAAGTGTATATGTTATGGGTGTAGAATTCAGATATTCACATGTTTCAGATAAAATGGAGTATTTCAAGTATTTCAAAGTATTGTCTTGATTGCATGCGACTTTCACTAGTTCCCAGATTCCAAGATTACACATTTTGCTTCCTACGCCACAAAGATAATTTTGTGAAAACTTCTGAGAGTTACTAAGTCCTAAGTTTGCACTTGTTAGTTAGGAATCCCTATATAAAAATTGCTGCAATGTGAAATTTAGCAATAGGTCTGGCTATTGCCTTAGCAAAACCCAACCTTACGGTTTCATGCAGAGCTTTAGTCCTGGCTAACTATGAGAAACAAAGGGATACATACTGGGAGCCTTCCATCCACCAGAGTGTTCTAAGCGGGCAAATACTGAAGACAGAAGAGCCAGTTGGATGGCCAAAAACAGCAATCTGGAGAGCCAGAGTGGTAACAGTAAGGTGCACAGTTATTAGTGTACTCATGATCAATACCAATTTAAGATAGTTAGATGTTCACCAATTGATACAAAACAGTATTTTTCTCAGTGTTCTGATAGGACCTAAATTGATATGATCATCTTCACTTGAGTAAGAAAGTAATGACATGATGATGTTAGTGTCAATACATGTGATATAATATTTAATATTATAGCATTATAGCATTTTTTCTTTTATTGTTCAACAGAAGACAAATGCATGGGACTGAATAAGACAAATGCACAAGACTGAATTACCATGGGATTCTAACCAGGCAAATGCCATCAACTATACCAATACTTTTTTGATGAAACGGCCGGTATGAGGAAGATGATCAGAAGTGACAAATAAAATATTGTTTAATTTTTGATTGTCATTTGTAGTCTGGTTAGTGTTATTATTAGACACTCAAATGTGAATTTCCATATGCAACTGCAAAACAATTCTTGAGTGATAACTTCAAAAATATCACAGTCACATGTTTTCCAACAGCTTTTGCTAGTTTGCCATGTATGAATACCCAACTTTTAATGCTTAAAATTTTAAAGGTTCTGCTTTGAGTAGTTACATAACTGTGGGATTTTCTAACAATACACTGTTTTGCTCAAATGTAAATTTTCCAGAATAACAATGATAAAATCTGCGAGTCAAGTGATTTTTGAAAACTATTTTCAGGATTAAACAGTTATATAAATAAATTCTGGTAAATGATAAAAATACACATTGATAAAAATTATACTGTATAAAAATCTTATAAAGCATTATTGTAATACCTAACCTCAAAGATAATAGGTTTATTGAAATTTACTATTTTAGGTTCTATGCATTTCTTTATAGAAAAAACTAACCATTGGCCTGAGGGAAGGGTATTGATTATACTAGGAATTGAAAATTTAAAACTGAACCATATTTGTTGTTATGTCAAACTAGGTGCCAACAAATATTCTCAGTCAGAACATCAACAAAGCTAGTTTGGCAAATTTCAGCCCAGTAGGGTTGTCACAGTTCAAAAAGAACATAGCAAATGACATCCTGAGAAAGTTAGTATTAGAACCTCTTGGATTGGGGAACTGATTTACAGAAGCTTAGTGGTTTTATTAAACTTCACGATGTCATAAACATATTAACTCAGCCAATAAATGTTTATTGAGCACCTACTATGGGCCAGCTGGTGTTCTGAGTCCTAGGGATACAGCAGTTTGGGTGGGGACGAGGAAGCAGACCAAATCCCTTGCTGTCATGCGCTATGCATTATAGTGGGGATATCGCCAATAACATGAAAAAACAACAGCAAAGCATTCATTTGTCAGTGGGTGATGAGTATTCATATCAATCTATTGTGATTATACTATTCATTGGAAAATGCTAAGTATGCTGTTATATGAATTTCATTTTTTTGGTCTTTACGAAAGTTATAAACCAGAAAGTTCCATCAACAGCTATCAGGAACTTCTCAAATAGGTAAAAAGAGACAAAGTTAAACTCCAGGAACTAGAAAAAATATTTTAATCTTATTTTAAGCACTACCTAAGCTACTTGAGACTAAATTAACATACTCTTTAATGAGTGTCTAAAGTATTTACCATATTTAATACAACTTCCATTCTGTGCAACACATATTAGGCAAAACTTTGATATACTTCTGATTCTTATATTGACTACATTCAGTGAGTTTTTTTCAGTTTAGAAGATTTTATGAAATGCCTTAAAAATAAACCTTCCTCCCTATGAAGGCTGGGAAACATCGTTATTATCAGTTTTGCTAGCACATAAAGCTGTAGTGATTCTTATTGCAGTCAAGTAGCAGTTACTGGCAAGGGCACAGATGATCGGTTTTTAGACTCGTGTGTTGCTGAATTCAGCCAACAACTCGCTCATCACGACTTGAACAGATTTTTTCTGCTATTCGGACCACTGGCAACCTTATGAACCAGTCAGTTCTGCCCTCCTTCTTATGACAAAGTGCCAATACTGTCAACAACAAAACCAAGCACCAGAATTATTTGCTACTATATTGAGCTTACTTTTCAAGTATAAAACAAGGGAAAAGAACATTTCTCTAAAAATGATAATCTTTCATTGTCCTCAGGCTTTAAAAGCTTTGAAATTCTCTGGTAAAAATTTCCAGTCAAAAGAAAGGGATATTCTTGATATACTAAATAACTGATAACACTAAATAATTTTCTCTCTCCCTCCCTCTCAAAATCATCTCTTCTCTCCTCCTCCTCTCTCAACCCCATTTCTTAGAGGAGCAGAAGCAGATTATTTCTCCTTTATAGACAATCTCATAATTTTAGCATTGGAAAAAACCAATTCATTTGACAAGTAAGGAAAATGTAATCCAATGATTTGATAAGATCCCAAAGCTAGGGAATGGTTGAATTGGTCTCTAGTTCCAAGTTCCTAACTTGCAAACCAGTGATTTTATTAATGAATTCCCTATTATCCCTTCCTGTATTATGTTATCGTCTTGCTTATATGTTTAGGAATCATCATGTGACCAAACTGGTCAAATAAATATTATCTCCATTAAAGTCAGAAATGTTTTCTATTTTGCTTATGAATTTACCCCCAATACATAAAACAGTGCCTGGCATTTAATAAGTGCTTCCTATGTACAGATGGGTTTAATGATGTATTGGTGAGTAATATTACAGTTAAACTACTCTCTATTTTGCCAAAGCTAAGCCAGAAAGAAGTAAATTCTTCTTGGAAAAAAGTTAACTTTCTACAAATAAACTCAAGAGACAATGGAGTTGTTAATATTGGGAGTATCATTTGTCTATTCAGAACTCAAGCAAGCTTGACACAATGTTCAAAAGGTACTGTAAAATAAGATTAAACAAGAAACTAGTGATTAAAATGAGACTAAGAATCATAGCAACAGCCAAAATGTATGTTACATGTTTATTCTGAGAAAGAAGGCTGTGACACTTAGATAATCTTCCCTTGCTGACACAATATTTCTATAAGGTAAGTACTGAAGGTATATTTTCATTTTGAAAACAGCCTAATCCAGGGGAGTCAAGCCACTTGCTTGAAATTAAAAGAAGTCAGGACTGCTGGAAGAAAAGGAAAGGCGTGGTCTCACAATAAGTCCAATTCCGGTTGCATTTAGACTATGCTGCTTCTGGTTCAGTTTAATCAAAATAATAAAATCAGTCAATAGGCCACTAGCTGGGCTTTAAACACTATTTTAGGCGGAATAAAGAAAGCACCTAATCATCTCTATTTTTGACAGTCCTCACAAATGAGAAAAGAAATTCAAAGCTTTAGTTTCATTGATATTTGAAACATGACTGTTTAAGGTCACACCTTGGTTGCTGAGCAATAGAGGCAGTATAATTGAAAACAATGACTGACTCTGCAAAACCCACAGGAAAGATCCACAGTGCATCAGAGTCACATGTGAGCTGGAGACCTCGCCATGAGCTGCTGCCAGGGATGACAAGAGAGTGACACAAAGCTGAAGGCGAGCTTCTGCCTTAGATTCCCATACACACAATCTCTTTTGAAAGCAACCTGGGTTTCAATGGCCCTTCTGAAACCAGACAGTATTTTTTTTTCACAGAATTAATTTATCCTCAACATCATGAATCACAAAAACACATTTTTGCTTGAACACAGGCATGAAATATAATTCACTCTTCTTTGTTGCTGTCCAGAAATGCCCTTCAAAGCACTTTGGACACAATTGTCAAACAAGCATGATTTACTCTATTTGTGATGTTTGTGCTCAAAAGTTGGAATTTTCTTTGTGTTTTCCTTAGAAAGGACTACTACATCTCTTTACCCCTCTTCTGCAATCTTGGTGCCCTCCTCACTCCCACACCCCCACACAAAGACACTCCTTAATTGTATTACTGTTAGGCTGACCTCCAACCCCAACTAAAATGAGGACAAGGCTAGTTTTGTGTTTCGTGGGATAACAATTTATGAGCAATTAAAAATGAAGGGACACAAAGCATTCATCACAGTCTCAGCTAGACAGGCAGCTGAGGTCAAAGGCTCCAGCAATGAAGTGTGCACAATATATTTTTATTTCTGTTTTCACTAAGAAGGAAACGGGTTAGCTAAAAATTATGGCATGCAGCCTCCAGTTCAAAATAGGTGCACTTAATCTTTGGAGACAGTCCATGCTTGGCCAGATAGGTTGTGACAGCACACGCAAACACATATACAAAAACACACACACACACACACACACACTTACAACCTGAGTACCAAACAATATGATGTGGGAAAATGAAACATTTTCTAGTCCAATTCACATATAATTTCCAAGAGAAAAAAATGTGCTAAATAAATATTCATTATGATTTTATAGCCAAATACACAATATTTCTTTCCTCCTGACCCTGTGATGGAAAAACAAAATAGAAGATTTTAAGGTATAATTCCTCTTGGCACATTTCTCAATCTGTTCAGAGGAACATGAGAGTCTTATAATTTTATTTTCCAGGAACATCAGTGGTCTATTACATGAAAGTTGAGATTAATGTCTTGCCTGCTGAGCTTCAGTCAGAGTTACATATCAAAGGCTACACAAAACGCGTCTCAATGTAATGCTGTTGGTTTTTAAAATTTGTGTGTTTTTTTTTTTTTTTTCTCCTGTTTCACTAGAGTATCCAAATCCGACACTCATCTTCTGATTTAAAGTCTTGGCCTGGAATGAATAAAAACCCTGATGGATTAATCACTTGTTATGCTACTAACTGAGGTCCCTGTTGTTTTATATTGTGCCTAATTTTCAATAAAAAAGGACTGATATCAAGCAGATCATCAGTTTTTATTCTGGGTGTAGATTTGCTTACTTAATCAATGTGCTATAATTTCAGAATAAACAAGAACCAAATGCTAATGCTTGTTATTATTTGATGCTACCCAGGTGATGCCAGGTACACATGTAAAATTCTAATGAAAGGAGTAGAAAGTTTACTATCACAAATTGGGAAGTCCTTTGCATTCCTCAGTAATTTTCTACTGAAAACGCAGAATAAATCTTGAAAAGGAATTCAATTTGCACCTAAATAGCATCACTCTGCTAGAAGACAAACATTAAAAAGCTATCAATAGCTAACTCAGATTAACACAATCTTTCTCTCATCAGAAAATTTCAAGGTCCTTCATCAGTTTGAAAACACCAGTCTACATGTCTGTCTCCACTAGCTGTAGCCTCTTTGAAGGTATATTCAAGTACCTTACTCATCATCTACATGTACATATCTTTTTATAATTTTGAAATATAACACATACTCCTTTCAGTAAGCTTAGAAAGATTCAGGAAACCAAGGTTAAAACATTTCTCACAGTTGTATCACCCAATGATCCAATAATTATTACTGATAACATTTTGGCATAAGACTTTCACTGTTTTCTTCCGTTTATATCTTATTTTTAAATAATTTCATACACTATTTATTTCTCCTTTATTCTGTGACTATTGTGAATTACTTGATTGATTTTCCTATGTTAAATCAATCTTAAATTCCTGGGATAAACTGTACTTTGTCATGAATATATCATTCTTTACATATATTGCTAGATTTTGCTTACTGATATTTTGTCACTAGAAATACTGATCTGTAATTTAATTCTTTGGTAGTATCTTTATAGTATGTTGGGATCAGATTTTTGCTGGCCACATAAAATGAATGTGAAAATATTCCCACCTCCTGTAGTTTTGGAATAAATTGTTTTGGAATGGTATTATTTTTGACTTAAATTTAGGATTGAATTTATCACTGAAACCATCTGGGCTTGTAGTTTTCTCAGTGAAAGATTTTAATTATGAATTCAATTCCTTTAATTGATCTAGCGCTGTTCAGATTTTCTATTTTTGTTATGCCAGCTTTGGTAAGTTATATTTTTCAGGAATTTGTTCATTTCATCTCAGTTGTTGAATTTATTGACATAGTTATTCATAATATCTCTTTATCATTTTATGCCTAAAGAATATGCTGTAATGTTCCCTCTTTCATCTCACATCAGTAATATTGTTTTTTCTCTTCTTCTATGGGGTATAAATATTACCAATCATTTTATCAGTCATTTTATAAACCAACTTTTGACTTACTGACTTTACCTATTATTTGGCAATTTTAAAATTTTATTGTTCTTTTTTATTATTTACTTACTGTAACTTAGGGATTCCCTGGGGGCTCAGATGGAACGTGGCTGCCTGCAATGAGGGAGACCAAGGTTTTATCCCCAGGTTGGGAAGACCTTCTGGAGAAGGAAATGGCAACTCACTCCAGTATCTTGCCTGGAAAAGCCCATGAATGGAGGAGACTGGCAGGCTACAGTCCATGGGGTCTCAAAGAGTTGGGCATGACTGAGCAACTTCACTTTCACTGTACCTTTGTTCTTCTTTCCCTAGATTCTTAAAGTTAAATATTGGATATTTAATTTTACATTTTTTTCTTTTTAAATATAGGCATTTAAAACTACAAATTTCTCTTCAAGCAACACTTTAGCTGCATCTCACAAGTTTTGATATGCTATATTTTTATTATCATTCAGTTCAAAACATTTTCA
Organism: Nanger dama; assembly: GCA_917880005.1. Taxonomy (NCBI): domain Eukaryota; kingdom Metazoa; phylum Chordata; class Mammalia; order Artiodactyla; family Bovidae; genus Nanger; species Nanger dama. The sequence goes on from CAKJTW010000024.1 coordinate 1,530,616, forward strand.
GTTTTCCCTATGATTTCTTCTTTCACTCATGAGTTTTTAGGGGTGTGTTGTTTAATTTTCAAACATTTGGAGAACACATTCTGTATGAGTTTGATCTTTTTTATTAATAAGACATGCTTCATAGTTCTACATGGTATCTATTCTGGAGAAAATTCCTTGTAAATTTTTCAAGAAATGTGTATCCTGCAGTTGTAAGGAGAGTGTTCTAAAATGTCATTTGGGCCAAGTTAATTGATAATTGTTTATATCTTTTATATCTTTCCTGAGCTTTTTCTTTACATTCCCTCTCAGTTACTGAGAAATAACTTTTAAAATATCTAGCTGTATTGTGAATTGATGATTGCTCTTTTAATTTTGTCAATTTTAATATTCCAGTGCTCAGGTATTATATACATAAGTGTTGGGACTTTTATGTCTTTTAAGAAACTAATTCTTTTATCATTATGAGTAATCCTTCTTTAACTCTATAAAACTCTGCTCAAAGTCTACTTTGTTTGACATTAATATAGCCATATTAGATTTAAACATGCATATAGATCACTATAAATCTTAAAATCTGCATTCAGTTGTGCTCAGCTTCTTAATTCTATGCAGTAATCTTTGCTTGTAATTACAGTGTTTAGCTCATTTATATTTACTGTGGTTACTGGTGTGGTGGTGGTAGCTCAGTTGCTAAGTCATGTCTGGCTCTTGTGACCCCATGATCTGTAGCCCACCAGGATCCTCTGTCCATAGGATTTTCAGATTTTCCTGTGATTATTGATATAGTTGGATGTAAGTATAGTATTTTAGCATTTTTTTCCCCATTTTCAACATCAGTTCCTGTTTTCCTCCTTTGTCTTCTTTTGCTAGAATCACATATTTTTTACTCTTCTGTTTTATCATTTTATTGATTTCTTCATGTACTAATTTGCAATTATTTTTTTTCCCACTGGTTCCGCTACAGGATACAGTATATATCTTTAAATTATCACAGTCTTCTCAAATGGCATACAATGTCAGAAAAACATGAAAGCTTATAACAATGTAATTCTGTTTACTCTCCCTTTGTGCACTTTTACTTATTTTCTTTTAACTTTCATGAAGATCGTCTCTTCCTCCCAAGTTTTGCCAAAGTTGAAACAGATTTTGTGTCCCTTTTCTTCTTGGATGAACTTGTCAATCTTTGGAATTCAGTTCACCTGGTTTCTTCATGACCTCAGATCTTAGATGGGTTAAAACAATGGATTTTGAAGATTATTTAGCTTTGTGTTGTGTTTATGATAGAAGTAACATTTTCTTGTGACTTTCTCCCTCCTCAGCAGAGGAAAACGTCAATGCAGTCCTTATGTGGGGTGCTTTATTCTTTTAGCAATATGTCATGAATATGTTTTCATGTCAGTAAATAGTTCTCTAAAATATGATTTTTTTAACACATTTGAATAGTAGTTATTTGTGTCCTTATATGGTTTGTGTTCCCTGTTTTTAATATAAATCCTTAGGTATATGGTACCCAATACACCTCTGTAGAACTGAACTAGATTTTTGGGTAAACTGATAGTTTTATTTAATTTAAAAATCATCTCTGCTGGACACATGTAATAGACAAGACTGACAAAAAGTGGTTCTGGTTTGTTGCTAAATACCCAGGTAAATTTATCATGTGGTAGTGTGCCTTAGCTTGGTTTCCCCAAAGAGCAGAGTTTGGGGCAACTGGCTTCTGTGGTTCTATTTCATTATGGAGCACAATCTCAATAGGGAAATAATGCAGAGAGGAAGAAAGATTAATGATCAATATTGTAAACTAAACTTGGAGCAGGTTATTCTCAAATTTGTAAAGCAATGTATACATGTTTCTCTCCCATAAGATATTTGTTGATGTGAACAGAAAGAATTAAGCAAGAATCTTTCTAAACTGAAAAACTCTTAGAGCTAGAAGGGATCCTCCTTTCTCATACCAACTTTATGGATGAGCAAATTAAAAGTTGGAAGGTTAAAGGCCTTGCTCAAAGTCATACAGCTAATTTGTAAGGATGATGAGTCTACATGGGACATAACATATAAGCAATGTGGGTCCTTTATTTGTTTACTCATTTATGCTCTCTACAAACATGAATCGATCACCAGTTTTATGCCAACCACCATGCCCTGTGCTGAACTGTGCCCTTTACCATTTCTGTTAACTCAAGGCATTTTTGTATCCTCATTTATGTTGGCTTGCTGTATTGCTGCTGTAGGTGTAGACTTAAGAAAAGCCAGGCTCATAAGCATAATTTTCAGGGGCTTACATCACTACTCTTTCTGCACAATGACATCATCCAACAGGTAGGTTATCGTAACAAATATAACATAGCACATCTAACAGTTCTCTGGAGGCAAGACCAATTTGAATAATATCCAAAGTAGACATATTGAGAAATTTAGATGTACCTATACTGCTTTAATTAGGAGAAAAGTACTCTTTACTGTTATGAAACTTAGAAGACATTTCTCCAGGTGTTACCTCCACTTGGTGGCTTAGGCAGTAAAGAATCTTCCTGCAATGCAGGAGATCTGGGTTTGATCCCTGGGTCAGAAAGATCCCTTGGAGAAGACAATGGCTACCCGCTGCACTATTTTTGCTCGTACATCCCATGGATAGTGGAGCTGTCGGGCTACAACCCATGGGGTCTCAGAGACATGACTGAGCGACTAATATTCTCTCACAACCTCCACCAAAATTCATGCTGACATTAATGGGTTGCCCAGATAATCATGATGATGTGATCACTCATCTAGAGCCAGACATCTTGGAATGTGGAGTCAAGTGGGCCTTAGAAAGCATCAGTATGAACAAAGCTAGTGGAGGTGATGGAATTCCAGTGGAGCTGTTTCAAATCCTAAAAGATGATGCTGTGAAAGTGTTGCACTCAATATGTCAGCAAATTTGGAAAACTCAGCAGTGGCCACAGGACTGGAAAAGGTCAGTTTTCATTCCAATCCCAAAGAAAGGCAATGCCAAAGAATGCTCAAACTACCGCACAGTTGCACTCATCTCACACGCTAGCAAAGTAATGCTCAAAATTCTCCAAGCCAGGCTTCAGCAATACGTGAACCGTGAACTCCTGATGTTCAAGCTGGTTTTAGAAAAGGCAGAAGAACTAGAGATTAAATTGCCAACATCCGCTGGATCACCAAAAAAGCAAGAGAGTTCCAGAAAAACATCTATTTCTGCTTTATTGACTATGCCAAAGCCTTTGACTGTGTGGATCAGAATAAACTGTGGAAAATTCTGAAAGAGATGGGAATACCAGACCACCTGACCTGCCTCTTGAGAAATCTGTATGCAGGTCAGGAAGCAACAGTTAGAACTGGACATGGAACAACAGACTGGTTCCAAATAGGAAAAGGAGTACGTCATGGCTGTCTATTGTCACCCTGTTTATTTAACTTCTATGCAGAGTACATCATGAGAAACGATGGACTGGAAGAAACACAAGCTGGAATCAAGATTGTCAGGAGAAATATCAATAACCTCAGATATGCAGATGACACCACCCTTATGGCAGAAAGTGAAGAGGAATTAAAAAGCCTCTTGATGAAAGTGAAAGTGGAGAGTGAAAAAGTTGGCTTAAAGCTCAACATTCAGAAAACGAAGATCATGGCATCTGGTCCCATCACTCCATGGGAAATAGATGGAGAAACAGTGGAAACAGTGTCAGACTATTTTTTTGGGCTCCAAAATCACTGCAGATGGTGACTGCAGCCATGAAATTAAAAGACGCTTACTCCTTGGAAGGAAAGTTGTGACCAACCTAGACAGTATATTCAAAAGCAGATACATTACTTTGCCAACTAAGGTCCGTCTACTCAAGGCTATGGTTTTTCCTGTGGTCATGTATGGATGCGAGAGTTGGACTGTGAAGAAGGCTGAGCGCCGAAGAATTGATGCATTTGTACTGTGGTGTTGGAGAAGACTCTTGAGAGTCCTTTGGACTGCAAGGAGATCCAACCAGTCCATTCTGAAGGAGATCAGCCCTGGGATTTCTTTGGAAGGAATAATGCTAAAGCTGAAACTCCAGTACTCTGGCCACCTCATGCGAAGAGTTGACTCACTGGAAAAGACTCTGATGCTGGGACGGATTGGGTGCAGGAGGAGAAGAGGACAACCGAGGATGAGATGGCTGGATGGCATCCCTGACTTGATGAACGTGAGTCTGAGTGAATCCAGGAGATGGTGATGTACAGGGAGGCCTGGCGTGCTGCGATTCATGGGGTCACAAAGAGTCAGACGCGACTGAGCAACTGAACTGAACTGAACTGAAGTGTCCATGTGATGTGGGAAAGAACAATGCTGAGTCTAGTTTAGCTGTTACATCAGACTTCATAATTCCCAATTCTGGCTTCATATTAGAACCTTCTGGGAGCTTTAAAAAACACAGATGCTAGGTTCCCCACTCAAAGATTCTGATGTAATTGGTTTGAACTCAGGTTTGGATGTCAGAAGTTTTTGAAGTCTAATGTGTAGCTGTATTAGAAAGCACAGGTTGAAGATACTAGTTGATGTAAGTTTAGAAAGAAGAAAATGAAAGTCTTTCATGCTATGGTAGAAGGATTTGACTTTGTAGCCAAAGGGGAGGACCATATTGAACTAGGGTTTAATTAAGATTAGGCTGATGACGGAGTATAGAGTGGAAGGAGTGTGTGTGGGGGGCATGTGTGTAGATATAGACTGAAGGCAGAAAACTACTTATCAGACTTTTACAACAGAGCAACTGGAGGTGATAAAGGTCTGAAATGAGGTTAAAATAGGGAAATAAATGCAAGGGAAAGAAAATATTTCCTTTCCAATAGGAATAGGAAGTAAACAGAAAAGAGTATGTATTTTTTCCTCTTACATCTTCCTCTAAACTCATTAAATGTTGTCTTTCAAATTGCTTTTGATATATTTATATTTTTTCAATGCAAAAGAATACTTTAATTATTGGTATGAAGTGACTATTACTTCCCCCAAATCATCTCTAAAAGAATACATTTTGCACATATTTTAATGAATGATTGGAATTTTTCAAAATATATGCTAACTTCTCTAAATCTTAATGAAATCAACACATATTTTCTCATATCAAAGCTTCTTTTGGAATAGATTACAGAATCTATACCTGCATAATTAAAGATCCCTGAAGGGACTTCATATCAGGAAAAGATCTTGAAAAAATAAATGAAAATGTGCCTTTCTGGTGTGTAGCTTCTGTGAATCAAACTCAGGCAGCCTAGAGACAGAAGATTATTTCATAAAACTGAAAAGTTTAGTACAGCTTGTAGTTGTGAAGCTTAAGTACAAATTTCTTCATCTTAAAATAAAGAAAAGGAAGTTAAACTATTCTCTGACTCTCAGACTGGCTGTATGTCAGCTCCTCCCTTGGGTTATGGTCCCTCCCTTCTTTCTTCCAGAATATTGACCTTCACACTTCCAGGGGTGGGTCTCTTTTGGGGTGGATCCTGTATTGGGAAGCCTTCTATGACCACATGGCCCCCAAAAGCTCGGAGCTTCTGCTACCGGATGCATTTTTCCTCAATGTCACAATCACTGTCTGCAATTACACTACCATTTTGTAACCAATGACTAGGGTCCATCTCTCAGACTAGACCATAAGCTCTGTGATGGTAGGAAATGAGTCTGCTTTGCTTACTTCTGTATTTTTAGCACCCAGAGAAGTGATGGACACACAGCAGATGCACTAGGGTCTGACATTTAAGAAAACAGAAACCACACCAGTTTCTGTTTTATAACAGAGATAATTTAACATGGAAAGACATCATAGCACACAACAGAGTGCATAAAAGTGTATTTGGAGCTGAGAGTAATAGCTAGTAACTAGCACACCTAGAAAAGTGCTTAATATATCGGGATCATTGAATACATATTTGTAGAATAAATGAATGAAAGAGGATACATCAAATTAAAGAATAAGCTCAAAATAAGATAATAAAAATGGAATGTACTTGACACATCTTATGAGATAACATAAAAATTCTAAATGAAGGGTCTGAAATCTGAGTTCTAACCCTAGGGGCATACTCATTTAGCTCTATGTCTTTGAGGAAGTCACTTAATATCTCTGTGTCTTGAAGGCCTTCTATTTACAATGTGGTGTTGGACAAGATATTCCCCAATGTCTTTTCCAGCTTTGAAGTTTCAATCTCTTTTAGTTGATTCCCTAAGATCTCTGAGCTGTAGTAAGAAAAAGTGTAATACTGGGAAATGTGAATGAAGAGTAAATCAAATTTGAAGACACTCCTACCCCAAGGAATGTGTGAATGTTCCCTTTTCTGGATTTGCCCTGGCAATTTTGGAATAGATTACAGAATCTAATTTTAATACATTCCCACATTAATACTAAACTTATCACTTTGTATTTAAGAGATCAGTTTAATTACCTTTCGGCTTACCTGTTATCCTTTGAAGTCTAAGACTCTGGCATTTAAAATTTTTGAACCCCTAGTAGGATCTCATACATTATAGTGCGTAATGGAACACTGGAATTTAGTGAGGGCTTCCTTAGTAGCTCAGCTGGTGAAGAATCCATCTGCTGTGTAGGAGATCCCAATTTGATTCCTGGGTTTGGAAGATCCCCTGGAGAAGGGGTAGGCTGTCCACTCCAGTATGGTAAAGAATCTGCCTGCAGTATAGGAGACCTGAGTTTGATCCCTGGGTTCTGAAGATCCCTGGAGGAGGGCATGGCAACCCATTCCAGTGTTCTTGCCTGGAGAATCGCCATGGAAAGAGGAGCTTGGCAGGCTACAGTCCATGGGTTCACAAGAGTTAGAACCGATTGAGCAACTAAGCACAGCACACAGCACAAAATTTAGTGGAAGGCACTAGCTAGGGAGGTAATTTTCTTTAGGATTAGGTAAAATTTCAGGCTTCTCAATGAATCTATCAATACTTAGGTTATGTTTTCTATTTACTACTACCAATAGTAATAATTTTATACCGAAGTATTAACAGTGTCTTCTTTGAAATCAAGGAGCCTTATATAGATGGAAGAAGGGAGAATACGGGAGGGAAAAAAAATCTTGAATGAATTAATCCATCCATCAAAGGGTCTTTATACCTCCCTCAGACCATGTCCAATATAGGATTTATGAAATAGCCGAGAGAAACTGCAATGCAAAAATACTTAAGAGACTTATAGTTAGCTGGGAAGGTCACCACAAGCAGTACAAGACAGAATCTAAGTATGTCACAATTCTGTTTTTTCTATCTTCAAAATGATTTGGAACCTAACCACCAATCATCACCACCACTGGCTAGTTCAAGCCTCCATCATCTCTTAGCATCCTCACTAACCTGCCTGCAACCACCCTTGATTCATTTCAGTTTGTTCTCAGCTCAGTAACAGAATGATCCTGTGAAAGTCATATCAGATCATTTGTACTTCTCTGTATAAATCCACCAACACCTCACATCTCATTAAGAGGAAAAGCCACCATGTTTACAATTCCTTTTCAGAAACTTCCGAGGAGCTGTTTTTCCGACCTCCTCGGCTATAGCTCTTTTCGCCCTTAGTATTGACAGCTTCCCTGATAGCTCAGTTGGTAAAGAATCCCCCTGCAATGCAAGAGACCCTGGTTCGATTCCTGGGATAGGCTACCTGCTCCAGTATTCTTGAGCTTCCCTTGTGACTCAGCAGGTAAAGAATCTGCCTGCAATGCAGGACACCTGGGTTCGTTCCCTGGGCTGGGAAGATCCTCTGGAGAAGTGAAAGGCTACCCACTCCAGTATTCTGGCCTTGAGAATTTCCTGGACTGTACAATCCAGGAGGTTGCGAAGAGTCGGACATGACAGAGCGACTTTCACATTGAAAGCCAAGAGCCTCGCTCAGAGGTATACAACCTCTCTGTCAAAATTGGAAATTTTGGAGATAGCAGACAAATAGCTCAAGGCTCAAGAATGTTTGGAATTTGATGTGTGTGTGTATTTCTACTTTTGTCTAAGGGGAGCTGTGTGCATGGCATTAGAATCAGACACATATGAGTGGCAATCTTATTTTGCTACTTACTAGATATGTGACTAGTTATCAATATCTCTGAGTCTCAGTTTCCTTTTCTATTTAATGGGTATGATCACATCTCCTCCAGGGTCTTTCTGCCTCTTAAATGATACCATGAGCATTAAAAGGATTTCGCTCTGCATTCACCACAGTAGATGCACAGTAATTACTAGCTCCTTTCAGTTTGATATGTGTCAAGATTGACCCTTAAGGTACAAAATGGAGATGGAGTCAGGGTGGGGGGTGGAAAAGGTTCAACAAAGGCTCATTAGAATGGTAGCTCTGATCAAGAGGAAGGCCTGGCCCAGGGGAGGTGGGCTGGGTAGGAATGGGTTAAAAGAGTTAACAGGCTGACCAGCTGCACAGTTCTCAATCAAGGGCCTGCATATAAAAGCCTGCAGGAGCAGAAGAGGGGGCTGGCCATGCTGAGTGCCTTCGGAGGCCAGCAGCTGAGAAGTTGCTCATCTCTTGGTTCAGCCTGTTGTCAAACCCTGGAGAGGGGGTTTCGGGGGTTGGGGGAGTCTGGCTGGCCTTTGTTAAAACCCTGAGAGCGAGCGGGCAGTGTTTTATATTGAGCCTGACAAATAAAAGGCCAACCTGAACCATCTGGTTCTGGAACATATGGGAAACACAGATTTCTATTGTCAATGACCAAAATATTAGTCTATTGAATCTTAAGGCATTCGACTATCAGGGAGAATTTGAATAATGGAATAAGTAGTTCTTAGAATAATCACTCTGTTGAGGGAAAGGATAGAAGAAAAGGTTTAGATGTCGCACACAAAGTGATTATTGATTTTGGTACAGTGCATCTCATTGCAGGGCTCCCAATTATTTAGAAATATTAACTCACTGATCCTTAGAGTCTCGCTGGGTGGGAGGGACGATTTTTCCAGCGGGAAAGGAGTGCGACGCTGAGAAGTTGGGAGACTGCTATTCTTGAGCGGGGTGGATCAGGAGTGATGGTGGGACTAAAGCCCGGCCTCCTATTCCTCTTTATATCATATGTCTTTGGCTCATTGTGAAACAAAGATTAAACACAATAACCAGGGCCTGGTTTTAATTGTGCCCAAACAGGAGTCCTTGAAAGGCCTGCTGGTATGTAGGCAATTAGTTTTAAAATCTATCAAATCCTTTGACAATCATTCAGGGATTTTTATTAAAAAAATTTTTTTTCTGTTGCTTTTGAGGTCAGGTTCTACCATCCTTACGAACAAGATGGAAAAAAAAGAGTACAAAATTCAACTATAAAGCCAGACTGACAGAAAAATAGCATAGGTTGATCTTTCTGGCTTTAAACATAAAACAAGTTTGTAGTTGAAGAGGAGAACACAAGAATAACTGATGACAAGCCCATTGGATATACTACAGCTTGATTTTAGCAACACATTTGGAAATTCTTTAAATGTATCCTTCAGTCTAACCTAAATTAATTTGGACAAGCTCAAACATGGCATAAGACTTTACAAAGTCGATTTTTAAACAGTGGGGGCAAATTCTAACATGTCCAAAAGTGAGGTGGCACACAGAGGGCAAAACTGGGTCTTCAGTGTGGCTTAATTGTCTTGCTAATTGATAAAGAGTGCGAAATGACATCTGCAAAGACAGAAGGGTGACAAGTGCCAATACTAACCAAGTGTTTAAATAGAGAGGCCCAGAATAATCAGAAATATTAGCAGGAAGTTAATGGGCAACAGCTTGTAAGAGTACAAATACATTTGTGAGGGTCCTCTAACATTGCAGATGTTCAACCTGGGCAGACTTTGTCATGACCAGGAGCAGTCAAGGAGATAATAATAATGTCTGGTATTCATAAAGCATCTGTCTTTGGGGATTTCAAAGCGCTTGGGGTGTGTATTATCTCATTCAGTCCTGCTCCCTTTTGTCTGGAGTAGCCCACATAGTGGCCATGGGGGATGCGGCCAGCGTGCCGGCTGGAGACTTTATCTTGTGTTTAATGACATTGAGGCAAAGTGTCTGGGGCAAAGGGCATTTCAGGGAACTGAGAGGCCCAGCAGTTTTGTACTGGGAAAGCTCAGAAACTGGACGGTGGCCATTCACATCTTAGTTCTTTGCACATAATTTGGATAGGGAATGAGGAGGTGAGGGGAGTTGAGAAGCCGAGGAATATGTATTATCTTGATGAAACTAAGGTTCAGAGAGATGGAACAGTCTTCAGGGCCCCACTGCAGGTTGGTACAGGGGAGTTAGTCTCCCTCATGAGTCAATTCCTGGCTTTCTGTTCGCAAAATGATGTCTAACACTGAGATGGCAATCAAAGGGGAGGGGGTCGTGGAAAGGAACAGAGGAGACAGTCAACTCTGGCAGACTGTCCTGGAAAGTGGCAATGTAATCGAGTCCTGCATTACCAGGAAGATGGCAATAAGTTGGAATCAGAGCAGGACTAACGGGACTAACTTATGACTAAGTAAGCTGGTTGTTGGGGCACATACTAAGTCCACAGGCAGAGGAGGGATTATTGAGGATGGTGCATGAGTTAATCTGGGAGTAATGGGAGGGAATAAAGAACCCTTTCCAACAAAAAAAAATCTGGGTGGTGGGGCTACTCGGAAGTCCATATCCTATTTTTGATTGAAAATACCATGTATAATAAGACCTAGTCTTGTTTTCTGATTGATGCAACCCACCCTGCAGTCTGTGATTGTGATACAATCAACAAACACCTTGCACAGTTTGTGTGTGTTGCTCCTTACCACACAGCATCCGATGACAACGAAAAAGATCACACTCTACGTGATCCTTGCGAAATGCAGGCTCTAGCTGGTGCTTTTCACAGAAAGGATGAGAACAGCATCACAAAACCCATAATCACTGTTTGTCTAACGTAGAGTCAAACCTTAGCCTCCTGATTTTGTATTTTCCCCTGAAGCCCCCAGGGGAAGGATAACTGACACACAAAGAAGTAGAAACTCTGGTGATGCTGAAAAGAGTTGAGCAGTTTTGCTCTAAAATTATATAAAATCTCTTGATTCAGGCAGAGCTGGTAAAAAACTTTCAGAAATAAACACTCTTATGATTCTTTTAGGAAATGGTATCTATAGATGATATAAGTCACTTCCTATAAGATTCTGCAGTGGTCTGGCATACGTCCTTCCTCTTTGTACTCATAGGAAAAGCAACTGATTAGAGTAGGGGAAACAACCGTCAAACAGCCTGTTATACAGAGAATGCACAGAGACAATTAATGAAACGTGATCAGTCTGGACATTTTTCATATTGCAAGTGGAAAGGTGCATAGGATCTTATTACCTAATAAACTCCTGAGTACACTGACAAATTCTGAACACACTGCTAACTATCCTGGTGCATACACATTTGTTTCTTTTTCAAATTTTTGTTAAAGACATACCAAAAAAAAGTGCCCCTAAACAATAAGGAGCATTCCTCACAGGCCAAACCTCATGAATAATGTATTATAATGGTTCTCTTATGATGCAGTTTTTCATCACTGACCTTGCAGATTTTATCCAAAGTATGCCTGACCTCCCAGGGTCATGCCAGGGAGTCTGTGCTCAATTTCTAAACATCAACAGGACTGCTCAGACATGAAATCGCTATGTCCAAAGAAGTAAAGCCACTTCCTGGCTGTTTGAAAAGAATCCCTTTCTGTGTTGTGATTAAATTTTTTTTTTTGTTATTGGAGTCATGATTTGATAAATTTTAAAAATGAGCAAGTCATAATGTGTAAGCCATTTCTTCAGTTCTCTTGCTCCATCCTGCTCAAATGAGTTGGCAGTCTTTCTAGGCTGGTTCAGACTTCAACAATTACAACCTTCCAAACTAATTAGGAGCACAGCATTATTGGACTGGCAGAATTTGGCAGCGATGAACAAAAATAAGAGTTCAAAACTATCTGCTATGAAAATGACTGAAAGTTTTCAAGGCATTGCAATTGTAAACCATCAGCGTGGCCCTGAGCAAGCAACCCCACTTTTGTTTCTGCATATTTCTTCATTTTTCATGCTGGTTTGCTAGAAGAAGCTTTCTGTGCCAAGACAATGCCACCTGCACTGGTCTAATTTACACAATCAATGCATCAATGCCTTTAACATTTCCACTTAAGCATCTTTAAAATCTGTAAAAGTTCTGAAGTTAAAACATTATTACAATTGTCTCTATTCCATTGTGATACCAGATTCCTTTTTCCCTAAAGAATTGCTCTAATATAATTTCTGAAAGGACAAATTTACCCTGAATAAAAGCTTCCCAGGAAACGTTCATAGAATGATGAGAGTCCATACCCACTCATTTATATTAATAAATCCGGAGTAAACTTTAATCAGGAATTGACAAACACAGCCAAATAGAAGTAAAATATTAGGTAAAGTGTTGTGTTTATGAAGAAAAGGAGGGCTCAAAAAGTTGAGTGATTGTCTTCAGGTTTCCATAACTGCAAGTAATAAAAACCTGGCAGAGAAGATGACTTTTTCTTTTGGCTTGTCATCCACACAAAAATAAGGACACCAAGGTCTTTTACTACACAAAACAGAAACCCTGGATCTGCCTATAAGTGTGGGAATGAGCATAAACAGATTCATTTTAGTTCTTGTAGCACAAGATTTAATTACTGAACAACCGGAAACACCGTTGCCTGATTTGTCATGCAATCTTGAACATGCCCACAGGATGGAGGTAGACTGAGGCCATGATGCATCTACACTCATGCAGGTACATAGAATACTATTTTCTCTAGTCCATCTTTTCACTCTCCTGGGTACTAACTGAAATTGTAAAGTGAACACAACAGTGGTGTAGGAAACATGCAATCATGACACATTTGGGGATTTAGTCCTTTAACAAAAACATTCTGTAGCAAATATGGAAACAAACGTACAAAAAAACCTAAGCACAAAACTTAGCACACAGAGATGCTTGATAAACATTTGTTGATGGGTAGAATCTTAGTCAATGGCACCCCACTCCAGTACTCCTGCCTGGAAAATCCCATGGATGGAGGAGCCTGGTTGGTTGCAGTCCATGGGGTCGCTAAGAGTCAGACATGACTGAGAGACTTCTCTTTCACTTTTCACTTTCATGCATTGGAGAAAGAAATGGCAACCCACTCCAGTGTTCTTGCCTGGAGAATCCCGGAGATGGAGGAGCCTGGTGGGCTGCCGTCTATGGGGTCGCACAGAGTCGGACACAACTGGAAGCGTCTTAGCAGCAGCAGCAGAATCTTAGTCAAGTCAAAGGACTATACTGTTCTTTCTCTCTTTCTACTCTGATTATAAAGCACATAATCAAATTATTTGACTGCCAGGATTGGGGGTGAACTTTGCGGTTCTTGCAATAGATTATTGACTGACCTACATGGGAGTTCAGTTCAGTTCAGTCCCTCAGTCATCTCCGACTCTTTGCAACCCCATGAATCGCAGCACGCCAGGCCTCCCTGTCCATCACCAACTCCCGGAGTTCACTCAGACTCACGTCCGTCCATCAAGTCAGTGATGTCATCCAGCCATCTCATCCTCTGTTGTCCCTTTCTCCTCCTGCCCCCAATCCCTCCCAGCATCAAAGTCTTTCCCAATGAGTCAACTCTTTGCATGAGGTGGCCAAAGTACTGGAGTTTCAGCTTTCGCATCATTCCTTCCAAAGAAATCCCAGGGCTAATCTCCTTCAGAATGGATGGTTGGATCTCCTTGCAGTCCAAGGGACTCTCAAGAGTCTTCTCCAACACCACGGTTCAAATGCATCAATTCTTCAGCTTTCAGCCTTTTTCACAGTCCAACTCTCACATCCATACATGGGAGTTAAGCTTGTGTTAATTCCAATAACAATGTTTGTATTTAGACAGGGGTGATCTTGTATACTTGGAGAAGGAAATGGCAACCCACTCCAGTATTCTTGCCTGGAGAATCCCAGGGACCAGAGAGCTGTCTGTGGGTTCGCAAAGAGTCGGGCATACTGAAGTGACTTAGCAGCAGCAGCAGCAGATCTTTCTTGTATAAGGGCTTTCTTGGTGGCTCAGATAGAAAAGAATCTACCTGTATTGCAGGAGACCCAGGTTTGATCCTTGAGTCAGGAGATCCCCTGGAGAAGTGAATGGCAACCTACTCCAGTATTCTTGCCTGGGGAATTCCATGCAAAAGAATATAATATTCTTTCTTCTCTTTTGACCTCCCTTACTTCATCCAGTCTTCCCTATCTTTCACAATTTAATGCCTCAAAATTGCCATGTATACTTTTACCTCTAGCTATTTTTACATCCCTAACATATTTTTTCAAAACCTTGCAATTTTACTTTACTCCTATCCCTCCTCCAACCCACCCAAGGCCTCAGCCTATATGTCTACCCTAAATCCCATCACATCATACCCCATCTAATTGTCATTTGACCCCCTGGCTGGTTTCTTTCGAATGCTCCTCCTCAAAACCAAGGTTTCCACTTTAACTCTCTTTTCTTCTCATTACTCCCTGTGTGCTGAGATCAGCCTTTATTGTTGGTTGAGATTTTTGCTCCAAATTGCATATCTATGTGCTTAACACTTTACTAGGCACCACCACTGAGTTATCCAGCTCAATGTATTCCTGTCCTCACCTTTCACCTCTTAACTCCTCTCTCCACCTTGTCTTGTATTCTCATCACAGTTAACGATTCTGTCATTCAGTTGATTATCAAGGAGAGAAATGTGAGTTCTCTTACTCCCTCTTTCCCCTCACTTTTTAAAATTCAAATGGTTAAGTTATACCAACGCACCTTGAAAACTTCACTCAAATCTGTCTCTCCCTTGTTGGTGACACTCTCCACATCCTTGCTATCTCTTTATAGACACGTTTTCTCCTCTGGGATTCCTTTGGCAGCAACTATTCCCTTCTCATCAGTCTCCACCTTGTTGTTAGTTTCTAAAATACAAATTTGATCATATTAATTTCCCCTTTACAATTCTGCAGTGGCTTTCCGGCATCTTCAGGGTAAATTCTTGTATTATTTATGTAGCTTATAAATAAGAAAAAAAATGCAAAAAAGCAAAAGATGGTCTGAAGAGACCTTACAAATAGCTTAGAAAAGAAAAGACTTGAAAAGCAAAGGAAAAAGAAAGATATGCCCATTTCAATGCAGAGTTCCAGAGAACAGCAAGGAGAGATAAGAAAGCCTTCATCAGTGATCAGTGCAAAGAAATAGAGGAAAACGATAGAATGGGAAAAACTAGAGATGTCTTCAAGAAAATCAGAGATACCAAGGCAAAATTTCATGCAAAGATGGGCTCAATAAAGGACAGAAATGGTATGAACCTAACAGAAGCAGAAGATATTAAGAAGCGATGGCAAGAATATACAGAAGAACTATATAAAAAGATCTTCATCACCCAGATAGTCATGATGGTGTGATCACTGACCTAGAGTCAGATATCCTGTAATGTGAAGTCAAGTGTGCCTTAGGAAGTATCACTACAAGCAAAGCTAGTGGAGGTGATGGAATTCCAGTTGAGCTATTTCAAATCGTAAAAGATGATGCTGTGAAAGTGCTGCACTCAATATGCCAGCATATTTGGAAAACTCAACAGTGGCCACAGGACTGGAAAAGGTCAGTTTTCATTCCAATCCCAAAGAAAGGCAATGCCAAAGAATGCTCAAACTACTGCACAATTGCACTTATCTCACACACTAGTAAAGTAATGCTCAAAATTCTCCAAGCCAGGCTTCAACAGTACGTGAACCATGAATTTTCAGATGTTCAAGCTGGATTTAGAAAAGGCAGAGGAACCAGAGATCAAATTGCTAACATCCATTGGATCACTGAAAAGCAAGAGATTTCCAGAAAAACATCTATTTCTGCTTTATTGACTATGCCAAAGCCTTTGACTGTGTGGATCAGAATAAACTGTGGAAAATTCTGAAAGAGATGGAAATACCAGACCACCTAACCTGCCTCTTGAGAAACCTGTATGCATGTCAGGAAGCAACAGTTAGAACTGGACATGGAACAACAGACTGGTTCAAAATAGGGAAAGGAGTACATCAAGGGTGTATATTGTCACTCTGCTTATTAAACTATACGCAGAGTACATCATGAGAAATGCTGGGCTGGATGAAGTACAAGCTGGAATCAATATTGCCAGGAGAAATACCAATAATCTCAGATATGCAGATGACACCACACTTATGGCAGAAAGTGAAGAAGAACTAAAAAGCCTCTTGATGAAAGTGAAAGAGGAGAGTGAAAAAAGTTGGCTTAAAGCTCAACATTCAGAAAACTAAGATCATGGCATCTGGCCCCATCACTTCATGGCAAATAGATGTGGAAACAATGGAAAGAGTAACAGACTATTTTCTTGGGCTCCAAAATCACTGCAAATAGTGACTGTAGCCATGAAATTAAAAGATGTTTACTCCTTGGAAGAAAAATTATGACCATCCTAGACAGCATATTAAAAAGCTGAGATATTACTTTGCCATTAAGTCTGTCTAGTCAAAGCTATGGTTTTTACAGTTGTCATGCATGGATGTGAGAGTTGGATTGTAAAGAAAGCTGAGCACCAAATAACTGATGCTTTTGAACTGTGGTGTTGGAGAAGACTCTTGAGAGTCCCTTGGAGGGCAAGGAGATCCAACCAGTACATCCTAAAGGAAATCAGTCCTGAATATTCCTTGGAAGGACTGATGCTAAAGCTGAAACTCCAATAATATGGCCACCTGATGTGAAGAACTGACTCATTTAAAAACACCCTGATGCTGGGAAAGATTGAGGCAGGAGGAGAAGGGAATGACAGAGGATGAGATAATTGGATGGCATCACTGACTTGATGGACGGACGTGAGCCTGAGTGAACTCCAGGAGTTGGTGATGGACAGGGAGGTGTGGGGTCCTACAGTCCATGGGGTCTCAAAGAGTTGGACACAACTGAGTAATTGAACTGAAATATGAGACCCTCTGTGATCTAGCCACTAGTTAGCTCTATACTTTCACATTCTAACATGCTTTTGTACACCTGCTCATTTTTATATGTCTAATATGCAGCTCAGACTTAACATACTCTAAACAAACTTCTGATGTTCTTCTTAAATCCCAGCTCTCTCATGGTCTTGCTCATATCAAGAGCAAGTTCTAATTTCTGATTATTCAAGCCAAAAAAACCCCCAAATACTATTCAAGTCATTCTTGATGCCTCTCCTTCTCTCCTATGTCATATGAAAGTCACAAGTAAGTTCTACCAACCTACCTTCAAAATATATCTAAAATCTCAGTTACAAGCATGGGTCTAAGTTACCATCATTTTTGTTGGTTTGCTATAACTTCCTAACTGATCTTCCTGACACATCCTTGTCACCTTTCAGTCTATTCCCATCAAAGCAGTCATTGTGATCTATTAAAGCACATGTCAGATCATTTCACTCTTCTGTTCAGAAGTCTCCATTGGCTTCCCATCTCACTCTGTGAAAATCAGGACTTTCATCAGTTGCTTTCTCTCACCATGGACTGTTCATTTTCTAATTCCCACTGAGAAGTGTATATACATTGGTCTTTGCGTTTAGAATCCTCTGCTACTTTCTATATCTTAAATTTTTCAAGACTCAACTCATTTATCAATTCTTTGTGTCATAGTTTTCTTTGTACACTGTTACATATAATGGCTTTTATTATTTAATCTTTAATGTGCTTATCTGCAACCAAACTGTATAGTACTTACAGTAAAGGAGTATAGCGTACATTTCCTTTGTATCTTTTTCAGCATAGTCCATAGCATAAGATCCAGAAATATTTGCTCACATTTTTATTGTATTAACATTACAAAATAATTGGTGCTAAACCACAGGGTTCTAAAAATATATATATATATATATATATATATATATATGTACATTTTTTTAATTTGGTAGAAGCTTTAATTTGGGGGAATCCAAGGCTCCTGGACCTTGTTAATCTATGAATGAGAAATAGTTTGATGTGTATCTTATTAACAACAGCTGCAAAGCTCACCTCAAGGAACCAAGTGTTAAATCTGTCTCTCTGTCAATATTGGTGTCAGAATCCTGAAAAGTATTTCTGACCTGTAACCATCTAAATTATACACCTCCCCAAGGTCAGATGTATATGCTGCTCAGAATTGGACTAGCTGTTGGAGAGCTTTTTTTTGGTGCTTTACCTTTTGGATGTCACAGACTGCTAGAGTTTTCGATGAAAGCCGTGACTCTGCTCCTCCCGAATGACCATACATATTGTTACTTAATGTTTCCATAACTAAAGGACTCAGGTTATTAAAGCCCATGCATGCAATGTCTTAGAGAAGGGAATGGCAACCCACTCCAGTATTCTTTCCTGGAGAATCCCATGGACAGAGGAGCCTGGCAGGCTATGGCCCATAGGGTTACAAAGAGTCAGACACGACTGAAGCGACTTAGCATGCATGGGATGTCTAGGACTTCATAGATCCCAGGTTAAGGATTACAGCTCAAGCACTACAATTATATATTTTTTTCTACTACCCTAAATGTCTGAATGATTTTAGGTAAAGCATGTACAAGGCATACCTTGTTTTAGTTAATTCACCCTTATAGCCCTTTGCAAATATTGCATTTTTTTTTTTTTTTACTCATTGAAGGTTTGGGGAACTCTCTCTCAAGCACGTCTCCTGGTACCATATTCCCAGTAGCATTTGTCACTTCCTGTCTCTGTGTCACATTTTGATAATTCTTGCAGTATTTCAAACTTTTTCATTATTATTTTGTCATGGTAATCTGTGATCAGTAATTATTTTTAAATTAAGGTATGTACATTTTTCAGATATAATGTTATTGCAAACTTTATATGCTACTGTATAGTGTAAACATAATTTTTACGTGCCCTGGGAAACCAAAAATTTCATATGATTCGCTTTATTGCAGTATTTGCCTTATTGTGGTGGCCTGAAATCAAACCCAAAATATCTCTGAGGTTTGCCGGACCATATTTATACCTCAATTTAGGCTTCCCAGGTGGCTCAGTTGATAAATAACCTGCCTGCCAATACAGGTGACACAAGAGACATGGGTTCAAGCCCTGGGTCAGGAAGATCCCCTGGAGAAGGGCATGGCAATCCACACCAGTATTCTTGCTGGAGAATCGCATGGACAGAGGAGGCTGGCAAGCTACAATCATAGGGTCGCAAAGAGTCAGACATGACTCAAGAGACTTACCATGCATGTGAAACTTTACAAAGCAGTAACTCACCTTGCTAAACAGCCATGGGAAATTGAGCCCTGGACCTTATTAATACAATATGGATACTGGATTAATATCCTTTGGATATGGATAGATGCAATATGGAATATCACCAAAAGGGAGAATTAGCTTATCTCAGTAAATGCTTCACTTGAAAGTAAATAACTCTAGTTCTCTGAGCCAGCCAGTCCTTGTTCCACTTCTCTTAATCTGTAAAACAGCTCTTAACATCAATCTCTCTTTATCCTATGATTAATTAAGCAATCATCTCTTTTAAAGATTTATTTCTTTTGTTGTGAAAACTGATGGCATGTTTTTAATGAAATTGTAAAATCTGATCAATGTTCTACAATTCCACAGAAAAAGAATACAGCATGGTGTGCAGAGCAATGACTTTTGAAATCAATCCATATTTTATTTTTACATATTCATTTCTCTCCAACCACACACACAAAAATAAAAACAAAAGATCTCAAGGCAGTAACAACAGCAGTGTCTTAAAGATAATCCCTTAGGTGTCCTGGCATGTGAGAGGGCTCAGTGAGGGTAATGTGGCCCCAGGAAGGGCTACTGGATTAGCTTTTTCTCCCTAGAGGGTGGCTTCTCATTGTATAGCTTTGCTGAATCCAGCAATACATGACATGCTCATCATGCCAAGTACATACCCAGGCTGGTTCCACAGTCTCTGGATTGTCATATCACCTGTGTCTCCTGCAAATCTTGCATATGAAAATCCATCACATTATAGTGCCATCTCATCTTCATCCCAGTCTTCCTTCTCCTCCTATTCATCCCTACAATTTACTCAGTTCTTAATAGGAAACTGGCACTGTGCTATTTTTCTACATCGTTAGATTATCAGTACAATCTAGCAAAATAGTTATTAATCAGATGTCACATTTGTGGAAACTGGGGCTCAGAGGAGTTAAATAATTTTTCCTTGGTTTTCAGTAAAGGGTGGCAAATAAACTGGTGAGAAGTTAAAGGGAAATATGCAAGGGCAACCACAAATTAGGAAAGTGGAAAGTGGAAGGAAGACCATGAAAGAATTTAAAAGTGTCTTATGAAGTGGGAGCAAATACAATGACACTCAATAGAAATCTTACAAATAGAAAAGAAAATAGATGGGTATTGACCTTGTCTGAAAAAGAGAAACTTTAGGATAGAATTCAATGCTATGGGAAGAAATGAGAGCTAACAGTTTCTCTTTTTACCTTAAGCACAAGAGGGTTGAAGTTTTCCCACCTATTTAGACAGAGGGAACTCTGACAGAGGATGTGATGCAGCAGGACAGCTGGTGGAAGGGGTCAGCCATTCCACTCCTGTTCAGGGTAAGTCTCTTCTTGTCTCCTATTTCATTTCCTACTTCCTAAAGTTGCCTTGTAGGTAACCAAACCCACGTCTTTGATGGCCTCCTTTCGTTCTTCGAGCTTACCCCTTTGGAAGGGGACAGCCTGCCCTTTACCACCTTGACTCCTGTCTCTGAGAAGTGTTCTGATCATTGAAGTTGATTCACCTCATCTCAGTGATGTCCTAGCACCCCCACAGGTTGACAATCTGAGTACCTTCCCGGAAGCCTGCCCTTAGATCTATTTCTGCTTTCAGATAATGGCTAACACAGCCATTCATTTCACAATTATTGGAGAAGGGCATAGCAACCCACTCCAGTATTCTTGCCTAGAGAATCTCATGGACAGAAGAGCCAGGAAGGCTATAGTCCGCTGGGTCGCAAAGAGTCGGACGTTACTGAAGCGACTTAGCAAGCACACACATTGTGTAAGGAGTTGTCCCTATTCTAGTCTCCAGGGACACATAGATATGTCTTCAATCACATGAATAAAATAAGCATTGCTCCTTCACAAGTGAACCTTAGACATATACCATATCAAAGTCAAAGAACAATGGGAAAAGAGAAAGCGAGTACTCATTCTACATAGATCAAAGGCATACTTGCCATATATATTTATTTTTTTCAGGGCTTCCCAGGTGGCACAACGGTAAATAATCCACCTGCCGATGCAGGAGCCACAGGAGATGAGAGTTTGATCCCTGAGTCAGAAATATCCCTGGAGGAGGGCTTGGCAATGCACTGCAGTATTCTTGCCTGGGAAACCCCATGGAGAGAGGGGCCTGGTGCGCTGTAGTCCATGGGGTTGCAAAAGAATTGGACATGGCTGAGTGACTGAGCACACAGGCATAAATATATATATATATATAATATATATATATATATACATACACATCATAAATATGTTGCTTCTTTTAATCATTGGATTTATCACTTAAATTAGAAATTGTAGCTTTCTGGACTACATCAACAGGAAGAAACAAATGATCATGATGCTTTCTCTCCCTCAAAAATCCTTGCTGGGATGGAGTGCATATGAGCTACCTGTACACCAAAGACAATAATATTGCATCTCTCCTCCTTGTGTTGCTTGGATGAAATTCACTCTTGAGTCTCTAGGGCTTGGGAGTTCAGCGGGCTAATAGGCAATCCCAGCTGAACCTTGGCAGACCTTCCCACCAAACCTCAGGGGTTACTGGATTTGTAATGCAACCCCAAAGGCATCTATGAATCAGCTGCAGTGGAAGTGCTTGCCTGTGGCATCTTGCCAAGACCCTATTAGAAGTCTTTCAGAAGAGCCTGACAACAGATATTAAGAGGGCTGCAAAAGGACGCTTATGGCCTGTCATTTGAAGGGTCTACACATGGACTACACATTGTTTTATTCTTTATAGATGAAAATGCTCCTAAGTATAAACTGTCTAGTACCATCTACTGTATACTGGCTGCAAATACAGTGAAGATGCTTTCAAATAGCTCAACTCTTTCTTGGAATATTGGTAAACTCAAAGATTGGAAAGCTTGTAATTTTGGTGTTCACTTGGTATCGTCTGCATATTAAATCCTGTTTGAATGCATCATCTTTAATTAAATAATACGGCTAGTCACTGAGATAGACATATCATCTGGGACTGGCGGTTGTTCATAGAGTCAGACATACTTTATTCAGGTTAAGAAGCTTGAATGTGGGGATGAACATGCTGATAGAGTGTTGCTTGAAAAATAAAGAGAGAAGGAAAATTGTTCCTTATAAAGACTGATAGAGAGTTTCAACACATACATAAGAGGGAACAAGATACTGAAAAAGACACAAAAATTATGCTAGAGTGGTGTTCAAATTAAACAGAAAAGCTTTGGGGAAAACATTCTTTTCAACCTTCAACACCTTTTACACTAGACTTTAATTATAAACAGATTTTTTTTTTCAAATTTAACAGTTGTATAAAGAGCCATTTTTTCCCCCATTGCTGCACAGAATACATAAAGAAAACAACCCCTTTCTGAGATGGTACATCTGTTACAAAGATGTTACAAAATGGAAACCTATCTGATCTTTTGTAGGGAATGCCCTACATTTGGTTTATGTCATCTCTAGTAAGAGGCTGATTTTATGCACAAAATAATTCCTGTTCCTTGTGCTCAATTTCAGGTCTGTTTCATCAGAGTCACAAAAAGGTGGGGGAGGGGAAGGAAAAGTTATTTGATAACATAACTAAAGGAGAGATAGTGAAGCTGAGTCTAAGTATACATATTGAAACTGTTTAAGGAAAGAGAGCTTGATTCATTTGAAATAGCTTATAGTAAAGGGACAAAAATTAAAATTATTGGATAAAATATTCATTTGTTCAATCGTTTACTCTTAAAAGAACAAGATTTTCTCTCCTTCCAGAGAGTCATTCCTCTGGACTCTTATTTTGCATTTCCAATACCTTCTGGTATATAATCTTCACTTAGCTGTTTAATTATCACTTTAAAATTAATTTGATTCACTCATTCACTCATTCACTTAACATTTATTGGTGACTTACTATAGGCTGGGAAAGGGAAATGGAAGCTCCTGTGTGTCTAATGTATCAGCTCAGTTATGTATTGGGTTCTGGAGGCCATTCTCATCCCCCATGGTCAACATCTCAATTGTCTTTGGTTACCACTCAAAATATAACCCCCTCTGGTGACCATTATTCCCATTTCCTCTGTGCTTTCTATCTCCCAGCTCAGCTTCTCTTCTCTCCTCTCCCTCTACTTCTTTTGCTTTTCCTCTAGAATCTCTGTTCCATGGAAAGCAAACAATCCTTAACGTTAACTTTTCCGTCCAATATTTGTTTTATCTGGCTGGAATTAAACCTTAGTTTTTATCTAGGTTATTGCCTATCCAAGAACTTTAATTAAACAGTCTTCCATTGGGATCAGGCAGTTGGGTCTACTTTCACCCAAGTCCCAAAACAGCTTTCAGGTCATACAAAATATTTTTCCCTGAGATTCATACCATTTCACTCTGCCACCTTCTTTTCAGTATCACCTAACCATGCCTAGACACTACTTCATATTCACTGGAAGCCCAGCTCACACTCTTCCATTATTTTCCATGATTTGCCAACAACATAGGTGATTTCAGTGTCCAGGTTAGGGCTTCTGATATCTAGAAATTAGAACATTTATTTCCCTCTGTCCAGTATCTTAAAAAAAAAAAAAAAAAGGCTTCTAGAGCAATTTTATGTTCTCAGCACAATGGAGAGGAAGATTCAGAGATCACTCATATACCCTCTGTGCTAATATGCAGAAGCGTCCCCCAATTATCAGCGATCCTCATCAGAATGGTAGATGTGTCGCAATTGATTAACTTAACACTGACACATCATTATGACCCAAAGGTCATAGCTTACATGAGGCCTCTCTCCTGGTGCAGTATTCCAATATCTTTTGATCTTCTCTTTTCTTGAGCAATCCACCCCCCATGGTCATACGTAGATCTTGTTACCATCCACTTTGATTTCTCATTTGAGAGCTTTCACTCCAATATCTCACTCTGAGTGCAATCCTCATTCTTTATCTTCTATACCTGCTGCAAGACTTCTTCAACGTCATAGACATTTCCCAGACTCTGGTTCTCCATTTTCTTTCCATTGCTTCTCTAAGTATCCTGAAATCTTTGTTGATCATTTATTTTTCGAACTTTTAATATTTTACATCTTAATCATTCTGCTTTTATGTCAAGCAGGATTCTTCAGTACTTGTCTCTTCTGCCCAGTATTCTGAGAGCAGCTGGAGGGAACGCCACCTCCACAGTTGCTCATGTTACAGTTCCCAGACTTGGTCCTGTGTTCTGACAATGTACTCGCTTGTTCATAGTCAACAGCCTTAGGTAAACACAGGTGTTTTCACCCTCAGCCATTAAAAAGTACACAAACTCACTCAGTCTCTGATTCCCGCCCTCCACACATGTACATAAGGTACCTATATTGCTACATTTCTTACTCCTGTCTTCTTTCCATGTCCCTAATTCTGTACTTTGACCACCTCTGGGACACTAATCCAGTGCTTTATCTCTTTTCTTGTACAGTCAATGATCCCTCACTAGAGGCTTCTTTCCACCAAAACTAAAAATATACACTAAATTTAAACTTTCAAGAACAGTCATGGACATATATGAGGATAAGTGAAAAAGGATACAAATCTGTATAGGTAGAATGAAATCAGCTTCATAATAATAATAATATAGAACAAATCTTGGAAGAAAATAAGCCAAAGCTTTACTGTAATAATCTCTTAGTCATGGGATTCAAGATTACTTTGATTCTATTGTTAACCCTTTTTAATAGCCTCCAAACTTTCTGTTGTTAACATTTATTTATTTTACTATTTACAGAAATAATTTTTTGAAAAAATACACTTTTGAAGACTTATAATCAAACCTTTGATCCTGTATCCCATCCTAGCTTTATTTTATTTATGCCATATTTATCCAGCCAAGGAAATCTCTACATTCATTCCATTTCTTCAGTTTTCATTCATTCCCTCAGTTCCGTTCAGTTCAGTCGCTCAGTCATGTCCGACTCTTTGTGACCCATGAATCGCAGCACGCCAGTCCTCCCTGTTCACCACCATCTCTTGGAGTTCACTCAGACTCACGTCCATCGAGTCCGTGATGCCATCCAGCCATCTCATCCTGTGTCGTCCCCTTCTCCTCCTGCCCTCAATCCCTCCCAGCATCAAAGTCTTTCCCAATGAGTCAACTCTTCATGAGGTGGCCAAAGTATTGGAGTTTCAGCTTTAGGATCATTCCTTCCAAAGATACGCCAAGGCTGATCTCCTTCAAGAATGGACTGGTTGGATCTCCTTGCAGTCCAGGGGACTCTCAAGAGTCTTCTCCAATACCACAGCTCAAAAGCATCAATTCTTCAGTGCTCTGCCTTCTTCACAGTCCAGCTCTCACATCCATACATGATCTAACCCATTGACATAAAAATTCTGCCTTCTTAGTTTCACTGAGAGTCTCTGATATTTTCAAGATGACTTTCAATATCACCAAATCAAAGAACTATCAGTTCTTTTTAAAAAAGTATATATTTTTAAAACTTATTTTACATTGGAGTATAGCTGATTAACAATATTGTGATAGTTTCAAGTGGGTAACAAAGGACTCAGCCATATGTGTACATGTATCCATTCTCCCCCAAACTATGCCCCCAATCCATGGTGCTACATAACATTGAGTAGATCTCCTTGTGCTACACAGTAGGTCATTGTTGGTTATCCATTTTTAAATATAGCATTGTGGACATGTCGATCGCAAACTCTAACTATCCCTTCCCTCCATCTTTCCTTCCTGGCAACCATAAATTCCTTTTCTAAGCCTGTGAGTCTGTTTCTGTTTAGTAAATTAGTTCATTTGTATCACTTCTTTTTAGATTCTGCATATAAGGGATGTCATACAATACTTCCTCCTTCTCTAGGATTATCACTTCTTGTCATGCTCAACCTCAATGCTGCATTTGCCTCTATTGCCATTTCCCTTCACCTAAAACACCCTCCTTCCTCAATTTCCACTAAAGCCTTCGGTTTCATTTTCATCATGCTAACATCTTTATCCTTCTGTTCCTTAAATGCTACTATTCCCTAAGGTTTGGTCAGAAGTTTGCTGCTTTTGCCCTCTTTTTGCCCTCCTTGGGCTGTACCTTTCCACACAAATGCATTTAACCAACGCACATCTGCTGGCCATTTTGAAATCTGTACTTCTTACTCTGGTCTAAAGTGTTTCCAAATTTAGGGGACATAAATGTACGTGAAGTACAGTAGTAAACAAAATAATAGTCCTTTTAAAGAACACATTTAATAGATTTTACACTATAGTATGTTTTATGCTTCAAATAGAAGTTGGACTTGTACATATAAGATAGCTCTCATTATAGCCAACTGGGAATAATATACTCAAATACAATCCCATAGCAAAAACTCAAAGAGGGTGTATATTTTCACATTTGATTTTATTGTTGCTTATGTGGTAGATTTTACATTTCAATAAAACTGTAAAGTAAAACTGTAAGTAAAAGCAAAAGAAATAAAATTCAATACAATAAAAATACTCCAAAATAAAAGTGAACATTTGCAGTATCATTTGAAAATAGAGTTATGACAAATGCTATGAATACCTGATTATTTTATTGGTCTCAATCTCACAGTAAGGGATAATCTGACATTCTAAATTATTTGAAATTCTATAAATAGTAGAAAAAATAGTTTTCATTTGTGTGTGTGTGTGTGTGTGTGTGTGTGTGTGTGTGCTGTTGCTGCTCTCAAGGATGTCAAAGAGATCATTAGAAAATTCAAATAATACTGTACAGACACTCAGGCAAATGGTTAATATGAAGCAAAGGACTATAGGGAAGCCCTGACGTATCAGTGAGATGAAGGAAGAATGAATGAAGACATTAGATTCCCACTTGGTGTAATTCATCTTCCCATTGCTCTTCTTTGAGATGGGCATGACCTTCCTTTTCAGGGGCTGGTACCATTCACAGAGGCCTAGATTTGGAGTCAGTGGACCTGGTTCAAAACTAGGCTCTGCCAGTTGTTGTTGTTGTTGGTGGTTTAGTCACTAAGTTGTATTCAACTATTACATCCCCATGGATTTTAGCCTGCCAGGCTCCTCTGTCCATGGGCTTTCCCAGGCAAGAATGCTGGACTGGGTTGCCATTTCTTTCTCCAGGGGATCTTCCTGACCCAGGGATGGAATGCGGGTCTCCAGTATTGCAGGCAGATTCCTTACTGACTGAGCTGCCAGGGAAGTCTTTGCCGCTTGGACTTGGTGTGAATTGTGACCATCTTTCTAAGTCCATTCTGTCCATCTGTGATGGACGTACACACATAGGGTTGTTGCGAGCCAGGCGTATGGCAGCAGAAGCCCTCTGTTGAGCACAGTATTCTCAATGTCTATTGAATTTCTTGAAATGATAATTGAGCCTTCAGAATTTAAAAAATTCTTAATGGAAAGAAAATAGAAATGAACACTAGCTTTTATTATTTACTCTTCCATGAACTAATTGGTTGATCCTGGGCAAGTCACTTAAACTCTCTGGATCTAAGTTTCCTCAGCCTTAAAAGTATGGATGAGATTAAAAAGCATGGATGAGATAAAATTTCCATCCTTATGCTAGAACCCTAAACCATTTAGGAGGTAAGATACTTTCTAAAACATTAAAGTAAGCATAGTCTTTTAATATTTATTCTGCTTCTTCATATATAACTAATTTTAAAAATGTTTTGGAAAACATTTGGACGTCAATATTAAATTTAACAGACTATTTTGAAATCCTAAAACGAAAACTAAAAGATAGTATGAATTTTCTTTTGCTTTTCACAAGTTTCTTTTGGAAGTAAGTGTGTAAGTAATGAATAAAACATCTAACTGCATATGTGTGCAGATGCAAATAAAATTAGGCATTTCATAGCTGGTTGGAGCAAGAATTCTTATTCTAAATCTCTCTCTTCACTTATGCTGCTGCTCAGAAAAGCAGGCAGAGAGAGGTAGTTTGCATTCATGGTTAGTCATAAAGTGTCTATGCTTTCTGGTGGGTAGGAAGGCAGAAATGATATCTTTAAAACTGGAAAACTTTACATCCAAACATTTGAGGTCTGAGATGATCTGGGGCAGGCTGGAGAATTAGCACAGGTTTCCAGAGCTGTCCTTGAGGCAGCTGGGGATTACTAGAAGAACCCAGAGTGCTTCTATCTACCTGCAAAGAACAGCCTTCCAAGAATGACTCCCCCACTGTCACCTTGGGAAATAGGTTCAAACAGCTGGGCAAGTTGGGAAGTTTCCCAGGCCTCACTACCCAGAAGCAGAAGATATGACAGAATTAATAAAAGTAAAAACATAGTATCTTTCACTGCAACTGATAAATTATAAGTAATCTGTGAAGTCTATGGAAATCTGGATTTGTGTCACTGACATCTTCTCATTTCTGGTGATCCTTAATACTAAATGAAGGTTAAATTCAAGATGTTTAAAAATAATATTTTAAAGTACATCGAAATAATTTTAAAATAAAAATCCCAACATGTCTATGGTTGTAAATTTTAAAAATCTAGTGTTGAAAATAACTGTTAAGATGAAACAGGCATCTATGTATGTTTCAACAATTCTCTAGGAGAAATTTGTTTACTACAACTTTTGTTGTTGTTGTTAGCAGGGAGACAGATCTAAAAGAGATAATAAGAATTAGCAATGGGGAGGGAGAATCCCAATATCTAGTTTCTAATGTTTTGAGTTTATGAGTGATCTACTAATATAGTTACACTGTGAATTTACTAAAGCCATTGCCCACCACAGCCTGTGCATCTCATTTTTAAAACAATCATTTATGGATGTTAGAGGATGCCTAGGAAAGCAGAAGGGTTCTGTGTCAATCAAAGCTAATCACTGGTACAGGCAGAGGGCTTTTGTTGGCCTCCATGCTCTAAGCCGTGCTTCCACATCTGTGTTTGAAGAGATTAGAGAGGTGCTTCATACAAGAACTGTATTAGTTAAAGCTGATCGACAGTATTTGGAATAAATCATGAAAAAGTTGAGTGCCAGAAGAGAAGGCATGGCAAGTGGGAGATTGAAACTGACGAGGGCAAATTCCACCCTTCTCAGTCCCCTCCAACCATCCCCCCACCCCCACCCAGCACTTTTATATTTCGGTTTTGCTGCTGAAGAGCATTGCCAGGTGCCATGCTCATCACCTCCCAGCAAACACGCAGAGACTCAGCCAAGAAACCCCGATGCCAATATTTTCAGTGGCATGCTTGCCACACTTGGGTGAAGGGCCCCAGTTTTATTGGAGGTGCTTCATGGAAAACAGATTTGCCCAAGTGGGTAAGTGGGATTTGAGGACGAAGGATGGCAAAGAATGAAAAGTGAAAAAGATCCCAACAAATATGAACACCGAAACCCCTCCCCACTTATAGCCGTGTTCTCACTGCATGAAGGCCATACACTGGCAAATAAATTATGAGTGACAAGTATTTGAACCAATAAAGAGGGCACTATATTTTATATGCAGTAAATTTAATTCCAGATTGTGTTTCACCTCAGCAGGATGACATGTTTATTGCCAGTGAAAGATGAAAGCCGAGGGAGTTAGAGGCAAGCGTCAGCAGTTCTAGTGGGCACCCGCAAAATGAAGATTTGACAGACCGGTGGCTGAGCCCTTGAAATGAAATGCCAGATCAAATTTTACCCCAAAGGGGTCAGATGTACTGTCGTGCCCCCAAACTCGCAATACCAGCTGAATAAATGAGCCTGGTTCAGCAGAGAACAGGAGGCCAAGAGCATGCTCTAAGAATTCCTGCTCATAGGCTCATCAGCTCGTCCAAGTGCAGGGAGGCTGGGAGGACCAGTGTGAGGTGCCTCCGAGAGAGGATGTGCTAGAAGGATGTGAAGTGTCACTGCCTCTGTGGGGCTCTAAGTGTCGTTTTAAAAATCTATTAAACAGATCGAAAAGTAGAAGTGAGTCTAAATTGATCTGCCCATCTCTCAATTTCATCCTACAAGCGCTCAGCTCAGGTGTTCAATTTATTGAACCATAACCCCTTTTAAACAATCAACATCAACATGCAATAAATATGCCCAGCAAGGGCAATATTTACATGCACGACTCATTGTTTTAGATTTATTTATGGGGAAACTGACTGGCAATTACTTCCTTTGGCAAACAGTGGCCCAGTGGCATGTGGGCATGGTGCTGGTTATTGTGAAATTTAAGCACATTGAAGGGATGAGCTCTGCTTTTGTTCACAGAATTATCCCAGAAAGAATACTGGAGTGAGTTTCCATTTCTTCTTCAGGGGTTCTTCCCTACCCAAGGATCAAACCCATGTCTCCTGTGACTCCTGCATTGGCAGGTGGATTCTTTACCACTGAGCCAGCTGGGAAGCCCATGAACTATGTGCTGTACCCTAATTGCAAAGATGGGGAGACATTTTTGTTATAATCTCCATGTAACTTCACTCATCATCTCAGAGAGAGAGGAGAAAGACAGTGGGATGTAGGAGGGAGAGAGAGAGCAAAGAAAGACAGGGAGGAAAAAAAAAAAAGGAAAGGAGGGAGGGAGAAAGAAGAAAAAAGAAAACAATTGCTGGTCTTAAGAAAGCGTGTCCACAAAGAGTGTATAATTCCTACAATGATGTGGATAATTCATGTAAACGGATAGTCTTTCCACTCTGAACTCAGGAAATAGGTCCTATTACCCAATATATGTATTGGACTAGTCACATGATTTCAAACTCATTTGTGTAGACATAGTGCCATCAACTCTTGAATCAATCAGAAGGGTTAACATTTTAATCGGTTCCTTTCACTAACTCTGTCCTGCAGGACTATCAGTAGAAACTTCCACGTTATTTAACTTCACAAAAACATATTTTAAAAATGATGTTTCTCATAGTCCAATGTCATTAAGATGAAGGTGATGGAAAATCTTTGGACCCTGTAATCCAGGATTGCTTCCTCTCTTACTTTGTGCCGCTTTCCTCAACTTTATACGTCTTTCCCATATATCCATAGATGTTATAGACAACATGTACTCTGGTGCCTAGATGGAAGATGAAGGATCTGAATAATGTTACAATCACCACCTAACTGAGATTTGGATCTTTCTAGGGCCTATTTGCTTCCTGTAAAAAATACACTCACATTTGGTGAACAGAACTCTGGAACAGAAGGAACAGAACCTGGCATCCTTCTGGTGACACCTGGAGATACAAGAACACCTGTGATGAAAGTAAGTGCACCTACCATAAATAGCTGTCACTCTGTTACTCACTTACTCTTTAAAGATATTTTAAGGGTGACTGCTGGTTGGAATGTATGTGATTTCTTGGTAAGACCTTTAGATAAGAGTTGTTGTATGAAAGGCATTGTCATACATAGATGAAAAGCACCTAGCTGTCACTATTGCTAAGACCATGGCCCAGCACTCTTTGTAGATCACTATCTTACTGTGCTCATTCTACATTCTCCCATGGAACATAAAAATGAAGCATTTTAAGATCATATTCTCTGTGTCTCTCCAAGTGTTCCAGAAGTCTCTCTTTCATCACCTCACCTGCACTCCCCTCCTCTCAGGTTCCATATGCCCTGACATTCCCTAGCTCTATGTTCCCTGCCTGCCATTCCCTCCATTTTTTTCACCAACTTCCTTGGTCTCCTTTTTTTCAGACCTCTTATGTGATTCACAGTTGAAACAGAGTCTCATTTGGCATATGGCCTCCCTCTTGGCCAAAGAGATCCTGAAGACTCCACAGGCTTTCAAAGCCATATAGCAAGAGTTCTTGCCAAATTAATCTGTTCAATTTGTTTCCTTTATTTTCAGATCATAATTGCTGGTCTTGCTTACTATTTGTTATAAGTTCTAAGGATACAAGAATCAAGTAATGGGGTCAGAGGGCTGGTAGTTGCCAGACAACTGAAAATATTAATAATGTTAGAAGAGAAATGATATTTAACTTGACAGTGGTCAAATTCAATATAATCACTTAATGTGCCAGACTTCCAGTACATTTTATGGTTAGAATAAAATACATTTCACATCATGTACACATGATAAACCTTTTATTCCTGTCCTTTTGTGTTTGTCTGTTATTCTGTGAACCCTAAAATACTGTTATAAAGTGGTTTTAATGCCTTCCCACAAGTTCCTCTTAGATTCACTCCTGCTTTCCAATTCTACAGCCAACACCAATTATTAGGCATTTTTACTCAAACTCAGTCCGCCTTAGAGACTTCCTAGCTAGAGCATCAGACACTTTCTCTGCTTCCTTTGTTTCATGACCTCCTAAAAGCTGTTTCCTTTGAGAGTTGTCTATAAAATTAAATTAAAATTCCCCATAATTCCATTTAGAGCTCTCCATTCTCTCACCCTTCTAAACCCACCAATCTGACACTGTGTATATATTATTGGATCCTGTTTTCTCCTAAACATTTGCCTTGCCAGGTTATTCCTAAGACAGAACTAGGCGTTGACAGTACTGACCACTATGCTTAGCACGTGATAGTTGCTCAATAAACAGTATCTCATTACTTATTGTGACAAATGGCCCCTCTGCCTTGGCCAAGCTAATCCTCACCTCATTCCTAGGACATGGCTTCATCCTCCCTAGTTTTCTCGTGCTTTTCACTATACTCAGATGTTTTCCCCATTCTTCTCCATCCATACAACCTGGCTCAAATGTCTCCTCCTGCCAGAAACTTCTCTCACAAGTGCTTTTAGAGTCCGCTTGCCAGGAAGAGAGATTTAATAAGACACCAGCAGTGGAGAAGGAAATGGCAACCCACTCCAATGTTCTTGCCTGGAGAATCCCAGGGACAGTGGAACCTAGTGGGCTGTCGTCTATGGGGTCACACAGAGTCAGACAGGACTGAAGCAACTTAGCAGCAGCAGCAGCAGCAGCAGCATGGGTTACATTTATGGCTATTCTGTGTTGCTCATGTAATTTAGGATTATAATTTGTTGTAATTATTATAATTGTTATTCTGTTGAATAACAACTTCTGCTTAACTATGCTAAATAATTTGTTTAAACTGTGTATGCATTTACAGTTCTAACCATCCTCAGGGCCCCAATTTAAATGCCTTCTCCCCTTCCCCCAGGTAAGTTACTCTGTGGTCTTCAGACCTCAGTGAAGAGATTCTCTGTTTTTTAAGGTTGACTTTTCTAGTGGCAAGAATGACATATCATCATATATGGCGGTTGAACCTGCACATGCCATATCTGCCTGAGTGGAGGAGGAGGAGGGGGTGAGCCCCTGGAGGAAAGGAAGAGGAGGTTCCATCTGACACATGTTTACTGGGGACCCAGAAGAAAACCACTGACCCCAGCGGCACAGGCAGAGAAACGGCGTTGCGCCCAGCCTTCAGCTTATAAGCAATTACGTTTCAGTCACTGGGAACAGCTGGGGAAGAGGAGGACAAAAAGTATAAGGAGAACAAGAATAAGATATTTTATCAGTGCTGCCAGGTAGTAGTCAAGGCTTCATGGACAACCAGTGGAAACTTAAGGAAAAAATTTTATTTGGCTCTACTTTGGATCTGGCATTAGGATTCATGCAAAATTTTAAATACACAAGATTATTTTTTAGTGTTTAGGCATGTCCCCAAATAGTATACAGTGAGTGACTCTTTCTGAATGAATAGAAAAGTAAATGACATGCTGTTCCACTCTTTCCATATAATTGGATTTTTTTTTTCACTTTTCCTGATTTGAGAAGCTTTGGTAGCATCTGAGTGTTATAGGATATTTTGATCTCCTAAGGTGAGGTTCACTTGTATGGTCATCTGTAGACTTTCTCTTGAAACTGATGATACATGAATTAAAGTTGAATTGAGTTCAAGTGGAGAGTGGTTGTGTTGAGATCAAGGAAATAAACAAGAGAAAAAAGCTGCAATTTCAGTGCAAAAACAAGTATTTTAGAGCAATGTTAAATAAAAATATTGCCTGGGGTAGCAAAGTTCAATTGTGCTTACACTGCTCAGATGTCTTTGGCCCTTCTTCCATCTACTGCTCCCCAGAAGCAGTTAATAGATGTTGGCATTAAATCTTTTGAAGCGGTTGGAATTCATACTTTAAAATGTCCAATTAGCACCAAAAATGAGTTGATGGGATGGGTCACTGAAGATTCTTAAAGGCTGAGAAGCACCATCATTTGAGGGCATCTAAAACAGTGCCTCGAGTCAGCTTCTGAGGAGCATTCCTTCAACTTTTGCTTTATCTCTTTGTACAGAGGCTAGGACAGCACAGACAGACCCCCAAAGGAGAATCCTCACCATTTTCTTCAGAATACCAAGTGTTACAGTGAACGATGAATAACCTTTCTGTAACAAGCAGCCCTTTTTTCCCTGCTGGAACAAACTGTTCAACTCTATTTGAATAAAAAGCCCACACATATATCAAATTAAACAAAATAGCATTGTTCCAAATACAGATCAGGCAGTCTTCCCAGACTCGTGTCAGTAAAATTTCATAGCACCCACACTATTGTATAGTAGCTCTCTTTCTCCCCTTCTTTATGTGTGAGTGCAGAATCACTCTTCTTAGACAAAGGAATGCAGACACTGGCCGTATCCCCCATGCAGTTGAAGAAATAAAGATCCAACGAAGATGGACTTTCTTTGATGACAGGGAAAAAGAATGTACCGCAGAAAATATAGGTGGAGACAGTACTACACATCTGTGTTAGGGATAACTGATCAACAAGGAGTTATTTTGTCTACTGCCAGCACAAATATTTTTCCATTTGGTGAAGCATATCTCTGGCTTGGAGTTCATGAACCAGAGAGCTAATTGTGTGGCATTTTGTGCTGAGATGGGATGGAGTATGAGAGACTGCTTTGCACTAACTCAAAAGGGCTAGTTCAATTTTCAGGATTTTGCAAGCTTTTTATGACACACAGTCATGAAAAACCGATAGAAAAGTATGAAAACTTAAAAATCAATACATTATATCAAGAGGAAAGATAATACCCCAAAGGTATAATTGCTTATTTTACTGCATTTTACTATGCTCTGTGCTTTTGAGGTTATATATATGTGGTATCTGGAGGGAAACAGTATGGAATGGTGTGATGTTTTGTGTTTGTTTCCAAGATGCACTGGTAGCTTGAAACTGATTCACATTACAGGTCTGAATGACTGCTTATTTGTTTTTGTTTTCCAGAGAGCTCACTGTTAATCAGCACACCATTGAGTAGAAATTCTTTAAAAACAGACCTCACTTGCCATGTGATCTTAGCTGCTGAAGTGAAGAGGAATTTCAGCTAGGACTCTGCTTTACTCCCTTAAGGTTAAGAGGCATGTCTGTGTAGGTGCGTGAGTGAGGAGTTTGAGGGAATAAAGTCACTTCCTCCAATCAGACATCTCCAATTGCTTTTTGAACACTAGACCTCAATCTGGGAAGATATTTATTATTAAGATAAGTTGGTTTATTAAGAAAAGTATATGTTCATTCTCACCAAGTGTAACATGTTGCCAGTCTTAGCAAATGTGCTATCAGTTTAGCCTGAATTGGCAGTAATTGAACATCAGCATAGCATGACAGTGGGCCTGTCAGCCAGTAGTTTTTTACTTTCCTCACCCTTTCCAAGCTTCCTGTTCAAGTTAAACTGAGGAGGTGAACCGGGAAAACATGATCAAGGTTGGAAGATAAAGAGGCAGAGTTCAGAAGTGGTAATGAATTAGGAATCTTTCCACACTGGGACTTTTATGTCACATATACCTCTCGAGGATAAAGACTAAAAGTGACATAGTTTCTTATGGTCTTTGTAGCAAATTTGAACTCATTAGGGTTTTTATAATTATTTTACTTTTAATTCAACCTCTATGGCACATTAAGCCAAATTATAATAATTTATAATTTACTTAAATAATTATAATAAAATATTCCACATGATGTCCAGGGTTATACATACAGAGTATTATACAATATACACATACACACCTATATTTGTGTATGTATACTCAATATGCATATATATATACTATATATACATATATAAATCATATATATACAGAATATAGAACACAATATTTTATTTTATTCAAATAAAATATAAGATATATATATATTTAAATACATATTCAAATAAAAATGTGTTTTAACCTGAAATATCTAGCTAGAATGTCTTGAATAATATGTAGGGCCAAGGCAGGATTTTTCTTTAGAGTAAACATATTTTGTAAACTAAGCAATTATATATATAAACAAATCAGCATTTCTAATAGTTACCATACTACTGTTTCATGATTGTATGCTTTAAGAGGCAAGTAGCTAGTATAATGTTTCTCAACCAAATGCCCTCTTTTAACATTCAAGTAAATTCCACTAAGAGTGTCACGTGATCTTGCTATTTGATTCTATGCACAGAGTAATCTCTTTCAATTTTTAAACTGCACAACTGTCAGATACAGTATACCTTGAGGATCAAATCCCTTATGTCACAATATTATTTCTGGCCATACCATTGAATTTCCACTGCCTGAGGTGTCTCTTGTGTTCCAAATCAAGTCAAATTAAGAATGTATACACTAGTAAATTGAAGAAACAGATAAACAGATGCAGAGAAAAAAAAACCAATAAGAAGATTATCCTTGTAATGTTTCATTAAGCAACTTCCATTAGGAAAGAAAAAAAATCATTAATGTGAACCCATGTTTGAACTTAAAACACAAAATTCAAACTGATTCACACATTGAGTTTTTACACGTAACCTATGCATTTAATAGTCAGTCTTTGATACATGACAAGTATCATCTTGAATTTTATGTGAACTGATTCACAGAAGTCATTCAGCAAATTAATGTAGTTTTGGAAAATTAACAGCAAAGTAGGCATGCCGCCAAATGTCTAATGACAAATTGAAGGGTTTGGAGATGTGTCTGTCTATTTGCAGTATTGGAACTGTTTTCAAAACAAAAACACACTGAAAACGGTGCTGGCATGACAGGAGATGCAGTCATTAAGCAATTTTAATTGACAAATAATTCCATTTTTATGTGAATAAATTCACCTAGCCAATAGCTGCCTTACCATCTATCATGTACTGGTGTCCCTTCCTATCTCAGGCACCCTCTAATTTTGATGAATTTGATCAAATGTATCTGGCAGTATAGCTGAATCTGGCAAGTCAAGAAAGACCACAGTGTGTTGGGGGAAGGGAGGGGCCAGTAGGAGGATGGTGATTTGTCACAGGAATGGAGATTGTCTTTAGCATTACCTGTTGTGCAGATAGCATTATCCTCCATTTATCTTCCAGTTTGAATATTCAGACTGGGATGTGTGACCCATTCTTTCAACAAGGTACTAAGTATCTCCCTAATTTAACTCAGGTATCCAAGGGGTATATCTGTTGGGGTAGAGATTGGGAAAATTAGAAACCTTTATCGATCTACATATAATTAATCTTCAGACATTGACTTTAAGCTCCAGCATAATAGCTTCAGTAGATAGCCCACTTTCACATAAGGAGCAGCGGAAATGCAAAATGATCACAAATATGAACATACTCTAGCTAAGGGCAGGTATTCCGATGGTGGCATTAAATATAAATACAATAGAGTATTGACATAATGTAGTAAGGTTCCCTGGCTATTCAAAGGCTTTGTTCTAAAGCGTATCTGTGTACACAATGAGATGATGAACACAGAGCGTCACATAGCTAAATTTAATATATGCAGGGGTACGATGTTTGCAGTGCATGCATTTCAGCGGGTCCCATTAGTGCGCCTTTCCCTCCAGTGAAAACAGAATGAACCACAGCCCCTTCTGGTTTGCATAAAGCAAACAAAATTAGATTTGCTTTGCTGAATTGAAACCCGCTTGGGATTGTGAGCCTCTCTCGGGGACAAATTACTTCAAACAATCCCTTTGTACCATAACAAAATCAAAAAATTCAGGCCAATCAACATGGCTCAAAACCCTTAACACAAGAATTAATAATACAACCTAGTCTATTTTTATTGCTTCTGCGCTACAGCTCCTTGTTTTAATGTAATTACACTTATTTGCCGTCCACATGTTAAGTAAGCTTGCATATGTTAACTAATGCGACATAAAACAACTTTCCTAATTTTACCATTGCTACAAGCATTGCTCCCCCTGGAATAAGATCTGAGCGTTGGACAAGTTGAACACTAATGTTATTAAATTAAATCTATTTTTAGACCCTTGATAAATGAATATAGGCAAAATGTCAAACGTTTCTTCAGATAGGTGCAAAAGTTGATTGACAATCAGATTAGTCTATTAAGAATATTGGTTTATGGAGTGTTACTCACTTGATATCTCTTGACTTTTTAAAATCTATTTCTCTGCAGAAGAGAAGACACATACATCTGTAAATATGGAATCTCTTAAATCAGGTATCTGGTCAATGGCCATTTAAATTCAGCAGCTTGAGTTAGTATCCAGATGATATATATTCCTATTGCTTTATCACCCCAAAATCAGCAGAGGCTATGTGCCACTAAAACTTTCATCTGAACCACAAGTTTACCGGACTTCTCAGTTTTGAAATTTAAAATCCAGGATAACTTTTTGCCCACAGGTTTTTAAAATGTATAAACCAGTTAGAATACTTGAATTCACAAAATCATGGCCTTTTGGGATCAAAAGCCCTTTCCATCACTGCCTAAAGTAAAAAGTAAAGTGTTACTCGCCCAGTCGTGCCCAACTCTTTGGAACTTCATGGACTGCAGCCCACCAGGCTTCTCTATTCATGGGATTTTCCAAGCAAGGATACTGGAGTGGGTTGCCATTTCCTTCTCCAGGGGATCTTCCTGACCCAGGGATCAAACCCGGGTCTCCTGCACTGCAGGAAGATTTTTACCAACTGAGTTATGCCTAATTCATCACAAACATAATCTCATCCTTTGGGAGGAAGAGTATGTCAAACATTTATATATTGAGGAAGGTTTTATCTGATTGTTAAGAAGTAGTTAATTCTATATGACTTGAGTAAGCTTCACCTAATACTGACCAAATGTCAGAATGCTGAGTTGGAAAAGATATGTCTCTAAGCATGGGTTTATCTATGTAGGTATTGGGTTATTTAGACACATGTCCCCTTATCAATTTGGTTCAGCAACTTGTCAATTGGCCCCAAAGATCATCTCATCTCATTGCTCTTGAATAGATAAATAAATATGAGGGACATACATCTCCTCCTTTTTACTAGTTATGCAGATTCAACCTGAGTTTCTAGTACAAAACACATCTACAATTATGTAATCGAATCATTTGGTAAAGATCTGCTTATGGTACATCTTTCAAATTAGACATTTCCTTTGAAATATGACAGCCAGTCGATCAAAACAGTTAACCTTGCCCAAATGTCTCAAATTGGGTCTCTAAGTGTGTTTTATTTAGAAAAAAACACTCTTTAAAAGATGTAAAATTATATATGGCACAACAGCTGCATTTCCCTACCATTCTTCTTGTAATTAGCCCATGTCTGACCTCTGAAAGCACTTTTATTGGAGAACCTCTCATCCAGACTGCCTGATTAGTCACTTATACTAAAATAACATATACTATGCAAGTATCTGAGATAAGGGTATAAAAGTAAAATCTAGACATGGAGGTTTCTCAATATAACAGAATTTAACCCTGAAAGCTACACAACAGTGTGTGTGCGTGTGTTTATAATTTCATTTAATCTGCCTTTAGAACCTGCTACAGGACAGATGGGCTTCCCAGGTGATCTTAGTGGTAAAGAACCCACCTGCCAATGCAAGTGACACAGGAGAAGCAGGTTCAATTTCTGGGTCAGGAAGATCCCCTGGAAGAGGAAATGACAACCCGCTTCAGTATTCTTGCCTAAAGAATCCCGTGGACAGAGGAACCTGATGGGCTACAGTCCATAGTGTTGCAAAGAGACACTTAGCACGCAGGCACACATGGGACAGATAGAGGTGAGGCAAGTGGGCACCATCCTATGAGAAGACCCAAGTTCTGTCGATCATACTGATGCCCTGCTTTGAAAGACCATTATCTACCACTTCAAGTCAAAATGTATCAGTGTTATTCTTTTAAAGAACAAGAGATGATGTCATTATTGTAGTTTTATTCATAAGACATAAGGATGCGAACTACCTCAGTTTTCTGCTATTTTTGTTTTCTATTATTTAGGTCTTATATTAAGTCCTTGGATCAGTTCCCAATCTACTGTGATTCTAATTTGATTTGTATACCCTAGTCTTTCTCAGAGGTACTTTAAAATCTTAGATAAAAGAAAATGAATTAGTTGTAAGTACGTGCCAGAGCAGCAAGAGCTGGGATATAAGATCAGACTGAGTTCAGCTTCAAAAAGAACAATTAAGTGATCTCACACCTCCTTTCTCTGCTCCTTGCTCCCTCACCTCACAAATCACTCTCTTGTTCTCCGGAGGTTACCTCTGTGCCCCACAGCTTTCTAGTATCAGTGCCAAGTGTCCAGTTTAGCCTTCTAGTCCTTTCTCTGCAACTTGTAAGATTTTGGCTAAATGCATTAGCTTCTCAGATCTTTGCTTTCTCTATTTCTGAAGTAATACTACCTGCCCTTAATGGATTTTCTTAAATTACAAGATTATCTCCTGTGAGCGCTATATTGCATATTACATATGTCACTACTATTTCCTTGCTCATCTTCTCATCTCCCCTCAGATTCTCTCCTGTGTCTCATGCTTAATGAGTTAGATGAAGACCATTAGCCTAGGAAACATGAAGACATACTTTTTCAGATTACATTCTATTAGCCCTCAGCTCATCGTTTTTCTTCTGATTCTGAGGAAGAGGAAACTGACATTGATTGAGAGTACTTGGGAGAAAGCTGATGTGTTTGTTTGAAGTGCTCAAACTACCAGTTGAACTTTAGATTTTGCCCTGTCATTCATGTAACATACAGATGTTTTCATAGGACATGTGAATGTAACATAGCAAGTGGGAAGATCCTTGGTTTAGAGGCCAGATTAAACAAGTTAGGGCATTTTCCACTGCTTCCTATTAGGGCAAGTTACTTGGCTCGAGTGGCCTTACATGTACAATGGGAATAGTATTTATCTTGCAGGATTGTTACAGGAATTAAGTGGGATAATTTCATAACATAATAGCCACTCAATAAACTGCAGCAATTACATACAGTTAACTCTTGAATAACATGGGTGTTAGGGCTGCTGTCCGTCTGAACAGTCAAAATTCTGCATGTAACTTATAGTTGGTTTTCAGTATACATGGTCCCTCAGCCAGTCTTGGATTGTGTAGTATTGTATTGAAAAAATCTGCCTGTAAGTAGACCCCCACAGTCCAAACCTATGGTGCTCAAACCTAAGGGTCAACTGTATTTGATTATCATGTAAAACACATAGTTTAGCACCTGGTAAATAATACAGGATCAATAAAGCCCCAGTCATCCATATCTTACTCAGTTTAACCAAAATATTTTTTAAATTTCAGCAGTGCTTTAAATTTATAGTATAAATTACTTCATCAAAAAACTTCACATTCTAAACAGCATCTCATATTAGAAAAATATTTTATCTCATCAAGAAAATGCTAATTGATTTAATCAGTCCTAAAATGTATCCATGAAAGATCACAAGAGAAGTGAGCAACAGAATCTAGTTACTTATAAGACAATAGGGGTAAGTAAACAACAGACTGGTTCCAAATAGGAAAAGGAGTATGTCAAGGCTGTATATTGTCACCCTGCTTATTTAACTTCTATGCAGAGTACATCATGAGAAATGCTGGACTGAAAGAAACATAAGCTGGAATCAAGATTGCCGGGAGAAATATCAATAACCTCACATATGCATATGACACCATCCTTATGGCAGAAAGTGAAGAGGAGCTAAAGGGCCTCTTGATGAAGGTGAAAGAGGAGAGTGAAGAAGTTGGCTTAAAGCTCAACATTCAGAAAACAAAGATCATGGCATCTGGTTCCATCACTTCATGGGAAATAGATGGGGAAACAGTGGAAACAGTGTCAGACTATTTTTGGGGCTCCAAAATCACTGCAGATGGTGACTGCAGCCATGAAATTAAAAGACGCTTACTCCTTGGAAGAAAAGTTACGACTAACCTAGGTAGCATATTCAAAAGCAGAGACATTACTTTGCCGACTATGGTCCATCTAGTCAAGGCTATGGTTTTTCCTGTGGTCAGGTATGGATGTGAGAGTTGGACTGTGAAGAAGGCTGAGCACCAAAGAATTGATGCTTTTAAACTGTGGTGTTGGAGAAGACTCTTGAGAGTCCCTTGGACTGCAAGGAGATCCAATCAGTCCATTCTGAAGGAGATTAACCCTGGGTATTCTTTGGAAGGAATGATGCTAAAGCTGAAACTCCAGTACTTTGGCCACCTCATGAGAAGAGTTGACTCACTGGAAAAGACTGATGCTGGGAGGGATTGGGTGCAGGAGAAGAAGGGGACGACCAAGGATGACATGGCTGGATGGCATCATGGACTCGATGGATGTGAGTCTGAGTGAACTCCGGGAGATGGTGATGAACAGGGAGGCCTGGCATGCTGCGATTCATGGGGTCACAAAGAGTCGGACACGACTGAGCTACTGAACTGAACTGAACTGAAACGCATTCATACTGTATCCAGTACATATACTGCATATATAGTGCTCATCAATATATAACTGATTAATTAAAAACAGTAATAGTTTTTCCAAATTATAGCTATTTTTACTTTTACCATGTGGAAACTACCACCACTTTCTGTCAGAAAAGTCCCTCTTCCTCTTTCCTTCCTTCCTTGTATACAACCTCTCTCCTTCCTTCACACTGTCCTGTAAAAATGCAGTAATCAAGACAGTGTGGTGAGGAGTTTGGTATTAACAGATACATACATACATACAAGATACATACATACATACGCGAGATGAACAACAAGGACTTACTGGATGTCACAGGGAAAATTATATTCCATATCTTATAATAACCAATAATGGAAAAGTATCTAAAAAGATATAAAAAGATACATGTATAATGTATAACTGAATCACTTTGCTGTGCACCACAAACTAACACAACATTGTAGCTCAACTATACTTCAATAAAAGACAGTGTGTTTGGCATGAAGGTGAATATATAGAATAATGAAAGAGTCCAGAAATAGAACCATATATATATGGTCAGTTGAATTTTGACAAAGATCCCAAAGCAATTCAACAGAGGAAAGAGCAGCTTTTTCAATATATTGTACTGTAATAGCTGGATATTCTTATCGGGAAAAAAAATGAATGTTGACTTCACACTATATATAAGCTTAACTCGTAACTGATTATAGACATAAATGTAAGAGTTAAAATGATAAAACTTTTAGAAGAAAAGATAGAAAATCTTTGTGCATTTGGGAGAAAGATTTCCTAGAGATGACATAAAAGCACAAACCATAAACTAAACAAGCACATACAGTTGACTTTTGAACAGCATGGGTTGAACCACATGGACCCACTTACATGCAGATTTTTTTTTTTTAATACATACTACAAAATCCATGGTTGATTGTACCTGTAAATGTGAAACCCAGATACAGAGGACTGATTGTAAAGTTTATAGACAAGAGTTTCAATTATGTATGGAGAGGTGGGGTTGGCTTTCTCAACCCTGTGTTGTACAAGGGTCAACTCTATTGTGTTTTATTATACGCTCTGCTTTTCCAAATATAAAATTTAGAAAATAAAAAGGCAAAGCATGAACTAGGCTCTGCAATCCATATATTTGCAGTACATATATTTGATAAAAGACTTTATTGTTTTATAAGAAATATCCCTACAACTCAGTAAGAAGAAGATGAACAATCCAGCTAGAAAATGGGCAAAAGATTTAACAGAGTTTTCACAAAGGAAGATATACAAATGACCAGTGGGCATATGAAAAGATGCTCAATATCAATAGTTATCAGGGAAATGAAGATTAAAAGCACAGTGAGAAATACTACACTCATTAAAATGACTAAAATTTAAAAAAATCTAAAATGCTAAACACTGGTAAAGTTATAGAGCACCTGGAACCTTTGTATATGCCACTGCTGGGAATGTAAAAAGGCATCACTTTGAAGACTGTGGCAATTAAATACGTTAAAAGTGCACTTAGTAAATATGATGTCGCAATTTTGCTACCAGCAACTATAGCCATGAAATTAAAAGACACCTGCTCCTTGGAGGAAAACAATGAAAATATAGACAGCATATTAAAAAGCAAAGATATCACTTTGCCATCAAAGGTCTGTATAGTCAAAGCTATGGTTTTTCCAGTGGTCATACACATCCATGAGAATTAGACCACAATGAAAACTGAGCACTGAAGAACTGATACCTTCAAACTGTGGTACTAGAGAAGACTCTTGAGAGTCCCTTAGTGAGAACATCAAACCAGTCAATCCAAAAGGGAATTGAGCCTGAGTATTCAGTGGAAAGACTGATGCTGAAGCTGAAGGTCAATATTTTTGCCACCTGATGCAAAGAACTTACTGGAAAAAGACTCTGATGCTTGTAAAGATTGAGGGCAGGAGGAGAAGGGGGCAACCAAGGATGAGATGGTTGGATGGCATCATCAATTCAGTGAACATGAATTTGAGCAAAACCCAGGAGATACTGAAGGGAGAGGGAAGGCTGCCGTACTGTAGTCCATGGGGTTGCAAAGAGCTGACACGACTTAACCAATAAAAACAATAACAACTTGCTTAGAGCAATGAGAACAGTGTCCATATACAAA
This sequence comes from Nanger dama, assembly GCA_917880005.1. Taxonomy (NCBI): domain Eukaryota; kingdom Metazoa; phylum Chordata; class Mammalia; order Artiodactyla; family Bovidae; genus Nanger; species Nanger dama. The sequence continues at coordinate 1,575,378 of CAKJTW010000024.1, forward strand.
GACAAGAGCTTTAACCATAATCACCCAAATCTGAAATAACTTTAAATGTCCATTTACATGTGAATGGATAGACCGATTTGGTATATCCATACAATGAAATACTACACAGCAAGAAAAAGAAACAAACATGGGTGAATTTCAACAATATTATTTTAGCAAAAGATGCCACACAAAATATCATACGGTTCCATGAACATGAAATTCTAGACTAGGCAACACTAATCTATGTGATAGAAAGCTTGGGGCTGGGCTGAGAGGGGAAATTGACAATAAAGAGGCAAGAGGGAATTTTGGATCATGATGGAAATGGTTAAATCTTCTCTGGGGTGGTGATTACAGATGTATATACCTTTCTAAAATATTAAATTTCATAACTGAAAAGGGTGTGTCTTATTCCATGCAAATAATACTTCAAAAAGCTGATTGTTTTTAAGTAGTTAATATTTAAATGCAAGTTACATTGGACTGTTGGGTTACTACTATACTATTCATTGTGAAACCAGTTGTATGTGTAATCACAGATGGCAGAAAGTCTTTCTCTTGAGAAAAAAAATCATAATTTGAAATTTTAACTGCTAAAATCATGATTTGGGTTTTTTTTGTTTGTTTTATAAATTAGATTCTAAATGCAGGCTCTTGTCCTGGTCCTACAGTTTATTTCTTTGACAAGTCAGTTAACTTTGCCAGATCTTTACTGTAGCCCACCAGACTCCTCTCTCCATGGGATTCTCCAGGTAAGAATACTGGAGTGGGTTGCCATGTCCTTCTCCAGGGGATCTTCCCCACCCAGGACTGATCCCAAGTCTCCTGTGGCTCTGCATTGCAGGCAGTTTCTTTACCACTAAGCATCGGGGAAGCCTTTGTTTCCTCTACTTGGAATAAAAGAACTGGGCAACATTCAGATTTAATAAAAATTATTTAAACATCTTCTCTGAGATAGGTACTCTGCCAGGTGGCTCTATATACTTCCTCTCTTTCAGCTATTGCTCTCATAGGTCCCTTGTCATTAAACTATAAAATTTTAGAATTTTGGACTTTTCCATTTTCAGAGAAAATCACTCTATCCCAGCATGTTAATTTGTATCAAGTACATGCATGTTAATGTGCTTCAGTCATGTCCAATTCTTTGTGACTCTGTAGACTGTAGCCTGCTAGGCTCCTCTGTCCATAGAATTTTCCAGACAAGAAAACTAGAGTACATTGCCATATCCTACACCAAGGGATCTCCCTGACCCAGGGATTGAACTCAAGTCTTCTGCGTTTTCTACATTGTAGGTGGATTCTTTACTTCTGAGCCACCGGGAAAACTAATTTGTATCAGTTCAGTTCAATCACTCAGTCATGTCCACCTCTTTGTGATCCCATGGACTGTAGCACACCAGGCCTCCCTGTCCATCACCAACTCCTGGAGTTTACTCAAACTCATGTCCATTGAGTTGGTGATGCCATCCAGCCACCTCATCCTCTGCCATCCCTTTCTCCTCCCACCTTCAATCTTTCCCAGCATCAGGGTCTTTTCAAATGAATCAGTTCTTCTCATCAGGTGGCCAGAATATTGGAGTTTCAGCTTCCAACATCAGTCCTTCTAAAGAATATTCAAGACTGGTTTCCTTTAGGATGGACTGGTTGGATCTCCTTGCAGTCCAAGGGACTCTCAAGCGTCTTCTCCAACACCACAGTTCAAAAGCATCAATTCTTTGGTGCTCAGTTTTCTTTACAGTCCAACTCTCATTTGTATCATATACAAATTCATTAGCCAACAAAGAACTTCTAAACTTTATTGTGACCTGCAATCTGTTTCAATGAGCTTAGAAGAACATTTATTTTATTTTCTTTTGAATTGATCTCTGATAGTTTGTGTGGATACATTTTATGCTTTTAACCCAGATTCCTTTAAGCTTCCATTGTATGAGCCATAGCATTCTTCTACTGACAGAATTTGAGTCTTAATGTATCCAACTCCAGGGGTTTAGGGCAGTAGAAGCTACTTAGCAAGCCCAGGGCATGGGAGAACTTCTCCCAGAAGTGTCTAACTGTTGTAGCAAAGAAGGATGGTAACCACACGATTTAAAAAATGCAAATATAACTCAGTTTCTCTGCCAAGAATTTCTTTCAGGGAGAGGAAATTAGAACAGAACTCCTGAAAAGAGAACTATTTAATAGAAAAAATTCTCTACTGGAGTCAGTGCATGTAATACAGTGATTATAATACAGAACATCCACTCAGGGCGTCCAAGGAGATGACAAGTAGGAATATCAGCTTTTGTTAATTCTGGACACTAGACTCACTCACATTCTTCCTTTTAGATTCATATCTGATGTTTCTGTCTCTTTCTGTCTCTATTTCCCAGAGGACTTAATCTATCCTATTTATCACAGTTTCCCTCTTGCACTAATTATTCCACAGTTTGTCCTTTTAAAGTTTGGGAAGGTCATGTACACTCTGCTATATTTAAAATGGATAACAGACAAGGACCTATTGTATAGCACATGGAACTTTGTTCAGTGTTATGTGCCAGTCTAGATGGGAGGGGTTTAGGGGAGAATGGATACGTGTATATGTATGGCAGAGGCCCCTCATTGTTCACCTGAAACTACCACAACATTGCTAATGAGCATCACCCCAATAAAAAATGTTTTGGATGTTAAAAACTAGAAATTAAATAAAAAAATAAACCTTTTATTTATAATGTTTTCTATTAAAGTAATAGTATCTGTTCATTGAGACAATAGGAAAATACAGATAAGCAGAAGCAAAACCATATACTCACAATAATTAGCAACCCATCCATAAACCTACTACCCAAATAGCATTGTTCCCCAGCTGGGATAAAGTTTCAGAATTGTGCTATGGCTAAGTGCTTTTCCTGGAGAGCAGGCTTTTGTTACAGAGAAAGTTCTGGGTATAGTTCACCATCTTTCTCAGATCTTCCCTGTGAGAACCTGGAGGAGTTCCTGAAGGGAAAGCTTAGGAAAAATGTGGAGCTCCCTTAAGATTGGAACGCAGGAATTTCTCACTTTTACCCCACTCTGAAGTCAACCTTCAGCAATTTGGGAAGATTACCCTAAACATTCCTACTGGATTATGACTCTGGCTCTCCTCTCCCAGATAAGCAGATCTCAGTTCCATATTTCTCAGGATGTACCCGTCTCTCCAGATTTTGATGCACAATTTGCCCTGGGATTTCAGTTCTCTAATGGACCCACTAAAAGTTATTGACTTTCAGACTAACTTTTGTGTTGCTGTAAGGATGAAAGTAACAACTCTTCATTATGTTGGAACTGAAAGTGGAAGCCTCTCTCAACTCAACCTCTAATGTAAAAGCATAGCGTGATTAAGAGAGGCAATATCCAGACAAGAAGAAAATTACTGATAATTTACTCACTGATTATGTAGGCGAGTAATCCTTTGCCACCTCACCATAGCACTCTGGGAATTGTTTGTTGACATCTGTATACACAGAGTTCCCAGGTTGTGCCCAGTGGACCATTTCTCAGCTAGACCTTATCTTACTGAGTGGTGATGGTCATGGTTCTGCGTGTAGTTAGAAAGGAAGTATGGCCTCTGAGCACGTAAGTCTCTTTATTTTTGTTGCCACAATGGTGGTTTCACCTGTAGCTGTCGGTAAAGAATCTGTCTGCAATACAGGAGACCCAGGTTCGATTCCTGGGTTGGGAAGATTTCCTGGAGAAGGAAATGGCAACCCACTCCACTATTCTTACCTGGACAGGGAAACCTGGAGGGATATAGTCCATGGTGTCACAAGAGTCAGACATGACTTAGCGACTAAACCACCACCAATGTCAAAGAGACAGATATTTGAAAAAAGTCTAAATATTAATTAATATGTTTCTCCAGTTTATATCTAGATATTTGACCTTAACTTTTCTCTTAACCCTCACAGTTTTCTTCTAATATTAAATATAGGTCCTAATATATTTTTCTACAAGGGGCAAATAAACATTCATGTATGAATGAATAAATACGTTAGCTACTATTATACCAGTAGCTCCACTTTGCTATTTTTACATAAAAACTTGAATGCTGATATTGCTATAAATAGCTGCTACAAATGAATTTTGGGTGCATTGCTGGCAGGTTTCTGGTATACAAATGAACATGACTTGCAAATAGCAATTTTACAGTTTCTACATATGGAAATTCAGTTCTGTGTATAATATTCTGCTTCAAGGTTTAGAACAAGTATGCAGAGCGGTGTTCATTCACACAACTTTGAAAAATGTGTTTGCTTAGCTATTTCAGTTTCTCTTATGGAAGAGTCCCAGTTGTATCAAGCATTACTGTGTGCTGAGTTCAAGGTTGCTGTGCTCAAAGAGCTCAAGGCAAATTTGGATCCAATTCAGTCCTATGAGGGCTTTTCTGATGGCCCCTCATTACAGAGCTCAAAGTGGACTGAAGTTTTACATGTGATTTCAAAGCTTGGAGTCATATAACTTTGAGTCTTGGCTGGAAAGAAACTTACCAGCCTCAAACCATATTTCTAAGCCCCTATTATTTCTAAATGGTGTCAGATAACTGTACCTGACAATGCAATGTGAGCAAAAATGATGTGGTGTCTTCTGAACCTAGTGGATTTTCTCTCTCATTTTCTTTCATTTTCAACTACTTGGATACATGAAGCACTATTAGACAGCTGTGTCAATAGATGGTGGAAATGTCACTCTCAGAAAACAACAAGTGGGAGAAAGCTACCCACCAACTAGAAGCACTATATTGCTCTTTCATGTGAGTGTGAATAAGCATCATTACATTGAGCCTCTGAAATTTTGTAACTTATATGCTGCTGCTGCTGCTGCTGCTAAGTCGTTTCAGTCGTGTCTGACTCTGTGCAACCCCATAGACGGCAGCCCACCAGGCTCCACCATCTAGAAGCTAGTATTACCCTATAGAAATTATTACTAGAAGTGATAAGCTGTTTTAGCAGATACTGGCAGTATCCCACCTGTACTGTATTGGAACAAACCATTTTTCATGATATAATTGAAAAAGAAAAAAATTATTTAAAGAAGATATAAGTGATATGTATCACTCTCTAAGTGTAAGGTGTACAGCATAATAGTTTGATTAATGTATATTGTGAAATTAATACTTCAATAAATTTAATTAGTATCCATCATCTCATATAAATATAATTTAAAAAACAGCCTTTTTTTCCTTTTGATGTGACTTCTGAGGACTGGCTTCCTTAACAGTGTTCATATATGCCATACAGTGTGGATGCATGCTCAGTTGCTCAGTCATGTCTAACTCTTTGCAGCCCCATAGACTGTAACCAGTTAGGTTCCTCTGTCCATGCAATTTCCCAGGCAAGAATACTGGAGTGGGTTGCCATTTCCTCCTCCAGGGGATCTTCCTGATCCAGGGATCAGTGTTAACACCATAAAACAGTGTTAACTAATTTAATATAGAGGTAAACAAAAGAGCCTGTGTTCAAGGAGTACCACCAATTAGACATGAAAAGCATGTCTAATAATCATCAAGCAATGAGAGCAAACATGAGAATCCAAGTTATTGGAAAGAAGACAGGGTTGGAGAGTCATGGAAGATAAGAGGCGGCACACAGGGGGTCAGAGAAGAGGAGCAGAAATAGGTTTGAACTAATGCCAGCTGTGGAAGTCATGTGTGTGCTGGGTGTTTGTGTTCACTTACCCCGGTTTATTGTTGATAACCTATTTGTGTCAAGGGGCCAAGGATGTACCATTTGCCTGCTATCTTACTTATGTGGATTTTTCAAGAAAGGTGATTAGAAAAAGAATGACAGGGGTATGCCATTCCCATAAAATCTACATCAGTTCAGTTCAGTGGCTCAGTCGTATCCAACTCTTTGCGACCCCATGAATCGCAGCATGCCAGGCCTCCCTGTCCATCACCAACTGCCGGAGTTCACTCAGACTCACGTTCATCGAGTCAGGGATGCCATCCAGCCATCTCATCCTCTGTCATCCTCTTCTCCCCCTGCCCTCAATCCCTCCCAGCATCAGAGTCTTTTCCAATGAGTCAACTCTTCTCATGAGGTGGCCAAAGTACTGCAGTTTCAGCTTTAGCATCATTCCTTCCAAAGAAATCCCAGGGCTGATCTCCTTCAGAATGGACTGGTTGGATCTCCTTGCAGTCCAAGGGACTCTCAAGAGTCTTCTCCAACACCACACTTCAAAAGCATCAATTCTTCGGCGCTCAGCCTTCTTCACAGTCCAACTCTCACATCTATACATGACTACTGGAAAACCATAGCCTTGACTACATAGTAATTTAGTATTATAGAAATTCAATACAAACCATAAAAAGACAAAAATATGCTTTGAGGTCACTAGGATTAAATGGCTAGTCCTAGCAATTAGCAGTGGCAATTGATATTGCTCAATATAAGAATCTCCTCAGGAGTTCCCTGGTGGCCCAGTGGTTAGGACTTGGTGCTTTGGCTGGGCCTAGGTTCCAAACTAAAATCCCACAAGCTGCACAGTGCTGAAAAAAAAAAAAAAGAAAGAAAGAAAAGAAAAGAAAAAGAAAAAAAAAAACCTCCTCTGTGATATAAATAAATCTTCTAATAGTCATCCTAAGTGAGCTTGAACTTCTGCTGCAGTCCAAGTACTGATGATTTCAAATGAATGTGTCTAGTTTAGATGTCTCCTGAATTTTGTATTTGTTCATTGTCCATTTCCAAGTAAATGTACTATAGACAATAAGTTCTGTGTATCCAACTGCATTCCTTAGCTCCTCTTGAAAAACTGTCCTCTTTTGGGTGCATTAGAACCCAGCTGTCAATGCAGGAGACATAAGAGTCACAGGTTCAATCCCTGGGTCAGCAAGAATCCTAGAGGAGGTCATGGCAACCCACTCCTGTATTCTTGCCTGAAGAATCACGTGGACAGAGGAGCGCTATGATCCACAGAGTCACAAAGAGTCAGACACAACTGAGTCGACTTGGTACACATGTATCTCAGTGAATAACTTATAGTTCTATCTCCTAAATCATTGGAAAGCTTTAAATGACACTATCTAATCCTCTGTAACATCACAGATGTGATTCTTATATCAGCAACAATTTAGGGCTTAGTGATCTCAAAATGGTTTTTTTTTCCTTTTATGATTTTTACTGGATCTCTATATGATTAGAAAAAGAATTACAGGGGTCTGCCATTCCCATACACCCTACATAATAATTTGGTTTATAGACATTTTCAAGCCTGGGGTATATGCTACTGCTAAGTCACTTCAGTCGTGTCCAACTCTGCGTCCCCATAGACGGCAGCCCATAGGCTCCTCTGTCTCTGGGATTCTCCAGGCAAGAATACTGGAGTGAGTTGCCATTTCCTTCTCCAATGCATGAAAGTGAAAAGCAGAAGTGAAGTTGCTCAGTCGTGCCTGACTCTTAGTGACCCCGTGGACTGCAGCCTACCAGGCTCCTCCGTCCATGGGATTTTCCAGGCAAGAGTATTGGAGTGGGGGTGCCATTGCCTGGGGTATATGTCAGCTTCAAATATATGGTTATGGTTTGTTAACTTTTTTGACTTTCCAAAGGGCATATGAAGTCTTGAGTTCAACACATCTCCTTATGTCTGGATTTCAGCCATCTGTAGTTTCCTAAAGATTTATTTCAATCTAGAATTAGCCTCATTTAATCCAGACCTAATGATTTTCCACTGACCTACCCTAAGTTTCTGAGACCAGCTCAAATCAGTTCAGAGTATGGGTGGGGTTGAATTGTGAGGGATAGAGTGATGGAAGTACGTATGCAGAAATTCGTTAAAGGTTGAATGAATCTCTACACTTCTTTCTAATCTCTACACTTCTCTGTTCTGTATTCAAGGAATTTATAATCTATATGGGATGCTATCAAATGTGTACCTAAAATGATAATTCAGCTTACAGAAAATTAATGATGTAATTAAGAACTCAACAGCTTCACGAAAGCAGAGTATACTTTAAGTCCAGATATTTGGGAAAAGTTCCCTGGTGGCTCAGAGGTTAAAGCACCTGCCTTTGAGGCAGGAGACCTGGGTTCGATTCCTGAGTCGGGAAGATTCCCCTGGAGAAGGAAATGGCAATCCACTCCAGTATTCTTGCCTGGAGAATCCCATGGATAGAGAAGCCTAGTAGGTTACAGTCCACGGGGTCGCAAGGAGTCAGACACAACTGAGCGACTTCACCTTCCTTCCTTCCTTCCTTCCTTCCTTCCTTCAGTAGTGTAATGGTTTACAGAAAGATGGTATTTAGTACAAAGAAGAAAAGTTTTAGGCCTCAGTAACAGTCTTCAAATCCCATAGACAGAGGAGCCTGGTGGGCTGCAGTCCATGCGATCGCGAAAAGTCAGACTCGACTGAGTGACTTCACTTTTACTTTTCACTTTCATGCATTGGAGAAGGAAATGGCAACCCACTCCAGGGTTCTTGCCTGGAGAATCCCAGCAAATACCTGAAATGTTCTTAGAGAAATGTTCTCAGAGTACTCTTGCTTGGAGAATCCCATGGACAGAGAAGCCTAGTAGGTTACAGTCCATGGGGTCGCAAAGAGTCGGACACGACTGAGCGACTTCACCTCACCTCACCTCACCTCTCAGAGTTTGTTAGTTTCAGGCAATAATTTTTTTCCTGGTTGTTATTATCTATTTGCTTAATCTTAGTGAAACCTCTAAGAATATGCCACTGAATATCTTTGTGTCTGTCAAAATTATGATTACAAATCATTACAATGCATTAGACTGCAGCATATTTAATTTGTATATTTACCATGTAAAGATGCTAAGTTAATGTATACTAGATATCAGTTTCAAGTGACATCTGATGAAACTGTTATCCTGTATTCTACTTATTTAGTTGCAGTTTCAATTATTAGGCAGAATGGCTTCTTTCATTCTCTCCTTTTGATTCTGATCAACTAGGAGGCAATCTCCAGGCAAGTTTCATGATTGGTGATACTAGAATGAATTTGAACAGCTTCCTAATTAACAATAAATAATACAGAAAGAAAAATCATGTTGATCAAATAGTGTTTAACTTGAAAATTTTTCTCTAACTTTAATAAGTGCCAAAAAAGAAATTGTATGTGCATTATATTTAACTAAATCATAATTCCAATAGGGAATTGGACTTTATGTGGCTTTTTGACTCTTTTGTTTTGAGTTTTATGAATCACTTTAGTATAACTGCAATGATCTAAGTATTTCAGTTAAATCATCCTGTTTAAGCATTTACATTATGTACATTTGCAGGTAATTAATTGACAGTCTCCAAAGACTGCACTTTATACTACATCAACCTGATTTCTTTAGAATTTCAGTTAGTTCTTTTCCAGTTTTCAGAGCAGTCCCATCTAACTACCATGTATGAATTTATAAGCTAAACATTTCTAGATTAAGCATCATTTTTATGATCAATGGGACACTTCAAACAAATAGCTGATGAAATGCCCTAGATGTGCATATACTGAGAAGCATACTCCTATAGCCCTAGGAAAGACACTGAATATCTTACCACTTCTGTCAAATATGAAAAATAATGAATCTGCTCTGAAAGCCAGATCCACAGGTAAGCTGCAAGGTATGCTTCTCAAGGGTTAATTCTCAAGTGAATGCGAGGGTGTATTCAGCCTCCAACAAGAAGTCCGTGCATTTAGCCCTTACATAGGCACTCTTCAGTCTTTGGAAAGGTGAAAGTGGGCTGAGAGCATGTCACACACTACTGTTTGAGTAGGATGGAAGGCAGGACGGGTCTTTTCAAGTGTGTGCTTTAGGCCTGGAGGAAGAATAGAAACGTCCTTGGAGCCTGCCAAGGAGAGGCGAGCCTGGCTGAATAATCAGTGAGCAGAAACCAAAACCCCGCAACTTATCAGGCAAAGGGACATGAAGGCTAGAGTTGCTGTGATGATGCAAATGAAGGGCAAAATGGTACAAATTCCTGTCTCCCAGAAGGTGTAATTAGAGAGGGAAGGTAGAAAAACAGCTACTTCTAGAAATGCAGAGCAGATGCTTATGCAGACTACCTCAGGCCTGGGTTAACAGTTAAAAGATATTGACGATTTTCATTTCTCGCCTTCATTTTATATAAAAGTTTGCCTGAGTTCCAATTGATACTACTAATAACAGATCACAAAACAGACATAGCACAATGTGAATGCAAGAAGCCAGGCACACAAAGCACTCAAAACATCTGAGCCAAAGGAAACCTGGGCCAAATATGAAAAACATGTCTATGATAATCTAAAATTATGCACATAAAATGTAATCTAAATCATGTGAACTATTTGACGCTCTAGCCATAAGAAACACCAAGTTCTTTCTAAATGCTTGAGTTTGATAAAACAAAAACTATATTTTACTTCTCTCCCACTTCTCTTCAATTCGTATTTATGTGCTGTATCATTTCCTAAATCAGCATATACAATGCATACACTTTGGACAGCTGGCATGGTGTCTTTCCTTACCATTTGATGTTATTTAAGTAGCTTCAGTATAGAGGCCGACTATACTTTGTTTCACAGAGATACCAGTATCAGAGTATTTTACTCATGTACAAAGGCAGGGAACATTTTTAGCTGTTTTATGAGTCTGCATTAGCCCATAAAACTCTTAATTTAGTGTTGTGTTGTTGGTGAGACAGTCTTATCTCCTCTTGATACTGCTTAAGTTGCCTTCAGTTTTCTTCATGTTAGTTGATGGTTTTCCTCTTTACACATTTGGCTAATTAAAATAACAAATCTTCAAGCCGTCTTTTGGGATGCCTTCTTATCACTCTAAACTAATTAAACTGGAGGGGGGAAAAAAAGAATCTGCTACAAGCTAGTAGCAAATCTTCATGCATCAACTATATTTAGTATCTTTTAAAAATAAAAATATTTTATCTTGGACAACTCTCTTTTTCATGGTGAATCTAAAGTTCCTATGATAGTCAATCTTTTTCTATTCTTTGTCCAATCAAAGAAACTTCTTTGCCTCCGCTACCAAGTGGACAAAAGGAAGAACAGAATGTATTTTGTAGAAATCCCAGGGAATGGAAATAATCCCAAATCCACTGCTGACATTCCCAAAGCTAATTGCTATGAGGGTGATGAAATATTGAATGGCTGATAGAAAAATTTAGACTGTGGATCTCTTGGACAGTCAAGATTTCTTATACAAAATTGAAGAACCGCTATCTAGTGGAATGATGGCATTCTCTTACTCTGGCTATGGAGATATGGTTCATCTTTAATAGTTAAGACTCATGTATACTTTCATCTGCCTGGGATGTTTTTAGTATGGCCTAAAATAACTTCCTCAAACAACCATTTGATATTGTGATGTTCAGCAACTTTGAAAAGACTATTTTTTTAAAACCCTCTGGGGCCTCAAGTTATAATTCCATGTCAAAGAATTTGAATAGAGAGATGAGGTTAAGTTTCACATTAGCTATATTATCAAGGAATTTTTCTATCTACTTGAACCACATACAATGCTTGACTGTATCTTAATTTTTTATTATGTTGCATTTTCTTATAGAATTTTCCTAATGAATACTCTGAATTAACCAGACTGATCTGCAGACTTTCTTAGTTTTATTTCTGAAGAGTTTAAGATTCAGTTCAGTTTGGCTTCTCAGTCATTTCCGACTCTTTGTGACCCCACGCCAGGTCTCCCTGTCCATCACCAACTCCTGGAGTTCACCCAAACTCATGTGCATCGAGTCGGTGATGCCATCCACCCATCTCATCCTCTGTCATCCCTTTCTCCTCCTACTCCCAACCCCTCCCAACATCAAGGTCTTTTCCAATGAGTCAACTTTTGCATGAGGTGGCCAAAGTATTGGAGTTTCAGCCTCAGCATCAGTCCTTCCAATGGACACCCAGGACTGGTCTCCTTCAGGATGGACTGGTTGGATCTCCTTGCAGTCCAAGGGACTCTCAAGAGTCTTCTCCAACACCACAGTTCAAAGGATCAATTCTTCAGCACTCAGCTTTCTTCACAGTCTAACTCTTATATCCACACATGACCACTGGAAAAACCATAGCCTTGACTAGATGGACCTTTGAAGGCAAAGTAATATCTCTGCTTTTTAATATGCTATCTAGGTTTAATATTCAGAGAAGTACTCACTCCAGTACTCTTGCCTGGAAAATCCCATGGGCAGAGGAGCCTGGTAGGCTGCAGTCGATGGGGTCGCAAAGAGTCAGACAAGACTGAGCAACTTCATTTTCGCTTTTCACTTTCATGCATTGGAGAGGGAAATGGCAATGCACTCCAGTGTTCTTGCCTGGAGAATCCCAGGAATGGCGGAGTCTGCTGGGCTGCCGTCTCTGGGGTCGCACAGAGTTGGACACGACTGATGTGACTTAGCAGTAGCAGTAGTAGGTTTAAGATTAGGCACAACTAACATGAACCTGAAGCTTTACTAAATAATTTGGGATTAAGTGTATGAATTGCTGGCTTTAGAATACAATCAACAATGAATTTTTCTATTGTACAATTTCTTCCCTGAGACTTTCAGAGAAGAATCCATAGAGGAGCTAATTTTTAAGGATTCTGGCACCTAGAGCATCTGGGAGCTAACTGATTAGCATGAGGCACATTGAGTAGGAAAATGGGCAGAATGATGGATTACCATCTGAGGACATTTTGAATAGAGTGAAGTAGCAAACTAAAAAGGAAAACTAAAGCAAAGGTAGTCTGGCATATTTCTTTGGATCCCTAACTGAGATCTGTCTGAGGCTGTTCAGGACACAGCATCTAGCACCTTTCTTAGGATCCCTAACTGAGGTTTACCTGAGGCTGCCCAGGACACAGCGTCTAGCACTGCTCCAGTGGTTCTCACCTTAAAAGCTACTCACAGTTACTGATTTACCATGGGAAGGAGGGACTGATAATACAGGCATACCTTGTTTTCTTGCACTTTGCTTCATCATGCTTTAGAGGTAGTGTTTTTTTTTGTTTTAACAAGCTGAAGGTTTGTGGCAGTCCTATCGTTAGCAAGTCTATCAGCGCCATTTTCCCAACAGTATCTGCTCATTTTGTCTGTGTCACATTTGGTAATTCTTGCAATTTTTCACACTTTTGTTATCATTATATTTGTTGTGGTGACTGGTAATCAGCCACCTTTGATGTAACTATTATATTAATAATTGTTTTGGGGCACCATGAATCCCATCCAGAAAAGGCCATGAATATAATTGATAAATGTATGTGACTATTCTACCAACCAACAGATTCTCTTTCTTCCTCTCCTGAGGCATCCCTGTTCTCTGAGACACAACAATAGTGAAATTAGTCCAATTAATAGCCTCAGTGGCCTCTATCTATTTAAGTGAAAGGAGGAATTATCATGTCTCTTTTTAATTGGTTTGTCTTCCAAGTTTAATGAGATATAATTGTCATATAGCACTGTATAAAGTTCAGGTGTACAGCATAATGATTTGACTTACATATATCACAAAACTTATTACCACAATAAGTTTAGTGAACCTCAATCATGCCATGTAGATACAAAATTAAATAAATAGAAAAATATTTTCCCCCGTGATGAGAACTCTTAGGATTTACTCCGTTAACAATTTTCATATGTAACATACAGTAGTGTTAATTTTATTAATCATGTTGTGCATTGCATCCCTGATACTTATTTGTCTAATAACTAGAAGTTTGTACCTTTCAACTACCTACATCCAATTCCTCCTCCCTGCCTCTGGTAACCACAAATCTGATCTCTTTTTCTATGAGTTTATTTGCTTGTACAACACAATTTAGTTCCTGTTACACAACATAGTGACTTAGTATTTCTACACATTTTAAAATGATCATCACAGTAGGTTTACTTTTAGTTACCATCTATCAATATACAAAAATAGTACATGATTATTGACTATATTTCCCATACCATACATTTCATACTCATTTCGCACATATTTTTTAACTGGTACCTCTTAATCTTCCTTACCTATTTCTTTCTTCTACTTTCCTTCTTCCCCTCTGGCACAACCATCTGTTTGTTGTCTGTATCTATGACACTGTTTCTATTTTGTTATATTTGTTCATTTACCTCACGTATATTTCCTGACAACTTCCTGCCTAAGGGTTTATTACTGAGAAAACTAGCTACCAACGAGTAACATCAGCATATTGGCCAGCCCCAAAGAAGTTCACAGGCATTCTTACGTCCAATCTATTGTGTAGCTGCGATAAGTGTGCCATTGATGTTACATCTGTATTCTTTAAAACTTTCTTTGTCTATGTAAACCTAAGCAACAAAACCAAAAATGAACATCACCAGACAGATGATAAAACCGTCTGTGCTGGATTAACTCCCTTGCTCAAAAAGATGAGTCTTGACAGTTAGAAATGAGAAGGGTTAAGAAGGTAGAGCATGTTGTCAAGAATTTCAGTGCATGTATCCGTAGCTTGGAGTTGGTAACTGCTGGCTCTAGTTGACACAGATAGGGTGATAGGAGATTAACTGTTTTGTTTGAAAACAGTGGCATCACTCAGCTTGAATGCAAGGGGATAGTCAGAAACAGAGATAATCCTGCAGTGGCTGTAGCCATATGCCCGCTAAGAAAATAATGGCTTCTGATCAGTTGTGCTTAAGTTCCATGTGTAATATACACACAGTTTTGTGATACTTTTGGACTATTTTTATGAATGACAATTCCGTAAAGCAAAAGAACTTTTAAAAATCTAGACATCATTGTGAAATGTGGAGGGTATATTAGTGAGTCTCAATTCAGTGGTGAGTAGAGTGAGAGGATCTCGTCTGTCCTCACCTGTTTGAAAGTAATTTTGAATGAATTGATAAATTGATATTTGCTAGGTATTCTGGGAACGTTTCGAGGTGAAAGAGAATATGAAAAGGAAGTGAAACTATTATCTGATTCTTCCATTATAGGGCCATAAAGTAGATTACAAAGTGTTTTATATTTACTAGTACAGGAAATACTGCTTATTATTTCTTTGAAGGTGGGTACATCTGATTACTCAATTTCAATGTCTATAGTTCACTATCTTCAAACTATGGTCAATTTCCTGTTCAACTCTAAATGTTCTCTTGGCTCTAATGTCAACTTAAATTTTATTTTTATATTCTTTGCTCATAATTAAATCACCATTTTGGAAGTGAAGTTAAGAAGTAAGACTATGTTTTAGCATCTGTAGCACAAATCTTTGATGCATGACATTTATTTTATTTTAAAATAATATATTTAAAATAAATATACAAGAATATCTTTAAATTAATAACTACTTTTTAAAGAATAAATATACAGTAAAATGAATTTGCATTTGGTTACTCATCTAGCACATTTCTGGCTCTGCTACTAATCTATTAGCCCTCTGACCCTGTGGGAGGTATTTCATGTCTAACAAGCATCAGTTCAGTTCAGTCGCTCAGTCGTGTCCAACTCTTTGAGACCCCATGAATCACAGCACACCAGGCCTCAAACTCATGTCCATCGAGTCAGTGATGCCATCCAGCCATCTCATCCTCTGTCATCCCCTTCTCCCTCCTGCCCCCAATCCCTCGCAACATCAGGGTCTTTTCCAATGAGTCAACTCTTCACATGAGGAGTACTGGAGTTTCAGTCTCAACATCAGTCCTTCCAATGAACACCCAGGACCTATCTCCCTTAGGATGGACTGGTTGGATCTCCTTGCAGTCCAAGGGACTCTCAAGAGTCTTCTCCAACACCACAGTTCAAAGGCATCAATTCTTCAGTGCTCATCCTTCTTCACAGTCCAACTCTCACATCCATGCATGACCACAGGAAAAACCATAGCCTTGACTAGACGGATCTTTGTTGGCAAAGTAATGTCTCTGCTTTTGAATACGCTATCTAGGTTGGTCATAACTTTCCTTCCAAGGAGTAAGCGTCTTTTAATTTTATGGCTGCAACTGCCATCTGCAGTGATTTTGGAGCCCCGAAAAATAAAGTCTGACACTGCTTCCCCTGTTTCCCATCTATCTGCCATGAAATGATGGGACCGGATGCTATGACCTTCGTTTTCTGAATGTTGAGCTTTACGCCACCTTTTTCACTCTCCTCTTCCACTTTCATCAAGAGGCTTTTTAGTTCCTCTAAACTTTCTGCCATAAGGGTGGTGTCATCTGCATATCTGAGGTTATTGATATTCTCCTGGCAATCTTACAGTCCCTTTTCTATAAAATGGTAATAATGTGATTATAGTGTGTTAAGGCTCTTCTGTGGTACATTTTATTACAAAATCTTTTAGAATATCTTGAATACACATCATTAATTTATACATTTTAAATATGGAGAATACATAAAGAGAGTTTTTCCTGAAAAATACTTTATACTATTTATTCCTAAATCATGGAAATGTTGTATGGAAGGTTTGTGAGATGTCAATAGTTATGCAGGTCAGATATCTTTTGAGTTTTTTGCATTAAGACCCAATGGTTCTAAATATGAGAAAGCAGTATAGGTCCAGTGAACTTTTAAGAAAGTGGCCTCATACTAAAGGAAAATTCATGTAGACACAAACTGAAAGAGACCAAATTACATTTCACTCCATATGTTTTCTTTATAGCAAATAAATGACATTCTGTTAAATATAATAGTGGCATTAGATAGTATAGAATCAAATTATTTTTTATGTCAGGTGACTTTTAATGCATTTTCTTCAGCTATTATACTTACCTGAGCTATAATGTTGTAAAATCAAGCATTGTGATGGTTAATTTCATGTGTCAACTTGACTAGGCCATAGGATGCCCAGATATTTGATTAAACATTATTTTGAGTATGTATATGAGAGTGTTTCTAGATGAGATTTATGTTTGAATTAATAGATTAAGGAAAACAAATATCTCTGTAGATGTGGAGGCTCATCTAATCTGTTGAAGCTGAATAGAATAAGAAAGAATTATTTCTCTGCCTCATTGTCTCTTCTTGCCTTTCTTAGAGTCTTTCTCTTTCTCCTATTGATTCTGTTTCTCTAGAGAACTCACAGCAATATGCATTTAGTGTAAAATTGGCAATTTACAAAATCCCTTGGGAACTATTTTAAAAAATGTTCAGATAAATCGTTGGTATGACAGTAACTTTATAAACCTTTTGTTACCCTTTAGAATAAAACCTCTATACCTCAATAATAATAATTTTGAAGAATATTTAATCATACCTCTGTAGTTCTTTTCTCATTGTCTTGTTTTCTATTTTGAGAAATCTATATGGTCTAAGTAGCTTCATGGCAGTTTTTTTGAAGTAGTTCATTATGTGAAATTAAGATTGACTTCAACCCCAGGCTGGATGAAGCACAAACTGGAATCAAGATTGCCAGAAGAAATATCAATACCTCAGATACACAGATGATACCACCCCTATGGCAGAAAGTGGAGAGGAACTAAAGAGCCTCTTAATGAAAGTGAAAGAGGAGGGTGAAAAATCAGGCTTAAAACTCAACATTCAACAAATGAAGATCATGGCATCTTGTCCCATCAATTCACAGCAAATAGATGGGGAAACAATGGAAACAGTGACAGACTTTATTTTCATGGACTCAAAAATCACTGCAGATGGTGGCTGCAGCCATGAAACTAAAAGCCATTTGCTTCTTGGAAGAAAAGCTATGACCGACCTAGACAGCATATTAAAAAGTAGAGACATTACTTTGTCAACAAAGCTCTGTCTAGACAAAGCTATGGTTTTGCCGGTAGTCATGTGTGGATGTGAGAGTTGGACTATAAAGAAATCTGAGTGCTGAAGAATTGATGCTTTTGAACTGTGGTGTTGGAGAAGACTGTTGAGAGTCCCTTGGACTCCAAGGAGATCCAACTAGTCCATCCTAAAGGAAGTCAGTCCTGAATATTCACTGGAAGGACTGATACTGAAGTTGAAACTCCAATACTTTGGCTACCTGATGCAAAGAACTGACTCATTTGAAAAGACCCTGATGCTGGGAAAGATTGAAGGCAAGGGAAGAAGGAGATGACAGAGGATGACATGGTTGGATGGCATCACCGACTTGATGGACATGAGTTTGAGCAAGCTCTGGGAGTTGGTGATGGTCGGGGGAAGCCTGGCATGCTGCAGTCCATGGAGTTGTAAAGAGTCTGACACGACTGAGTGACTGCACTAAACTCAAGACTGAAGTTTCCAATCATCTAACTAAAGGCATTTTACTTTACTTGTGTTTCCTTTATAAAATAGGATTGAAATACAGAATGAACAAAACTACTGATTTGTTTCTCTGAGTTTTTACTCACTTGAAGATGTGGAATGGTCTTAGATTTCTACTTAACAGCAACCACAAAGTCACTCTTTATTGTCTCCAAACTTTCCAATAAATTACCTATGAAAGTAGAAAAAAATGCAAATTCAAAGAAATCTGAAAATTATGACTGGAAGAGCGTGCATGTAGTGCATGAGTTAGGCATGGTTGGGACAGATTTCTACTGAATAGCAAAGCAATGGAAAGTTATAATAAAAATAATTAATAGTCTCCAACTTATTCATTACAATAAAGGTGTCCTGTTTCTGAAAACACAGTAGGGAAACATCTCATCTCTTCCTCACTACATACACAGCAGAGTAGACACTCGGGGTTAGTATCTAACAGAACATAGCGGCAGTCATCCTTATGATGTGAAATTGTCTCTTCTTCAGGTATCTGGCTACTCTCATCACTGCTCTTCCCCCAAACATCCCTTAAGTTTTGTGTTTTTTTTTAATTGCAAGAGATTTATTGGAGATAATGTATGGATGTGAGAGTTGGACTGTGAAGAAGGCTGAGCACCGAAGAACTGATGCTTTTGAACTGTGGTGTTGGAGAAGACTCTTGAGAGTCCCTTGGACTGCAAGGAGATCCAACCAGTCCATTTTGAAGGAGATCAACCCTGGGATTTCTTTGGAAGGAATGATGCTAAAGCTGAAACTGCAGTACTTTGGCCACCTCATGAGAAGAGTTGACTCATTGGAAAAGACTCTGATGCTGGGAGGGATTGAGGGCAGGAGAAGGGGACGACAGAGGATGAGATGGTTGGATAGCATCACTGACTTGATGAACGTGAGTCTGAGTGAACTCTGGGAGATGGTGATGGACAGGGAGGCCTGGTGTGCTGCAATTCATGGGGTCGCGAAGAGTTGGACACAACTGAGTGATTGAACTGAACTGAATGCCTATGAAAATTGAAGGGGCGACAGAAGCAGACAAAGAAAGCTTTCAGAGAGCAATATGGACCTAACACCACAAACTTAGTGGCTTTCATCACTACAGATAAAGTATATTCCAATTTAGGCAAGTCAAAAGTCCCAGCACTGTGCATAAGAGCAGCTTCTATGCTAAAGTTCTTCCAGAAACAAACCAAGGTGTTGACAGAACCCACTTTGTTAGTGGTTATAAGTCCTGCTTCCTTGCTGGCTATCAGCTGAGGATCACTCTTAGCTCCTGTGATCTCTCTCTGGTCCTTATGTCTCAGAGCCAACTCCATCATGTATATCTTTGAACATCCATATACACAGAATACAGTTCTAATAAGTCAACTGTCCCGGTGGTGTAGAGTTGAACACACGGAGTTACATCTCAGAGAACATCAATCTGCAGGTATGGAATCGTAAATGGTCTATAGGCAGAAACTTCTACAGTAACGCTGTATAGAATTCCCTTTCCTTCAGCTCTATGGGGCCAGAGATTTAGGCAATGCACTTGAAATTTTGTTCCATTTCAGTCGAGAAGAACTGAACCAGATAAACTTATACTCAACACAGATATATGCTGACAATTATGAGTGTTAAATACCTTTCTATCTACACAGATATGAAAAGGTGATGCAGTTAGCACCTGTTAGATCAGCCTCAAAGAAAGCTGATACCTTGTCTGATGGCCAACACTGATAACTGCAAGACTCTGATTTAAGAATGGCAAAGAGGAAAAAACAAAAACAATGACACAAGGTCTAATATCAATAACCAAAAAAAGGTAAAGAGGACATTATCCCAAGGTCAAAAGAAAATATAAAAATAATTTATTACAAAAATCTGAAGCCACATAAGAAAATTTTTGTGGCAGTCTCAGCATTAGGCACTAAGACACAGCCTGTACGAAGCTGCTTTATTTTACAACCAGAGAGAATTTAGCACAGAAAAGCCAGTCTTTTTAGTAACATTAGAAATATGTCTTTGTATGTAGTTTGTATATATGACATATTTGAATATATATAAATATGTTAATTTGTGATATATATATATATATATATACTTGTGTGGATAGATAAAACTATGTAAGAAGAGATTTCATTGGATTTCTTTTTGTTATTTGTTGGTAAAAATTTCTTCAGTAGCATTCAACATTCATTTCTAATTTTAAAAGCAAAATCCTACAGAATTATGAATAAAATGATCATTATATTATATTTTTAAAAGATTCAAAATTATATTTAATTAAAAACAAGAATTCTTGCATAGACTTCCTTGCCAAGGCAAAAAAAAATATAATACTGAGATGAGAAAGGACAAGTTTTTGTTATTATTTGCAGATAATATGACTCTTTAAATAGAAAAGGGAATCATTGACAAAATTCTGAGATTTAATATTAAAGTTCATTATAGTGATTGGATACAAATTAAATGGCAAAAGTTGATAGTTTTTCTGTATATTAGAAATAACCAATTAGAGTACATAATGAGGAAAGGTACCATTCACATAATAGTAATATCTTATTAAGAAATGTACATAATCTGTATGAGAAGTATTAAAATACTTTCCTAAGTAATATAAATGAAAACTTTCTTAAGTAATATAAATGAAAACTTCGATTTAATAGGAAGAGACACTGCATTTCCATAATGGAGCCCTGGATTTTGTAAAACATGCAAATTGTTTCCAAATTAATTATAAAATCAATAAAATGTTATTTGGGATCATGATAAAAATAATTTTAAAGTTTTATCCGGAAGAACAAATAGGTAAAGATATCTATGAATATTCTGAGGAAAACAAATCACATAATCAAATATAGTTAAAGAGATGTTTAAATATATTGTGATGTTAAAACAATCTATGGTCTGGATCATAAAATTATAGTCAAATTAATAGAATAGTACCTCAACACACCAATAATATACATACAATTTATACATAAAATTATATCATTTAAAAGATGTAGGTTTTTAAACAAAAGTTATTGAGAGAATTGATTATTGGGTTAAAAAATAAAGTCCCACCTTCAATGTATGTATAATTAAAGACCTTATAGGAAAGAATAGTTAAGGGAAAGGGTGGGATGGTTTGGGAGAATGGCAATGAAACGTGTATATTTTCTTGTAAGAAACGAGCGCCAATCTATGTTCAGTGTAGGATACAGGATGCATGGGCTGATGCACAGGATGATTCAAGTAGAGGATGTGGGGTGGGAGGTGGGAGGGGGCTTCGGCATTGGGAGATTGTGTTCACCTATGGCTGATTCGTGTCAATGTATGGCAAAACAAATATAGTATTGTAATTAAAAAAATAAATAAATTTAATAATAGAACCACACAAAAAAGAATAGTCAAATAAATGAAAAGTGAAGCTTTTAAAACTAAAAGAAAGTATGGTTTAGCTTTTAAAAAATGATCTTGAAACAGGCAAATAATTTCTTCATAGGGTCCCCTACAGTGTGTGCTGAGGAGCATTAGCCCCATGGAACTCTCTATAAGCAAAACAGTCCACAGTCAAGTATGTTCAGTAAATGCTGTACTCGCTATTCCCTCATTGGAAATTCAATGCATGTATGTGTGTCTGTGTGTGTCTCTGTGTGTGCGTGTGTTAAGTCGCTTCAGTCGTCTCTGACTTTTGCGACCCTATGGACTATAGCCCACCAGTCTCCTCTGTCCATAGGATTTTCCAGGCAAGAATACTGGAGTGGGTTGTCATTTCATCCTCCAGGGATCTTCCCAACCCAAGGATCAAACTCACGTCTCTTATGTCTCCTACATTGGCAGGCGACTTCCTTACTACTAGCACCACCTGGGAAGCCCCCATTTCGGAGATTACACTTTTGGAAAGCTATTTTAAATATAAAAATAATGGTAGATACAATAATTTTAAGAGCATCAATGTATTTCATCAATGTTAAATTTTTTTGGTTAAAAACTCATAAGGTAGTTGTTGAAAATATTTAAAACAAAAATGAGAATAATAATGGAATTATTACTACCTTTAAAAGTATTTTATTTTATTTATTTTATTATTATTATTTTGATTTACAATATTGTATTCGTTTTGCCACACATCAACATGAATCCACACCACGGGTGTACACATCTTCCCAATTATGAAACCCCCCACCCCACCTTCCCCCCACACCATCCCTCCGGGTCATCCCAGTGCACCAGCCTCAGCATCCTGCACCCTGCATCGAACCTAGACTGGTGATTCCTTTCTTATATGATATTATACATGTTTCAATGCCATTCTCCCAAATCATCCCACCCTCTCCCTCTCCCACAGAGTTCACAAGACTATTTTATACATCTGTGTCTCTTTTGCTGTCTCTATCCATATTTTAAAATGAGGTGGATGAAACTGGAGCCGATTATACAGAGTGAAGTAAGCCAGAAAGAAAAACACCAATACAGTATACTAATGCATATATATGGAATTTAGAAAGATGGTAATGATAACCCTGTATGTGAGACAGCAAAAGAGACACAGATGTATAGAACAGTCTTTTGGACTCTGTGGGAGAGGGAGGGGGTGGGATGATTTGGGGAGAATGGCATCGAATCATGTATAATATCATAGGTGAAATGAATTGCCAGTCCAGGTTCGATGCATGATACAGGATGCTCCAAGGCTGGTGCACTGGGATGACCCAGAGGGATGGTACGGGGAGGGAAGAAAGAGGGGGGTTCAGGATGGGGAACACATGTACACCCGTGGTGGATTAATGTTGATGTATGACAAAATTAATACAATATTGTAAAGTAATTAACCTCCAATTTAAATAAATAAATTTATATAAAAAATAATAAAATGTGGATAAAAAGATAAACACGCCAATGAAAAATAAATAAAAGACATAATAAGAAAATCTATGGAAAAAAATGTAAAGGATCAACAAATAAATGATATTTTTACTAACTGATGATGAAACAAAGAAAAATTTAAGCATCCAAGAAACAGAATGCCATTAGTTTTTCAAGTACCTGGACAAATATAGGGTGTGTGTGTGTGTGTGTGTGTGTGTGTGTGTGTGTGTGTCTGTGATTGCTAGTAACAAAATTTATAATAATACCATTATATATAGTACCTCACTATTTATGAAACATTATGAAAAGTATTTTAAATGAAATAACTTGAAAGAAATAAGAATGCAAAAATGTCAAAGGTTAAGGGAGAGGATAACATACATTTGGATATGGTACAGTAATTTTGGTAACCAGTAGAAAGATTAGAATAATTTACATACTTCTGTTCAGTCGCTCAGTCTCAGTCGTGTCCGACTGTTTGTGACCCCATGAGTCACAGCACATCAGGCCTCCCTGTTCATTACCATCTCTCGGAGTTCACTCAGACTCACGCCCATCGAGTCCGTGATGCCATCCAGCCATCTCATCCTCGGTGATCCCCTTTTCCTCCTGCCCACAATCCCTCCTAGCATAAGAGTCTTTTCCAATGAGTCAACTCTTCTCATGAGGTGGCCAAAGTACTGGAGTTTCAGCTTCAGCGTCAGTCCTTCCAAAGAAATCCCAGGGCTGATCTCCTTCAGAATGGACTGGTTGGATCTCCTTGCAGTCCAAGGGACTCTCAAGAGTCTTCTCCAACACCACAGTTCAAAAGCATCAATTCTTCGGCGCTCAGCCTTCTTCACAGTCCAACTCTCACATCCATACATGACCAATGGAAAAACCATAGCCCTGACTAGACGGACCTTAGTTGGCAAAGTAATGTCTCTGCTTTTGAATATACTATCTAGGTTGGCCGTAACTTTTCTTCCAAGGAGTAAGCATCTTCTAACTTCATGGCTGCAGTCACCATCTGCAGTGATTTTGGAGCCCAAAAATATAAAGTCTGACACTGTTTCCCCATCTATTTCCCATGAAGTGATGGGACCGGATGCCATGATCTTCGTTTTCTGAATGTTGAAGTTTAAGCCAACTTTTCACCTCTTTCACTTTCATCAAGAGGCTTTTTAGTTCCTCTTCACTTTCTGCCAGAAGGGTGGTGTCATCTGCATATCTGAGGTTATTGATATTTCTCCCGACAATCTTGATTCCAGCTTGTGTTTCTTCCAGTCCAGCGTTTCTCATGATGTACTCTGCATAGAAGTTAAATAAGCAGGGTAACAATATACAGCCTTGACATACCCCTTTTCCTATTTGGAACCAGTCTGTTGTTCCATGTCCAGTTCTAACTGTTGCTTCTTGACCTGCATACAGATTTCTCGAGACAGGTTAGGTGGTCTGGTATTCCCATATCTTGAAGAATTTTCCACAGTTTATTGTGATCCACAGAGTCAAAGGCTTTGGCATAGTCAATAAAGCAGAAATAGATGTTTTTCTGGAACTCTCTTGCTTTTTTCATGATCCAGTGGATGTTGGCAATTTGATCTTGGTTCCTCTGCCTTTTCTAAAACCAGCTGGAACATCAGGGAGTTCATGGTATTGCTGAAGCCTGGCTTGGAGAATTTTGAGCATTACTTTGCTAGCGTGTGAGATGAGTGCAACTGTGCGGTAGTTTGAGCATTCTTTGACATTGCCTTTCTTTGGGATTGGAATGAAAACTGACCTTTTCCAGTCCTGTGGCCACTGCTGAATTTTCCAAACTTGCTGGCATATTGAGTGCAGCACTTTCACAGCATTATCTTTCAGGATTTGAAAGAGCTCCACTGGAATTCCATCACCTCCTCTAGCTTTGTTTGTAGTGATGCTTTCTAAGGCCCACTTGACTTCACATTCCAAGATATTTGCCTGTAGATTAGTGATCACACCAAATACAGTAAAAATTTAACATAAAACTAGATACAAAATAATAACAGAATAAAATTTATAAACAAGGTTAATGAAGAAGATATTATTCATGCTATTTTAAGAGTTGGAATCACACTAGTTGTATGCTAATAAAGAAATGATTGGATAAATCACAATACATTCACTTTCTAGATTATTCTTTAGTCATTACAATTATATTTTCATAGAGTATTGGTATCAAAAAGTAGGGAAACAAAGGAAAAATAGAAAGGATGAAAATAGTGACTCCATCTAATCACCAATAAATCCAATCTTTCACAGATTTATTTTGCAAATATTCAGTAGTTTCATTATATTTTTCCTGTTGGATTTAGATATTATTGAAGATATGGTCTCCATATTGTAGTCTTCTACAGATAGATACTCAGTGGATAAAGAAACCGCCTGCAATGCAGGAGACCCAGGAGATACAGGTTTGATCCCTGGGTTGGGAAGATACTCTGGAGGAGGGAGCAGGAAATGGCAACCCACTCCAGTATTCTTACCTGGGAAACCCATGGACAGAGGAGCCTGTCCAGCTACAGTCCACGGTGTCATAAAGAGTCAGAGAAGATTTAACAACTAAACAACAGGCAGATAAACCAGCTTAGAAGCTAAGCTCAAGGAACCAAGGAAGAACTATGAACTCCAGGAGTGAGTGAGTGAAAGTTGCTCAGTAGTGTCTGACTCTTTGTGACACCATGGACTGTAGCCTGCCAGGCTCCTCCATCCATGGAATTCTCCAGACCAGAATACTGCAGTGGGGAGTCATTCCCTTCTCAGGAGATCTTTGCAACCCAGGGATAGAACCCTGGTACATACCCATCTGAGCCACTAGGGGAGTAGGGGGAAAATCAAATTATAATGATGACAGCACCCAATCTTTTGTGTAATTATGAGGGCAGAGAAATTAATCTGTTTTTCTCATGAGCCATAATATACTTTGAATAGGGAGTAGTTTCACTCTTAGTAGTTAGAGAGCCACATCAGCTCAGCTGGTACTGCCCCACTGTTTTTCTGCAATGGTGTTCCACGGGATAAGTGCTGAGAATGGACAGCAGCTGAGCATCCAAATGATTCCTGCAGAGTCAACAGAAACAAAGGGAGAAGAAAATATAATCTTTTTAATATACTCTGAGAGTATATTCTGAACTGATAGAGTTCTTGGAAGCTAAAATAGATAAGCCCTGAAAGCGAGGAAGTGGTGGATTGGCTTGGCATTTTCTGACATCTAAAAAAAAATTGTTTAATCGAACTATAATTGACATAGTATAAAATTTACAATTTAAAGTGCACAATTTTATGGGTTTTGTGTATTCACAAAGTTGTGCAACTATCATCACATTCTAAGTTTAAAATGGTTTTATTGTTGGGAATTTTAAAAAATAGTTTACAGGGGTTATTTTTCAATATCCAAGTCTTCAAAAGCTGGTGCTAT
The DNA here is from genome assembly GCA_917880005.1 of Nanger dama. NCBI lineage: Eukaryota > Metazoa > Chordata > Mammalia > Artiodactyla > Bovidae > Nanger > Nanger dama. Next base: position 1,601,744 of record CAKJTW010000024.1, read on the forward strand.
GGACAAATCACAAAAATTTGGTAAGTACATACCCTTTTTAGTACTTAAGCAGACAAAAGTAATCTCTGTTCATTTTTGTATTTTCTCAACATATTTATAAGATAGAACATGACTTAATTATACATTTATCTCCCACAGTGGTGTTAGTGGCGTTCTCACTCTTATTTCAAATCCTGGTCCCTCAGACAGTATGTAAGATCCTAGGGGCTGAGTATTTACAAATAAGTATATATAAAAACACGATCATTGGCTTTATTAATCTTCCAAAGAGAAATAAAAGAAAAAATTGTCCTAAAATGTCTGCTCTTTTCCATAATGTATTTCCAACTCTTCTTTAAAACCTGGGTGACTTCTAAAGGTAAGCAGCAGTAATACCAAAAATAAGCAATCTACTAGATTGTTTTCATGCTGAGAACTGTTTTTTTGGTGACATTCTACACCTTCAACAATAATTTGGGGACTCAGGAGAATTATCAAGAGAGTTAACTAGTAGAAAAGAATAAAAGAGTAAAATCTACATATTTTTTCTTTCACACACTACAGGATTTTGAAATTGCCAACAATTACTGCCCATCAGAAATGAGGAGTTGTCATAATTTTAAATGAAGCCCATCAGTATGATTCGCAACTTTAATATAAAATAAAACCTGAGTTTTCAATGCCTTTCCTCCAGGTGACATTGACTGTAAAGGCCCTTGTCACCTAATCATTCAGAATAGGCATTCTTTGGGGATAATTGTGGAGAATGAAGAATGAATGAGACAAATAAAGAAACAGCAAATGGGAGTTATACTGTATCATTTTAATTTATTGGGAAATCGGTATTAACTGAATGACAGGTTAATCTTTTCAAAAGGAAAGATATTCAGCACTAAAAGCCTCATTGTTTTGGTTCAAAGAATGCTGGTCCCTTTATCCATGTTAAGACTGAGTCCCTAGACCTTAATCTGGTTGATTCTGTTTATTTCCAATAGCCTTAGGCAAAAATACTTAACCGCCCCATGCCTCATTTTCTCCATCTGTAGAATGGCAGTAATGATCCTTACCTGTCTTTCAGGAGTGTTATGAGGCTTAATTAGTTGTTTGTAAAGTACTTTGAAGATGAAGAACTCAGTGTAAATGCTAAGCACCATTATTATTGTGGCAATCTTATGTTCTGTGCATCATTACAGTTTTCTTTTCAAAATACCGCAGTTTTCCATCTGTCATTTGCATTTCATCAAACAAAAGCTAAATTCTTGAATTTTCTCAAATTAACCTGCTATGAAATGTATCTGGGTAAAAGTCTCAAGACCATTTATTTACGCACAGCAGCATCCAAGTGCCTTGAGGCACTCTCTCAAAATTCATCACAACGCAACAGTGTTACACAGTCCATGTACCACTATTTTCAGAAATGCTCCTGGTCTAGCAAATATTATAATACCAAAATAAACAAAAATCAGTAATGACTTGGTTTCCAAGTATGATCAGAGATAGATTTTGATCCATAAAGCGAAGGCCATTCGAGGTGGTGGGGAGTTTTCCTCCCTTCCCTCCTCACTTCCTCCCTTGGTTTCCTCTTTTCTTGCTTTCACTCTTCAAAATAAGGTCACACAAAGCTATTTAGTATGAACTGGATCTGAATTCACAAATACGTCTTTTTGTCTCATGTCTGGGTCACGGCTCACTGTGTCTTCTTGCCTTTTTTTTTTTTTTTTAACATAGCTTTTCCAATCCTGTTTAGGCCTACTTCACCACAGCCAACAATAAATGGTGAGCAACAAATAAAGACACATTACAGTGGGTCTAAGCACAATCGTCTTCCCAATCCATGCATTTGATAAATGTCCTGTTTCAGCTAAAAAGATGTATAACGTTTCCCTTATACTAAATTTAGTGGTGAAAATCTTTAATAACTAAAACTGACTATAATTTCCTCCTTTCGACTGTTCTATTTCAAGGCCTCATAAATCCTTTTTATTGATTAGTTTTACACAGAATGCTATAGAGCTCTAAACATAAGAAATTAAACTGAATGGCAGGTGGATTTTTTTTTTTTTCATGGTATTTCAGCTCACCCAGTGAAAAGGAATTTTAATGTGATGGTTGACTTTGTGAGCATTTCTTCTTTTTAATTTTTTTCTTGTAATTCTGCTGTGGGTAGGTTCATGGCATTTAGTTTTACTCTGAATTTAATCACGGAAAAGAATAACAAACACCTTAAAAAAATTGTTCACTTTTACTTTTGCATCTTTGAACTGACTCATCTGTATTTACATGTAGATATAGTTTTAGAACTAACACCCAAAAAAGGTGTTCTTTTCATTATAGGGGACTGGAATGCTAAAGTAGGAAGTCAAGAAACACCTGGAGTAACAGGCAAATTTGGCCTTGGAATGTGGAATGAAGCAGGGCAAAGACTAATAGAGTTTTGCCAAAATAATGCACTGGTCATAGCAAACACCCTCTTCCAACAACACAAGAGAAGACTCTACACAGGGACATCGTCAGATGGTCAACACCGAAATCAGACTGATTATATTCTATGCAGCCAAAGAAGGAAAAGCTCTATACAGTCAACAAAAACAAGACCAGGAGCTGACTGTGGCTCAGATCATGAACTCCTTGTTACCAAATTCAGACTTAAAAAGAAGAAAGCAGGAAAACTGCTAGACCATTCAGGTATGACCTAAATCAAATCCCTTATGATTATACAGTGGAAGTGAGAAATAGATTTAAGGGCCTAGATCTGATAGATAGAGTGCCTGATGAACTATGGAATGAGGTTCGTGACATTGTACAGGAAACAGAGATCAAGACCATCCCCGTGGGAAAGAAATGCAAAAAAGCAAAATGGCTGTCTGGAGAGGCCTTACAAATAGCTGTGAAAAGAAGAGGAGGTGAAAAGCAAAGGAGAAAAAGAAAGATATAAGATCTGAATGCAGAGTTCCAAAGAATAGCAAGAAGAGATAAGAAAGCCTTCTTCAGTGATCAATGCAAAGAAATAGAGGAAAACAACAGAATGGGAAAAGACTAGAGATCTCTTCCAGAAAATTAGAGATACTAAGGGAACATTTCATGCAAAGGTGGGCTCGATAAAGGACAGAAATGGTCTGGACCTAACAGAAGCAAAATATTAAGAAGAGGTGGCAAGAATACACAGAAGAACTGTACAAAAAGGATCTTCATGACCCAGATAATCACGATGGTGTGATCAGTCGTCTAGAACCAGATATCTTGGAATGTGAAGTCAAGTGGGCCTTAGAAAGCATCACTACGAACAAAGATAGTGGAGGTGATGGAATTCCAGTGGACCTGTTTCAAATCCTGAAAGATGATGCTGTGAAAGTGCTGCACTCAATATGCCAGCAAATTTGGAAAATTCAGCAGTGGCCACAGGACTGGAAAAGGTCAGTTTTCATTCCAATTCCAAAGAAAGCAATGCCAAAAATGCTCAAACTACCTCACAATTGCACTCATCTCACACGCTAGTAAAGTAATGCTCAAAATTCTCCAAGCCAGGCTTCAGCAATACCATGAACTCCCTGATGTTCCAGCTGGTTTTAGAAAGGCAGAGGAACCAAGATCAAATTGCCAACATCTGCTGGATCATGGAAAAAGCAAGAGAGTTCCAGAAAAACATCTATTTCTGCTTTATTGACTATGCCAAAGCCTTTGACTCTGTGGATCACAATAAACTGTAGAAAATTCTTCAAGAGATGGGAATACCAGACCACCTAACCTGTCTCTTGAGAAACCTGTATGCAGGTCAGGAAGCAACAGTTAGATCTGGACATGGAACAACAGACTGGTTCCAAATAGGAAAAGGAGTACGTCAAAGCTGTATATTGTCACCCTGCTTATTTAACTTCTATGCAGAGTACATCATGAGAAATGCTGGACTGGAAGAAACACAAGCTGGAATCAAGATTGTCGGGAGAAATATCAATAACCTCAGATATGCAGATGACACCACCCTTCTGGCAGAAAGTGAAGAGGAACTAAAAAGCCTCTTGATGAAAGTGAAAGAGGAGAGTGAAAAAGTTGGCTTAAACTTCAACATTCAGAAAACGAAGATCATGGCATCTGGTCCCATCACTTCATGGGAAATAGATGGGGAAACAGTGGAAACAGTGTCAGATTTTATTTTGGGGGCTCCAAAATCACTGCAGATGGTGACTATAGCCATGAAATTAGAAGACACTCCTTGGAAGAAAAGTTATGACCAACCTAGATAGTATATTCAAAAGCAGAGACATCACTTTGCCAACTAAGGTCCGTGTAGTCAAGGCTATGGTTTTTCCTGTGGTCAGGTATGGATGTAAGAGTTGGACTGTGAAGAAGGCTGAGCACTGAAGAATTGATTCTTTTGAACTGTGGTGTTGGAGAAGACTCGAGAGTCCCTTGGACTGCAAGGAGATCCAACCAGTCCATTCTGAAGGAGATCAGCCCTGGGATTTCTTTGGAAGGACTGATGCTAAAGCTGAAACTCCAGTACTTTGGCCACCTCATGAGAAGAGTTGACTCATTGGAAAAGACTCTAATGCTGGGAGGGATTAGGGGCCGGAGAAGAAGGGAATGACTGAGGATGAGATGGCTGGATGGCATCCCTGACTTGATGAACGTGAGTCTGAGTGAGGTCCGGGAGTTGGTGATGAACAGGGAGGCTTGGCCTGCTGTAATTCATGGGGTCTCAAAGAGTGGAACACGACTGAGCAACTGAACTGAACTGACCTGATACATAGTCTCCTAAGAAGAAATGAAATTATTCATCAAAATGATTGGCATATAATTATGAAACTGGCTTCAGAATGGAATGTCAGGAAAGTTTTTATGGAAGTTTGGGGATAGATTGGCTGCTTCTCTTGTATATGGAAAAAATGTTAACATTTGATTTAGGTAATTAATACATAATTCAAGTAATATTCTTAGGAAAAATACTTTATACTAAAGAAGCGATCAGTATAACACAAGTAATTACAAGGTTTTAGACAGATAAAAAGGGGTTTCCACTATAAAACTCTTAGAGGGACACATAGGCAGAAAACTATTACATAAATCACAGCAAGATCCTCTATGACCCACCTCCTTAGAGTAATGGAAATAAAAACCAAAATAAACAAGTGGACCTAATTAAACTTAAAAGCTTTTGCACAGCAAAGGAAACTATAAACAAGGTGAAAAGACAACACTCAGAATGGGAGAAAATAATAGCAAATGTAACAACTGACAAAGGATTAATTTTAAAAATATTCAAGCAGCTCATACAAATCAATATCAACAAAACAAACAACCCAATCAAAAAATGGGCAAAAGACCTAAATAGACATTTCTCAAAGAAGACATGCAGATGCTTAATAAACACATGAAAAGACACTCAACATTGCTCATTATTAGAGAAATGCAAATCCAAACTATAATGAAATACCTCCTCAGTTCAGAATGCCCATCATCAAAAAATCTGCAAACAGTAAATTCTGGATAGGGTGTGGAAAAAAGGGAACCCTCGTGTACTGTTGGTGGGAATGTAAATTGATTCAGCCCCTATGGAAGATGGTATGGAGACTCTTTTAAAAACTAGAAATAGAATCATCCTATGACCCAGCAATCCCACTGGTAGGCATATACCCTGAAGAAACCAAAATTGAAAAAGACACATCAACCCCAATGTTCATTGCAGCACTGTTTACAGTAGCTAGGATATGGAAGCAACCTAAATGTCTATCAATAGATCAATGGATAGAGAAGTTGTGGTACATGTGTATAGTGGAATACTATTCAGCCATAAAAGGAGCACATTTGAATCATTCCTAATGAGGTAGATGAATCTAGAGCCTATTATACAGAGTGAAGTAAGTCAGAAAGAGAAAAACAAATATCATATACTAATGCATGTATATGAAATCTAGAAAGATGGTTAACCTATTTTCAAGCAGCAGTGGAGACACAGACATAGAGAACAGATTTATAGACTTGGAGTGGGGGTGGGGGGAAAGGAGAGGGTGGGATGTGTGGAGAGAGTAACATGGAAATATACATTTCCAAATGTAAAATAGATAGCAATGGGAATTTGCTGTATGACTCAGGGAACTCAAGCCTGGGCTCTGTAACAACCTAGAGGGGTGGGATGTGGAGGGAGGAGGGAAGGATGTTCAAGAGGGAGGGGACATAGGTAGACCTATGGCTAATTCATGTTGATGTTTGGCAGAAACCAACACAATACTGTAAAGCAATTACTCTTCAATTAAAAAACAATAATTTTTAAAAGGGCATTTCCTATGTTTAGAATAGTTTGCACTTCCTGCTTAGAAATTCCTCTCTTTTATTTTATTAATTAATTAATTTTCCTGTAATTGAAGTAGAAGAGGTAATTTTCAAAAGAACCAAGAGAACAGGTCCTCCATCCCTGAGGACTCATCTCCTTTACTTCTTAGGTGTTGATGTTACCAAAATACTCTACTCAGAACCTTCATTCTCAATCTGAATTATGGGGCATAAAGATAGGAGGTCTTAGAGGTCTCATATTACATGGTCAATAGAGAAGACCACATGGAAAATGCCTATTGTCACTAACTGTGACTCTAAGAACAGAATGGATAATAACTGTCTAGCATGGTTAGAGCCATCAGAGGGAAGAATGACTTTTGAAATGCCTGGAGTTCATCCTTGGTGATCATGTGACTCAAACACTTAAGTGGGGCCTAGGAGCAGAGGCTCCAAGGGAAGTCACGTCTTGAGAAGGAGGTAGAGATGAGGACTAAATGAGTACTGCTAAGTGTAATTTAGCAATTATAAAGCATAGGAAGATAGCCTAAGACAGAAACTTCCAACATATGAAAAGCTAAAGAATTTTAAGAATATTCAGCTAGATTGAAAGATAAATCCTATCTACACAGAAGTTAAGGAGGAAAATGAGGTGCCTCTCAAACTTGCTTAAACGAGATTAAGTAAAATGAAGACAGCTGAAGGAGCCATCAGTTCTGCAAAGAATATGCATGGGCCATGGAGAGGACAATCACATGAGGCCAGTACTGGCTATGCCATTGTCTCTCTCCCCCAGGAAAAGAATTTGATCCAACATTGGTAAAGTAGAAGACCTATCTATGGTGGCCCTCCCACAATCAGGGATTAACTTGTATATGAAGAGTGAAAGTGTTAGTTGCTCAGTGGTATCCAACACTTTGTGACCCCATGGACTGTAGTTCACCAGGCTCCTCTGTCCATGCAATTCTCCAAGCAAGAATACTGGAGTGCTTAGCCATTCCCTTCTCCAGAGGATCTTTCCAACCCAGTGGCTGAACCCAGATCTCCTGCATTGCAGGCAGATGCTTTACCATCCAAGTCACCAAGAAAGCCCAAATTTTAGGTTAAATAACTCGATCTTCACACTTTCAAAATGGAAATGCTTAAGTTATTGTACTCTACTAAACAACTGGTGTTGATCCAAGAGCCCAGTTACAGATGGCATTGAAAGATGGTGGCAATTCACTTGTTACACAGCTTCTAGTCACCAAGCTTCTAGTCACTGAGCAGGGAATAAACTTGATTAAGAAGAGTAACCTTGGCTTATTACCTCAAGAAACTGTTAATGGTAAAATTAACCTCAATGACTAGATGACATAAAGCTGCCTAGCACTGCATTTCATAAATGAATGTCTCTGTTATCATCATTGTTGTTATTACCATTTCAGTATTATTATATTCCAATAAATTTACCAATTCTTTTCAAATTAAAACATCCCAGCTTCTTGTGTTATTTCTTTTCATCCCTGGGAAAATTTTAAAATACTCTGCATGGTATTATTGATTAAACTCAGAAAACTGAGCTGAAAATGATCCAGTACTTCCAGTGTATGTGATCAAGGATCTGCTTTTCTAACTGTCCATTACTATCTTTGCTTTAAGAATGTCTTACTTACTGTCAGCTAAAGCTTTAAAGCAATTGTTCTCAAATGAGGAGGTGATTTTGACCCTCAAGGGGCATTTGGGAATGCTTGTATACTTTGATTATCACCACTAACGTGGGTAGTGCTACAGGAATATAGTGGGTGGATCCAAAGATGCAGAGGAGAGCCTCTCACAACAAAGAATTACACGGCCCCATGCAAAGAAATAGAGGAAAACAATAGACTGGGAAAGACTAGAGATCACTTCAAGAAAATTGGAGATACCAAGAGAACATTTCATGCAAAGATGGGCTGAATTAAGGACAGAAATGGGGGGCTTCCCTGGTGGCTCAGAGGTTAAAGCATCTGCCTGCAATGCAGGAGACCTGGGTTCGATCCCTGGGTCAGGAAGATCCCCTGGAGAAGGAAATGGCAACCCACTCCTGTACTCTTGCCTGGAAAATCCCATGGATGTTGGGCTACAGTCCATGGGATTGCAAAGAGTCGGACACGACTGAGCAACTTCACTTTCACTTTAAGAGAAGCAGAAAATATTAAGAAGAGGTGACAAGTATATACAGAAGAACTATACAAAAAAAAACATTTTAATGACCTGGATAACATCAATGGTGTGATCACTCACCTAGAGCCAGACATCCTGGAATATGAAATCAAGTGCGCCTTAGGAATATCACTACCAACAAAGTTAGTGGAGGGGATATAATTCCAGTTGAGCTATTTCAAATTCTAAAAGATAACGGTGTGAAAGTGCTGCACTCAATATGCCAGCAAATTTGGAAAACTCAGCAGTGCCCACAGGACTGGAAAATATCTGTTTTCATTTCAATACCAAAGAAAGGCAGTGCCAAAATATGTTCAAACTACTGCAAAATTACACTCATTTCATACACTAGCAAAATAATGCTCAAAAGTCTCTAAGCAAGGCTTCAACAGTAAGTGAACCAAGAACTTCCAAATGTTCAAGCTGGATTTAGAAAAGGCAGAGGAACCAGAGATCAAATTGCCAACATCTGTTGGATCATAGAAAAAAGCAAGATAATTCAAGAAAAACATATATTTCTCTCTTACTGGCTATACTAAAGCCTTTGACTATGTGGATCATAACAAACTGTGGGAAATTCTTAAAGAAACGGGAATACCAGACCACCTTACCTGCCTCCTGAGAAACATATGCCGGTCTAGAAGCAACAGTTAGAACTGAACGTGGAACAACAGACTGGTTCAAAATTGGGAAAGGAGTGTGTCATCACCCTGCTTATTTAACTTTTATGCATAGCATATCATACAAAATGTGGGGCTGGATGAAGCACAAGCTGGCATCAAGACTGCTGGAAGAAATATCAACAACCTCAGATTTGCAGATGACACCACCCTTACGGCAGAAAGTGAAGAGGAACTAAAGAGCTTCTTGATGAAAGTGAAAGAGGAGAGTGAAAAAAAAAAAAAGGCTTAAAATTCAACATTCAAAAAACTAAGACCATGGCATTCAGTCCCATCACTTCATGGCAAATAAATGGGGATATAGTGAAAAGAGTGATAGACTTCATATTCTTGGGCTCCAAAATCATTGCAGATGGTGCTTGCAGCCAGGAAATTAAAAGACAACTGTTCCATGGAAGAAAAGCCATGACAAACCTAGAATATTAAAAATCAGAGACATTACTTTGCAGACAAAGGTCTGTATAGTCAATGCTACAATTTTTCCAGTAGTCATGTATAGATGTGAAGTTGGACTATAAGGAAGGCTGAGCACGAAATAACTGATGTCTTTGAGCTGTGGTGTTGGAGAAGACTCTGAAAGTCCCTTGGATAGCAAGGAGATCGAATTAGTTGATCCTAAATGAAACCAACCATGAATATTCATCTGAAGGAGTGATACTGAAGCTGAAGCTCTAATACTTTGGTCACCTGATGCAAAGACCCCACTCTCTGGAAAAGACCCCGATGCTGGGGAAAATAGAAGGCAGAAGGAGAAGGGGAAGGCAGAGGATGAGATGGTTGGATGGTATCACCGACTCATTGGACCTGAGTTTGAGCAAGCTCTGGAAGTTGGTGAAGGACAGGGAAGCCTGTCATGCTGCAGTCCACGGGGTCGCAAAGCATTGGACGTGACTGAGTGATGGAACTGAAACTGTAACTGTAAAGGTAAATAGGGCTTCCCAGGTTGCAGAGTGGTAAAGAATCTGCCTTCCAATACAACAAATATGGGTTTTATCCCTGTGTTGCAAAGATCTCCTGGAGGAGAAAATGGGAACCCACTCCAATATTCTTACCTAGGAAATCCCATGGACAGAGGAGCTAATGGGGCTGCAGTCCATGAGGTCATAAGGAGTTGGACACGACTTAGCTAAACACCAACAACAAAAGTTAAATAATGCCGAAGCTGTGAAAGCCTATTTAAATATGAACACTTGCCCAAGATCTGCTATTTAGAAAAGACACACTGTGAACTGATAATAAAAGCAGACCTTTCTTTTTAAAAATATGTCTGTCAGTAAAGAGTTCTGTCCAAGTTTTCAAATACCAATTTTCATTTCTGTGTTTAGAGATATGATAAGGCAGACTAGAGTACTTAGGATCTTATAGGCCCTCAGATGTGTGTGTGTTTTCTTCTAATTCATTCATTCATTCGTTGTTTCTTCCATTGTTTAAATTCCTTTATTAAGCAAAAGATTGGCTGAAAACTATGCATTTATCTGGCAATGGGGCAAAATACAGTCCATACCTTTTATTCATTATAATACATACTAATCTTACTATAACCAGCACTGACTCTGTGGACCTGAATAAAATCTATGTACAATTATTGCCACTGATTCATTTGAAAGATTTAAAAAATGGATTAAATACTCATAAATGTCACTTAGGTTCACAAAAGTTCCATGCATGAGCATTGAATAGTTTCTCTCTTTGCTTCTCAAAGGCTCATTTAGAGCTCTCTCTGCATCTAAGGCTGCTGACAGTTGCGGACTCATTCTGACTGCACCTTTTGGCTGATTTTAGTGTGTAAGCAATCAGCCATGTGTACACCTTTTACAGGGCAAAGTGATTGACAAAAACTTGGAAATAATCTTTGGCTCAACTGCCCTTCTTTGGGAACAAAGAGTAGCTTATCCAACCGTCTGGAAGTTACAAGCATAAGAGCTCTGCTTTGCCCTGTTTTCACCTTCAGATAAAGAGTTTGAATTTTTAGTTAGATGTTACCTTTTGCATAAAGTTATTATTTTCCCTGGGACAGGATAAATGTACATGTGTTGTCATTTTAGAAACACTGATCATACCCCAAAATGAAGTCCCTTATTTCTCTTCAGAGTGAAAAACAGTTTCCTGTTAGATGACTCTTACCAACAGAGCTACGCATGTTGAGAGAGAAGGAAAAAAAAAAAGAACAGAAAAAATCACCCTCACAATCACACAAAAGACGACTTTATAGGAGACCTTCAAACACTGAAAATCAGCCATTGCTCCTGCCGATCATGATTGAGACATCTGTATTCATTTCACACTGACCCAGGCACTAATCAGCCAGGAAGTGCAACAAGCACTGGCAGAAAGTATACAAAGATAGTAAGAAATGGTATGAATATTAAAATCATAAATACAATAAAACAAGATAATGAGTGTCCTCAATTATTACAAAGCTAAAGCCCAATTAAAACATAATCACTGACTTATTATTCAGAATTTTTTAGCAATCGTATTTAGCTGATTTGTTATACTCATTTCCCTTTAAAAGATTTCATCATCACTCTCTTTTTGCATATCCACTTTAAGAAGATTCATTTATCCATCTAATTGAATAATTAGGCTTTTTGATTAATTGTTTTAAATAGTTCCATGTCATGAGTATCTTCTCACTGAAATGCTTTTATATTACCTCCTCTGCCTTGATGTTCCTGTTATAAATTGCAAGTAACAACATCTTTTCACCTCTCCTCCGACACATCCAAAGAGGACTGGAGTTAGTTGGAGAGTTTCCTACTGGTTCTTATCTCCATCCCTCTCTTTCTTTTCTGATTCTCACAGCTGCAAGTGTTTCTGAGCTTCATCATATGTGGTCATTTTAAACAACTAAGCTATAAAGTGAGGGTGGACCTGTACCTTCGTATGTTTATCCCTGCCATTGCGTATAAGATTCAGAGCTTCAGAGTTTTCCCCAGGGATCCTGGCCCAGCAGAAAATCCTGATTATAAATGACATTTGAGTGGATTTTCAGAATTAGTTTATTAACAATTATATCCAACTCAAGGCTCTTTATTAACAGTATCAAGAGCAGTCACCCAGGATATCACTCAATGCTGCTGTATTATCTTGTCGTGAATGCAATTTCCCACATGGGATATGATCTCAAAGATTACCTGAAGGTCAATATTGGGAGATGTTACCTTCTAAGATTAGAGAGGCTGAAATCATGGAAGTCAGTCTGAGGAGTGGGGCGGGGGGGCTTCACTTTGTGGTACCACCTTGCTTGTCCCTTAGGATCAGCATTCCATTTTATTTATTTATTTTTTAAAATATAAATTTATTTATTTTAATTGGAGGTTAATTACTTTACAATATTTTAGAAATTAGGCAAGTCTTAGGGCTTGAAGCATTGTGTCTTTGACATACCTGCCCCACTAATCCCACTACTAAAGAGGGAGCCTGGAGTGAAGCATTTCTGTTGATTTGAATACAAAGTATGTTGTCACTTGTCCCTAAAAGTGATATAATTGACTCAATCATTTAGAATATTCCTTGAATATTGCTCTTTTACCAACAGACTGGTGCATTTGTAATTGCTTTTTTAATATCAACAATTCATATGTGGCAATTTTATTTTATTTTTAAATTTATTTATTTATTTTAATTGGAGTCTAATTACTTTACAATATTATGGCAGGTTTTGCCATACATTGACATGAATCACCCACGGGTGCACGTGTGTGTGGCAATTTTATAAATACTATCCTAGTGAATCATTGCAGCTTCTCTCATGGGCCAGTAACTGAGACGGCTCGCAGAGCGTTATGCTCAGGTGACAGCATGTCTGTTTTGTCCTCAAGAGTAAATTTTGTCTGCTTCCAAAGTAAAAAGCCTTTTTATGAATCTGGATTGGAACATCTAGTTTTGGATTAAATCTAAATAGAATCGTGCCATTAACATTCCAGGAGGAGGGAAGAAAAACAGCTCTTTTTCCTAATGTTTTATCAGTAATCATGCCATCGGGGAACAAAAGGGGCAGTAGCATGATTATTAAAAAAAAGCATCTGTGATTACAGAGTACAATTATGGCTATTTCATATATTGATTAACTTTTTTAAAGGTAATAACTATGTTACCATTTGATTTCTAAGAAAAGAGCACATTTTCTCTTAAGGGCTTGTAATACTGAAGATTATGGATAAGTCAAGTATCAGGACAAGGTGATTACTTAACATCTGTGACCAAGTAAAAGGCTAAAGGAGAAAATCAACCAACATCTGCACTGTCAGTAAAATACTTGGGGGAAAAAAACACAAGTGAAGTGTGATTAATCACCATGGATGTATGATTGAGTCAATTGACTGTTACTTTTTCATGATGATTAATCAGCTACAAAAATTATAATTGTCCCACTTCTAGTGGCTGCATGCTGTGCCCGATGACATCAGCTGGGGCTATAGATACTCAATGTGTGGTTTTCAAAAGAATATGCAAATACAGCTGGATGAGGAGGGGTGGAGCTTCAACTCCATTGTAAGAAACACCACGAGTCCTTGCCCCTCTATTATGGTTGGAGTTTTCTTAGCAGCTTCCAGAGAGGGCAGTTCTTGTGCTATTATGACTATTTCATAATCTCATCACCACCACAAGGGAAAATTAGAGGAACCCATTTCTGCAAATTGGCCATTGTGATCTTGTTCAGGAGATGATCAGATCCTCAGTGACTTATTTTCTTCCTTTGCACTGATTTCTTTTGTGATGAGCACAAAATCATCATGTGACAGAAACACATGGGCAAGAAATGATAGTCTGTAGCAGGGAGTGGCTGGGGACCTGAGCCATGTTTGACTCCTTTAGCACATTTGTGGGGCAAGTCAAAGGAACTGGGGTTGCAAATACCCATCAGAATTTATCTAGGAGCATCTGTTTACTAGTCATGATTGTGATAAACTGTGACTGTCAAACTAGGTTTGCTTGAAAGTGTGAAGATGTATTTAAAGATGACTTTCCATAACTTTCTACATCTTTCAAGGCTGTAATATTTTTGCAGTTGGCCCTGCTCTCCTTTTCCTCACAGAGACTACTGAGGATAATGCAATGCAGAACAAAGCACAGTACCCCTTTTCTCTACAGGTTGGGATCTTCTGGTATCTCTGGCAATGACGTAATAGTGTTGAAGGAAGTTCTTCACCATTCTATCTGATATACTCTTCTTGTAAATGGATTATCTTAAATTCATGGTTTACCTGAAGGGCTTACTAAGGTCTGACACAGTCACCTGATTGATGAATTATCCCAAAGAAACTTGGTCTCATCAGGCTGGATCCAAAGTATGCTAATGCGCTCCACAGAAGGGCAACACAGAGCAAGAGCCCTAGTCTTCTATGCATTCTTGTTCACTTTCACCAACTTTCACCCTGAGAAATCGAGCTACTTTCAGAAAATGTAGGCCACTTAAAGCTGGAAACTCAGGCTGTTATTTAGACTTTCAAAATGGGCTGATTTCTTTGAAAAAATCCTTAGAGACAACATCTTTAGAAAAAAAAATCTTCTTTTACATTCATTAAAAAAAGAGAGGGATTTCAAATTTCTTCCTAGCTAGTTCTAAGCAGGCAATACCTTTCTGAGCCTTCAGCTGTACATAAAGTTCTCACTAATGATCTGTAATGAAGTGCTTCTTTTGCACATCCAGCATTTTTCCCTTTAAAGTTCAAGAAATAGCACAAATTTGCCAACACTATTCCCTTTTAGCACATTGACTTTACTTCTGAACTGAAGCACTAACATGCATGGAAAAAAATAGCAATTTTTCTACTGTGGCTCTTAACGTATTTACCAGTTCGAATATGGTAAGACACAGCCTTCTGAACACACATCACTCCTGACTAATTTTATTTTAAATAGGAATTATTAACAGCTGTCTCTTATATACACATGTTCTTCAAACCCATAGAGGTCTTCACTTTTATTAATAAGAATTGCTGAAGTCTCGCTAACTTCTTACATTTAGATAAGAAAGAGAAATGGGAGAGCTCCAGTCTCTTGAGCTTTCTCTAGGTACTTACTAATTGTTAATTATTAGAGACTAACTAAGTCACTGAAGTGAGTCATTTGGCTGGTGTCTCAAATGCTGTCATTTACTACTACACAAATCAGGCTGGTGATAGAGTGTCTTTAAATTAGGTTACAACCATGCCGTTATTGGACAGGGAGTAATTGATAAAACCATTAGTAACACTTGTAGAGATAACAGCTAGCAAAATCATGCAACCATAATTATTCCTAATGGATACATGCTATAAATTGTAGCAAGAAAAAATCTCGCATTATCTTTCAATCAAATCTGACAGTCCTGGAAGATTACTGTAGACTAAATGCTTGTATATGAGAAAGTGACCCATTAGAATCTCTTTTCTTTTTCTTCTCCTTCTTTCTCATCAAATTAGGGTTGTTGGGTTTTTTTTTTTTGGTAATTTCTTTCTCTGATAGCTTTCAGTGTAAGTAAAATGTAGGTCTTTTATTAGTTGTCTTTTTGTGGGTTTTTAAGTATCTGTACTTTTTCAACCCCACATAAAAGACACTGCAAGTCATTTCATAATGTAATACACAGACAGTTACAGAGTAAGGCAAATAATTCTAAGCTATGGTTTATTTTTCAACAGCAAAACGTACTGTTTGGCAGCATGTAACTTTTCTCTGAATTTTGATGTCTATATTCATATAGAAAAGGAAGATCTGATTGTAATAAAAATTTCTATTGTTGACTTACTTTGATTTGAGAATGCAAAAAGATTAATCCCTATGGGGAAATACAGAGATAAATCCAAGCTTTAACAAAATTTTCTTACTCTAATGTAAGAATTACATTAGATTTTTATGACGTGATATTTCCAAGACACATGAACATGGCCAGCAGTGAGGGAAGCATGCCTACATATTTTCTGAGCTTAGAATTGTTTAAATGTACAAATAAAAGTTCCACGGATTTTAAATCTATTTTGTAGATGTGCTTGGACTTCCCTAGTGGCACAGACAGTAAACAATCCACCTACAATATGGGGGTCCTGGGTTCCAATCCCTGGGTTGGGAAGATCCCTTGAAGGAGGGCATGGCAATCAATTCCAGCATTCTTGCCTGGAGAATCTCCATGAACAGGCTGAATAAAAATCATTTGCAAAAACTTCAGTAGCTTTCTATTAATATATCACTGCTCTATTTTCCAGTATTAACAGATTTCAATTTATAAGCAGTTAATGAGAAAGGTATGGCAACCCACTCCAATATTCTTGCCTAGTGAATTCCATGTACAGAGAAGCCTGGTGGGCTATAGTCCATGGGGTTGCAAAGAGTCAGACACAAATGAGTGACTACAATTTCACTTTCCATGATTATCTTACCTAAACTTCTCAGGAATCAGAAATATAGATAATTTAAATAACGTTTTCAAACTGAAAAAATCTTAACTTAGACAACTCAATATGTGGAACCCAGGTCTCATGGGCCTCTTGATGTGTGTTACTTTCCGTTTTCACAAAGTTGTGGATACTCTTATATGTGAAATAGAGTAAATGTGAAATAGTGTACATGAAAAGTCTGAAACATGTTGATTGACAAAGTGACAAATAACACAGGCAAACATTTTATAAAGATGAATTTTAAATATATGGTATTTTTATTTTTTCTTAAAACTGAGTTTTAAGAAAGTTCTTAGAGAGGAAACAAGTAAGTATAAATTGCTGGATGAACACATATTCAGGTGTGCATAGCTGCTGGTCAACTTACTCCATTTTTCCTGTTCATCTTACATTTTTCAGTGAACAGTAGGCCTGGACAGAACAGCCCTTTCACACAGAACTGACACTCATAAAGAACCTCACAGATTACCCTGTATACATGTATCAGAAGAAGAAAAATAATATAAAACCTGTGCAGGCAAAGAAATGTATAAAAGGAAAAAGAATAATTCTAGTAAATAAGAAATTCAGACAAATATAGGTCTTTACTCTTATATATTTGAGGAGAAAAACATTACTAAGAAGTCTTAAATGTGATGTAAGAGCAAGAAAAACAATGATAACACACTAGAAGAATATAATGTATAAGTTACAGAGCTCAGAAGGGAAATTGAGTCAAACAATAAAACCACTTCATAAATTAAAATTGCAAAATGAAACATAAAGATGCAAGATAAATACTACTGAAACAATGTTGTGCAGTCCAGGCTTGAAAAAAATTATATAAGACAGAATGTAAAAAAAAACAGAGAGAAAAAAGAATAAAAATGAACATTATAGATACTGGAGAAAATTGAAGAATATCCCAAGTATACATACTCTAAAGAAACAGCAAAGCAAGTGGAACAAAAATAACAGTCAAAGTTGTAATAGAAGAAAACTTAAAGTAAAGAAAGAATATAGAATATGGGATATCTGAATACCACATGAGATTTTTTTTTTTTTTGAGGGGGAGCATTTATTAAAACAATCGACGCTCAGATATATTTTAATAATTTTATTTAACTACAAAGATTAAAAAACTCATCCTATGAGAAAACAACTAGAAGTATTAAATAATCCATGAAAGTTATGGTCAAAAGTGTTCACAGACACATTAAATTTCCAAAGACAATAAATTTAAATATTTATACCCGACTCCAGTACGCTTGCCTGGAAAATCCCATGGGCTGAGGAGCCTGGTAGGCTGCAGTCCATGGGAAGAGTTGGATACGACTGAGCAACTTCACTTTCACTTTTCACTTTCATGCATTGGAGAGGGAAATGGCAACTCACTTCAGTGTTCTTGCCTGGAGAATCCCAAGAAAGGGGGAGCCTGGTGGGCTGCCATCTCTGGGGTCGCACAGAGTCGGACACGACTGAAGCGACTTAGCAGCAGCAGCAGCAACACAGTGAGAAAACAACTTAATTTAAAAAGTTGGCCCCAAAATGTTATGACCAGTTCAATTATGGTCTATGCATAAAAGCAACAGAAAGATGCTCAAATCTTGCAAGAACCTAAAAGAATATGGAGGCATTTTTGAAAATAACTACTTAATGAAAATATCTAGCCAGGAATCAAATAAAGAATGTGAGAATGAGGAATCTGTGGTGTGAAATATGAGTATAGAGCTAAGTGGAAACTTTGATATTTTAAAAATAATATACCTAACCAAATATCAAAGATTGTCAGAAAGAGGAGGTGGAAAAAAAATGTAAGGCTACTCATTTTCTTCATATAAGATGTTGGGTAAAGATATAAGTTTATTTAGAGTAAGGCTGTATACTTGAAGGTATTTAAATCAGTGAATTGTATTCTATTAAGTTTTATCATTCATTCAACAAAATGACATTGAGCAAGTTTTTTTATTTCTACTCCTCTAGGTGCCAAAATCAGTCCAGGAATAAAACCTTAGTATATACTTAAAAACTTAGTGGAGAAGAGAGGTTTAAAAACTATAACAACAAAAATCATTACATAAAATAATAAACTTAAGACAAAACATCTGTTATAGTAAAATATAAATGGAATGCATTTACATGTAAAAAACAGCATTTTGCTGGATGGCACAATATAATTCTTTTTATGCAGTGATAAGACACCAGACTAATAGAATATCTCGGATAGGTGGGAAGTAAAAGAAATGACAAAGACCTAAGGCAGCAGAAGAGGAAAAAGAAGAGGAAGAGGGGAGAAAAGCCAGACCCAAATTCTAAAATGATTTATAAAAGACCAACTTTGTAATGATAAGGGTATAACTCACAATAACAACAACTGTAATAGAAATGTGCCAAATGACAGAGCATCAAAATGTATAAGGCAAAATTCATCAGAATTATAAGAAACTGTGGGAACACATCTCACAGCCTAGGAAGCTAAGTAGATGAAAAATAAGTATAACTATCAGAATCTGCTTAAAACCATTAGCAAAAGGGTTCATTGTGTACTGGAAATTACCTATTTTGGGGCAGTTTTCAAGTGCCCGTTGACTATATACAAATATCAGAGCATAGAGAAAAACCACAATAAAAATGGATAAATTAGGAGGTTGAGATTAACATGTACATATTACTGTACTTACAATAGATAACCAAGAAAATCCTACTATATGGCACAAGGAACTATATTTAATATTTTTTAATAGCCTATAATAGAAAAGTATCTGAAAAAGAATATATATATATACACACACACACACACACATGACTGTTATATACATATATATAAGTGAATCACTGTGCTATATACTTGAAGCTAACACAACATTCTAAATCAACCACTATTATATTTCAAGTTTAAAAAGTATAATATTGATTACATTTCATGATTATAGTACAGTAAATTTAGAATTTAAAAATAAAATCATAGGCAAAATCCCAATAACTTGAACATTTAAAATATAAATCTCTTTAAAATATAAGAAAAGTAAAAATAAAAATAAAAAGAAAGTACATACTAAATTGGAGACTATACAGAAAATAAAATTGCATGAATATGCTTTATACAGAACCTATAGGGCATGGCTAAAGCTACTCTCATAAGAAAGTATGAAACATTATTATTTAGAAATTAGAAATAAATAATTAAAAAATAAGGTAATCATTAACTGAGATTTTAAAATGGCAGAAAATATTTACATTGTAAAATAAGTCAAAAAGCTTGCCTTCTTAAAAACAGAAAATTGACCAATCAATAGCAAGTCAGAAAAAAAAATTAGGAGTGATAGGAAAATGGAGAAAATATATGTTAGAAATACGAATTTTGATATAACTGCAAATACAGAAAAAGATAAGAGAAAGCTTTGCCCAATTTTGTGCAAATAAGTTTCCAAATTTTATGAAATAAATGAATTTCAGAATAAATGAGTTAGCAAGAATTGGAGCATGACTCTTTCCCCTTTATTTTGGAATAATACTCTGATACATTTTATCTCTGTCTTATCCATACCGATATTTATGATGTTTATGGAACAAAAGTGTATTTTAAACTTTGTACAGCGAGCTCGTGCTGGGAGCTACAGACTTGGGGACTGTTCCCTTCACCTTGAGAGAAGATAGACTCATGATACTAACAAGATACAGAAAACTGAGAGCAGGGCTCTGGTCTGGGAGCTCCCTTTCTTTCTTAAAATTGAATAGCAAACTCTCAAAAATTTCTCCAAGGATTCTGGTGACAAAATAAAGAGCATCAGGCATTTCTCTTATTATTTAACCATAGAAATATTTTTCTGTTCTATGTAGATCTTTAAAATGAGGCAATAAACTTAAAATAGGGCTCTCCTGGTGGCTCAGATGGTAAAATTTCTGCCTGCAATGTGGGAGACCTGGGTTTGATCCCTGGCTTAGGAAGATACCCTAGAGAAGAGAATGGCAACCCACTTCAGTATTCTGGCTTAGAGAACTCCATGGACAGAGGAGCCTGTCAGGCTATAGTCTATGAGGTCACAAAGATTTGGACACAACTGAGCAACTAATACACACACAATAAATTTTTAAAAAGGCAAAGCAAAAAAATCACAGATATACTAGGTGTCTTATGGCAGAAAATTTAAAACTCAACATTCAGAAAATTAAGATTATGGCATCAGGTCCCATCACTTCATGGCAAATAGGTGGGGAAACAATGGAAGCAGGGACAGATTTTATTTTCCTGGAATCCAAAATCACTGCAGATGGTGATTGCAGCCATGAAATTAAAAGACACTTGCTCCTTGGAAGAAAAGCTATGACCAACCTAGAGAGCATATTAAAAAGCAGAGACATTACTTTGCCAACATAGGTCCATCTAGTCAAGGCTATGATTTTTCCAGTAGTCATGAATGGATGTGAGAGTTGGACTAAAAAAAAATAATAATAAATAAATAAAAAGAAAGCTCTTTATAGAGCTTTTCTCTCTTCTGAGAGAAGAGTCTGAGAAGACTCTTCAGAGTCCCTTGGAGTGCAAGGAAATCAAACTAGTTAACCCTAAAGGATAATCAGTCTTAAATATTCATTGGAAGGACTAATGATGAAGCTGAAATTTTCATACTTTGGCCACCGGTTGCAGAGAAATGACTGGAAAAGACCCTGATGCTAGGAAAGATTGAAGGCATGAGGAGAAGGACACAACAGAGGATGAGATGGTTGGATGGCATCATTGACTCGATGGACATGAGTTTGAGTAAACTCTGGGAGTTGGTGATGGACAGGGAAGCCTGGCATACTGCTGCCCTTGGTGTCCATAAAGAGTTGGACTTGATTGTGTGACTGAAGTGAACTGAAGGTGCTATAAGATGTCTCCTTCAATCACACTTGTACATTAATTAGAGGTTTTGTCTTCTACTTTTCCTTCCATTTGAAAAGAATGTTTGAGAACTTACATTATAGATACTTAAAATAATACTAATCATTTATCTTATGTAAGATTGCTACTGCTAAGTATCTTCAGTCGTTTCAGACTCTGTGCGACCCCATAGATGGCAGCCCACCAGGCGCCTCCATCCCTGGGATTCTCCAGGCAAGAACACTGGAGTGGGTTGCCATTTCCTTCTCCAATGCATGAAAGTGAAAAGTAAAAGTGAAGTCACTCAGTCGTGTCTGACTCTTCACGACCCCATGGACTGCAGCCCACCAGGTTCCTCTGTCCATGGGACTTTCCAGGCAAGAGTACTGGAGTGAGGTGCCATTGCTTTCTCTGATGAAGACCATACACAGTCCAGTTGGTTCCAGTCACTCAGTTGCATCCGGCTCTTTG
This sequence comes from Nanger dama, assembly GCA_917880005.1. NCBI lineage: Eukaryota > Metazoa > Chordata > Mammalia > Artiodactyla > Bovidae > Nanger > Nanger dama. Next base: position 1,623,544 of record CAKJTW010000024.1, read on the forward strand.
CGACCCCATGAATCGCAGCATGCCAGGCTTCCCTGTCCATCACCAACTCCCGGAGTTCACACAGACTCACATCCATTGAGTCAGTGATGCCATCCAGCCATCTCATCCTCTGTTCTCCCCTTTTCCTCCTGCCCCCAGTCCCTCCCAGTATCAGAGTCTTTTCCGATGAGTCAGCTCTTTGCATGAGGTGGCCAAAGTACTGGAGTTTCAGCTTTAGCATCATTCCTTCCAAAGAAATCCCAGGGCTGATCTCCTTCAGAATGGACTGGTTGGATCTCCTTGCAGTCCAAGGGACTCTCAAGAGTCTTCTCCAACATCACAGTTCAAAAGCATCAATTCTTTGGCACTCAGCCTTCTTCACAGTCCAACTCTCACAATCATACATGACTACTGGAAAAACCATAGCCTTGATTAGATGAACCTTTGTTGGCAAACCATACTAGGTGGAGCAAAAGAAAAATACTTCCATAAGGAATCAGGCAGGCAAAAACTGTGTCTCTAAAAACTGTGACATTTGAAACTTTCAACAACAAAATCAGAAACATTACTACAGTTCAATTCAGTCGCTCAGTCGTGTCCGACTCTTTGCGACCCCATGAATCACAGCACGCCAGGCCTCCCTGTTCATCACCATCTCCGGGAGTTCACTAAGGCTCACTTCCATCGAGTCCATGATGGCATCCAGCCATCTCATCCTCAGTCATTCCCTTCTCCTCCTGCCCCTAATCCTCCCAGCATCAGAGTCTTTTCCAGTGAGTCAACTCTTCTCATGAGGTGGCCAAAGTACTGGAGTTTCAGCTTTAGCATCATTCCTTCCAAAGAAATCCCAGGGCTGATCTCCTTCAGAATGGACTGGTTGGATCTCCTTGCAGTCCAAGGGACTCTCAAGAGTCTTCTCCAACACCACAGTTCAAAAGCATCAATTCTTTGGAGCTCAGCCTTCTTCACAGTCCAACTCTCACATCCATAAATGACCACAGAAAAAACCATAGCCTTGACTAGACAGACCTTAGTCGGCAAAGTGATGTCTCTGCTTTTGAATATACTATCTAGGTTGGTCATAACTTTTCTTCCAAGGAGTAAGCGTCTTTTAATTTCATGGCTGCAGTCACCATCTGCAGTGATTTTGGAGCCCCAAAATAAAATCTGACACTGTTTCCACTGTTTTCCCATCTATTTCCCATGAAGTGATGGGACCAGATGCCATGATCTTTGTTTTCTAAATGTTGAGCTTTAAGCCAACTTTTCACTCTCCTCTTTCACTTTCATCAAGAGGCTTTTTAGTTCCTCTTCAGTTTCTGCCAGAAGGGTGGCTTCATCTGCATATCTGAGGTTATTGATATTTCTCCCGACAATCTTGATTCCAGCTTGTGTTTCTTCCAGTCCAGCATTTCTCATGATGTACTCTGCATAGAAGTTAAATAAGCATGGTGACAATATACAGCCTTGATGTACTCCTTTTCCTATTTGGAACCAGTCTGTTGTTCCATGTCCAGTTCTAACTGTTGCTTCCTGACCTGCATACAGGTTTCTCAGGAGACAGGTTAGGTGGTCTGGTATTCCTATTTCTTTCAGAATTTTTCAATAGTTTATTGTGATCCACACAGTCAAAGTCTTTGGCATAGTCAATAAAGCAGAAATAGATGTTTTCCTGGAACTCTCTTGCATTTTCAATGATCCAGTGGATGTTGGCAATTTGATCTCTGGTTCCTCTGCCTTTTCTAAAACCAGCTTGAACATCAGGAAGTTCACGGTTCATGTATTGCTGAAGCCTGGCTTGGAGAATTTTGAGCATTACTTTACTAGCATGTGAGATGAGTGCAATTGTGCAGTAGTCTGAGCATTCTTTGGCATTGCCTTTCTTTGGGATTGGAATGAAAACTGACGTTTTCCAGTCCTGTGGTCACTGCTGAGTTTTCCAAATTTGCTGGCATATTGAGTGCAGCACGTTCACAGCATCATCTTTCAGGATTTGGAAACAGCTCCACTGGAATTCCGTCACCTCCACCACTAGCTTTGTTCGTAGTGATGCTTTCTAAGGCCCACTTGACTTCACATTCCAAAATGTCTGCTCTAGTTTAGTGATCACATCATCATGATTATCTGGGTCGTGAAGGTCTTTTTGTACAGTTCTTCCATGTATTCTTGCCACCTCTTCTTAATATCTTCTGCTTCTGTTAGGTCCAGACCATTTCTGTCCTTTATCAAGCCCATCTTTGCATGAAATGTTCCCTTGGTATCTCTAATTTTCTGGAAGAGATCTCTAGTCTTTCCCATTCTGTTTTTTCCTCTATTTCTTTGCATTGATCACTGAAGAAGGATTTCTTATCTCTTTTGCTATTCTTTGGAACTCTGCATTCAGATGCTTATATCTTTCTTTTTCTCCTTTGCTTTTCACCTCTCTTCTTTTCACAGCTATTTGTAAGGCCTCTCCAGACAGCCACTTTGCTTTTTTGCATTTCTTTCCCATGGGGATGGTCTTGATCTCTGTCTCCTGTACAGTGTCACGAACCTCATTCCATAGTTCATCAGGCACTCTATCTATCAGATCTAGGCCCCCTAATCTATTTCTCACTTCCACTGTATAATCATAAGGGATTTGATTTAGGTCATACCTAAATGGTCTAGCGGTTTTCCCTGCTTTCTTCAATTTGAGTCTGAATTTGTAATAAGGAGTTCATGATCTGAGCCACAGTCAGCTCCTGGTCTTGTTTTTGTTGAGTGTATAGAGCTTCTCCATCTTTGGCTGCATAGAATATAATCAATCTGATTTTGGTGTTGAGCATCTGGTGATGTCCCTGTGTAGAGTCTTCTCTTGTGTTGTTGGAAGAGGGTGTTTGCTATGACCAGTGCATTTTTTTTGGCAAAACTCTATTAGTCTTTGCCCTGCTTCATTCCGCATTGCAAGGCCAAATTTGCCTGTTACTCCAGGTGTTTCTTAACTTCCTACTTTAGCATTCCAGTCCCCTATAATGAAAAGGACATCTTTTTTTGGGTGTTTGTTCTAAAAGGTCTTGAAGGTCTTCATAAAACTGTTCAACTTCAGCTTCTTCAGCATTACTGGTTGGGCCATAGACTTAGATAACTGTGATATTGAACGGTTTGCCTTGGAGATGAACAAAGATCATTCTGTTGTTTTTGAGATTGCATCCAAGTACTGCATTTCGGACTCTTGTAGTAACATCAAATGTAAGATTAGATGGTACTAAATTTATCTCTTGAAAATTAAAATATCATTGTGCTTCTACCATTCTCTACCCAATGTCACAGTTTCCTCCTCTTATAACTTCTTTTCTTTCCAATATCCAAATATTTCATTGTTTTAAAAGCATCCAGATTTATCCTGGTAAATATTACTATAATTTTCAACTGGTAATGTAATTACCATTTTGGGGTTATTTTATTGACAATGCAATGACAAACAAGATTGTGTAAAAATTTGCATCATTTATGTACAACAAAATCACACGTGAACTTGTATCTTCAAGACAACTGTCTATTTGCTTTATATCATGATGTAATCCCTGGTTTTTAATAAAAATAGGTAAAAAATAAGATGAGGAAGGAACCACTTATCAAATTCCAACTCCAGCCCTGTTGGTGTGTAATTAGCAAACATTATTTCTCTTGCAGTGTTATTATGATCTGGCAATGGGAGTACTATGGGGAAGTTAAGGAAATAGGTACCCAGGCTCTGACATAAAGATAATATAAGTTGATAAGAAGAAAGAACAATATAAGAAATCATTTTAAAACTCTTACAAAGCTCCTGTAGAATAAAATGAATGCAAATATTAAATTCTATGTAACAAAGTGCAAGAGAGATGGAGTAAAGTAGGGTTAATCAAGAGAAGTTTCTGGCACTCATTAAGTTTTGAAGAGTAAAAAAAAATATGGAAAAGATTAATTAGGAAGAAATATTGCAAATATAATATTCACATGTGCAACTGATTTTTTTGTTTTTGTTAATTCAGGGTTCTTACAAATTCATATACATTAGCAGATAAAGTACGAAACAAGCTAATTAATTTTTCTATTTACTTATGTGCTAAATCTCAGAGCAGTAATATTTTTCTGGTAATAAAAATGAATTTCAAATATATTTCCATAACATGAAAGTTGTAATATATTGCCTTTTAACTGATCATTTTGATGTGTTTAAGGACTGTTAACTTGTTAATTCTCAGTATACCCCTTTGAGAAAGATAGAAGAGGGAGTTATTATAACCTCAGTTTATTAGTCAGAGAGTGAATCAGAGAAAGGTGAAGCACCTCATACTGGGTCACACAATTGGTTAGTAGCAAAGGCAAAAATGAACTGTGTCGGAAGTCCCCAGCCATAGGCAACTGTGGCTGCCTCCAAAACATCAATCAGTGAATGTATTATGTTTTTTTAATGATATGTTAATGGTTTTAAAAACCTCTCCTGGTTTAGAATATAAACTGGCATGTGAATATCACAAATTAAGTCAGTTAAATTAGTTCCAGTGAAACCCTTTGTCCTTTAAATGAAAAATTAACCAACTTGGTACGTAGATCAGAGCCAGACTGGCTTTAATACACTCGAATTCATATAAACCTCACACTTCCCTGGAGAAAGTTGAGTGTCTAAAGATTTAATTCAAGTTCCAAGGTCAAGCTAAATAGATCTGAATTTCTTCTTAAAATGAGAGTTTCATTCCAATAAGTATCTGACTTCAATTTGCTGCTTCTTCTCATATTGGGATGGCATGGCCCAGGTCACTAAAGAAAGATCAAATCACACAGAACTGCAGAGGAATGCCCTAGAAAGGTTATTCTTCCACTGGTCAGGCAGGGGGCAAATAAGTAATTAAGTGAGCAGCTCTCTCCAAGAAGATGAGGCAAGGTGACAACTTGTCTGCTTTGCATGGGGAAACCTGGGAGAAGCGTGTCCTACCTTGCTCTCCAGAGGCTTTTGGTGAACCATAGAGTTTTTGAGTGTATTTTGTGGGCTTGTTGTCTGGTTAAATGATATATGACAAAATAAAGCTGCTATAAATAAAATGAATGAAAAATCAACACATTTCTGTTCTGCTTTTTTAAATGCCATATCAAAAAGATCAGAAATCCAAAAGCATAAACATACACGAAAAAAATCTCACCTTAATCCCTAATTTATAAGACCATGCTTCATTTTGCCTGAGTATCCACTAATAATAGTCTTTGTTTTTGTCTTGATGTTTTCTGCTTTGTCTGTTTGTTTTAAACAATTCCACATTGTTGGGAAATGTTCTCATAAGGCAAATGGCTGAAGTTCTGAGTTTTGTGATGGTTTTATTTTACATATTTGAGGGAGTGTGTGGCTGGGTGGTTTCCCTGATTTTTAATTCACATTTATCCTAAATATCAAAAGAGATAATAGGAAAATGTTGCATGGATAGAAATCAGATTTTGTTGAAATTGCTAGCAAAGTGTGGTTTTTGTGCACTAAAATTTTTTTCAGTAACAGTGATGGTAATATATTTTTTAGTGACAGGAAAAAAACATTTTCAAGATTTTTATCAGTGAGGTAGTACCATATTTTTAATGCGACCTCAGATGAGACCTTATTAAATTGAAGGAAATAATGAATCTCAATTAACAGCATAATTTTTAATCAAGCTCTTAAAAGGAACATTTAAAAGCATTCACTTAAAAATAGCAAAGTCTTGATTTTGTTACTAACAAAGTCGGAACTTTGAAATACATTTTAGAGAGACATATACTCTAAAAAATGCAGGAGGATTTTTCCATAGAACTTTAAAAAATGTTTTCAAAAACAACCATATCTAGATAATTAGAGCACACATGTAAGAATGAGACCACTAGTTGATGGTGGTTTTCAGAGACTGTGTCACAGTAAAGAAATTGCAGAAGATACTGCTGGACTTGAAAATGTGGCAGGGTTGAAGACAGGAAGTCTGAGCACTGACTGGAACCTGAAGGTGTGAAGTCTAGGGAAAAATCAGATGAGAAGACACAAAGTCAGGACCTGCTCTTTTCAAGACCAGGAAAACATGAATGGCAATTAAAAGTAAACAGATGCAGAACACACAGACGTCTCATTCATGCTGCTGCTGCTGCTGCTGCTGCTGCTGCTGCTGCTGCTGCTGCTGCTGCTGCTAAGTCACTTCAGTCATGTCCGACTCTGTGTGACCCCAGAGATAGCAGCCCACCAGGCTCCCCCGTCCCTGGGATTCTCCAGGCAAGAACACTGGAGTGGGTTGCCATTCCCTTCTCCAATGCATGCAAGTGAAAAGTGAAAGTGAAGTCGCTCAGTCGCGTCTGACTCTTCGCGACCCCATGGGCTCCTCCGCCTATGGGGTTTTCCAGGCAAGAGTACTGGAGTGGGGTGCCATCGCCTTCTCCGCTCATTCATGCTAGGAAGAATAAATGTGCAGAAAAAGGTTTCACAAGAAAGAATATTATGGTAAAAGTCCTGAGGCGGGCTAGTCTTGTGTATCCTGAGAAGAAAAGTCAGGCAGCACTCTGAGTATACAAACCATGCTTTCCCCACTTTCCCTTCCACCTAGTCCAGAACCCGGCACCTAGGAGCAACTCAAACAACCTTGCTCCCTACCTCTCAGCATCCACTGCAGTGGATGGACGCACATAGTTCACAGCACATGCGTAATTAAGAAACATGACGAACAGATATCTTAACTAATTTAGTCTACCTCACTAACTTAAATTGAAATTTAAAGCTAAACTGAAAGAATCCAGCACTTAAAACCAAAAGATGTTATTGTTCAATGCAAGCCCAGGGCAGTGTTTCCCATCAGCTCAGCGATCTATTAAACTAATTCTGTGGATCAAAATGTGTTCTCATCTAATAAATCTTGGAAACTACAGATTATATTCTCCTTTGAAGAATTCGTGATGCTCATGAGCTTATCAAGGGCTCTGGGAAGACTTTCGGTAGAGAAAAAAAAAAAAAAGGAAGAAGAAAACCTGCTAATTGGGTTGAAAGGACACAACTTAGCAACAAAACAAGTGTTTTTCAAACATTTCTACAGACATTTTTACTTGAGGGGGTGGGACTGCAACTACTTAGAAAACAGTGTAGAATGCGACAATATAGAGGTATTGGTTCTCAGTTATTTCTCATGTGGGAGGCCCATTTAGTCTAGAATCTTTTACAGATTTAGATCTCAGGGGATCTAAATCAGACTGGGTGAAGTCAAGAAAAGTGGACTGGCCTAATTAATCTAAATTCCTTTGAAGTCTACCAATCAACCCTGCATTACCAGGAATTTAGCAGACCATTTTCAAAGGTCCAGAAAAGATTTGACTCTTAATGGCAATTCCCATGGGCTTCCCAGATGGTCCTAGTGGCAAAGAACATTCCTACCAATGTGGGAGACATAAAAGATGCAGGTTCAGTATCTGGGTCAGGAAAATGCCCTGGAGGAGGGCATGGCAGCCCACTCCAGTATTCTTGCCTGGAGAATCCCATGGACAGAGGAGCCTGGTGGGCTACAGTCCACAGCGTCGCAAAGAGTCGGACATGACTGAAGCGACTTAGCAGTCTTGCATGTTCATTCCCATCCTTTCAGATCTTTCTATTTGTTACTTTCACCAGCAATTAGATTTTACAGAAGCCTTCTTAATCTGTTTTATCCACTCTGGCTTATTTCTTTTTCCATCCATTATGATTGGGTTCTTATGTTATTCTCTGAACTGCTTTTATCCCAGCACTTCAGTTTTTCTTTATCCCTTTCCTTAGCTTGATCTTCAGCTCTTCTATATTGTACTGTCAGCCTGAAAACACATTCAAGTCTCTCATCCTAGAAAGTGTCCCCTTGATTCAAAACTAGCCACTGGATGAGACTGATCTGCTTTTAATAAATTTCTTTAAAGACTTGTCCATCTGTACCTATCATTCTCATCTCTTTGTTACTGTAACTTTAGGTCTTACTCTCTAAAAGATAAAATTTTTCTCATTATAAGAGAATAATTCTCATTATTCTCATTATTCTCATTATAAGTTACTAATAAACTCTGAGACTAAATGCAGTGAATATTTTAAAGACTTTGCTTGAATGTAGTTTTCCCTTCATTTATTACCTGAGTGGTAATATGTTTTATATGAAAGTCTTTAATTTCACTGGAATTTATTGTACCTTATAGTCATTTTTTTTCTATCTCCAATTCTTTCTTTGACTCCTTTTTGAAATCCTTTTCTTTACTTACCTGTTGGACTTTGATGCCCCTGTTCCATTCTCAGCATACTCCTATTTTTATTTCAGACATCCTCCCCAAGGATCTTACTCACACTTCTCCTGAATGGTTTCTTATTGTAAAACTGATGTCTCCTGCATTTACTGTTCAGTTCAAACTCCATTCATCTCTTGTCTGGATCATTGAAACAGGATGATGACTAATGATAATCTATCTCTGGTCTTTTCTCAGAACATCTGCCCTCCACTTGGCTAGAGTGATCTATCTACATCCAAAGCTAACTCCTCTGTTTATATCTTATAGGATAAATTCAGAGGAGGCAGGAATCTGGTGTCTGTCTACCTCTCCAACCTATTTTTTCTCTATTCTCTGCCTCATTGAATGGTTTGTCTGTGCTACTCTGCTTGTAACATATCACTTAGTGTTTTTCTTCTTTGCTTATCATGCCCATGAAATATTCTCAAAGATGACCACTCCCTGTTCCACCATCTTTCCTCATCATTCAAAACTCAACTGACATTGTCTGATCTCCATAGAAACTTCCCCCACCCCTTCAGATTGGCTCAGTTATCTTTTCTCTGGGTATGATATGGTTTTTACTACTTATAGTTTGCAGTATGTAATTTGTTTCAGTTACTACACTGTGATATAGTTATAAACATATGTTATTGTTTCTTCTGTTAGACTTGGGATTCATCGAGGTGCAGTGTCATGTCTAATTCATTTTGTATCTCCAGTGCCTGATAACCTTACCTGAAACAGAGCAATTGCCTGCCATGACATGGAGCCTTGCTGCATCTTTCTGGAGATGATGGAATCGACAATTTCCATTTCCAAATTAAGATACCCAAATTAAGCATTCCTTAAGACATGTGATCCTCACATTTTGTCTATCACCTTGACTATTTGTTTGAACCATATTTGAAGCACTCTGAAATCCTACAATTTAAGGAGAACAATGAATTGAAAGCATCTGCAAAGCAAAGACTGTTCTAAACATAGCAGTTATTCCATTCCTTCTTCTTTCCTCTTCCTTCCTGTATAAAAGACCTGATTTGGTTTTTTCTCCTACAAATATGGATTTTCAGGTTTTGAGTTACTTAAAGAGAGATTCACCTTATACTAAATTGCATTAAAGAGAGTATAGCTTAGAATATGTGATTAAGCTTCATGTTCCTTGTGGCTTTTCCAGTTTTGTGCCATTCACTCATTAGGATAATGAGGATTTCAGCAGTTTCATGGGAAAAGCTTTGCGTTCCCTCTAGTGAAGGGAATCATAAAAACATAAAGTACTCTTCAGCACAGCAAGTGTAATATTCTACACTAACTTCTGTCTGGCTGTCATTATCTTAAAAAAAAAAAAAGTGAGTGGAGTTTTCCCCTGGAATTATCTTCAAAGACTTCTTTGTAGTTGTATTAGTCAGGAAAAATTCAATGTCATACCCTGAACTTTCCTTTTCCCCCACGTAGTCCATATATGTTCCATTGTTCCACCAATAAAGAGAGGTGACTAGATGATAAGGGGATTTTTCAGTCATTTTCAATTAGCTGCAGGATGTTTCTTTACAGTAGCTTGGTTTCTGGTTAGCTGACCCACCGAACAATGACGACCACTTTACACTGCAGAGACAGTGCTGACAGGGGGATAATGAGAGAAACTGTCTCGGGGTTTCCCATTAACAAGTGTAAACTGAAGCCCCCATTGGCCTTGCTAATGGTTAATAGCATATTAGTCCATTGGTGAAGGCCTTTAGGAAGTGGCGGACAAAGTTGCTTAATTAGTGGCATCTGAAGTGTTACCGCTTACTGCTCTCCCGAATCTTCAGTTTCCCTACAGTTTCTAATTATTTTCCTTTGAATAAGAATACAGTACCAGATTTCCCAATTTGATTATGCTTTCTTCCCCCTCATCTGAATGGGTAATCAAGCACTACTTATTTCAATCAAAATACACTCAAATAGAACCTAACCACAGATGTATGAATACAAGCAGTTCTGGTATTGATATTGATTTTCCAGTAAATCATCTTAAGCCCAAATGATCAAAAATCAAGACAGGTCAACATCAAAGAAACAGGAATATTGGCATGAAAGCAAGCTCCGTTGATTGGTACAAATTAAAAGATCATTTATTAGTGATTATGCTGTATAATACTGCCAGTGCCAAATGAATGCAATTAAGATGAAATGGGCCCCTGCAGCTATAGGGGTTAATAAAGACTGAATTCCTAATGATTTTTCCATTAATTATGAAGATGTCCACAAAACAGCCTTAACAAAGTGGTGGCCACCTCAGACAAATCTTTGTAATCAGGATAAAACACCTTCTTTAATTGGCACATTACTAAGATAATGTAAAGATTTCAACAGTTCCTAATCTTTACTTGCTGAATACAAGGTAGGTAGAAAAAGAGTTTAAAACTTATGTGAGGAACAAAACCAGGAAAGCTGATGTTTCGAAAAATCTGAAATAACTCTTATGAGAGTCTGATTAATGACATTGTTTCAAGCCCAGAAGACCAAATATAAAGAGCATCTTCTTGTTTTGCATAATTAAATTATTCCCTCATATACCAACAGATTTCTTCTCTTGTCTACAAATATGATTTCTTTAAGCCCTCAAGTGGTGAGGCAGGAAGGACGGCTGAAAGAAGGAAGAAAGAAAGAAAGAGAAAATAGAAAGGGCAAATTCACAAATGATTCTAAATCCATGGGGGAACACATTTCATCTTCTAGTGATTAGGAATAAGAGTAAATCCATCCAAAGATGCACATTCTTTAGATTTAGAATTGAATATGTGGCATTTACCTGGCTGTAACAACATGGTCCTATCTATGGACTAGTACTTTGGATGGAACCAGAAAATATAAAATCCAGATCTTTCTATTAATTAGTGGATATTGCTAATTGAGTTCAGAATAAGGACTTTTTTTTTTTCTTTTTAAGAGAAATATTTCACAATGTGCATTTTAAATCAAGGACTTTTTTCAAGCTTGTATCCCTTTTTAAAAACAAAGAGGTAGCCAAAAATCCCACAAGAAAAAAGAACATTAGGAGAATATTACAACTCACCTTACTCAAAATGAGTCTAATAAATCACTTGTTTAGGAGTGTGTGTCTCTGTGTGTGTGTTTATATGTGACACAGAGAGAGGGAGAGTGAAGATGAGAAAAACTGAAATCTTACACATGGTACAAGTATAAAACCTCAAAAAAAATAGTGTTGCAAGAGGCATAAGTTCTTGAACCACAGAGTTTTGTGCCAAGGTTGACACACTTTAAGAAATGAATGTGCCAGCTGTAATATTTATTGATCACATCCCCTCTTGTCTCCCAGGATGCCCTTTCTGAGGTTTTCAGCTGGGCATGCATGTCAGAGATTTCTCTTGGCTGAATACACTTATACCTATTTTACAAATGCAACCCGATACATGTGTGTGCATGACTTACACGGGGCCATCTGCTATTCATTGGCTGCTAGGGACAGGTGCCATGCAGGCGGACAGAGCCAGACAATCTTGGGTTTGGATTCTTTCTCTGCACCTAAGATATTTTTACCTTGAGCAAGTCACTTCACATTTTTGAGTTTTTACTTTCCTACCTATGAAACGGACAATTAATATTCCCTGCTCATGTTCTTGATATCAAGCCTAAAAAACCAGCATATGTAAAGGGCACAGCACAGTGCCTACCACAGAGCAAACAGTCAACAAATGGTAGAAATAATTTGTTCCTCTCCTTTAATTTTCAAAGCTTATTAGGTTGCAATCATTTACATAAAAATTTCAAATTTGTGTTGCTTAGCAAATTAGAAAGCATGAAGGTTCTAGAGAGGCTCACGAAATCTTGGGTGGGCCTGGAGTTAGTTAATCATGAAACTTGATTTTCAAGCTAATTAGTTATCTAATTGTGCTTCTAAAATTGTTTGTTGTTTGCATGTACACCTATTTGTGATATATAGATGCATTCTGCTCCCTGATTTATATATTTACTTAATGGTAAATATGCAATCACAAAGAAGAAGAGAACATTAGGGGAAGGATTTTTCTTTTAATTTGAATATTTTTAATAAAATTTCATTGTTACCTGTTGTTCTTTAACTGAGAAATATAAATGCAAATATTCTTATGTGTGTCTGCTCAATTGTGATATAAAAATGTACTTTCTAGGGTGTATATAAAAGAGCTTGAAAGTTACTGAACTAGAGTGTAAGCTTAAGGACCAGACTAGGTAGTTTCCATTCTTTGTAAAGCATCACCTGTGCAGTCAGGAGCAAGAAAAGTGTAGAAATCACCAGAAAGAATGCTCACCTCAAGTCTGGATTTATGAAAAACTAAGTATGTGTGGCATATTGAAAAGAAGAGACATTACTTTGCCAACAAAGGTTGGTCTAGTCAAGGCTACGGTTTTTCCAGTGGCCATGTATGGATGTGAGAGTTGGACTGTGAAGAAGGCTGAGCACTGAAGAATTGATGCCTTTGAACTGTGGTGTTGGAGAAGACTCTTGAGAGGCCCTTGGACTGCAAGGGAGATCCAACCAGTCCATTCTGAAGGAGATCAGCCCTGGGATTTCTTTGGAAGGAATGATGCTAAAGCTGAAACTCCAGTACTTTGGCCACCTCATGCGAAGAGTTGACTCATCGGAAAAGACTCTGATGCTGGGAGGGACTGGGGGCAGGAGGAGAAGGGGAGAACAGAGGATGAGATGGCTGGATGGCATCACTGACTTGATGGATGTGAGTCTGAGTGAACTCCGGGAGTTGGTGATGGACAGGGCGGCCTGGCGTGCTGCGATTCATGGGGTCACAAAGAGTCGGACATGACTAAGCGACTGAACTGAACTGAACTGAACTGAACTGAGTGTGTGGAGAAAGACTTTTCCCAAGAGACAGGAAACTCAACTCCAGTCAGTGCTTTTACTTTCCAGCTTTGATAAGCAGCAAAATTTCCTGCAATATTAAAATATAAATATCACTATGAAGATGACTGCTCTGGAGGTCATTTTCTGATTCCCTTTAAAGTCATTCAGTTCACTCAAATGTATTCTTCAGAGTGTCTTGACTGCCTTCCTATTGTGCTTCAAGGCTAACCGCAAGGACTGTATAGCAAGTGTGGAGATTTTTTTTTTTTTTTTGAGAAGCTATTTCATGTAATGCAAAAAAGGGTTATACCCTCTCAACCTCAGGCTTGAGAAGTGAATGAACCTTCCTTCAACTGAAGAAACTTTTAGAATTATTATGGCATTGGCTGACTTCTTTTTTCTCCCCCTTCATGATTTGAATTTGTGCTTTCCTTGAGATGTGGTTTTCCAAATTTTATTTTTATTTTGCACATGTTGTTTCAGACTGGTGAAATGTTCATGAATAATGCTAGTTTATTTTCATAACTTTGTTTTATGAGAAGAAAGTTGCCGAGAGACATTTTCTCAGAATGGAGCAGATATGTTTGGTAGGTGAGGACAGACAGATGGTGTCAGGAGAATTTTTGTGTTGAGGGGAAGAATAATCAGGGCTGTGCTTTCCCAGCTATCCACAGCCAGTCGGGCTCCTTTGGGAAAAGGTGAAATTTGCATGTTTCTTTCATCAAATTTTTCTGATGTCACATTAATAGTTCAAAGGAAGGGATATGAGTTCCTTCTTTTTACGATTATTTCAATACTGAACTGTCTTTTTGTACAGAATTTGATTTTAGTTTATAAATAAAACACCTGAAAATGGTCATTTTATATATGATATATTTAGAGATATATGATATATCTCTAAACTTCTAGGCCAATTATAGGATTATCAGATCCATGACAGTTTAGCAACTTTTACAGCATTCTGGCTAATTTGTCCTCATCGTATGCTGATATCTGAGCAATATCACTTTTCTGGATTGGTAAAAAGGACTCTACCTTTGGTGTTAAAATAAAAATAGAAAGAAAGCACTCTACCTTTTTATATTTCTGGTAATGAGTTTCATTGCATAATATGAACTGAATACCTATTCCAGGTTTATATAGTTGGGTCACCCTTGACATATTAGTAATTTTGAATGTGTAGCTAGATCTCTTATACGATCTTCAGACAATAAGAACTTATAATAAGATTTGGCTGCTAGTTTTTAGTGTTTCCTCCTAAGTTTTCTTAGTAGCAGATCATTAACAATAGCCAAATAAAAAGATAACCTCCAACCTAAAGAGGAGACCTAAGGATTGATTTGTTTATAACAGTATGTTCCTGGATTTCACAAGACCTCCCTTGTAAATTTCTCAGTCAGTAGAATCATATGTATCACCCTATGCCTGAGTGAATTTTGCCCTAATACATACAGAATTTGAAACCAATCTTACTCTGTTTACTGCGCTTGATACACATCTTCTCATCTTCTTCACTCTTCAAAAGCAAACCTTTTCATGTTTCACAAGTGCATTTACACAAACACACACACACACATACTCCTTCAAAAACTGTGGGCACCTCCTTCCAAGCTTGACTGTTTCCCCAGCTTTCACTCAGTCAACATGAGCTACCACCAAATCCATGCCTGTACTTCCCTACTCTCCATTACCCTCAACCTTCCATAACCCCTAGTTAACTAGATTGCAGATTTACAGCTTTCACTCAGGTAACTTATGTATATCAAGCTATACTAATTAAGCTCCAGGTGGTGGCTTGCAGTAGGTAAATCTCTGGGATATAACACCAAACAAGGTGTATGTTTTATTGCCCTCAGTTTTACATTTCTGACAGTAACTGAGCACCTGCTCTACAGTGGGACCCACACTGTGATGGGCAGCGAAGGGAACACTCAAGGGCAAGTCTCAGGGAGCTGAGAGTGTTAGAGGGGACTTGCTGGACTTAAGACTGGCTCTGTCTGTGGCTCGCTTCTCTGATCAAAGTCCATTATGAAACTGGGCAGTCCTGATAGGGTCCTGACACTTGGTCCTGCTCCACACCCTTGGTGAGAACGGCTCTATTCCAAAGCCCAGTTGGGCCCAGATCTATGACCTTCCTCTATACACAGCTGCTATGACTGCCATACACACCAAGACTGTTCTTAGCTTCCTCTGGGCCAGACCTAGTTGGAGGCATCTTCCCCTTCTGAACAACATGCTTGGATCTGCTGAGCATCCTCTTTCTTTCCCTTCCTCCCCTGACCTCACTAACACTCCCCCAGTACCAGTCTACCCCTAGTTCTATGCTTCCTCCTCACTGAGTTTTCATATCTAAGGCTCATGCAAACCCACCAAGCATTAACAAATTGTGGTAATATTTTGTCTTAAATTTGCAGTACCCTTTTTAACATTTTCTCAAAAACACCATCTTTATGCCTCATTTTACTGGGCCTGATCTAGAGGATGACATTCTCATCCTTGAGTTGAGCCCAATGCCACAGTGGGTGAGATTTTGAGAAGTCTTGAGAAGATGGGGAGTATATTTTGTAATTGGTAGGGATCTAAATGTTGTGGTAAGAATGAACTGTGACAGAATGTATTTTCCAAAAGTGATCAAAGCAGTATTTCTTGTCCCCCAGGTTTTTCCAAAATCTGGCAATAAAAGATGTTTTAAAAGAGTCTATTTTCCCCTACTCGTACCCAGTTGGGACTTTGTGACTGCCTTGATGATTAGAATGTGGCAATGCTGCCTAACTTCTAAGCCCAAGTCTCTAGCTTCCATGTAGCTCTCTATGTGGATACTTTCCCTTGGGGACAGTCCACCATTCTATATGGAAGTCCAGACTATCCCTTGCAGAGTCCTCCTGGGCAGATCCTCTTGAAGAGGAACTGACTGTCCCAGCTGATAGCATCCATCACCAAATCTGTGGGTGAATGAGTCTCCAGATGATCTCTCCCTTGAAGTTTTCCATCAGTGGTTACAGTCATTACGAAACAGAGACAAGTCATTCTCCTGTTGGTGCTGCTGCTGCTGCTGCTGCTGCTGCTGCTGCTAAGTCACTTCAGTCATGTCCGACTCTTGGCGACCCCATGGACTATAGCCTACCAGGCTCCTCCATCCATGGGATTTTCCAAGCAACAGTACTGGAGTGGGTTGCCATTGCCTTCTCATTCTTGCCTTCTCATTCTTCTACACCATGTCCAAATATTTGATCCACAGTCATCATGAGTATGATAAATGACTTTTACTTAGCACACTAAACTTTGCTGGTGATTTTTTTTGGAGGGTGGGGAGGGAAGGCCATAGTATACTGAAACATAGATCTAACCATGTTTTCTAATCTTATTCCCATATTTCCCCCATCTGAGATAACTGTTATCTTGAATCTCAAATTTATTACTCCCAACATTCCATGTTTTATAGCTTTTATGCATCTATATTTTTACCATCAAAGTATGTTTTTTGCTTTTTTAAGGGTAGTGTGCCACCTTTGGACTTCCTTTTGCAATTAATAATTTATTGCTAAAATTCACGTACATTGATGCTTGTCCCTGTGGCTCTTTTGTTGTGACTACAGTATAATATTTTGTGTGACCATACCATAATTTATTCACTTCCTCAGCATTTTAAGGACATTTGCTAAGCTTTTGCTCTTGAGAAGAGCACTGCTGTGAAGAGTTTGAGATATATTTAAGAGTGGAATTGCTGGGTAATATACATATTCAACCTGGAGGAGGGCACGGCAACCCACTCTAGTATTCTCACCTGGAGAATCCCATGAACAGAGCCTAGCGGGCTGCAGTCAATAGAGTCACACAGAGTCACAGAGCTGAACACAGCTGAAGTGACTTAGCACACATGCATGCATACATAAGCAACATCAGAACATAAACATTCAAATTGGTTGTACCTGTTTACTGGTCCTCCAGCAGTTTATGAAAGATTTTATGGATCCTAGGAAGGATTTGGATATAAAAATAGCCATGAATTCAAGTTCTCCTGACCCTGATTAAAATGTTGCTTCTGTCACATGAGATCCTTTGCCTCATGTGTTGTTTCCAAATCTGTCATCATCACAGACAGTGATTTTGTTATTTTAATACTCCCCGCCTTCTCTTTCTCTCTCTCACACACACATGCATAAAGATTGAGAAAAACATCCTCCTCTGCAGTTGTGTACCCAATTCCTTCTTTCCACCATCCTTGTTGATGATCCTAGTAATTTCTCTAGTTCTCCCAGATCATGAGAGAAGAGGAGAAAATGGGAAGCTTTCAGATACCAAATGAAGATCTCCAAAAGAAAAGTTCAGTTTTGACAAGCTATTGGCTGACTACCGAAGAGTAAAAAGTATAAGCTTCATAATTAAATTGACTTCTGTTGACTGATTTATTTTTACTGTTTCAGAATTAACACTGAAGGTTTCCATTTATTTATAAGGTGATCTTGCAATTGGCATCGTAATGTGCTAAGTAAAGGTAGGAAAAATGCTCAAGAAGCAAGCAGGTGCCATTGCAAAACAGAGATGAAGCCAGACGCACACCGAATGCATGTAAGTCAGCTCTGTTACAGCAAATCAGGAGAAAGGACAGTAAAGCCATCAGTGGAGAATAGAAAATACTAAGGTGTCTATATATTATTTTGAAAGACCTCAATAATATAGCATAATTGCAGATGTAACCTTGAGGATTGAAAGGGGGAGAATTAGAAGAGTACTGAAGATTTTTGAAGTAGAAATTGACCAATTAAAAATACCATGTAATATCTTTCTACTTCTTTAGTAAGCTATTGATCAGATGAGAATTACAGAAAAAGACACCAAATAGAAAGATCAGTCCATGTCTATCTATCATCTATCTTTCTAATATAATAAAATAAATTATAAGTTCACAAGCATTATCTCTATCTCACATTCTTTTTAAAGCATTTTCCTCAAATGCTGATTTTAACAAAACTCCACAAAACATAAAAGATCAATGAACTCTTAATATCTGTAAAGAAAGCGTATTTTATAAACAAGTGAGATTCCCCAGGAATTTCTCCAGGAAAGCAATTTATTATACCTCACAGACAGTGACACTGCAAAAAAAAAAAAAAAAAAAAGTGTTCATCAGTCTATTTATTTTAACACCAACATATAGTGTTTAATTCAACAATAAGATATCGCTGATCATTCTGTTTTTTAAAATAATGAAATTTAATACTTTCAAGCATGTATTTATTGTGTCACATTTATTTGGTTCCCTGTCAGCACATATTTATGGAAGATAGCTCATTTAGCACCCTAGAAATAATCTATAGATTCCCTATCCAGGTAATGTACTTATAAACTGAAATGCTAGGGGACCACATTTGTAAATAGGGTAGATGAGGATGAAAACAAGAAGGTTCCACTCAATGCCATGTCCACACACAGGCAGGAGACTAAAGAATATTCAGGTAAGGCTGCGGCTACTGTTCAGTCATTAGGAGAGGCTTCCAGGCCTTTTCACTAGAGGACCTCTGAATGAGGTACCCACTCAGTAGCTCAAAACCTTTACACTTATGATGGTTCTTGATTTCACTTATTTAAAATCGATGCAGAAATAATTGCTCTTGATACTGGGTAGTGAGGGATTTATTTTGGAAACTTTAAAAATAGGATACATTTGGTTGAAAAGAAAATAGATTAGATCAATCATACTCTTCGGAGTTTCCTCTGAGTTTTCTGCTAAAACTATCTCTGCTAGCGTAGTAATATGTGAGCACTTGTCAACATTATCCAATAGCTAATAGAATCATTTGTGTTCTTGTATTCAGGCCACAGCAGCTCTAAGCTATAAGCTTTATTTTCTTTAGCTATAATTACTTCAGTTTAATTTATTGATGCTATATAATATTCAAGAAAATAGCAGTTGATAGCAAGAAGGTTGGTAAACAGGACTTGGCCCTATATCTAAGTTTTTTACAGAAAAAAAAAACTTATGATCTTACCTTTCTATTCAAAGGTAGAAAGCCTATGATCTCACCTTTCTACTCAAAGCTCTGACTACAATTTTCTACTAAAAATATGACTGTTGAGAAATTCTGCCAATCTTTATATTAATTATTGCTGCAGTTTTCACTTCAGCATAAATAGTTTTATTAAGTGAGGTACTAGTTTGAAAGTAATATTGTAGTGATTAAGAGTTCAGACTCTAGCAGTAGAGAGTATGTGATAGAATTCCACATCTTTAACTTGGAAACTTTGTAATCTTGGGCCAGTTACCACCTTTTTCTCCTAGAAAGAATGACTTCAGTCCTAACATTACCATACAGAGGGGTCCTGACATCAAAGCTAGATGATGCAGGTGGAACATTTCACACAATGCCCATTACTGAGTAAGAGTTCAGTAAGTTGGGAATTAATAGTTACTTTAACCTGGGGGGCTATGGATACAAATTTATGCAATGAAATGTAAAGTTAAAATACACTTAAGGTGAGTTTGAGACAATGAAACAATGGGACCCAAACGTGATTAAACTGTGCTTAATTCCAGGGGCAAAAACTTTTGCACTGGAGACATTCATGGGCAAACATGGGAGAATGCCTTTGAGTATTGGGAGAGACTCTTGTAGGTAACACTCAGTCTGGAACATATTCTGTTTTTTCTAAAGCTCCAGAGAGGTATTGTTGAAAGTAAGCCATTTGGGAGAGTAGCACCACCTAGAGAATCTATTATTCTGTACTAACAGAATTCAACAGAAACAGAAAGAATTCAGCCAAACCATGGAATTGCCATAGCTGATATCTGTGTTCAGTTCAGTTCAGTCACTCAGTCGTGTCCAACTCTTTGCGACCCCATGAAAGCTTTTCTTTAAGAAGTAGCTTAGTGATATTGAGGCAGGAAGATGGAGGCCCAGTATAGCATTTTGTGGTTAAGAGCTAAGACTTTGGACCCAGGCCAGCTTGGGTTTGCTTCCCTGTTCTGTCACTTACTGGCTATATGACTTTAGCAAATGATTTAACCTTTCTGAATCTCAGTGTCTCATCTATAAAATAAAGATAATAATGTCAACTCTAAAGAGTTGTACTAAGGATTAAATGGAAGAGTGAATAGAAATTGCCTTTTAGAGTTTCAGCTTATTAGGAGTTCTCTAACTGGTAGTGATTACATGGCATTTACCTCTTCCGCATTGCTCTAAGGAAACAACATCCATATATTCATCAGTGGATATTAATTGAGGGACTACTGTGTGACAGGCACGATGCTAATGTCATAAGAGAAAAACAAAACTCTCTGTACCTAAAAACTTTAGAGTATTGTTATAGAAGGTCTATGGAAACAAAAAGAAAGGGATATCTAAGTAAATGTGAGACTTTCAGGCCTGATTAAAGGGGTGAGGCTGAAATTAAGAGCTGACAAATGCCTAGTGGGGTCAAGAGACTTAATTCTAGAGGGTCTCCCTTGAACTGGGGCAACATTGTCAAATGGAGCTTGCGTATGTGGTATGTTCAGGCACTTGGTACTGAGCCAGACCAACACAGAACAGAAGAGAAACACAAAAATAGATTTTAAAAGCAATACGGGTTTAACCTTGGAATCTGAGTTCTAGCTACACTTGCCCAAAACTTTCATTAATTGGTAGGAATAATAAATTCACATGCCAATACTCAGACTGTCCACTTGGCCTTTAGACTAAAAATAAGTGTGACAAATACTGAGAAAGACAAGTATTTTTGTTTTTCTTGTTTTTCATGTTGCATTATTTGACCTTTATCATGGCTCCAATGTGATTCTCTTGTTCCTACACTTGTAAGAGAAAATGAAAAACATTTTATAATTTAGCAAGATATAAGTAAAGTAACTGCATTAAAATATCAATAATAAATGTACTGTGCATATATTTAGGTTGATAATGTATATATAGTTCATTTCACATGGGCTTGATTATCCAGGAATAGTAATCTTGTTTTCATTTTTTAAATGAAATTTATGAATAAATGAAATCAGTACACTGTCTCATGCTAGGGGTATCCCTATGACATCACCTGGAATCACATATAGCAATGAAGTATCTGCATTTTTCATTTTACATATGTGCAAGGTGAAACTCTGATAGTGTAACATATTCAGTTTCCAAGAAATAAGGAGAAGAAATTTGGGGACCTGAACCCAACAGGTCTGAAGTCAGAACCCTTTATGTGTCATGAGATGGTGCTGGGCAGCCCACTGGGAAGGAGCCACACCAAGGAAAAGCCCGTCTGCTTTTCCTTCCTTTCTGGGTTCTGAAACTGGCACTTGGATAAGCTATGTCCTATGAGAAAACATGGTATCATTAAACAGTTGTGTTTGTCTTTGTTCTTGTTTAGTTGCTCAGTCATATCTGACTATTTGTGATCCCATGGACTGCAGCACATCAGGCTTCCCTGTCCTTCACCATCTCCCAGAGTTTACTCAAACTCATGTCCATTGAGTTGATGATGCCATTCAACTGTCTCATCCTGTGTCACCCCCTTTTCCTCATTCCCTCAATCTTTCAAGTCCCAAGAACCATTTATCTCAGTTCATTGGAGGCACTGCTTCTCCAGTATTTGAAGAGTCAAAAATGTTTTGCCTGATGATGGAATTATGTTACAAAGAGATAATTAAATCAGTGGGGATGGAAAAAATAAAGTGCTTGAGATTTTAACAAAGTGAACAAAATGTTTTAGTCTTGTTTATTTCTTCAGATATTCTAAGGTACAATCAAAATGTGCCACAGAAACTCATGCATAAGTTAAAAGCAGTTACATGCTTTCTAAATGAGTGGGACTGTTAGTGCTCCACTCAAGATGGAAGTCACTTGCTGCTTCCAATGTACCATGCAAGAAAGTGATGGGCAGTATGTGTCTGACAGCAAGTTTTTGCAGGTAATTGTGATGTTCAAAAGTCACAGTGGGGAGGTAGAATTCTTATAAACTCTTATGTTATCAACAGTGGCAAAAATATTTTAAAGTGATCTATTACTACAAATACAAATTTGGCCTTGGAGTACAGAATGAAGCAGGGCAAAGGCTAACAGAGTTTTGCCAAGAGAAAACACTGGTCATACCAAACACCTTCTTCCAACAACTCAAGAGAAGACTCTACACATAGACATCACCATATGGTCAACACCAATATCAGATTGATTATATTCGTTGCAGCTAAAGATGGAGAAACTATATACAGTCAGCAAAAAAAAGGACTAGGAGCTGACAGTGGCTCAGATCATGAACACTTTATTGCCAGATTCATACTTAAATTAAAGAAGGTAGGGAAAACCACTAGACCATTCAGGTATGACTTAACTCAAATCCCTTATGATTATACAGTGGATGTGACAAATAGTTAAAATTATGGACAGAGGTTCATGACATTGTATAGGAGACAGGGAGCAAGATCATCCCCAAGGAAAAGAAATGCAAAAACCCAAAATGGCTGTCTGAGGAGGCCTTATAAATAGCTGTGAAAAGAAGAGAAGCCAAAAGCAAAGGAGAAAGGAAAGATATAACCATTTGAATGCAGAGTTCCAAATAATAGCAAGGAGAGATAAGAAAGCCTGCCTCAGTGATCAGTGAAAAAAAATAGAGGAAAATAATAGAATGGGAAAGACTAGAGATCTCTTCAAGAAAATTAGAGATAACAAGGGAACATTTCATGCAAAGATAGGCTCAGTAAGGGACAAAAATGGTATGCCTAACATAAGCAGAAGATATTAAGAAGAGGTGGCAAGAATACACAGAAGAACCAAACAAAAATATCTTCACAACCCAGATAATCACAATGGTGTGATCACCAAACTAGAGCCAGACATCCTGGAAAGTGAAGTCAAGTGGGCCTCAGGAAACATCACTATGAACAAAGCTAGTGGAGGTGATGGAATTCCAGTTGAGCTATTTCAAATCCTAAAAGATGATGCTGTGAAAGTGCTGCACTCAATATGCCAGCAAATTTGGAAACCTCAGCAGTGGCCACAGGACTGGAGAAGGTCAGTTTTCATTCCGATCCCTAAGAAAGGCGATGCCAAAGAATGCTCAAACTACCACACATCTCATATACTAGTAAAGTAATGCTCAAAATTCTGTAAGCCAGTCTTCAGCAACATGTGAACCATGGACTTCCAGATGTCCAAGCTGGTTTTAGAAAAGGCAGAGGAACCAGAGATTAAATTGTCAGCTGAATCATCAAAAAGCAAAAGAGAGTTCCAGAAAAACATCTGCTTTCTTGACTATGCCAAAGCCTTTGACAGTGTGGATCACAATAAACTGTGGAAAATTCTGAAAGAGATGGGAATACCAGACCGCTTGACCTCCCTCTTGAGAAACCTGTATGCAGGTCAGGAAACAACAGTTAGAACTGGACATGGAACAACAGACTGCTTCCAGATTGGGAAAGGAGTATGTCACCCTGCTTATTTAACTTATATGCAGAGTACATCATGAGAAATGCTGGGCTGGATGAAGCACAAGCTGGAATCAAGATTGCCAGGAGAAATATCAATAACCTCAGATATGCAGATGACACCATCCTTATGGCAGAAAGTGAAGAAGAACTAAAGAACCTCTTGATGAAAGTGAAAGAGGAGAGTGAAAAAGTTGGCTTAAAGCTCAACGTTCTGAAAACTAAGATCATGGCATCTGGTCCCATCACTTCATGGGAAATAGATGGGGAATAGTGGAAACAGTGGCAGACTTTATTTTTTGGTCTCCAAAATCACTGCAGATGGTGACTGCAGCCATGAAATTAAAAGATGCTTACTCCTTGGAAGGAAAGTTATGACCAACCTAGACAGCATATTAAAAAGCAGGGAGTCTGTTTAGTTAAGGCTATGTAGTTACGTATGGATGTGAGAGTTGGACTATAAAGAAAGCTGAGTGCTGAAGAATGATGCTTTTGAACTGTGGCATTGGAGAAGACTCTTGAGCATCCCTTGGACTGCAAGGAGATTCAACCAGTCCATCCAAAAGGAGACCAGTCCTGAGTGTTCATTGGAAGGACTGATGTTAAAGCTGAAATGCCAATAGTTTGGCCACCTGATGTGAAGAGCTGACTCATTTGAAAAGGCCCTGATGGTGGGAAAGATTCAGGACAAGTGGAGAAGGTGATGACAGAGGATGAGATGGTTGCATGGCATCACCGACTCAATGGACATGAGTTTGGGTAAGTCCAGGAGTTGGTAATGGACAGGGAGGCCTGGCATGCTGCGGTCCACAGGGTTGCAGAGTCAGACACGACTAAGTGACTGAACTGAACTGACTGATTATTACAAATAGGATCAGCTATATTATTATGTATTAATATTGTTGTGGTGCATCTAGGCTAACTATAACGCCACTCTAAACTGTGGTTTTTCCAGAAGTCATGTACGGATGTGAGAGCTGGACCACAAAGTACGCTGAGCACTGAAGAATTGGTGCTTTCAAACTATGGTGCTGGAGAAGACTCTTTGGAGTCCCTTGGAGAGCAAGGAGATCCAACCAGTCCATCCTAATGGAAATTAGTACTGAATATTCATTGGAAGGACTGATGCTGAAGCTCCAATACTTTGGCCACCTGATGCAAAGAACTGACTCACTGGAAAAGACTCTGATGCTGGGAAAATTGAAGGAGGGAAGAAAAGGGAGTGATGAAGGATGGAATGGTTGGATGGCATCACTGACTCAATGGACATGCTTTTGAACAAACTTCAGGAGATAGAGAAGGAGAGGGAAGCCTGGAATGCTCCAATCCATGATGTCACAAAGAGTCAGACACAACTGAGCAACTGAACAACAACCCCTCTAACAACCATTTGAGTGCTATTACAATCAAGGCATTTACATTACTTGGATACATTATTAATAATATATACCAATGAATCTGATTTTGGAAAACATTAAAGAAGTGAGCATGGGACACAAAGCAACTTCAAAAAATTCCATAAATAAAGCAGAACCTAACTGTGAAAACAGAATGTGCTTTCTTAGAATAGTTTTCAGGATTGATCAGACAAGCATGTCACCTCTATTGTAAGTTGAGAAGATAAACCCAACTCACAAATTGCAGTGAGTAACAAACTATAGCAAAAGAGAACATGAGACAGAAGTAACACAGAGATTATAATAAGGACAAAAGGCTCTCACGGATAAAAGCCTCCAGCTGTTCGTAGCTTTGGTAAGTGGAGTGCTCTGAACACAGTAGGGTCACAATCAATGCTGTGACCAATGGGCTCATAAATGTGGAGCATCTTGAAATTAATGATAACTTTAACATGTCTGAGGCCTTGAACTTATCTTATAAATTGGTCTTTGGGAAGAATAAAAGAGGAAGAATATTGGGCAATCAGGAAGTAATGAAGATCTTGTAAAAATAGCTATCTACAAAAGCAGGCTGAGTGAGTCCTTGGAAAGTCGGCATATCTACAAATCAGCAGGCCCTGATGATATACCTTCTAGTCTGCGGGATGAAAGAAACTGGCAAGCATGCTAACTGCATCATTTACAGTTATTTTTGAAAAACTGTGGGGATCTAGGGAGCTACAAGAGATGAAAGGGAAAGAAAATACAATGCTCTACTTGCATTTACAACGGAAATGGAAATGACCCCCAGAAAACTCGGCAATAATTAAAGTTAAAAAGGAGGCTATTCTAATGTCCTTCATCAAGATGAAATTTTGAGAATATATTAATATCCAGATAGAAGTATTTTTAAGGTTAAAATACAAAAGGAACTTGAATACAAAAGGATTTGAATTTGAGTAACATTTCACAATAAAATGTTTTGTTTGTTTTTACTTGTTCGAGCAAAACAATTTTCTGAAATGAACTCTCACTGCCTAAACAAAAACAAAAAGATTGAAAGATGGTAAATATTAATTATAAGTATGGAGTTATCATTTCAAAAATACCAAGGAGATATGACAGTTTTTGATGTCATTTTTATGTGGATAAAATTATTGTTTTCATTGAGAAAAATATTAATAGAATACCTTTTTATGTACCAAATACTGTGCTATGTGCTGGGACCATAAAGATTAACAAGGCAGGCTCCTCAACCAGTTATACAGAAGTATTTACTTAGCCCAGGGGTTTCCACATAGTAAGAATTTAATAATGTTGACTATTTCTATGAAAATTATTTTTAATTCTCCAAAAAAGGTTTACCTAGTGGAGAAATTCTACTAGGTTTCCTATTTGACTTGAACATTATTTTAATTACTAGATCCTGACAGACAGATCAAGGAGGGCATTCTGTGAAATTTCAAATACAAGGGGATGGAAGGGGGTGGAGTGATGACCTTACCCATCCTCCTCCCTCCAGGACTGGCGACTCGTGGCTTCACTCAGTTCTGTAACCTCTTTTCACTTTGCAGTTATAGAACCAGGATAAATCTTCCACTTGATATGGTCACTGAATGTATAGGTTTCCCCTTTGATTCCTGTAGGGACTGGGGAACTCTGGTTGTAGTTTATCATGCTATAGGATTGACTTGTTTTATACTTTAAACTGTTATGCTCCATGAATCTCTTTTTAGAAATACTCTTAGCACTGAATGGAATTTCTTCTCAGTTGTTTTATGTTCTTCCTACAATTTTTGCAATTGTGTCAACAGAAAGCATCATGGACTTTGCCATCATAAGTGTATGCCGTTACTTAAATGTCAGTCAGCGCCATCATTGACATAGAATGTATAATAGGAATATCATTTTTGGATATGTCTTATTTATATTTTATTAACATGAGTTTTAATATTTTTAAATTGCATACTTTGGGGACAAAGTTATCCCTGATTTTAGAATATGGCAATTCTGCATTGAAATCAATGATCTGCTAAAATCATTTAAAGCACATTAAATAATCAATGAATTTATGAAATACATATTTTATGTAGGAATTTTTATGCTCATAATTTTGTTGGCCATAGATGGTAGAGAACTCATGATTGTTGTTAAAATAAACAATGAGAGCTATGATTTGCTGAGGGATGATATATGCCAAGTACTGTGTATTTGGGCTTCCCTGGTGGTTAATGGGTAAAAATCTGCCTGCAATGCAGGAAATGTGGGTTCAATCCCTGGGTCAGGAAGATACTCTGGAGAAGGAAATAGCAACCCAGTACAGTATTCTTGCCTGGGAAATTCCACGGACTGAGGAGCTGGTGAGCTACAGTCCATGGGATTGCAAGAGATGATATGACTTAGTGACTAAACCATCACCACCAGCATATTTAGTATTTTACTTAGTTTTCAAACTGCCTTTCAGGTTAATCTCCTTATTATCAACTAATATACAAGAGCATGTTGCAAGTCTATCTAATTTAGAAACTCTGGCTCTTAACCACTGTGCTGCTTAAGTGTTTCATGAAGTGGCCTAAAACAGAGTCTAAGAATTAATGTCCTGAAATACATTATAAGGTGAGGGGGGAGGAGTGGATCTGTGTCTGTTTTTGAAAGAGCAAACATAGCAAATGAGTACTTTATTTCAAAGAAATAATATATTAAGATGTATGTAAATGCCCATATATCAATGGAATGGAAAAATGAAGTTCTGGAAACAAAAGGAACAAAAAAAAGTTAGTATTTCCTGTGTACTATGCCTTGGGCCATATAATATCTTTGTCATCAAGAGTTATGAAAGATAAGCCCTTGACACTAAGATGCCACTGATAATAACATTCGATAGTTTTAGAAAGTTTTTTCAGTTAAAAAAAAAAGCTATAAATAAAATACACACATGAAGCAAAATATTCATCCTGCTTATATAACTTAAAGATGTGGAAAAAAAACTTTCATAGAACTGAGATATGTAGACACTGAAGTTCAAAAAGCTTAAGGAACTCTCTCCAAGTCATAAATCTAATTATTGTAATAATAAGAGCTGAGGTTTAGTGAGCACTGTTCAAGACTGTTCTAAGCACTTTTTCTAAAGTAATTGTTTTAAAATCACAAAAATCCTCGGAGGTAGGTATTTTTATTATCCTTTTGTTATAGATGAGAGAAATGAGACTCAAAAGAGGTAAAGAAGTGGATAGCTATGTGGTTGAGAATGACCACAGGCCCAAGTGCCTCCTACCTTTATACTAAGCTGTCCTGGCTATGTTAGCTGCTGTTCTGCAGTTTCCAGAGATGGTCTCACCTTCAAGAATGTTCTCTGTTAGAACTTAGTTCGTTCTCATTGACCCTGGTCCACTGAAATTAATCTTTCAGTGACTGGGCCCTCTTTGAGCTATGACAGCAAGGCTTTTACATTTTCATTAAAAGCTGAAACATAAATTTCAGTAAATCTTAAATCTCTATTAGTTGATCTTTCAGCAATTCTCTATATTGCCAGAAAATCAGTCCTTTTACAACATTCTAATCATGTCACTGGTATGATCCTCAAAACTTGAATGGCTCATTATTGTTAAGTTCAAATTTTTCTACCCTGTCATTCCAGACATTTTGAGATCTGGCTCTGGTCTTCCATGACCTTGTCTTTCAATCAAGTTTGGTGAAGAAAACAAAATTTTGTGCCATACTCTTTGGATATGACTCCAAGTTCTACCATTTGCTAGTTGTATGACTTTAGGTAATCAAGCTACCTTCCTCGATTTTAATTTCCTCATCTGTAATGCAGTACTAGCCAAGAGGTATTGAGAACAGTCTTGTGCCAGCCATTGCTCACTATCATATTTAATCCACACAACAGCCCTATGAATTGTCTTCCCTATTTTGCCTAAGTGGAACTGAGATCTGGAACTGTCTTGTTGAATGGTCAATGGCACACATTTAGTTGAGACTAAGATATACGCTTAAATCCTTGACTTCAGAGCCTGAGCTTTGACTCATTCTTCCCTATTGACTTCTGTGACATGCGTACCAAGATACCACTAGAATACAGGCTCCAGGAGAGCAGGATCCTTCGTCTGTCTCACTGCTGAGTCACTGCTAGGAGTCTGTGCATGTGCACTACATGTTTCAGAAGAGATTCTATAATGAAAATACTTTGAAAGATCTGATTTATACCACCATTTGGGAGATAATCAACCACCTTTATATCGACTGTATGCCTTCAAGAGAGAGGAATTGTGCCTGCCACTTAGCTGAGGTTCAATGTATGCTTGTTGATTAATTCACTGAATAATAAATTCATATCAGCTCATTTACAAAAGAATTACTCAGACAGGTAGTATCTGAGTATCAACATTTGTGAAAGATCCCGAGTCTATCATTTCCAGCTTAGTTCAGAGTGACCTTCATTTAACACACTTCTTGTTCTTTCCACATGTATCAGGAGATGAGAAAAAGCAAAAGGCAGTGGCCTCTGTTAAATACTCAGGCATCACACTGGTTGCTTCTTCTTGCCTAATTTCATCCTGGCTGCCAGGGAGCTCAGAGCTAAATGTGGGTGTGTGACTGCAGAGCCCAATTTTACTTATTGTTTGTTTCTGATATAAGATGTTCCCTTCTGAATTACCTGGCTCTGATGCACTTATCTTTATTTTAGGGGTTTTCTTATATCTATGTTTTTCATGCAAAATCCTTAAATTATTTTAAAGAACACAAGTTTATGTATAATAAGCAAATAGATCATAAAATGCTTGCCAGTACTGGTTTTATTCATGTTGAATTCTCAGACTTCAGGCTCAGTGCTGAGGATTGTGGCTATTATCCAATATCTTTGTCCATATTCAGTTCTTGGGAGTGGACTTGTCTGTCTAAATATTCTGTAGTTCTGAGGGTCTTAAGGAACTTTTGGAACCTAACTTAGAGAGCTTGCCAGAGAATTCCTGCCTTGTTCTGCTCATGTATTTTGCCACTTCTCAGCTACTCCTACTCATGCTAGAGATCCTTTATCCCACTCAGAACCTTGAGTATCCAAATCACAAGCTACTAGGGCTGGTTCTTTTGAAACAAAACCTGTACCACTAAGGAATATAAGGTTACCTTTGTTCACAGAAAATATTTTGATCCAAAATGTAAAGATAGACACCAAATCATATCCAAATAAGACAAAACATATATTTTCCAAGGCAGTCATTTCTGCTTTCAAATTCTAGCTTGAATTTTCACAGTATTTAACTTCCCTGTGCCTCACTTATCCTAATCTTAAAAATGATCTAATAATATAGGTTGATAGTGATGATTCATTTGAAATAAGAGATGTGAAATGTGGCCGTTTTCATATTTTCTCCTCTTATTCTTTCCTATGTTATTGTAAATGACCACATATATTATATTCTACTTAAGTAGAACATGAATCATCAAACACATTTTATCTGAATAAGAGTTAAAAATAAGGGTGGAGGAAAAAAAAAAACAGAAGAGACTCTTCTATATTTAAGAAATAATAGAGTTGATTTAGTTGCTTCTGTGAAAATAAAAAGAGCAGTGTATACAGTTCAGGAGGCAGATTTTGACCCCATAGAAGTAGGAAAATTCTAACAACTATAGCTTTCCAGCCATTTAATGGCTGGCTCTAAAAGTGACGACCCTCTTTTCACAGGATATATTTGAGCGGATGTTCATCTCGCAGGACTGTCAGAGGAGAGTCTTCTGAGTTGAGTGGGAGTTTAGACAACATGCCTTCTAACGGGTGTCTCAAAACACAGCTGCTCAATGTGAGAGCAATCAAGTATGACGTCTTTCTGGGTTTCATGGCTCTATTTATGCCTTTTTGAAGCCAAACCCTTGCTTGAAAAGGCCATTTTTTTCCTAGAGAGAAAGAGGACCATTCTTCAGTCAAGGGCATGTCTGAAGTTCAAGATCTTTAAGATTTCTTCACGTGTTAAACACTCACTGGATTCCAGGCATGGTCCTAGATGTGAAAGGGGAACAAAAAAGGTATTTCCTTATCTGGATATTGTTTTATTTATCTATTCGTTCATATATTTGTCATTCTTTCATCTAAAATTACAACTTCTACCTGAATGTTCTAGTGAGTGTATGGCATTGCTCTAGGCTCTGGGGATATGCAGATAGAGGCACCGCCTCCGTAGATTTTACACTTAAGTGGGAGAGATTCAGAATAAAATGTTACAAATTAACAGAATAATTTTATGTAACTACGGTTTTCCTTTGTACTTTAAACAAAACAAAGGATAAAATATGAAGTGTAAAGTGTCAGTCCGAACTCCCTTTCAAAAAGCAGGAGACAGTATCCATCTGAGACCAAGTCTCTGGCAAGGCTGGTGGACCACAGCTGCACCCTTGTCTTCCTCTCCTGCATCTCACAAAGTGCAGCATTGGTTAGATCATTATCTTCATGATGTCTTCTTGGTGGGATCTAAACTATGATTGTTTAATTTGAACCTTCTTCAAAGAGGGCTCAATGAAGTACCGTGTACATTGAGATAGGTAAAATCATAGCTATGTTTGGCAAGGCCCAGACCTTCATTATAATGAAAGCTTAGGGTTTCACTTTTGAGGTGACAGATCATTACTGCACAAGTTCTGTTAGTTTTCATCTCTTTCAAGTTTGTCTCTTTGTCCATACTTGGATATGCATCAGAGAATGAATGAAGAAAGGGAAATGGGGCCACACGAATAACTAGACCTTGTAATTACCGAGTTCTGATGACATGCCAGGTTCATGGTGTGTTCTTGTGTACGTTATCCTAGGATTTCTTCATAAAAACCCACAAGATGAGCATGATTATCTCCAATTACACTTGAAGAAAGCAAGCACTGTGTCATGCAATGTGACCCCAGCTCATCCAGCCAGAGACTGCAAAGGGGACAGTGGGACCGAGGCTCAAGGCTCCCAGCCTTTCCAGTGAATTTCTTCACCTCTTTCCTGCTCCAACTTTTGGACGAAATGCAATGTGGATTTAAAGGGTGACTTTGTGTAATATGGCTACAGGGAGCTGCCTGCCCTAGAATTGTGTCACCACAGGTAGCTTTAGCTGTGTGTGCCCCCACACAGCTGTGACAGAGCAGCAGTTTTTCAAAGAAGCAATGTTGCAAGTTTCTCTTAAAAAGGTTTTCTTTAATGAATATGCCTTTTTGTCTCACTAGGCTGTCAATTTCTTTCTGATTTTTTTCTCTGTGTTTACCTTAAAGAATAAATTCTTTCATCTCCCCTGAATTGGCTTAGTAATTTAGAGGGAAAGCTGGCTGATAAATCATCTCTGTATAGAAGAATGAAACTTCTCTTAATTCAAGGAAAATATTTTAAAGTAACTATCCTCTGTCCCCCTCCAAAAAAAAAAAAAATATGAGAGGCAATTTGACAAGAATTCCTGGCACAAATGTTAGGGTATATGATATTTCTAATCTCTAAATAGAGGCTATGATTGTCCGAATGATTTTATGTTAGTAATGAAAACCCAAGAAAATCAAGGTAAGCATTTTATATGTAGAAATATAATTGGGAAAATAAAAGAAAGGACAGTTAAGCCCCAGATAAGAATCTGGAGGCAGACTCTCAGTGGACAGTTTAATCTGTTGCTGTCATCCTTGCTCCTGCTTAGTCGCTCTGCTGTGCTGTGCTTGGTTGCTAAGCCATGGCCAACTCCACGACCTCATGGACTGTAGTTGCCAGGCTTCTCTGTCCATGGGATTTCCCAGGCAATAACACTGGAGTGGGCTGACATTTCCTTCTCCAGGGGGATCTTCCTGACCCAGGAATCAAACCTGTGTCTCTTGGAATGGCAGGAGGATTTTTTATTGCTAAGCCACCAGGGAGGTCCAGCTGTTACCCTTACTCCATTACAAATTCCTGTTCAAAAGTGCATTTAAAGTCTTTCCCTGACCACAGTATCTTTATAAGTATCTCTTTAAAAAATATTTTATTATTCTTATTGTTTTTTATTTTTGGCCATATCGTGCAGTTTGTGGGATCTTAGTTCCCTGATCAAGACTGAACCCATGCCCCATGCATTGGAAGCATATATACAGTTTCCTTTGGGTGAGGGGGGGAAGGAGGGGATGCAACTCAGTCACTGGAAAACCAGGCAAGTCCCCGACCACAGCATTTAAAGTAATATCTGCATTTTCTATCCCTTTACCCTTTAAAATTCTTTAGCGATTGATGTTTTAAGTATTTTCTTATTTGCTTATTGTCACATTTCCCCATTAGAATATCAGTTCTGCAACAGAGAAAATATTTTATTTGCTATTTTGTCTACAATGCTTAAAAATGGGTCTGATAGAGGTATAGGTATTCAACATCTTTTTGATAAATGAATGACTGAATCAGTGAAAGTACACCAATGTATTGCAACATAAACCTGTCTATTCAAGTACTAGAATATTATTTCTCTTATATACACTTTACCAATAAACCTAGGTAAGTTAAGTTGTGCTCAAATTTTGCACACACTTGTGTGTACATTCATATAAAAATCACTATGTCTTATTGTTTTCCACATTAGGTTATACATATAAGTACACGGAAGAAGATGCAAAGAATACCATAGTATTGTATGGTTAGTATGATCACAGTTTAGAATCAATAAAATTGGAGCATAAGAACGGATATAATGGGAGGAAAAGGCCTGAAGGAACTTGACCATCTTAGTGAAGCGGGCTTGCTGCAGTCTTTTTGACACCAGGCTTCATGTTTGGAGGAAATATCCAAGTTATAATTACAAAGAGATGAAAATGTAGTCATTACTTTTTCATTAAATTTTAGTATAGACTTGATCCTATACTACATATCATAATCTTACTGCTGTAACTTCTATGCTGTGTGAGTCAAAAATCAAAGAGTATTTTAGTGTGCTTACTGATCCAAATACATGTTAAAGTGTTATCTGATACAAATAATGTGTTGTACGTTTACTTTCAGTCCATGTAAAAATTAAATATATAAATTTACTATAACTGATCTTTGATCTATGCTCTTCCTTGTTATTTCTGAATGCCAAGTCAAGAAGACATTGGTGCCTAAGTAGTAGGATGTTAACCAAAAATAGAAACTGGGCTTCTTGTGCTGATGGTCCTTAGATGCTATTATTCATTGGCATTAGGTCTGTCGTCCTGACAGGAAGCAGGAAGTGGAGAGAAAGGAGCTTTGCAGGTTTTCTGCATCAGATTACGCTTGGAAGAAATTCATTGAAATGCACAATCCAAAGTCAGTGATTTCAAATGAACCAAGTGCCAGAGAGGATGAAGGGGGTGCAGCCACCTGGAGAAAGACTAGCTGAGTCCTCACAGCCGGCAGCGCATCATGGTTCCCAGTACCTGATCACTGTGAAACACTTAGGTCCCACAGCAAGGTGATATATAGGAAAGAGACCTGGGCTCAGGCCAGCAGACCTATGCACTGGAAACATCTGGACGGTAAGGCTTACATGGGGTAAAATGTGGAAATGCTTTGCATGGAATTTACCAACAACTAATCTGCAAATATGTCAGTTGTGTCTAATGGTACCTCCAAAATAATGGGTGTTTGAGATACAAACACCAAGTAGTAAGACTGTACTTTATGGCTCCTAGAAATAAAGTTTTTAAATGCAGTTCACATATATGCATAAACTTGTGCATCATGTTGATGCCTAGGTCTCAAGAGTAAGAAATAATTCCTGTAATAGAGACTGTAAATAATGACTAAAATGTGAAGATTTTGAAGGCTAAGATTATGGTGTATCCTTCTTTGGTAAGTCTCAATACCACCTAGCAGAAGGTTGGATATTGAATGATTGTCTGCTGAGCCAGATTTAATCAATAAAGGAAAAAATATGAGGAGTTCTTGGTGAATTTTTCAGTACATTTTCTTATTTACAGATGTTTTCCAGATTCTTAGAGTAACAACCAAGAGAGGGCATGTTATCATGCAATAACAAATAACCCCCAAAGCTTACTAACTAACCAAAATGTTTTCTTGCACATTCATGTTCCATGTCTGTGGTGGGCCAGTTGCCCTCTGTTCCTCTTTGTTCTGGAACCTCGGCTGTTGGAGTGTTCCTATTCTAGAATATTGCCAGACTTACATCAGAGGGACAAGAGCGTGGTGGAAATATAGGATACTTTTCAAAACTTCAGTTTTGATGTGTCACATGCTACTCTGTGCACATTCCATGGCTCAAAGAAAATTACATGACCACTCTAGAAGTATAATCCTTTTGCTTGGGCAGGGGGCAATACCAGTTTCATGACCAAATCTAAAGTCACAGGTAAGTAAAATTTTCCCCTAGCCCCCACAGTTCAGTTCAGTTCAGTTAAGTCACTCAGTCGTGTCCGACTCTTTGTGACCTCATGAATCACAGCATGCCAGGCCTCCCTGTCCATCACCATCTCTCGGATTTCACCCAGACTCACATCCATCGAGTCCATGATGGCATCCAGCCATCTCGTCCTCTCTTGTCCCCTTTTTGTCCTGCCCCCAATCCCTCCCAGCATCAGAGTCTTTTCCAATAAGTCAACTCTTCACATGAGATGGCCAAAGTACTGGAGTTTCAGCTTTAGCATCATTCCTCCCAAAGAAATCCCAGGGCTGATCACCTTTAGCATGGACTGGTTGGATCTCCTTGCAGTCCAATGGACTCTCAAGAGTCTTCTCCCACACCACAGTTCAAAAGCATCAATGCTTCGGCACTCAGCTTTCTTCACAGTTCAACTCTCACATCCATACATGACCATTGGAAAATGGAAATGTCCAAGTTATAATTACATAGCCTTGACTAGACAGACCTTTGTTGGCAAAGTAATGTCTCTGCTTTTGAATATGCTATCTAGGTTGGTCATAACTTTTCTTCCAAGGAGTAAGCGTCTTTTAATTTCATGGCTGCAGTCACCATCTGCAGTGATCCTGGAGCCCCCAAAAAATAAAGTCTGACACTGTTTCCACTGTTTCCCCATCTATTTCCCATGAAGTGATGGGACCAGATGCCACGATCTTCGTTTTCTGAATGTTGAACTTTAAGCCAACTTTTTCACTCTCCTCTTTCACTTTCATCAAGAGGCTTTTTAGTTCCTCTTCACTTTCTGCCATAAGGGTGGTGTCATGTGCATATCTGAGGTTATTGATATTTCTCCCGATAATCTTGATTCCAGCTTGTGCTTCTTCCAGGCCAGCATTTCTCATGATGTACTCTGCAGCCCCCTCAGGACAGCAGCAAATACATTGAACAATAATAAAGCTTACTACAGTTTAAAATAGCAAACACCTTCTTCCAATAACACAAGAGAGGACTCTACATATGGACCTCACCAGATGGCCAACACTGAAATCAGATTGATTATATTCTTTTCAGCCAAAGATGGAGAAGCTATATACAGTCAGCAAAAACAAGACAGGGAGCTTACTGTGGCCCAGATTATGAACTCATTATTGCCAAACATAGATTTAAATTGAAGAAAGTAGGGAGACCCACTAGACCATTCAGGTATGTTGCTGCTGCTGCTGCTG
This sequence comes from Nanger dama, assembly GCA_917880005.1. NCBI lineage: Eukaryota > Metazoa > Chordata > Mammalia > Artiodactyla > Bovidae > Nanger > Nanger dama. The sequence goes on from CAKJTW010000024.1 coordinate 1,659,897, forward strand.
CTAAGTTGCTTGTGTCGTGTCTAACTTTGTGCGATTCCATAGACAGCAGCCTGCTAGCCTCTTCCATCCCTGGGATTCTCCAGGCAAGAATACTGGAGTGGGTTGCCATTGCCTTCTCTGATTCAGGTATGACCTAACTCAAATCCCTAAGGACTATACGTGGAAGTGACAAATAGATTTAAGGGACTAGATCTGATAGACAGAATGCCTGATGAACTATGGATGGAGGTTCATGACACTGTATAGGAAACAGGGATCAAGACCATCCCCAAGAAAAAGAAATGCAAAAAGCAAAATGACTGTCTTAGAAGGCCTTACAAATAGCTGTGAAAAGAAGAGAAGCCAAAAGCAAAGGAGAAAAGGAAAGATATATCCATTTGAATGCAGAGTTCCAAAGAATAGCAGAGATAAGAAAGACTTCCTCAGTGATCAGTGCAAAGAAATAGAGGAAAATAATAGAATGGGAAAGACTACAGATCTCTTCAAGGGAACTGGAGATACCAAGAGAACATTTCATGCAAAGATGGGCTCAATAAAGGACAGAATGGTATGGACCTAACAGAAGGAGAAGATATTAAAAAGAGGTGGCAAGAATACGCAGAAGAACCACACAAAAAGATTTTCATGACCCAGATAATTACAATGGTGTGATCACTCAGCTAGAGCCAGACATCCTGGAAAGTGAAGTCAAGTGGGCCTTAGGAAGCATGACTATGAACAAAGCTAGTGGAGGTGATGGAATTCCAGTTGAGCTATTTCAAGTCCTAAAGATGATGCTGTGAAAGTGCTGCACTCAATATGCCAGCAAATTTGGAAACCTCAGCAGTGGCCACAGAACTGGAGAAGGTCAGTTTTCATTCCAATCCCAAAGAAAGACAATGCCAAAGAATGCTCAAACTACCGCACAATTTGCACTCATCTCACATACTAGTAAAATGATGCTCAAAATTCTCCAAGCCAGGCTTCAGCAACATGTGAACCATGGACTTCCAGCTGTTCAGGCTGGTTTTAGAAAAGGCAGAGGAACCAGAGATTAAATTGTCAGCTGGATCACCGAAAAAGCAAGAGAGTTCCAGAAAAACATCTATTTCTGCTTTCTTGACTATGCAAAAGCCTTTGACAGTGTGGGTCACCATAAACTGTGGAAAATTCTGAAAGAGATGGGAATACCAGACCACCTGACCGGCCTCTTGAGAAACTTGTATGCAGGTCAGGAAACAACAGTGAGAACTGGACATGGAACAACGACTGGTTGCAAATTGGGAAAGGAGTACGTCAAGGCTGTATATTGTCACCCTGCTTATTTAACTTATATGCAGAGTACATCATGAGAAACGCTGGGCTGGAAGAAGCTCAAGCTGGAATCTAGATTGCTGGGAGAAATATCAGTAACCCCAGATATGCAGATGATACCACCCTTATGGCAGAAAATGAAGAAGAACTGAAGAACCTCTTGATTGAAAGTGAAAGAGGAGAGTGAAAAAGTTGGCTTAAACCTCAATATTCAGAAAACTAAGATCATGGCATCTTGTCCCAACACTTCATGGCAAATAGATGGAGAAACAGTGGCAGACTATTTTATCGGGGCTCCAAAATCAGTACAGATGGTGACTGCAGCCATGAAATTAAAAGAGGCATACTCCTTGGAAGAAAAGTTATGACTAACCTAGACAGCAAATTAAAGGGCAGAGACATTACTTTGTCAACAAAGGTCTGTCTAGTCAAGGCTATGATTTTTCCAATGGTCATGTATGGATGTGAGAGTTGCACAAAGAAAGCTGAGCAATGAAGAACTGATGCTTTTGAACTGTGGTGTTGGAGAAGACTCTTGAGAGTCCCTTGGACTGCAAGGAGATCCAACCAGTCCATCCTAATTGAAATCAATCCTGAATGTTCATTGGAAGGACAGATGTTGAAGCTGAAACTCCAATACTTTGGCCACCTTATGCTAAAAACTTACTCATTTGAAAAGACCCTGATGCTGGGAAAAGATTGAAATCAAGAGGAGAAGGGAATGACAGAGGATGAGATGGATGGATGGCATCAATGAGTCAATGGAGCTGAGTTTGAGTAAACTCCGGGAGTTGGTGATGGATCCAGAGGCCTGGTGAAGTGCAGTCCATGGGGTCACAGAGAGTTGGACATGACTGAGAGACTGAACTGACTGACTGCCTGACTGACGGATAGTTTAGAAAATGAAACCAAAAATCCATCCTGAGAACAAAAGCAAATTAAAGTTAAAAAAAAAAAAAAGAATTCCTGTACTACCTTCTTGAATTGTAATGTTTAAACTAAATTAACATCAAAATAGTTTTATACATCTTATACTTTTATATTTGTGAGGATATTTTGTTACCCCAATGATTATTTGTAATACTAACTCAATGTCTACTATCTTCTTATGCTAATTTTCAACCTTTCCTCACTTTACTGAAAGTCTGGTTCTCCATAGGTAAACTAAGAAAATCTACTTAATATGAAGTTCAGCATGTTATCTTGATTAATGAAGAAAGTGGATGGAAAATTCTCGAATACCACTCTCCCAAGTAGTGCCTATTGAGGATGAGCACTTGAAATCTCTCAGTTCTACTTAGTGTCTCCTTTTTGTCAGCTACACCAGAGCTGAGTAATTAGCTGAAAATTCATTGATGGTAGTAAGTAAAATATTTTTGTGTCACAAATTATAAGCAAGTTACCTTATTTCCCATGAAGGTTTATCCTAAGAACCATGTCCTGCATCCTGCCTAGGAATGTTAGCTTTGATTTTTCTATGAACATTTAACCTTCTGCCTCTTCATTACACTCTATGAACCAGGTAATAATGATATCACTTATTTTGGTTTCTCTTAAGAAAGTGTTTTGAAATTGGCTCACTCCTTCCTGCCACTTCCCTCTCCCCTCTGCTGTTGCTTACTCAGAACTTATAGGAATGCAACCACAGCCAAGTTCTCCAAATGAGGTGTGATTGCTTTCCTCAGAAAATTACTTCACACTTTAATTATTTTTTCTGACATTTTCACCAATAAATAATCACACACTTTCAAACAGCACAATATAGAGTGTGAACTCTGAGCCTGGAGGTTAGGAAGTCCTTCATTTATCTCTGTCTACATGATCTGAGTTATTAGTTACTTGCTTTTCAATGAAGACCCATTATAGAAAAAATTATATTCCAAGGTAGTCATGTCTAATGAATTTTGCTTAATCTTAGCTTACATTTGATTTGCTAAATTCCACACTCATGGCATATTTCTCTCCCTTTTTTTCCAATGGGTAGAAGCTGCAGATTTTCCTGAAAAGCTATTGTAGTTCAATATGGCTGTCTTCCTTGACATTTACATGCATCTCAACTTTATTTATTTCTCTGCATAGTACCTAGCTGCCTGGCTAGAGAAATGAAGATCCCACATTCAGCAATTTATGCAATCCCAGTCACAAGACTATTTTACTGTCTGTTGAATAATTAGCAATGTGCGTGAAGACAGAATATACAGTAACTTGCCTGACTTTGGGCAAAAAGATTAGAATGACAAATAGTCAGACTCTAGGGTCAAATGCTTTGCCAGTAGTTGCATATGTTTATGCCAAAATACATAAAGAAATGTCACTTCAGCACATGAGTGATGACAAACACTCCAAGTGGGGCTGCAGTTCATCAATCATTTCAAATGCGCAGATTGGGTTTACCTATATAAACAAAAGCAATAAAACTACTCAAAGCCTCACCTTAAACAATTCAAGCATGACATAAACACTGTTACTGCACAGTCAAGCCCCATTTTACTTGAGAAGCAGTCAGAAAGGACCCGACAAACTATGATTTATTAAGATTAATAAAGCACGTCTTTAATAAAAAAAAAGTTCGGCTAATATTTTGCATAAATATGGGAATCTCATTCAGCATCATAGCACATCAGAAAGCATATGCGGCAGGGAGTATGATTAATGAACCTTAAAACTGTGGATTCACAGTCATTCTCAACAAAGTTTCAGGTTCAGGGTGGAGAGCAGAGAGAAAGCTGGAAGCAAGAATCCACAACAGGTAGGTTGCTCTGGGCTCAATTTTAATGATTCATTAAAAAGAAGGTGACTTAATAAAACTAACACATGTTTTCAAGTCATTATTTTCTCCCCAGGATGCTTTTCAAAATATGGATCTTTTAAACCCCTGCTAATGTTTTTGGAGAATAAATACTATATTTTTGTCCCTCCTTGATAAAGAGAAGGCCAGAAATTTCAAGGTCATGGATTATAGAACAGAACTGAAAATCAGAAGTTCATTCAAGGTTACAGACCTTGAATTGGGGTTTCTTTTTTGAGAAGGTGCACTGTCAGCATGAGGAATTATAATTTGCTCATTTACTTACATTCTTGTTTTCCTCTTCCACCTGAGTTGCTGTGTCTGGACACATTCTATGATTGGCTCTTTAGAAGATATAGAACAGATGTGTGAGGCAGCAAAGCCAGTGTTATATAATTAAAGAAAATTCTGCTCAGAGGAGGTAACACCATCTACTAATAATGAAGGCTCTTCTAGGTCTGCACATAGACAGGTTAAATGTTTCAGATCCTGACATGAAGGACTCAGTTTAGTTGAAATTGTATACTCTCAAATTTGAACTCAAATTTAACAAAAATGTGAATAGGATTCTCTCTTCTTAATTTCATTGAATTTTTAAGGTGTAATTGAATGACAAAGGGGAGAACTCCCTGTTCTGGGTATAATTGAAAGATCAGAATGCTTCTGACAAGTTTTTCTTCTGATTTGGCCAATTTAATAGATTCTGAGGAGTTTAAAGAATTCAGATATTTACCGCCCCGCCCCGCCACCCCCCCACACCCAATCTGGAATGAACCAAATTTCTTACAAGAAGTCATTTTGTTGTTCTTGCCTCTGAAGTGGTGGAAGCAAACTCGGTGGGCTTTGAGATATTTCTCTGATGGTTTGGGAAAGCAGGACTGACCTGATGATAATATTTAAACAGAAGAGTTGATTGAAATAAACTTTTCATATACCCTCCAAATTATAGAAAAAAATAAGAAATACAAATGACTATTTGGACATTCATATACTATTACTAATTTAACATATCAAAGTTCTCCACATTCCTTGGAAAAAGTGCATTAAACTACAATGAGGTATTACCTCATACTAGTCAGAAGAGCATCATCAAAAAATTTGCAAACAATAAATGCCAAAGAGGGTGTGGAGAAAAGGGAACCCTCTTGCACTGTTGGTGGGAATGAAAGTTGATATAGCCACTATGGAGAACAGTTTGGAGGGTCCTTAAAAAGCTAAAAATAGAACTATCGTATTCTCTGTGCCCACTACTGGCATATACCCTGAGAAAACCACAATTCAAAAAGGCACATGCACCCTAATTTTCATTACAGCACTATTCACAATAGTCAGGACATGGAGGCAACCAAATATCCATTCACAGATGAGTGGATAAAGATACAGTATATATATACAATGGAATGTTACTCAGCTATAAAAAGGAATTTGAGTCATATATAAATACAAGTAAATATAAATATATATGTAAATATAAATATATATTTATATTTATATAAATATAAATTTGAGTCAGTTGTAGTGAGGTGGATGAACCTAGAGCCTGTTATACAGAGTGAAATAAGTCAAGAAAAGTGAACAAGTATGTTAAGGCATATATGTGGAATCTAGAAAAACAGTATAGATCAACCTATTTGCAGGGCAGGAATAGGGAAGCAGACATTGAGAACATATGTTTGGACATGGGGGAAGCAGGGTGGGAGGAATTGGGAGTTTGAGACTGATACATATACATACATATATACATACTATATATATATATATATATATATACACCTACACACACACTGTGCTTATTCACTCATTTATGTCCAACTCTTTGTGACGCCATGGATGTAGCCCTCCAGGCTCCTCTGTCCTCCTCTGTGGATTCTCTCCAGGGGATCTTCCCAACCCAGGGACTGAACCCATGCCTCCTGCATTGCAGGCAGATTCTTTACCATCTGAGCCACCAGGGAAGCCCACATATATACACTACCATGTGTCAAATAGGCAGCTAGTAGGAACCCCTTTATAGACCTGGACGCTCAGCTCAGTGTTCTGTGGTGACCTAGATGGTGACCTAGGATTTGCAGGGGTTATAATGGGGGAGATTCAAAAGGAAGGGGATGTGTATATGACAACATTGTAAAGCAACTATACACCAATAAATTAAAGACAACAACAATAACAAAAGAACAGTCTCTTGTAGGGGCTGTTGCTTACATCATAGGATGTTTAGCAGTATCCCTGGTCTTTACCCATTACATGCCAATAGCCTCTGTTCTTGAGCTGTAACAACCAAAACTGTCTCCCGACTTTGCCAAATATCCTCGAGAAAAGGGATAGGGAGCAAGACCACCCATGTCTGGGAAATACTGGCATAATGAGAAAAGGTGTAAATGTCCATTTGTGACTATGTTATTAAGTTAGTAACTGCTGAGGTATCTGGGACTCTGTTTTGCTGGGGACCCTCTGAAATGCATAAAATGTAATTCTAATTTGCTCACCTTAAGGATGGAAGAAGGCTGTATTTAGCCATTTTCTCATATCTGTCGTTTGTCAAGGATCACCGTATGGGGAGTTGATGCCTTGTACCCCTTTGTGCTATGTCAGAATGGCTTGGTTGGTTCACATAGGCATCTCATAAGACATTACAGAAGACCTGGGTCAAAAATAAGGAGGTGGTGTGAACAGGTGTTGCTGGTTACACCTGTGCCAGATTGGTTGATGACACAGCCATGGCTGGAGTAGAAGGTAGATAGGGGGAATGTGAAGTGGTGTCCAAAGTGTCACATATAGCCCACAGACACATTGTGCTACTATTCTATACTTTGGAACTCTTGGAGGGGCACAGCTATGGGAACCACAGGAAAACAAAATGCTTTGGATTGCAGTTCAGTGCTCTGATCATTATTTTTCCTCTCTGTATGCATTGAAAGACTATTAGTGTACATATATGGGTGTATATGTGTAACATAGACTTTTTATCTGGAGAAAACAAGAGAACAACTAGAAGGTCCAAGGAGATACAGAAAGTATCCACAGGGTAGAATGTGCCAAAAATAGAGACACTGCACTGAAATGAATATTCACCTTAGTCAATGACTTGGGATTTTGCCCTTTAATTCATGCTTTTAAATTGCATTTAAACTATAATATCAGGTAAGAGAAACACATAGAATTTGTGACAGATTCTCACAGAGTAGTGAAAAGTGAGGTGCATAAAAATAATACAAAAAGTATAAAATCCAATTAAAATTTCCCAGGAAATTTTCAGCCAGAATATATTTAGTACAAAGAAAAAAAAGATCTAATCACAATTTTTCAAATAAAATTTACATTTGTACTTGATTTTGTTTCTTTTTAAAAAATTTGTTCATCAGATGTACATTTCACTAAATGTTATATATTTACAATGCTAAAAGACAAGAATGTATGCATATATAGGTATACACCTAAGTGTGCATTTATATACATGCTCAGAATTCTCTTCCACTTTTCATTTAGCTTATTAAAAATGAATGCAAACAGACTCTGAGCTCCAGGACCCTCTAAGAGCTTATAGCCTGTAGCAGCTTTCAAAATATAACTGTGTCTTCAGCCAGAGGAGTTCTGACTTCTCAGTCAGACTGTTTGAAGTTTCCAAGGCTTGGGGAGAGGGTGGTCTTTTCAGAAAAAGCCAGCATTTCAAAGAAAAGACATACCTTTTTCCCCCTCTTTAGTGTCAAGATTTGAAAATCGCTCTGAAGAGGTGGGGAAAGATCTTCCCTTTAAAATGTAGTATTTCTCTGAAGAGACCCATTCCTCTGCTTGGCAGACTCCACACGTGTTCTCTGCCAAGTTCTCTATGCTAAGAGGCTCTGGGTCATACCCCGAACCAGCTATTTGAACTGGGTTCTTCTTACAATAAAAACTGAAAATCAGTTATCACGAGAGTCCCATTCTGCAGGAAGTTTATTTTCCCAACATACGAATTGTGTGGGAATGACACCCATTCATTGGTTAAAGTAGATTATTTACTTTAAATACCTATAAACTACTTTTTCTATCTGTATTTGGAAATTCTTATTTAAAGGGAAGATGTAATTTAGGTTTGGTCAAACCACAGTACATTGTAATACAGTATTTTTCTTTCCAAATCCCCAAAGCAGCTATAAAGACAATTATTTTCAAGAGGATGAAACCTAGTGTCTGAAACCTTACCTGACTTTGGCCAAGTGAATTAATCTCTTGAGTTGGATTTTCTAATCTGTCAGATGAAGCCATGTCACAACTTTGTTGTGAAAATTAAATGACATAATGTCTATACAGTATCTGGCACAGAGAAATCATGGCCTGTGTTAGTACCCCCAACAATCATGAAATATCTCTTTAATGCAGCATTTCAAGCCTCATTTTCTTTATTTGTGAAACAGCAAAGAGCACCTACCTAAGAATGTTGTGGAAAGAATAAATAAAGGAATTAATAGAAGGCAGTTGACACAGGACTTGCTTGATGATAATTGCTCCATGTGTATTAAGGGGGTCAAATGGTTGGTATTTAAAATTAAGTTAATAAAAAAAAAAAAAAGAGTAGTTACATAACAACTTTGTTATCACCATTAACAAATCTAAGGAGCATCTAAAACATGTATGATATTGTGTTAGGTTATGGGGGTTGGAGTGTTAGAAATATTAGTGTTTTCTTTTAAGTGTTGAAATTTTAAAAATTATTTATTTATTTGGCTGCACTGGGTCTTAATTGTGGCATACAGGATATTTGTTGTGTCATGAGGGATCATTTATGCCGTGCATGGACTCTATAGTTGTGATTGGCGGGAGGGGGCAGGTCTTAGTTACTCCATGGCATATGGGATCTTAGATACCTGACAGGGATTGAACCCACATCCCCTGCATTACAAGGCTGGTTCTTAACCACTGGACCACCAGAGTAGTTTCAAGCATTGGCTTTTAAGGACCCAGGGCATATATGTATGGGAGATAAAGACTATGATGAATTAGTATATCATTAACAAATGACTAATACAGACTTTAAGTGACATAGGAGTAGCAAAGAAGGAGAAATCATTGTGAGAGTATTTGAGGAAGGTGACATTTCAGTTAAGAAGAACTGACAAAATGATAGTAATGTACAATGTGATTTGGGGAAAATAAAGGATTGACCAGTTTGTTTAGGACAAGAGATCATGTAAGGGACTCATGAGAACCAAGGCTGGCAAAATGAGGGATTCAATCACGAGAAAACTTGGAGCCAGACTGAGAAGTTTTACTTTTTGGGGGAGGGGGGAGAGAATGTCAGTGGGAGGGGTTAGAAGGACTGACACATAGACCAAAAATTAGGAAGATTGAGAACAACATATTTCATTTTTTTCTTGAAATTTCTCAGCTGATTAAAAACTCATCAACAATAAATATATGAGCTGGTAATTATTACTTATTTATAATTTCAAATAGAGCTCTTAAAGTTTAATTTTAAATATGAGAAAATCGACATTCCTAAAAATATGGCAAAGTATGTACCTGGGGTAACTAGTTTTCTCCTTAGTTCATGTGGGGACACATTTCTCCTCTCCCCACCCCCTCTTTTATCCTCTCTACTTTTGTCTTTGTCTCAGAAAGAGATAGAACCTTTTATTCAAGAAGAGTCCCCTTGTGAGAACTGAATAACTAATAATCTTCTGTAACAGATTATAAAGTTTTTGACAAAATTAACAGAGCACTCTAGGAAAAAAACAGGAGGAGAATAAAGAGAAAGAAACAGAATCAAGTGGTAGGCACCATACCAATTTGGAAGAACAAAACCAAGGAGTAGACATTTGAGCTATAAAAATAAAACAAGCTCTACTTGTGTAAGATTAAAGCTAAAAATTTTGAGACAAAATATAACCAGGTGAAGTCTTCCTTTCCTGGAACTGTCCAGGGTAACTTGGACATAGACAAGCATGATCACCAATGGTGTACTCAGTCAGTGAACATGTACTATCAAGGATCCTTTTATATTCCATTCCATGGCAATGGTAGAAAAGATTTGCACTCAGCATTCAGTCCTAAATTTACAAAATGAAAAGATAGATGTCTTAGCTTGTTTGGGTGGCCATGACAAAAGGCTGTAGATTTGGTGGCTGAAATATGGGAAACCTATTTTGTAACACTTTTGGATGCTGGAAAGTCCAAGATAAAAATTTCAGCAGGATGTGGTTCCTAGTGAGGACTCTCTTACTGGCCTGCAGATGACCACCTTCTCCTTACACTCTAATATGGTAGAAATCGAGAGCTCTCTTGTGTCTTCCTCTTTATACCAAGCCTCAGCCCTATGGGGTTGTTTAAACTTAATGACTTTCTTATAGGCCCTGTATCCAAGAACAGTCACATTGAGGGTTAGGGCTTCAACATATGAACTGGGATGGGGTGTGTGTGTAAAATTCAGTCAATAGAAGGAAATGGCAACCCACTCCAGTACTCTTGCCTGGAAAATCCCATGGACCGATGGAGGAGCCTGGTACACCATCGTCTATGGGCTCGCAAAGAGTCGGACACGACTGAACGACTTCACTTTCACTAAGTAACAACCAGTGTGTCTGTGAGTTGATCATTTAAACTTCATGAGCCTCGGATCACTCACGTTTAGCAAGGGGTGGGATGGAGGAGTATTGCTGAGCTAGAAATTGCTGAAGATGCTTTTAGATGTAATATTTTCAGATTCCATCATTAACAATTTTGGCATAAATTGGCTTTATAGGTTCATGCAATCTATCAAATAGTCAGACTGCACAAAGAGTAATCTGAAAATGTCTAAGGGATGATCAAGCTTAAAATAAAGCAAGAGAGAAGGAGAGGAACTTTGGTGGAGCCACTAGAAGTGCACTTGCAAGTGGTATGATATTGCTGCCCACAGCTGGAAAGGGGTGATGGCAGCAGCAGATGGGCTGGGCTAGCAGGCTTCAAGGTGAGATGCGATTGCTCATTTAGTTAAAAAAAAATCTGGATTTTTGTTGCCAAAATTCTATCCTTTTGAAAAAAAAAAATTTAAGCAGTCTTTTTATATGGGAACAAAAATGCAATTCTGTCTTTTACAACTGGAATTTGACCCACTCTTACCGTTAATCTTTGCATACACATTTTTATTGAGAACAACTAATTCTTTGCCAGTATCATTGCCAGTCTGGTGAAATTCAGATCACTGTCTACAAAGAAACTACAAAACTAAAGAGAAACAAATACAGGGAACTTGTCAGAGATACATCGATAATGATAGGAATAAATCATGCTTAAGATAATTTAAACTTGTAAGTAAAAGAGTAATTTCTAGTTGATCAAGAAACTTTGAAACTTAAGCATTTTGGGTCCAGTGGAAAAAATATGACAGTGACTGTTATAATACTTTTTGGATTATATTGAATTCTCTAATATTAGAAAGCCAAGAACATATTTAATAAAGCCACTGTTATCTGTTCTGTTAGAGTTACCAGAATCCATGCCCAGACCAAAAAACCAAGGTCACTGACAGCACTGAGGAAGAGGGAGAGGCATTTCCTAGAGACAAAGGTGAGAAGCTCAGCAGTGCAGAAGAAAGAGATATTGGATGGATTTTCTCCTCCCAGCATCCTAACTGGTCAGTAATAATACCTTCTGCCTCTTTAAGGTAACTATTTATTTGCCCTGCTATGGACAGAGAACATTTGCTTTAGCTTAAAGGAAAAAAAAAAAAAAAGAATGTGTGCTCTAATGGAAGAATCAAATTATATCAGAAAAGGAAGCACTTTAAGCTTTATTGCTGTAGATCACTCTGCCTCCAGCTGTGAAACTGATTGATGTTTAAAACCCCTGAGGCACTGGCAGCTGTGGTAGCTGATTCAAATAAGAAAAAAAAATGTATGTGAGTGTGCGTGTGGGTGTGAGTGAATGAGTGTGTAAGCATGTGGAGGCGGGTTAAGAAACTAAATAGGTAAAATTTATTTTCATAACTATCTAAAGGTTCTCTGTAAAATTCTTCTAAAATAGATGGAAGAAACCTACTTAAATTATTTAATAGATATAAAATAAAAAATGTATGTATATATATTCCAATGAAGATTATACTGGGAAATATATAGTATGTATATATATACACATATATATATACCCTCAACTTTCACACACACATCTGTCTCCCTCTCTATATATGTGTATATATACGTATGTATATATATGTTTGTGTATGTATATATATACACACATAAAGAGAGAGAGAGAGACAGATGAGAGAGAAAGAGAGCTATGTGATCAATTAGATGAATGCTTTGCTTTTATGCCACTAAAAAGAAGGCAGATGAGTAGTTAAAGAATTAAATGTTAAGGTTCTTGGTCTTATTTAATATATACTAACCCAGTTTAGGACAGGGAAAGTTTTAGTAAATTATTGCAAGGTATAATTGAATTGAATCAGAAAGACACCTAGGGTAGAAGGAATGCTTTGCTCTTGCTTTCCCAATGCTAGGCTTAGACCCAAGGAATATCAAATATAAGAAGAACAAGGCACTGCTGGGAGGGAATTTTACCCGTCAAATAACAGATATTTGTTAAATGTCCACGTTTCACCCAGAATTACACCTGGAAATGCAAAAGCTGGGTATGGATAATTTTTTGCCCCATGTTCTAGGTGAGTGCCCAAGGAGAACGTACACATTGGTTGGGTTTATATTTGCATAAAACTTGCATAAAATATGTCATGACTTTAACCATCTCCTGAAAAATCCACAATTTTCACCCACATGTCCACTCTTGTGCTCAATCCAAGAGAATGAAGGTATGATATGACAAAGATACTTTCCTTTTTATTGGAGTAATGGGGAAAAAAAATGAGAGTAGGTGTTTGTTGTGTATGTGGGAAATCCTGGAGTAGACAATATTTGAAGGGAAAGCGATATATGCTAGGGCCTACACTGTAAACTTCTTTAAAAATGTAATTAAAGATATGTTTTTTAAAAATGAAAAGAAAACCTCTCAACCAGGTTAGATCAGTTAGTATGAACTGGTTAGAGCTCTCAGCTTTAGGATGAGTTCTTGAAATCTCAACTATTCATAAGAGTATAATAGTGTTTTTAATTGGACCTCTTAGTACTCTTCAGTGAGCACTTTTCTCAGAGGAAAAAACCCTCCTAATCCCATTATAAACCTGCAGTTTTCCTGCCTGCTGTCTGCTGTAGGCTTTCTGCACATAGACTTCAAGATTTTTCAGCTTACCTCTTTTTTTTTTTTTAATAATTTCATTCTTGCATGGTGAGTTAAATAGTATAAATTGATTTCTGAGACCCATCAGCCTGGAAATTAATTTAAAAATTTATTAAGAACATTTCAAAGGAATGCTTGTGCTTATTTTTTCTCACCCTCAACTTTCATATTATTTCAAGTTCCTCTCCCCAAGCTTGTAAACAGAGCCCTCAAAGACAGAAGAGAAATTCACTAGTTTTATCATCAAAATAATTGTAAAATAGCATCTTGGTTATGTGGACAAATTCTGCTCTAACCTTCCTAGTGGCATAATTAAAATGGAGGAGAATATGATCACTGTGTCAGATGTATCTTTAGTGATTTTGTTTTTCAGGTGAAATATTCTTTGTTTGTGTACTGGATGTGTTAATATTCTCTTGAAGTTCAGGTGACAATGCCCTGTTCCCTTTCTCCTCACTCTCCAATATGAACATTAGTTCCCCATTACTTTTGGGGGTCAGGTCACTATCTTCCATGGCGTATTTAATTTCCTTTTGATTCCTGTTTTTTTAGTCACTAAGTCATGTCCAACGCTTTTGTGGCCCCATGGACTGTAGCCCTCCAGGTTCCTCTGCGCATGGGTTTCTCCAGTCAAGAATACTGGAGTGGGTTACCATTTCCTTCTCTAGGGGATCTTTCCGACTCAGGGATTGAACCTACATCTTGGGCTTTGGTAGGTGGATTCTCTACCACTGAGCCACCTGGGAAGCCCTGTGCTTAGTTGCTCAGTCATGTTCAACTCTTTGCGACCCCATGGACTGTAGCCTGCCAGGCTCCTCTGTCCATGGGATTCTTCAGCCAAGAATACTGCAGTGTTGCCATGCCCCCACTGGGAAGCCCTAGCTGGGGAGAAATCAGACTGACTATGCTTCAACATAGTGTCCTGTCCAGTTTCAATATAAGAAGGGTTAGGAATAAAAATCTAGTTGCTAGGCAAGCTACTGGTTTTAAGGCTGCATTTGTTCAAAAATACATTGTTTTAAATATGACCTGGTGTTGTTTAGTGTGTCTTTTAGGTTGGGAAGGGCTGAAGCTGCAGCAAGACTCTGCTAATTACCCTTAGAGACACTGCTACCCATCAGGCTGCACTTTTGAAACTATCTTCTTCTAAATTGGTCCTCAGAAGTAAAGGCAATTAATTAAGCTTCCAGACGTTCAGTAACCCACAGTGATGTACAGAAAACGTGATGATATTTGGAAAATAAACAACCCAAATGTACTCACTATGGAAGGTGGAACTCTGTTACTGTACCCTGTACTTTCATACTTTTGCTTTGTTTTTTCAAAGGTTTCAACATACGTTGTTTCATCAGATCTTTTGTTCCTTCAGCAGATATTTGACTATCCACTCAATTCCTTTCCTTTTGCTAGCAACTGGATATATATAGTGGACACGATATCAGTATATACAAAATTCTGCACAGTTATGAGGTGTATATTATAGTGGGGTGGACAAATATTAAATACCTAACTATAAAGTGAATACCGTGAGTATAATAATTATAAATGTTTACAAAATGCTCGGGGACTTGATCTTGTTTTGTCTTTGTGAATCCTGAAGTTTTCTCTGGGGAAATGGTATTTAACTGAGATCTCAAAGACAAGTAGGACTTTGCTAGTTGAAGGGCTGGTGATGTGATAGCAATGCCTGGAGCAGAGGGTGATCATCTGCTGAGACCACACAGAGGCCAAGGCGGACTGGCTTATTCTGAGGAAAAGGAGATCAGTGTGGCTGAAGCCTCAGGAGTAGACAGAGAAAGACAAGCTGATTCTTTCCTCTCCCTGTAAGGAATGTGAACAGGCATCCTCTATATGTTTTCACCAACGCAGGGGGTGAAATTGGTCAGATTTTCCCAGAGTCTTGGTGCTTTCTCTCCCCCAACCGCTACCCTTCCTTCTCTGCACAGTCTTTGAATTTCAACCACATCATCTGGTAGCATTTCTGGATTGTAAGCAATAGAAATGTTCACTGACACTTAAAAACAAGGACTTTATTGGAAGGAGATTGGGTGACTTTCATAACTGCAGGAACAGTTAAATAACCAAGACTTAGTTAGATAAAAATGAGAAGAGTTCCAGCGAATTCCATAGTAGCATGGAGAGTTCCTTTGGGCTGCAACATCAAATGGCCTACTTTTACAATGTAATATCCTAGAGTTTGATTGGCCTGGTTTGGCCTATGTCTGGGTTTCTGCAGAGGTAAGGTCCAGGGATTGCCAGTTCCAAGATAATTACATGAGAGGTAGGAAGGGATATTGGGCACTGTGGGCACCAGCTGGTTGCCTCAAAGCAGGTTGTCACCTCCTTTGCTGCCAGCTAAATTCCCATTAAAGAAAAAAAAAAAAAAAAAGTTTTCACCAAGGAAGCTGAGCGTTGAAGAATTGGTGCTTTTGAACCATGGTGTTGGAGAAGACTCTTGAGAGTCCCTGGGACTGCAAAGAAGATCAAACCAGTCAATCCTAAAGGAAATCAGTCCTGAATATTCTTTTGAAGGACTGATGCTGAAGCTGAAACGCCAATACTTTGGCCACCTGATGCAAAAAACTGACTCACTGGAAAAAAATCTTGATGATGGGAAAGATTGAAGGTAGGATGAGAAGGAGACGACAGAGGATGAGATGGTTGGATGGCATCATTGACTCGATGGACATGAGTTTGAGCAAGTTCCAGGAGCTGGTGATGGATAGGGAATCCTGGTATGCTGCAATCCATGAGGTTCTCAAAGAGTCAGAAATGACTGAGTGACTGATCTGAACTGAACTGAAATTCCACCTTAGTGTTTATTGGCTGCTTCATTCTCAAGTAACTGTAGGGGGTCTTTGAATCTATATCTTAGGTGTAAATCTCTTATATAAATTCAAAGACTTTGTGTCCCTGGGCTTCTGGCTGAGCTAGTGACTGGAGCCCTGAGCAATCGAGTGTTCCTCAGAAGATATTTATGCTGAGTCTGTATTCTGGGAAAGTGATACTTACATTACTATGTTCCAATCAATTACACAAGATCTACTTTTAAAAATCATTGTAGCCATTTATCTTTTTTTTTTTGAAATGAATCATTTTTTAAAATTAAACTTGTGCTTTTTAAACAGTGGATTAAAAAATGGCAGCATAAGTGGCTGGGAGAACAATGACAGCCTTAGGAAAGGAACTTTGATATTGACAAAGCTGACAGTCTTATTTTTAATACATCTTTAAAAACACTTTTAGGAATACTAAGCATTTATTTAAAAAAATTTAAGACTATTGGAAAAAATAAATAAGAAAAAAGTCATCCATTGTAAGATAAATAGTGTTAACAAGTGGATGTGCTTCCTTTAAATCTTCTTTGCATATTTATGTGTGCTTTTCAAAAGTGGGTTCATATTGTACATAGTTTGTATTTTTCCTTTTTACCTAACGTTAGACAATGACCATTTTTCTAGGTCATTAATCTTCAACCGCATGTTCTTTCAGATGCTTACTTAGAAGTCTGTGTTATGGATAAATGTTCATTCTTCGACTGAAGAACATTTGGTAAATACTGCTACAATAAGAATTTCCAATACATGAAACTTGGTATGTTATGTCTGATTATTTTGATAGGTTACCTTCCTAGGAGTGCAATTACTAGGTCAAGGAGTCAAGACATTTTAACCAGAAAATTTTACTGACTTACTCTTAACAGCAATGAATCTTTGGAGCATAGTACTAGTTTACCTCTCTTTACAAAATTCATTGTTAGGAGTTTAGAAAATGCAGAAATGTATAAGAAAATTAAAAATCCCTTGTAATCTCATCAGACAGAGGTAACTGTGGTTTACATTTCAAGTCTAATGATTTCCAGGATTTCTTCTCTATATCTATGGATATACACACTGCATATGTGAAAGTTTATGCATAAGCTGGAGTTTGCTGTATTTATGACTCTATGTCCAGCTTTTTTCTTTTTCATGTTTAAGAATAATCTTTAGGAAACTTTTTCTTAACAGTCTGCAATATTCGACCCTAAGGATCTTATGTGTTAAATATTTAGGTTGGTTACTTCTGATTTTTATTATAAATAATGCTCTGATCAGCATTCATACATAAATCTTAGTATACAACTCTGATGAGATCCTTGGCATTAATTTCTAGAGGTAGAACTATTTGAGCAAAGAGCATAAGTATTATAGAGATTTTTGATACATGCTGCCAAATTACCTTTTAGAAAGGTTTTTAGCAATTTATAATTCCACTAGCAGTTTATGAGAGCATCCATTTCACTCTAACTTCCGTAATGTTGAGTATTATTAATATTTTCCACCTTACTATTGAATATTCAAAAGTGGTACTCTGTTTCTTTAATTTACATGTCTTTGATAACTAGTGGTTTTGATTTTTTTATATTTACTGTCCATACATATTTTGCTTTTGTGGTTTTCCAGTTTAGCAACTTTGCAATTTTTTAAATTGAGAGACTTATCTTTTGTTTTTCTTTTTAAAAATATTTTAATTGAAATATAGTTGATTTGCAATATTGTGTTAGTTTCAGGTGTCCAGCACAGTGATTCAATTATACACACACACACACACACACACACACACACATACACACACACACATGTATGGGGTTGGCCAAAAGTTCATTTGAGTTTTGACATAAGATATTAGAGAAAAACTCAAACCAACTTTTGGCCAACTCAGTATATTCTTTTCAGATTATTTTTCCCTTACAGGTTATTACAAAATATTGAGTATAGTTCCCTATGCTATACCGTAGGTCGTTGTTGGTTGTCTATCTTATATATAAAATCTCTTTCTAGTTGGTTTATAGGAACTATATAATAAAAACACTTTATCCTAGGAAGAAGAAAAAGCAGCTGTGCTTGCAGTCATTCCTGATCTAGCAGCAGCAACACCTGGGAACCTTGTCAGAAATGGGAGTTCTCAGGCCCCAGCCCAGCCTTCTGCAAGCTGTATCTCACCAAGCCTCACAGTGACTCTGAGGCATGCTGAAATGTGAGTGCCACCAAGTTAGAATTGAGATGCCTTTTAAACACAAGATGTAATAACTCTCTCCTCTGAGTGTCTTTAACATCTGATTTGCATAGAATGAACAATATGAAAACTGCTGATATGTGACTGCACTTGAGGAACAAAGGTGGCAGTTTCATGTGCTCCAAACTTGTACAGATTCAATAGTCGTTTTTATCAGACATGATATTCAAAATGTCTAAGACTTGAATCCTCATCTATCAGAAAGAGTACCTTCAATGCAGTCCTTCATAATCCTGTGTCACTCAGGTTTTTAACAGTTCAGTTGCTAGAGGAAGAGCTGGGAAAATAAAGGTCCATCCTGAAGAGGAGTTGGGTGGCTGGGATGGGAGTAGGCGCTTGCGGGGCTTTGAACAGCGTTCATCTACCAACCTGCCTGGAAGTATACTATATTTTAATACTATATACACCTGTGTGTTTGTGCTAAGTCACTTTAGTTGTGCCCGACTCTTTGCGACTCTATGGATCCTAGCCCGCTGGGCTCCTCTATCCATGGGATTCTCCAGGCAAGAATACTGGAGTGGATTGCCACGCCCTCCTCCAGGAGCTCTTCCCAACCCAGGGATTGAACTCGCATCTCCTGCACCTCCTGCACTGGGGGTTGGTTCTTTACCACTAGTGCCACCTGGAAAGCCCCCATATAAAGCTGTACCCATGCCTAATTGACCTGGACATCTGCTCTGTTACTAGGTTCTATTCTGTGCCAGTGTTCTTGGTGTAATTATATTGCCCTTCTTATATGACTGCAGACTCCAAGAGGTTACAATTTGTGCCTTCTGAATCTTCTTACAACCTGTGGAGGTAAATATTACTCATTTCACATAATAAGCACTCAAAAAGGGTTTTTTGAATGAATATTGATTTTCAATTATGGCTCATTTTGAGGAGGAAGAGATGAGATTTTGAGATGCTGCTGCTTAAAGTGAATACCCACAAAGGGAGGAAGGAATGAAGTCCATAAGGATTTCACATTGAAACTCACCTAGTTTATTTATTTTCCTGGATCTATATACACATGATAAAACTTTCTGGTGTGATACTTAACTGCTGTCTGTAAAGAAACATCCTCTGAGAAAAGGGCTCTAAAAGTTTTAGTGCTTCTTTCATCAACAGAATAGTTTTCTTCAAGTCCCCACCTTTGGCTCCCTCACCTCTGCAGGCTTTTCCACCAAAAGTGAATTAAATGCTGGGCTGTTTGGTGTTTGTGCCTGTCCTTTTAATCCCACTGACTAGACCGAGTGTCCCTATGTTCTGAACCCCAGTGGAACACAATGGTGTCTTCAAGCAAACACTGAGAACACTGCTAGTGACAAGGACACTTGTGATTTCAAACCTTTTTAAAAATATCTATATATAAATATTTATATACACTTAAAAAAACATATCTGAATAGGAGAGTCAATAGTGAAAATGTCTGACACTAAGACATGTAACCAGAGAAAAACTTTCACAAACGCTATTGAACCTTCCTAACACATTCTCATAAGCAAAGATCTAAATCAGTACTGTTTTACGAAATTCAGCAAGCAAGAGCTACTGCACAAGATATCATGTTGTTATGACAACTGATGATCTAGAACAAGTAAAACCTGTAGGGATGAAGCACACCATTCAGCATAATGCACTTTATTCTGTTCAAAAGAAAAGTTATTTTTTCCTCTGCAAATGAGACAATATGATGGGGAAATTAAATTAAATGGTGATGTTATTCCCTGAGGGCAAAACAATTCCATTCAATAAATTAATTTTACATCAGTAACTCTTTCTTTTCTTGAAACTGACAGTAATAACCTGACAGCTTAAAGCTCTAATAAACTTCACAATCAGAATGACTCCTCTATTCCTACAAAAGGAAGTCGGGAGTATCACAGGTATGATAATCACTCTCTGTTCATGACAAAGAAGAGAAAATCCTCCAAATTCAATTTAACTAACTGCATTTACTTGATGAAACAGAGTACTTAAAATAGTTTTTGACAGCATTTGGGTTGAGCATCCTAACCTTTCCATTCTTTGGGAAGGTCTCTAAACCTCACTGACATTATATTATGCTATTCTAAATAAATAATACTTGAAACCTGGAAACCTATCAGAGAAAGAATTATATCATCTTTATGAAAACAAGAAGAAGGAAGGAGAGCAGGGAGAAAAATGTGATGGGGTATGTGGCTTAGATAAAAGCAGTGACGTAGGGACCTGTCAGGGCTTCTAAATTTTGAGCAATTAAGCCCATCTAGAAGCTACTATTTTTACTGAGCAGCAGCAAGGAGGAACGCAAAACCGTGCCTTCATTTCCCCATCTCAATCTCTGCTACCCACAAATGAGCCAACAAGAACAAATACTAACCCCAAGGCATAGAAGAAGTCATCTCTTTTACTATTCTTCTCATAAAAACTTTATGTTTCTCTGAAAGTATTTTACAACCATGACAGAAAACATTGTCACTAATTCCGGTAGACTCACACTGGCCGAAACCTGGGAATTCAGCCAGAACTGAAGAACAAGTCCCCTTTGCATCCTCTCCAGGGTATGACTTCATCGCTAACACTTCTGTATCTCAACACCAACTCTTGGGTAACACACCGTGTGCAATTTGCCAAATATTCCTGCGCTTATCATTTTTCATTTTCAGATGGTACTGATGAATGATTTGTGAATGTTTAAAAACCATTAAGTTGAATAATAAAGAGTTGCTCAGTTTCTTTGTCTCATTGAATAGTTCCAATTAGAGGCTGAAGGAGCCCTGCTGCTTTTTCATCATTCAGGTTTATGACATAGTACATAGCCCAGAGGTCCTGGGGTCCTAAAGACTCAAAGAGAGATGTCACCTGTACATCCAAGTAGATTACAGAGGTTTGCTAATCTGCAAAGAAACGTGAGTCTCTCTAAAGCAGGAGGCATGTGCTGCCTGTTTTGTAGAAAGTACAATTTAATTGCCATGGTTCTGCAATTATTCACAAATCATGTTGAACAGTGAACAATTAAACCCCAATCTTAGCTCGGCAGTCTTTACTCCAGCTAGTGAGTTATATATTTAAATGTTTAAGGCAGTTAGCTAAGCACATTTTTCAGCTCAAGCTAGCAGACGACTCCAGGTTTTGTCATCTTTGCCATCAATCAGTTTAGCCTAAAAACCCATGGTTTTGAATGGAGTATTCAGGTGTCACATAAAAAGAGGGGAACACTTCTGCCTGAAAGAGTCCCAAACCCTTCTTCTAAAGAGAAGAGTCCTATGTGCCAATTCCTTTGTGAATGGTTCCCTGGGAAAGAAAGGAGGCATTGATTTTGGTTTTACTACTGAAATCTCTAGTGCTACCAGAGATCAAACAAAATACTCTCAACCTTATCTTTTTTTTTGGAAGTGGTAGCTTATTCTGTTGCCTAAAAGTGCAAGCCCAGAAAGGTACTATATTTTTGGCTGAACTCAAATGACCGATACCTACTGTAATCTAAAGTTCAAAATGGTTTAGCTCTTGTCTCTCACTTGGTGAGTAATAGGACGAAAACAGGCCTGGAAAGGACACACAAGTGATTTTGACTGGCACCTGAAGGCGATTTTAGTCCTAAATAACTGCTCTCAAAGGGCTTGTTTAATGGCGCTATTACATGTGCGATTCTATAACAATAAAGTTGGCATAATAGCAATACCTCCACCAGTTGCTTTACATTGCATTTAAAGTCAATACTAGGAAATGACTCCCATGACTTAGAATGAGTGATATAGAGAAAATGACTGTATCATTTAGTTAAAAAATAACGAAGAGAACTTCAGCAAGACCCTCCAAAATGTTTGCTGTGGATCCATGCTGCTGCTGCTAAGTCGCTTCAGTCGACCCCATGGACTGCAGCCCACCAGGCTCCTCCATCCATGGGATTCTCCAGGCAAGAGTACTAGAGTGGGCTGCCATTGCCTCCTCCTTATAAAAGGCTGCTGCTGCTGCTATGTTGCTTCAGTCGTGTCCGACTCTGTGCGACCCCATAGACGGCAGCCCACCATGCTCCCCCTCCTCCTGGGATTCTCCAGGCAAGAACCCTGGAGTGGGTTGCCATTTCCTTCTCCAATGCATGTGAAAAGTGAAAGTGAAGTCACTCAGTCGTATCTGACTCTTAGCGACCCCATGGACTGCAGCCCACCAGGCTCCTCTGCCCATGGGATTTTCCAGGCAAGAGTACTGAAGTGGGGTCCCTAGTCATATGGAAATCCAACTCAACTTCATCCACCTGTGAAGTTCCTGACAGTATAGAACCAGTTATATTTCATTTGTTCATTTTTAAAATTTATTTACCAGGAAGAAGATTTTTTTTTTAAACCAAATATCTAGTATGGGCTACGCATGACTCTGTGACTTTAGTGACAAAGAGGAGAGTAAAATAAATAAAAACCTATGTTTCTCTGAAGCTTATATTCACAACAGTAGAGAAGCCCATTCTTCAAAGGGCTAGAAATATAAGCATTTTTGGCTTTGGGGGCCATCTGAAAGCAGCCATAGACAATACATAAATAAATGGGTATAGCTATGTTCCAATACTTTTCTTAGAAAGAAGTGGGGAGCTGGGTTTGGCCTCAGGATGGTAGTTTGCTGACCCTTCCCATCCAATGGGAGAGTCAGACAGAGTAAGAAAATGATAAATAAGTGAAATCTTCCTTATGAAAAAAACCAAAGGAGGAAACAATATGGAAGTGTTGAGTGTGCATATGTGTGTGTGTGCATGTTTGCTATATAGTTTGCAATTTTAAATAAGGTGGCCAGGGAAGTTTGATTGAAGTCCTCGAGGAAGTGCATGAATCTGGAGTAAGAGTAGTCTTCCAGGCAGAGAGAATTGCAAGCACAAAGGCCTTGAAGAACCCGCCATCACGTGCTCCAGCCAAGGATGTTGGTGATCATGGGGGACGGGCAACAGAAGAAGATGAGGTCAGAGAAGGCATGAAGAGAAGGCCAGCAAATATGGGAAGTGGAGCCAGATAGGTAATTGCAAAGACTTTGGGTTTTTAATCTGAATGAGATGAAACCATAGAAAAGATTTTAGGGCAGCAAGATCATCTTGGTTACTGCCCTGATAGAGAAACTGCAGGGAGGCAAAGGCACAAACAGGGAGACCAAGTAGGAGGTTAAAACTGTAATCCAGGCAGGAGCTAATGTTGACCTAGACTAAGGTGATAGCAGAGGAGCTGACAACATGGCACTGAGCATCTAGGTTATGTTCTTAAAGTAAAGCCAGGATTTCCAGAGCATTTGTAGAGTTTTAAGAGGAAAAAAAATGAGTTAAGAGTGACTCCAAGGTTTTAACTTGAGCAGCTGGAAGGATGGAATTGCCATTTATTGAAATGAGTACTCCAGCAGGAAGAGCAGAGTCTATCAGGACCATGGTTTTGGAGGTAATAAGTTTCAGACTTTTACACTGAGGTGGAGATGTCAAATAGGCCATTAGATATATGAGTCTGGGGTTGAGAGGAAAGTTCTATGGTAGAGTTATAAATTTGCAAATTGTCAGCATATAGATGGTATTTAAAGCCATGAGATTGGATGAAAGCACTGAGGACATGAATGCAAAGGAAAATAATCTGAAGACTGAGCCTCAGGCCAGTCCAGTGTTGGGAAGTCAGGGAGATTAGGAATAATTTGGAAGGAAGACAGAGTCCTTTACAGTTAGGCATTTTAAATATCAGTTGGCATCTTTGAATATATGTTTTAAAATGGAAAATTTAATTGAAAGCCAAAAATAATGACAAATATTTTGTGAAAACTTAAAGAAAAATTTTAAAATAATAGTATTTTGTTTTTCATGGAGATTTTGTGTCTGTATATTTCTTGGCCTGAAGGCTGCCAAATAGAAGAAACAATGGTGAGATCTATATAAGTGGACCTGGGCATTTTCCATCTTTCAGCCCATTGCCTGTACTTAACTGAACTTTCATATCATTCATTTTCTGCCCCATGATTAATTTTATGGTGGTGCTTGACCAAATTACTTATTCTAATTTGAGAATTGCTATATTTGTGAAAGTGCAGCAAGGCCTATGACTCTTCCATTTCATATTCAGAATTTTGTATTTTATATTCCCAATAAGTTTTTGCAAATGTCACTCCCCACTGACTGAACAATGCTACAGTTACCTGTTGAAAAGCACATCAATTGTTTGATGTCAAACAACTGGACATATATGTTCTTGTAGACAGTGGCAGTGACAAGGAGGCACATGACATATTCTAATACTGGTTCTGCTATCAATGTAATCTTGGCAAATCAGTCTCTTTGGATACAATTTTCTTATCTACAAACTGCATGTAGGCTAACATCCTTTCATAGCCTTTTGGACCTTTTATCCTATTGTGTTGATACATTGCTTTGGCTTGGGTTAAATTTTCCAAATGCTACATGCTGCAGTAGTGGATGGTAGTGTATGTTACATAATTCTTTAGCTGCATTGTGAATTCAGAATTTTTCCAAAATATTTCACATACATATTATATATTACACTATATTCAAGGGGTACGTGTGTCCATTTTAACAGATGTAGTATCTTCTAGAATTTATATTTTCTTTACACAGTGACAAAAGAAAACAAGGAAGATTTCAAATAAAGGTGAAGAAGTAGATGGAAATGACGGTCACTTAATAAGAGCTGCATTGACTGCTTCCATCTTCCTTTTTCACCATGCTCTTTTTGTGTGATGCCAGATTGTCTCCTAGCTGGAGGTGACAGACAGCCCCAGTCCAGATTGCATCTACAGACAACCCATCTGGGAATTGTCTCTGTGAGTTTCAAAGATGTTCCCTGTGGCAAAAACCACTTTATAAGTCTCTTTTCAGACTTGAGTTTCTGTTTAAACATGTTTGAGCAGTTATGGTCTGCTGTGTGATTGGGGGTGGGCAGTTCTGCAGGGTGGGGTGGACACTTCCTGCCGACATTGCTCACGAGCTGTGTCCAGAGTGGACATGCCCTGGGGATGGAAGCAGGCTTGGCTGACTGCTCTTTACTGCCGCTTTGTGTGTGACATTCCTATGGTCCTATTCTAGCCTCATTTTTTTTTTTTTTTTTCAGATTCTCTATTTAAGTATATGCAAGACAAGGGAGTTGGGGTGGGGGCAATGGGTTTATCCACTTTAACTTCTTGATTCCTCTCATACACTTACCCCTGTGGGTACAGATCATTTACATAATGTCTTGTGAAACATTTAACATGTATGTAATATATTGCATTGTAAAGTTATGCTATGATGGGTAAGAGAGGTTTG
The DNA here is from genome assembly GCA_917880005.1 of Nanger dama. NCBI lineage: Eukaryota > Metazoa > Chordata > Mammalia > Artiodactyla > Bovidae > Nanger > Nanger dama. The sequence continues at coordinate 1,685,459 of CAKJTW010000024.1, forward strand.
GAGTGTTGGTTCTTTAAGTTGAGGAACCAGAGTGAAAAAAATACAAATTTGTTTTGGCCAAATGGGATAAAAAGGAATTGTTCACTCAAACACATGACAGTAAAATTTGCCTGGGATCCTAGGTTGGGAAGAGGGAAGAGAAATACAGGAAAGCAACAAGGTGGGTAGAGAATCCAGCATTTCAATTCGAAGTGAAATGTTCAGATTAATACAATGGAATCAGTAAAGAACTATTTTGAAGCTTCCCTTGCCTCTCAGAGCATTTGTCTATCTATAAGCACAACAGTTTCTCCCCTCTTTCTGATAGAAGATTGGGCCAATATCCCTTTCAGTTATAGCAGGACGGGCTGGCACAGTTATATTTGTGAAGGCTAAGTTTCAAGATTATTGAATTGTGGACAGTGGAACTGCTACTTATTCTTTTAACAAAGTACGCCACAGAAACGAACCAGTAGCACACAGCGTCACATTCAGTGTTAGCAGAGTGACCACAGAAGGAAGAAAGATCCATGGTAAGCATTTATGGTATTAGCAATAATCTCTTCTTGGGAAAAAATATCATATGGAGACAAATGTAATCACAGAAGACCTGCCAAGTGAATGTAAACTTTAAAAATAGAATGATGCTTTATTATGTGAGTTTCTTTTTGAAGAATATTCCAGTTAGTTTTCTACAGGAGATATTGAGAAAGAAAACTCACAGAGTGATAAATATTCCTTGGGAGATTATTTTTAAGTAGTGAATTTTTGCAGACAAAGACAAAAGATCCAGACACAGTGGGGTGGTATGTGTGCATGCTAAGTTGCTTCAGTCGTGTCTGACTCTTTGCTTCTTTATGGATAGTAGCTCGCCAGGTTCCTCTGTCCATGGGGTTTCCCAGGCAAGAATACTGGAGTGGGCTGCCATGCCCTCCTCCAGAGGAAATTTCCCACCCAGGGATGGAACGCCTGTCGCACTGGTCTCCTGCACTGGCAGGTGGGTTCTTTACCACTAGCGCCACCTGAGATGCACACAGTGGGGTGGTACTGGTGGGTTAATCCCAGCCAACGAGAGATCTGGCTTTGAGGAGAGCAACAGAGTAAGTGATGCTGTGATATGCTCAAAGTATAGAATTTGAGGGAAAAAATCGATCAGGTGTTGAGGGAACTATGGATTGAACCCACTAGGGTAACACAATGATTAGTTCAATGTGTCCACTTGACTGGTGTAACTGATGTCCAGATAGCTCCTAAAACATTATTTAGGGGTGTTCTGTGAGGGTGGATACTCCACTTATTCTGTAGACTGAATAAAGAGACCTATCCTCACCAGTGTGGGCAGGCATCACCTAATCCCCTGGGAGGTCTGGATAGAATAAAATAGGCAAATGAGAGGAGACTTCTCTCTCTCTTCTTAATCTGGAATGTCTCTTTTCTCTTATCCTCTGACGCTGGAGCTCCTTGTTCTTAGGCCTTCAGACTCTGGGACTTACACCAGTGGTCTCCCAGTCTTCAGGCCTTTAAACTCAGAATGAATTATATCATCTGCTTTCCTGGTTCTCCAGCTGGCAAATGACAGGTTGTGGGACTTCTTGGCTTGCATAACTCCATTCTTATAATAAATTCCCCTACTATCTAGCTACCTACTTATCTTCCTATCTATCTATCTACCTCCTATTAGTTCTGTATCTCTGGAGAACCCTGACAAATTCAGGTCATGTTACCAGAAGTGGATGCTTCAGCAACTTAGAATGCAAGCAAGCATTGGGAAGTATAGAAGATCCTACTCATATGACACATGAGTACACATTTAAAAAGGTGGCTTCTAGACAAGACAGGCTTTAAATCACAAAAGAAGTATGACCCAGTGTCTTGATCTCCAAGCAAGAAGAATATAAAAGAACTTCCAACTTTACTATGACTAGAGAAACTTTGTATTGTAGGTTACTTGAGAGTAAGACAATTCAGCAAAGATCAAAACAAGCTCTGGCAGAAGCTCATGAAGGGCCAGGCTCAGCTAGCCAGCCTTAGAAAGCTTGAGAGTCATGTGTACCCTCCAGGAGTCACCCTGTTGTCACAATAAATTCTGATAGAAAGAAGAGAGAGCTAAGGTTAGCAAGAATCAGGAAGAAATAGGATGGCATATCAGTTTAGAGTTTCTTCTTAATAAATAAGGCAGCAGTAACTCTATGGAGGCTAGTAATTGCTCACTCCTTTATATTAATAAATAGTTGGAGTTGGGAATTTATATGCCTCTCTCTTAAGAGGATGAAGAGAGTTGTGGACATCTCCTGCCTCTTGCACTCCTCTCTCCTCTCTGTTCCTCTCCTCTATGCACTGAACTTCACCCCTCCTACTTACCAGTGTAGAGAGGTGGTACATACTGGCAAATTGCAAGTGACTTGGAGGATTCCTCCCTAATGTCAGAACAGAAAATAGGATTGGTAGGAGCGGATGGAAAACTGGTGTGGAGGTCAGGACTAATCAGAGAGAAAAAAGAAGCAAATGGTTCAAATCCATAGTAGCATCTCAAGCTCTGAACCTTCCAATCTGCATTGTAAAATTTCAATCAGGTCTTTCTCATGGAGACTGAGAGTTTCACAGATTTTTAAGGACAAAGCAAAATCTGCACAAGAAATTAGTGATCTCTCTCCTGACACATACACATATGCCAAGTTTCTATGTGTGGCACAGGTGTGGTGGCTGAATTACTTCTTGGTTTACAGATCCATTCTGATCAAGGGAGAGATCTGGAGAACTGTGCCTTTGAAAAGAAATCTAATTGACAGAAATCAAAAGTGTAAAGGTATGAGGCTAAGATAAGTTTGGTAAATTTGCTGGATAGCCCTAGGCAAGGGGCAGGAGGGGCAAGGGAACGTGCAGAGATCCATCTAGATCAGGCTACATGGAAAGAAACCATAGTTTTACAATTTCTGTTATGATATTTGGAAGGAACTCCAGCTGCCAACTAACCTTTGTCTTATGGTTAGTGACAAGGGAACAGATTGGAAAGACCTGACTTGAGATGCAGTTAAAGAGAAGACTTCAGGACTCTTTGTGGCTGAGCTCTGGCAGTTCATCATAACCTTGAACACTGTGACAACTGGGTAAGGTGTTCTAGTTTGAGATCTTGTGCAAGATTTGGGAATAAGAGATCAACAAACCTGAGGAACTGTGGGAAGTGCTCTCTGAGAATGTCAGAGTGCAATGATGTGTTATGATCACTGCCTCTATAAGATACTATCTTATAGCCAAACATGTGGCTAATAAGAATGTACAGTTCACCATGAAAAACCGCCAGAAAGGGCAGAGGATTTGTGTCAATCTATGATAATGATAAAATCAATGATTTAAGTTCTGATTTAAAACCCATGATTTAAGTTATCATCAACCATGTAGGGTCAGAAGGAAACCTCATCCTCACTCTCACAGCAGAGACAGTTTGAGAGAAAGAGCACACAGAAAGAGATGATAATGAGTGACATGCCTTAAAGGTACAGACTCAGTGACACTCTGGTCCTTCGTGGGGTGGGGGTGAGATCTCCCACTGCCATTCCAGGAGGCAAGCACCTTCCTGGAGGACCATCTGGAAGCCCCAGATACCATGTCTGTAGGCCTATGTCTGTCTAAGACAGGAATGTGTGTAATGTGTTGTGCTGCAAATGATGCATATGGATGAACCAGGGAGAACTCCCTAAAGGATCAAGTCACTGATAACAGTGACTGTTCCAAAATTAGCAATGTCTATCCAAGAAGATACTGGCTGGAGTCTGTGGAGCACTGGCAGAATCCCAGCCTACTTATGGAAAAGGTTGACACTTCAGTTGGGAGGGCTCAGATAATTTACAGCTGGCAAGACAGATGTCTTCATCCCCTTAGCCTCTCCATTCTCTCCTGTCTTTACCCTCAGCAGGGAGGGCATCTTTTAGCTTACCAACAGGGCAAGAATTTCAGGGATGATTATTACGGATGATAGTGGTCCCATACTGCTTCCCTCTGAGTAATGAGAGAGCCAGTGTGAGAGCCTGGGTGAATGGACTTGCTGGCTTTGACCACAGCTGTGGAAAACAGCTTGAGAACTTTGGACACAGGGCATAATTGACTCACACTCAGGCAGAGGGAGTAGGGTGAAGCTGCAATCCAGGAAAGTGGGAAGAGGATGAGAAAATGAAGGAGGAAAAACAAAACAAGAGGATGTAAGATCAACTAGACTTTCAAAGATGACTTTTTTTAAATAAGAAAAGAAAGAAGATCATTCAGGGATAACAAAAAGCACTTCCCCCACCTCTCTTTGCAAACCATGCATTAGCTAGATGAGGTTCTTTGCAGAACTAGAGTGGGCCTGCATGCTTTCAGTCATGGCTGGTGTAGTGACAAAGTTCCCTGTCAGTCACTCTTGTGAGCTTAGAGTCTCCCCACTTTTTTCTTTGTAGTGAAAGGGTTCTGTGGTTCCAGTGAAATAACAGATGACATTGGTTATCTGGCTGAATAATGAGGATGAGGAGTGCAGTCTCCATTCTATACTTGGAGTCAGTTTACACCTTGACATTCAGTGGTGGTAACCTTATATCATCTCGAAGATGAACCAGCCCCCCAGAATGGACATATATAGATAAATACATGTGATTTTGATAAAGTAATTTTAATGCAATGAGACCGTTTGTAAAATGTCCTGTTTCCTTGGCCATTCCTAAAACTCTGCTTGGTTGAACGTCAGGTATATTCTCAAGATCCATCTCTGGGGTTGCGTAACTGCAGGAAACAGAAGCCAGACTCTTCTGACAAGGACATAACTCTTCCCACCCCAATGACTCCAGGTCAGGAGAAAAACACCTTATACTATTTTCATCACAATAGGGTTATAAAACAGTACTTCTGATTTTGTTATGCTAATTCTCTATTTAAACCATCAGATTATTTCTTGTCTTAAAATAGGGTAAATCTGGTATTATAAATGATAATAAACAAGATGTAAATATAGAGGTATAGCTCTCATTACCAGAGTCAATTCAGTACATCCCTGAATAGAAGATATTTCATTTATTTGTTTTTTTTTAACTAGTTGAAAACTATATTTTATTTTACTAACTTAAAACTGAATGGTGGCAGGGTGAGTGCTATTTCAGTTTTAAAAATTTTTCATTCACTAATAAAATCTATCCAAAACAAAGTTCTTATCAAAGAATTGTTTTATATAAATGTATATGATTACTAGGTCATGAATTATATATTAATGCATAATTTATAGCTATAATATTTCAGTTTTTTGTAGACCAGAACATTTTACCCTATGATTTATAGTCAGCATATCACCTACAACTTTACAGATAGTTCCTATCAATTATAACTTCATGTACATATCACTGAAAATGAAGGATAACATTTAATGGGTTCACTTCAATCGACTCTTATTCACAGACTTTGATATGGATACCCAGTTTCCCTGAAAAAATAATACTGTACCTTTGTGTACTACTTTACAGTTTTCAAAATGTAGTCAGACATATTATAATGTGTTCAAAAGCATTATTTTGTAGTCTTCCTCATATGAAATATTTCATAGTCAAATGTTGGATTTTAAAATATTGAAAGAGTATGAGGGGGTTCAAAAATATAGGAAATGGTGGAGTTTCCCTGGTCTACCTGCCAGTGTAGGAGATACAGGTTCGATCCCTATCCAGGAAGATCCCACATGCCTTGGAGCAATGAAACCCATGCACCATAGCGACTGAGCCTGTGCTCTGGAGCCTGGGAGCTGCAGCTACTGAGCCTGCGTGCCACAACTTCTGAAGCAATTAGAAATTAGATGAAGCAATTAGAAAACAAAACTTAGTATATAAGCTACTAAACTGACTCTGTGTGTGTGTGCCTGTGTGTGTGTAGTGGGGGTTGGGGATGGGGAGAGATGCTGGACAAATAATGACTTCGTGACTAACAATATTTTCAAGAAGATAAACATTAATATGGGATGAAAAACATTCAGAAAAAATACATTCAGTAAAATATGTTATATAAAATACTCAGGAAAAACATCAGAGAGCAAGTATTTTAGCAAAGGTTCAGATTGTGTGCATGTGTGTGTGTGTGTGTGTCTGCATTTGTTTAGGGGAAGGCAGTTTTAATGAAGGAATGTTCTTGACCAGGAAGAAATGAATGCTCAGAGTGCAACAAGGTGGTCATTCATTCAACAAAGCAGAGGACTGAAATCCACCAGCTCCATGCCAGGCATACAAGATACAAAGCACATATTTCCCTTTTTGTTATCACTTATCTACAAAAACGATAAATGTTTCTCATGTTTCAAAATACAGTTTACAGATTTTAAGGTAACCCGACTTGAATCTCAAGGGGCTAGCAGAGCTTATCAAAACCCCTGCCTGACTTCTGTCTCTTAAGGACAACAAAGAAACAAACCTACAAACCCCAGAATCCAGTTCAAATTTACTTTTAAAATCTGTTTTAATTTTTCCAGAAAATTAAATTAATTATCTTTTAGATCTTAGTGGATCCTTTTAGAAATGAAAGGCCCTGAAGACCCATTGACAAAAACCATGAGAAGCTTGCTATGAAATGATGCATTAACTTAGTAATCTGGCAAGCCTTCTCCATCTGTCCTTCTTCCTTCACCACCCCTGAGGCACTTCCTGGTCTAGGTCTCCTCCCTGACCCTCTTCCCCTCTGGGCTCCTTGGGTACCTCGGTTTCTCAGGCATCTCTCATACTTGCCTATGGTTCATCAATGGTTTACGTATTTGACCTCCCCACTAGACTATGAACTTTTTTATATTTCAGTAATTATGACTAACCCCAAACTTAGCATCCAGTGGGTTTCATGAAACTTTGCTGCACAGTGTTAGACAATTTAGAGTCCCGGTGAGAAATTCTACATTTTCCTACAGCTATAAGCTATAGGGAAACAACTTTTGCAGCTATACTTTTAGAAGAGACAAGTTTCACAGATTCCTTATACTTGAAGTAGTAAAAATAAGATTATAAACGTATCTGTTTAATTCTCTCCTTTGGTAAATATATCATACAGGTGGAAAGGGGTAAAGATGGTAGGCTGTATAAACAGAATGGAGTTTTTCCACTCTTGGAATATAAAGTAAACTGAACTGAAAGTTACTTGAAATTTTGTCTTTGGGAGGATGCGCTAGGGGGACAGAGAGAAAGAGACAGAGAGAGACACTCACTGCAGTCTGACATCTAAGTGAATCCTTTTGGAAACAGTACTAGCAGTGCTCCTGCTCACAGCAAGAAACAGATTCCAGGAGTAAAGATCAGGGCTTTGAACCCTGCTGTGAAGGCGACTCTCTCCAAATCAAAGGGTGCGGGAAGGCTGTAGTTCTCTTCAGCCCTGGCACTGATCAAAGCCTTTATTTGCTTCTGCTCTTTCAAACCACAGATTAGTGTCCTAATCTTTGTATTCTTAATGTATCCAGTTCCAAACATACAGAATTCTCTAACCCTGTCCATCTCCAGAATGCAGAGCCCTCTACACACTGTATTCCTTCAATGCAATAAGTTCTCAGTCATCTGGTTGTAAATGGTTTGCAAGTGACACCAACTATACAATCACATGAATACTTACTTGAGATGCTCATTGGACAGAGCTCCCCAAAACATCTTTGTTATTTAAGCAAAACCTGATGCGTTTAGACAATAGCACAATAAAAACAAATCTACAGGAAGTGGGTAAAACAGAAAGATCATCCCATTTCCTTGCCTGACCAACGCAACCCTGGGGAAAATGTCTGGGATGAGTCCTGCTTTAGGCTGCTCTCTGACTCTGCAGTAGTCTTTCAGGGCTCTCTAGTCTTCTGTGTTCTCTGAATCAGAGACCCCAAGTCCTCAGGCTATTTCTATCCTCCCTGAAGGCAGGCAGGTAACACTGGGGGACAGCAAGGTGACTAGTGTTGCTGGAGCAGAATGAAGAGAAAAGTAGGAGAGAAGGTCAGAGCTAAGGGGTAGAGGCTGGCTGTGCATCACCATGTATTCTAAAATATTTTGGCTTTTACTCTCAGAAAAATGGAGTGTAGTAACAGAGTTATGAGTAGAGGTGTGGCATAGTCCAGTTTATGTTGGAAAAGGACCCCTTGGGTTGCTATATTGAGAGTAGTCTAGGGAGGCAAGGACAGACCTGGGGTCGGTCCCTGGCAGCCAGTCAGGTAGCAATTGCAGTCGCTGGACTTGCAGTAGCAGTGGAGGTGGTGAGACATGGTAAGAGTCTGGACCTTTTTTGAATGCAGAACAAACAGAATCCCCTGGTGGATTTGATTTGGGATGTGAGAGAAAGAGGCATCAAGAATATTAGGAACATGGTTGCCACCAGCTGAGACAGGGAAGCCTGAGAGTATAGCAAATGTGAGCCGTCAAGGGTTCTACCAGAAAACAGGTAGAAAAGAGGAAGACTTTCTTTCTGTTGCCAAGATGAGAAGCATATACATGGAATTCTGCTCTGCGCGCTGGCAATTAGAAGAGGTTGTGCAGTTTATGAGCATTAGATTGGTCCCGATAAAAGGGGGATGAAAAAGAGAAGTATGCGATGGGGAGCTGAAAAGAAATAAGTTAGCATTCTCAGATCTCAGAGATAGATGGCCTAAACCAGTGGTTCTCAGATTGGAGTGTACAGTAGAGTTATGGGGATTATTAAAATCTGTGTTTATTAAAACACAGATTGCTGGGGGATCTCTGATTCAATAGAGCTGGTGATCCCAAGAGTGCACAGTTCTAGATTTCAGGTGATACTGACACTCTTGGTCTGGAGATTACACTTCGGAAAACACTGGCTGAAGAGCAGGCAAGAGTGAGACAAGTACATCCTACAGTTCAGCTTTATCAAGAAAAGAAGCAGTGTTGACCCAAGCTTTGCAATTCTTAATTATAGGGATATCCTAACTCTTCACAGGGGTGATATCAAAAACATAGTTCTGGACAGGCAGTGCAATCTAGAGTCTGAAGTTTGGGGTTGACTGTTATTAATTGAGATATTAATAACAATTGTCCCCCTGTATCCGTGGAGGATTTTTCCAGGGCCCCCTGCAGATACCAAAATCTGAAGATGTTCAGGTCCCTTATAAACAATGGCTTAGTATTTGCATATATCTTACCCATATCCTCCCACATATTTTGAATCATCTCTAGATTACTTGTAACACTTAATACAGTATAAATGCAATGCAAATAGTTGCTGACACTCAGTTAATTCAAGTTTTGTGCTTTTTTTTTTTTTTTGAACTTTCTGGAATTAATAGAAATATTTTCCATCTGAGATTAATTGAATCCACGGATATGGAACCTGAGGATATGGAGGGCTGACTGTAGATGGAATTTAAAATCATGAAAAATTAGAAAAACATCCAAAATGCTTGATAATATAGCAACAGAAAGGTGAAATAAAGATTGGAGGCAAGAAGGGATGATGTTTATATCAAATGTGATTGATACCTGTATTTAATAGCTCTTCTTTTGTTGTGGTGGATTTGTAGAGGTGAAAACCAGAAGTATTCTTCTCTTTATTTCTTTTTGTTCCCCTCTCCGACAGTGAGGTATCTGAGACTGCAGTGTTCACGGTCACAGACACAGTGAACGCGTAGTGTGGCGCATTATATTTTCCATAGATTGTCATAACATTATCTCTCATTCCAAGTGCTATTTTGAAATGTGACCTCAACACACCTTCCATTGAAACATAAGGTCTTTGTTCTCATCCTTAACTCTAGGCAGGCTTATGACTTGCTCCTAATCAATGAAAGGCAGTAGATTTGATGCTGCCTGACTTTCACAGCTAGGACAGAAAAGGTGATGCAATTTCCATGCTGTTTGGTGAACTACCTCCGCTGAAACCCTGATCCTTCACGTATGAAGCCCAAATCCCTTGAGGCTGCCATACTGTGAGGAAGTCCATGCCAGTCCTCAGAGAAAAACCACATTGAGAACTTAGAGACTACTGAGTTCTCTGGTATCTTAATCATTCAGTCATTAAGAGAAAGGACTGGCCAGCACCCACCATGAGCCTTGGACTCCTCCATTGCCGGCCTGATAACATGGCAACTGCATGAGAAACCCCAAGGTTTGTCCAGCCAAGTCTTTTCTGAATTCCTGACACACAGAAAACTGTTAGAGATATTAGAGTGTTATCAAACCACTAAGTTTGGGGATGGTTCATTCTAATTTGTTTAATTTTTTCAAGTCTGCTTTATAACCAAACCCCTTTTCTTGGCAAAGAAGGGAGGATAACAGTCACTAATAAGACTTGAAACTTGTATTCTACCAAACTAATTTTGGAAAACATCCTCTGGATTCATCAAGCAATTTTGGTAGTGATTTGGTTGCTCAAAGAGAACTTTCTTCAGGAGAAAGGATTGCATTAGTCAGCATGTACAAATATATAAATTCGCAACTTGTACAAATATATAAATCAGGATTTCACTGTCATGATTGAATCTGGTTAGCATGAATTAGCCCTCAAAGTTTCCTTATGCCTTGGATGGTATGGTAACCATTCTATGGAATGAGGCAGAACTTCTACTGATATTTTCTAAATGTAATAGACATATATCATTTATTTATTTATTTACTTTTCTTTCAGAGATAATTAGTTCTCTACTCTGAAGAAATGAGATATTTCATGCATTATTAGAGGAGAGTTTACTATTTTATATTTATCAGACTCTTAGTTACAAATTTCAAAAATTTCAAGCAGAGTCTCCATAACTATCTTTGTTGGATTCTGGGTAAAATGCTGCTTGGAACCTAGGGAACAAAAATTTGAAGAGTGGGTACTCACTTTATTAAGTTCTATATATCCCTTGCTACCTTAAGGATGGTAGATCTGGGGAATCTCTGAAAAACAACCTCTGTGATCCTGACAATTGACTCTCTCACAATCAGTCAGTTCAATCACTAAGTTGCATTCGACTCCTTGCGAACCCATGGACTGCAGCACGTCAGGCCTTCCTGACCATCACTAACTCCCAGAGCTTGCTCAAACTCATGTCCATCAAGTCGGTGATGCCATCCAACCGTCTCATCCTCTGTCACCCCCTTCTCCTCCCACCTTCAATCTTTCCCAACATCAGGGTCTTTCAAATGAGTCAGCTCTTTGCATAAGGGGGGCCAAAGTATGGGAGTTTCAGCTTCAGCATCAGTCCTTCCAATGAACACCCAGGACTGATCTGCTTTAGGATGGACTGGTTGGATCTCCTTGCAGTCCAAGGGACTTTCAAGAGTCTTCTCCAACACCACAGTTCAAAAGCATCAATTCTTCGGTGCTCAGCTTTCATTACAGTCCAACTCTCACATCCATACATGTCTACTGGAAAAACCATAGCCTTGATAGATGGGCCTTTGTTGGCAAAATAATGTCTCTGCTTTTTAGTATATTGTCTAGGTTGGTCATAGCTTTTCTTCCAAGGAGCAAGCATCTTTTAATTTCATGGATGCAGTCACCATCTGCAGTGATTTTATTTTCTGCAAGGAAATAAAGTCTCTATTTCCATTGTTTCCCCATCTATTTGCCATGAAATGATGGGACCAGATGCCATGATTTTAGTTTTCTGAATGTTGAGTTTTAAGGCAACTTTTTCACTCTCCTCTTTCACTTTCATCAGAAAGCTCCTTAGTTCTTTGCTTTCTGCCATAAGGGTGGTGTCATCTGCATGTGTGAGGTTATTGATATTTCTCCCAGCAATCTTGATTCCAGCTTGTGCTTCATGCAGCCCAGCATTTCACATGATGTATTCTGCATAAAAGTTAAATATGTAGGGTGACAAAATACAGCCTTGACATATTCCTTTCCTGGTTTAGAATCAGTCTGTTGTTCCAGATTCAGCCTAACTGTTGCTTCTTGACAGATTTCTCAGGAGGCAGGTCAGGTGGTTTGGTATTCCCATCTCTTGAAGAATTGTCCAGAGTTTATTGTGATCCACACAGTTAAAGGCTTTGACCTAGTCAATAAAGCAGAAGTAGATGTTTCTCTGGAACTTTCTTGCTTTTTCAATGATCCAATGGATGTTGGCAATTTGATCTCTGATTCCTCTGCCTTTTCTAATCCAGCTTGAACATCTGTTGAAACCTGGCTTGGAGAATTTTGAACATTACTTTGCTAGCATGTAAGATGAGTGCAATTGTGTGGTAGTTTGAACATTCTTTGGCATTGTTTTACTTTGGGATTGGAATGAAAATTGACCTTTTCCAGTCCTGTGGCCACTGCTGAGTTTTCCAAATTTGTTGGCATATTGAGTGCAGCACTTTCACAGCATCATCTTTCAGGATTTGAAAGAGCTCAACTGGAATTTCATCACCTCCACTAGCTTTGTTCATAGTGATTCTTCCTAAGGCCCACTTGACTTTGCATTCCAGGATGTCTGGCTCTAGTCCAGTGATCACAGCATTGTTGTTAACTGGGTCATGGAGATCTTTTGGTGTAGTTCTTCTGTGTATTCTTGCCACCTCTTCTTAATATCATCTGCTTCTTTTAGGTCCATACCATTTCTGTCCTTTATCGAGCCCATCTTTGTGTGAAATGTTCTCTTGGTATCTCTGATTATCTTGAAGAGATCTCTAGCCTTTCCCATTCTATTGTTTTCCTCTATTTCTTTGCATTTATCACTGAGGCAGGCTTTCTTATCTCTTCTTGCTATTCTTTGGAACTCTGCATTCAGATGCTTGTATCTTTCCTTTTCTCCTTCGCCTTTTGCTTCTCTTCTTTTCTCAGCTTTGTAAGGCCTCCCCAGACAACCATTCTGTCTTTTTGCATTTCTTTTTATTGGGGATGGTCTTGATCCCTGCCTCTTGTATGATATCACGAACCTCTGTCCATAGTTCTTCAGGCACTCTATCAGAGCTAGTCTCTTGAATCTATTTGTCACTTCTACTCTATAATTTAAAGAGATTTGATTTAGGTCATACCTGAATGATCTAGTGGTTTTCCCTACTTTCTTCAATTTAAATCTGAATTTGGCAATAAGGTGTCTCATAATGGACCCCATTAAAGAAACAATGCATACTCTTTCTGAAGAGAACCTCGAAGACAGTTCTATATAAGTAAACCCTCTGTTTGAATAAAAGGCTACTGAAAAAGATAGAGAGGAAGAAGCTGTTTCTCTTCATTACAGAGTCATTCATCCATACACATTTTTTTTTAAACATCTATAAAGTTATTATTACCATATTTCTATTTCTAGTCCAGACATCATATTAGAACTATTAATGATATATAAAATTATCTATACATCATCTCAATTTGAATCTCTCATTGTACATGCTAAATTGCTTCAACCGTGTCCAACTATTTATGACTCTATGGACTGTAACTTTACAGGCTCCTCTGTCTATGGGATTCTCTAGAATACTGGAGCGGGTTGCCATGTCTCCTCCAGGGCAATCTTCCCAACCCAGGGTTCAAACCTGTGTTTCTTGTGTCTCTTGCATTGGCAGGTGGGTTGTTTACCATTAATGCCAACTGGGAGGCAAATCTCTCAGAGGTATTTCAAAATCAGCATATTCAAAACTTAAAGCATGAGGGAAAATCTACATCATAACCCTCTTCCAGTGTTTCACATCTCAGTGAATAGTACTGTCAGCCATATAAATTGGCAATCTTTTCCCTCATCTCATATTTCTTCCGACACTATATGTTTGATCTACATGACATCGTTTAATTCTGTTCTTTCTTTTTCTGCTGCCACCACTGAAGAGAAATTACCATGAACTCTTTCTTGAATTACTTTAATTTTCAGGACTCTGTATTTCAGGCAACAGAAACCAACTCTGGGTGAACTACTTAGAAAATTAATGTAACCCTAATATAGAGTAGGTAACTGATACTTGAATGCTGGGGAAGTGGTTTTAGCATATCAACAGAAACAATGGAACATAAGACTACTGAAATCAAAGCCAGGGTCTTTTCGTTCAAAGGCACACAACTGTTTGGGAATATTTGATTGGCTGGTTTTAGAAAAGGCAGAGGAACTAGAGATCAAATTGCCAACATCCACTGGATCATCAAAAAAGCAAGAGAGTTCCATAAAAACATCTATTTCTGCTTTATTGACTATGCCAAAGCCTTTGACTGTGTGGATCACAAGAAACTGTGGAAAATTCTGAAAGAGATCAGACCACCTGACCTGCCTCTTGAGAAATCTGTATGCAGGTCAGGAAGCAACAGTTAGAACTGGACATGGAAAACAGACTGGTTCCAAATAGGAAAAGGAGTACATCAAGGCTGTATATTGTCACCCTGCTTATTTAACTTATATGCAGAGTACATCATGAGAAATGCTGGGCTGGATGAAGTACAAGCTGGAATCAGGACTGCTGGGAGAAATATCAATAACCTCAGATATGCAGATGACACCACCCTTATGGCAGAAAGGAAAGACGAACTAAAGAGCCCCTTGATGAAAGTGAAAGAGGAGAGTGAAAAAGGTGGCTTAAAGCTCAACATTCAGAAAACTAAGATCATGGCATCCAGTTCCATCACTTCATGGCAAATAGATGGGGAAACAGTGGAAACTGGCTGACTTTGTTTTTGGGGCTCCAAAATCACTGCAGATGGTGACTGCAACCATGAAATTAAAAGACACCTATTCCTTGGAAAAAAGTTACGACCAACCTAGATAGCATATTAAAAAGCAGAGACATTACTTTGTCAGCAAAGGTCCATCTAGTCAAGGCTATGGTTTTTCCAGTAGTCATGTATGGGTGTGAGAGTTGGACTGTAATGAAAGCTGAGCACTGAAAAATAGATGCTTTTGAACTGTGCGGTTGGAGAAGACTCTTGAGAGTCTGTTGGACTCCAAGGAGATCCACCCAGTCCATCTGAAAGGAAATCAGTCCTGAATATTCATTGGAAGGACTGATGTTGAAGCTAAAACTCCAATACTTTGGCCCCTGATGCAAAGAGCTGACTCATTTGAAAAGACCCTGATGCTGGGAAAGATTGAGGATGGGAGGAGAAGCAGACGACAGAGGATGAGATGTTTGGATGGTATCACTGACTCGATGGACATGAGCTTGAGTAAACTGCAGGAGTTGGTGATGGACAGAGAGGCCTGGCATGCTGCAGTTCATGGGGTTGCAAAGAGTCAGACACACTGAGCGACTCAACTGAACTGAAGACTAGGAAATATGTCCATGTCCCAGGTATCTGAGGATGGACATACCTGATTCATTTGATTTTAGATCCAAATAATGAGACTTTCCTCCAAATTGGAAAATAGACTCTGATGGGATGACAAAACACATTATTTTCATAACTGTCAACTTCCTCTCTATAGTAGATTAAAGATGGCTTGAAATTATTTTCACATTTCATCGTGGGGGTTGGGTGGATGGGAAATGTGTTCTAAATCTCCTCCCAGTGAATCTGGGCTGGATTTTCTAACTGCTTTAATTCATGCTGTGCCAATTTCCAGACTTAGGCCTTAAAAAAGTGGCATAGCAGATTTGGCTCCTTGTTTTTGTAGTATTCATTCTTGGAATCTTGAGAATACCATGCTACTAGAAAGCCAGTCCATGTTCAGAGGCACTGCAGGATAAGATGCTTGGAGGGAGAGAGTCGGGAGGGAAGGAAGAGAGAGGAAGAAAGAAAGAACCCAGGCAGCAGACATTTGATTTTGGAGGCAGATCTTCCAGCCCCAGATGCCTAAACTGACGCAACTGACACTGCATGAATCAGAGAACTACTCAGCTAAATCATCCCCAAATTTCTGACCCACATACTATGCAAAAAATAAAACAATTTCTATAAATCACTAAGTTTTGGAAGTAGTTTGTTAGGGAGCAATAGATAACCAGGTCAACCTCCTTGCATTCATCCTTGTGTTTCTTCTCTTTCTATACTGCAGCCAGAGTTTTTTTTTTTTTTTTTTTAATGTATATTTATCATTATTAATACCCTGCTTAACATTTTTCAAAACCCTTTTCAACACTCATAGGATCAAAATTAATTCTTTAGCGTTATCCTTAAGATACTGAATGATGTATCCCAGCCATGTCTCATCTATTTCCATTGTCTGTCTCACTCTCTGAACTACAATCCCATTGGCTATTTTAAGTTCCTCCAAAATGCTACACACTTTTTTGTTCTATGGTCTTCACATTTGCTGTCCCCTCTCCTAGGAGCCCTCCTTCTGTACAGCTGAGATTTTCCCTAGCTAACTGGTACTCATTCTTAAGAGCTGAATTCAAACATCAATTTCTCAGGAAAACTTCCCTCTTTACCCAGATCTCTCATAGCTCATACACCTCTCTAACAGAGCAATCTTTATATTGTAATTAAATAATTCACTGCAAAAGAGTTTTTACTATGTCTTTCCTGCTAGAAATACAAGTTTTATAAGATATGTACATACTGTTTTCATTTTATCCACAGTGCCTTGAACCATTCTCTGAACATAGTAGATGCACAATAAATGCTTATTGAAAAATGAACACATGAACACTGACCTAATATAGGTGAATCAATGCTTCTCAGACTTCAAATGTGCAGATGAATCACCCGGGGATCTTGTTAAAATGCAGATTCTGATTCAGTCAGTCTGGGGTAGGGCTTGAGAATTGAGTCTCTATTTCTAATGAGCTCCTAGGTGATGCCATTGCTGTTGGTTCTGTGGATCACTCTGAGTAGCAAGGCTATAGAAAAATTATAATTAAGTCCTGTGGGTAACATGGAGCAACCAGTTGGGATTAGTTAATATTTTAAACCTGTGCTATCATTTTAATTTGATTCAATTAATTTCAACAAACAATTATTGAGTCAACTATTTCCCAGGATAGATTAAACATGAATAAGATATGGTTAGTGCCCTCAAAAAACTCACTGTATAATGGGCAGACATAAAACATAAACAAACCAATGTGAAAAATGTACTATAATAAAAGTAGACTGAAAATACAGATTTGAACACAAAATAGGCAGTTGCCAACTCAATTTGGGGAGCTCAGAAAATTTGAAATACTTCGGTGATCTAGCATGAATACCAAGCACTGTTTTGTTTTTATTTTGTCCTTTGTTTTGCCTTCTTATTCTATATCTGTCCACCTGAACTGAGTTATTGGAGAATTAGTGACAATAATTGGCTCAACTTTCATATTCCATTTTCAGAAGGAGCTTTGTAACTCTAGTCCTCAAATGTACTATGGAAAAATTTTTTGTTTGTTTGTTTCTGATGTTTGTTTGTCTCTTTCATTTTCAAGTTATTGTATAGTCTGTCATTTCTATCTTCAACTTGGTAAAACCTTTCTAGCCTTTTAGTTAGACTTGAATTAGAAAACAAAATGTGCTAGAAGAACAATACCAGAATGATGTGAAATACTGCTTAGAGTCAGTATTACTTAGGGTTCTCCAGAGAGACAGCCAATATGATATATGTAGATATACATAAGAGGAGATTTATTATAGAAATTGTTTCACAAGATTATGGAAGTCAGGAAGTCCCACGACCTGCTGTGTGCAAGGTAGAGGCCAAGGAAAGCTAATGGTGTAATTTGGTCTGAGTCCAGAGGGCTGAGAATCAGGGAAATTGATGCTGTAATTCTGGTCTAAGTCTGAAAACTCAAGCACCAGGAGCTCAGGTGTCCAAGGGCAAGAGAAGATCGGTGTCCCAGCTCAAGCTAAGAAAGCAAATTCACCCTTTCCCACCTTTTTGTTCTCTTTGTTCTGGCACTCAACAGATTGAATAATGCCTGCAGACATTGGTGAGGGTGACCTTCTACTCAGTTTACAAATTCAAATACTGGTATCTTTGGAAACACCCTCACAGACATATCCAGAAATAATGTTTTGCCAGCTATCTGGGCATCCCTTAGTCCAATCAAGTGAACATAAAGAAGTAAGCATCATAAAGTTCTTCACCAGTAGTTTGCTCTTTGAAGGAGAAATAATTCTTTTTTTCTTGCTTAAATGATTAAGCCATAAGATGGACTGTTCTTTTATTTATTTATTTATTTATTTATTTTATTGTAGGTAGATCTTTCCTCACTCACAGGCTGGGACGCAGAACCTCATCTGTGTCCACCCTTAGCTTTCTTTATTGCGTTAATGATCTCCTGGCTTCACTAAAGGAATTTGCTAAGAAAGCAAATTCACCCTCCCCTACCTTTTAGTGGGGAAGTCATTATTAAGTTCTTCAAGTTCTTACCTTTCCAGCATAAAAGTTTCTTTAAACACTTCTAAAACATGATTTCTCCTGAGAGGAGGCTAATTGACTATATCCTTCTGGTTATTACTTAATCATTATTTTGGAGTACCCCAAATGTTCTAAGTATCAGCCATTTCTAGCACCAAATCATTATTCGGAGCTTAGTCATTTCTTAATTTGAGTCCTTGAAACTGCTTTCTTTATCCCCTTTATTAATATGTATTAGGACCCACACTGAGCAAGGCACTCACCTTTTTAGGGAAGCCACACTTCCAGTCCTCCCAGAGTCCTCCATTCCTTGTCTCATCTCACTTTTCCAATCAGACTGAGGTGTTACTTCAGAATAATCTCTTTGACCCAACTCTGTAAGATACTACTGTATCCCTTTCCTACTGCCTGCTTTTCACTGCCCAGAAATGAAATCTAAATTTATCTGCATCTCAAGCATTTATTTTTTTTATTGTTCTTTCTTTACTTGTCATCTTCTAAAATTCATGTCTTTCTCAGAATGTCCTGCTAGCTAAAAGAGATAAACAGAGAGTGAGATACCTTTAGGCTTGGAGTTTTGTGGTCACTCATATCCCTTTAGATAGAAACCTACTTTCCCCAAGGTTCTGATAGCAGCTTTTGAACTCAGGAGTCAGCTATGAACTGTTTTTACATAATGCATGCCTCTTAGGAAAACAGCACGCCTCTGTTTAGAAGCATCAGCATCTTCACCTTCTCCTTTCCAAAAGGCAGCCAGAGCAGTGAGGCCTGAGTCTTTTCTGCGTCAGTGTGATGGAAGCACCGTGTCTCCAGGTGGGGTTGTAGATCATATTCTCAGGGGCTGCACTTTACAGCAAGGTTTGTGGTTTGTTTTTTTTTCAGTTTATGTTTTCATATCTTCATTTCAATAACAATATAAATACAATTTTATCTGCTTGACCAAATTGTGTTATACATAGGTACTGCCTAAGGGACCTCAGTGACCATTATGAGCTGTACTGATGGATACCCTGGCCCATTGCTCTACACTGTGACAATAATTTTAAGCTTTGTGTTGTTGATAAGCACCATTACTATAGACTGAATGTTATGTGCCTAATGATGTGCATGTATATGTGTAAGTCTGAAAGAATTATCAAACTTGAGGCACTTTGGTCAATGGGCAGAACATAGACTCAGAGGAAGACATTCAAATATTCAATTTCCAGTCCAACTGACTAGCTCGTTGCTCTTGACAAATTTGCTTAGCCTTTGTAAACCTCAGTTTCCCTGTCTATAAAGTGAGGTTTAAAAAATGAGCTCTTACTAAGACCACAGAAATGCAGAATGAATTCAGATCATACATGCATACTTATTTGGTACATAACAGGTGTTATCTATGATAATGATTATACTTTGTCCTGCGAATCAGTTTAAATTCAGCACCCTCTGCAGTATCTTTTTTCCTTCTCAAGAGGAGATATTTAAACTTATAGCCATAACTTAGAACTGACTTATGAAGTATATCATAAAGCCACTGGCCACATACCATATATAATACATTATCTATTCTCAGTATAGGTCTTTGTTATTATCACCTTAAAAATATAGTAACATTTACCCCAATTAGAATTCCTGGAGACTTCTAAAAGTGGTAGGAATAGAGAAATCCCAAATGAAACCCCCAACAGCAAAAGCAGTTATCTGTAGAATAAAAACATGAGCAATTCTAACACAGTTTTGCCATATTTATCTCAATGTTACTTTCTGTGTAGTCCTAAACTAGTACTCTTGTTTACACAAGCAGCCAGAAGTCTTCCACTAGGCCTAATAAAATAAAAAGGGAAAATTGCAGGGGAAAGATATATCAAGACAATAATCTATTGGTTTAGATAGATCAAATGCCTGCCGATATTGTTTATGGGAAATAAGTGTCATCTCTCTCCCCTATATTTCGCTATTTTCTAAAATGAATCCACTTTGAGATGTGATTTTTTTCCTCCAAAGTTAGGCCAGTTGGATTCCATCGATCATAATTGTGACGGATAGCAAGTGATTTGTTTCATTACATTGTTAATGGCTATAGTGGGAACATTTGAGCTATTACATGAAAAGCTGTGGTTGTGTCATTGTGAAGCTTCCAAGGATAGAATTTTCTCTTCACTCTTTGTTTCTACAATAGGCTCCCCTGCCCCTAACGGGGATGCACACTGAGTTTTAAATCCTTTTCCGCTTGGCTTGAGGGAGTTTGCTTTTTTCCTGTATGTCATTGAAAAGTCCAGTATACATGCACTTTGCCACCAGCTAAGACATGAAAATGGCACAAGAGATACGCATGCTGAAATTGATGTAAAAATTACCATTCTTGATAGACAAAAGTAGAAAAGAAGACATATAAAAAGGTACACATGCATCTGGAAAATGAATAAAATTCTTATGAACCTCCTTACTTGGCCAAATATCACCTCTTATCTGTGTGGATCTCTCTTATAAACCAGTAAAAAGCAGAGTGGAGCTCAGCCCATAGAAGATAAAATGCATAAGATCATGAACGGTATTTGTCTAATATATTCACAAAGCAGGTAGGCTGGTTTCTGTCTTTCATGACAAGCATAATCTTAAACAAATTTCAACCTTAACTTGAAGATATTTTAATGTATCCATTTGACTCACAAACTCGAGCTCACATTGAATTTAAAAGAAAATCCTTCAGAGCTCTGTTTTTAAAATATATCAAGAAAGATTTTATATATTTTAAAATTAATCCATATGCCATCAAGTTAATTCTTATTTAGCCCAATATCTACCCTTGAATCAATGACAGTGGATGGCTACTGTTGGGAGCAGAAGAGGCAGAGACACCTCTGGGTCATTTTAAAGGTGATTTTAATATTCTCAGCAACCTTCATTCCCCTAAGCGTAAAACCCTTTGTAATGCATGCATTGAAACCCTAACTCTTTTGAATACAGGTCAAATGCAGTCACTTCCACAGCAGTTAAAAATTTTAAACTAACCTACAAACATATCCAAAATTTTCTAACAAATATGTACCAGAAATTCTAAGTTCAGAATCTTTAATTTGAATCGCCTTGGGTTCAATGATGTTTCTCTTAAAGTTTCAAGTTCTTCCCTACGGTTTATGTAATTTGTGTAACTATACCATCCTGAAGATGGTGAGTTGGTAGGAGAGTTGGTTTGTTCCTGTTTTAGTAATGAGGAGAGAGAAAAACCAAATTGGTGACCAACTCAAGGTCATGCAATATCAGAACAAGAGCATACACTTTGAGCTTGTTTTCTGGCTTTAGACTGCCCGCTGCCCTGGTGGGCACATCTCCTCCCTTTGAGAACATACATATTCATGTGTTTGAAGTCACCCATGGATATTGACATGGACTACAATGAGTTGAAAAGATGGGGGCAGCTAACAGAATGATGAAGACTACTGAAAGAAAATAAAAAATTTAATAATTGAAATGTCTTTTTTTTTTTTAAGGATAGAGTAGATGAGCCAGATAAGTTGCAAATAAAGAAGAAAACAAATACATGTAAAGTGAAAACTGCAATTGGTTTTGTATCTTCAAATGCTTAACTTACAGATTGGAAGAACACATAATTTAGCTTGTTTGGGTTTAGTCCTCCTAATATATTCTACAGAGTAATTTATTTTCAGAAGAAGCCTCACTGCAGTGCTCCTATTATGATAATGGGAATTTATGCACATGAGTATTTGTGATCACATCACAGAGCAGTTTTGGAAGAATAAGGAGAAGGGGGGGAATCACATTTTAAAAATAGGGATGAAAGCGTAAAAAAAAGCCCTCTCAATCTTTCATCTTTCACTCAGTCTGTCTACACACACACACACACACACACACACACACACAGTTCAACAGTGAATTGTCTTATTTGGGCTAAGTGCTTCTCTAGTGAAAAATAAAACTTGTGAGTGAAAAGCGGCATAATGCAGAGAACGCTTGCATGGATTTGTTGATGAGAAGGTGGCCGCCCCGAGATTGGAAAACACAGCTCCAGCAGCCTTGGACTTCCTGGACCATGTTCACTTTGCTTACTCAGGAGCAGACAATGACAAGCAGGGACTCAAGGGGAGGGGATGAATCAAAGTCCCTCTTACCCTGTGTCTCTCTGCCAGAATTGCTGTCAGCCTGGTGAGCTGACATGAAGTCGGGGATCAATCCAGTAGACACAGGATGAAAATGTAAACAGGAATAAGCTCTCTGTGCGCACACACACTCTCTCTCTCTCTCTTTCCTCCATCTCCTTCTATCGTTTTACACAAATTTCAGGCATTTGAGAGGGCAGGGGTCTTTTGCTGTCACGAACAAAGCAATGCTCAGCACTCTAAGTCACTGAACGGTAGGATCATCTTAACGGGCCAGCCACACTGCTTTTCATAAATTGTGTATGGCAATTTCAAGATTGTGTTACAGAGTGTGCCAATCTCACTGTGCATATTAGGGCCACTCCAAATACAAACATCGGTGAGGAAAATTCTGGCAAAGTCACAGACAGCTTGGGCACGTTCATGAAAGTAAAGCTGATCAAAGTAGGTGGACTCACGGGTCTGTGCACTAAAGTTTATGGGCACAAGTCAGCTGTCACTAGGTAGGTTTAGGGAGACATAATATTCCAGTCATTTCTCCAGTGGAAGGAACATTAGCCTAGTCTCTCCCTTAATTGATATTCTGTGACTGAATCAAGCTCTGCTGATTGCTGACCAGCTCACACGTTCCCCATATGTCTCCAGATTGCTAAACTCAGAAATATGAGACAGCATCCGTGAGTTAGTTTGAGGACAGCCAACCTCAGAAGTGGTGGCTAGACCATTTGTTCCTAAAAAGAACAGATAGACACAAATCAGGAGTTTGGAAAAATGTGTGTTTTCACAATTTTCAGTGAGATTTATGATCTCCTATATAAGGCACAACTCAAGGATTCAAATTAATTTTACAAAATGTCATTAAATAATTTAAATTTGCAGAGAAGGAAAAATATACTGTCTAAGAATTTTATTTTTTTTTATATTTGCCCTTTGATATACATTCCTATTTTTATTTGCTTGTGAATGTTGTTTAGTCCCATAGTTGTGCCAGATTCTTTTGCAACACCATGGATTGTAGCCCACCAGGCTCCTTTGTCCATGGATAGTGGAAACAAAATTGTGGATATGTTGATAGTTAGCAAAGATGAACCCCAGAGTAGGAAAGTTTGTATACTTTAAGTATCACTTGTTTAATTAAAATTGAACTGTTGTAAGTGAAAAGCAGAATGCAGAATTTCCTGTTCCCTTTAGAGTCAAGAGCTAAAACTGTAACTTCTTCAACTACAGATAAAGATACGCTAATATTTTACATTTTGTTTTATTTTTGGAAAAAGTATCAAATATAAAGTTAAAGACCCTAAGATGCATGGTGTTATCAGTTGTATTCCACATGCAAGGTCCTGAACTCTTCCAAGTCTATTGATCACCCCAACCACCATGTAGGGCAGGAACAGTTTTCATTCTCATTTTACAGATGAAACACCAGGAGGTCAGTATCTTGTTCATTGCTCACAGCCCATCTGTTGGAGAGCAGCGATTTGAAGCCAGGGGTCGCACAGAGTCGGACACGACTGAAGCAACTTAGCAGAAGTAGCAGCAGCAGTCGCAGTCTTACATAGCTTACATACTTACATACGGAGAAGGCAATGGCACCCCCACTCCAGTACTCTTGCCTGGCAAATCCCATGGACAGAGGAGCCTGGTGGGCTGCAGTCCATGGGGTCTCTAAGAGTGGGACACGACTGAGCGACTTCACTTTCACTTTCAGTCTTACATAGAAGCTCACGTCTTATCTGTCTGCTATATGGATCTTTCAGCAATATTAAATAAATTCTTATCATTGAACCTGGGTGATGTGTTTCATGCATTTTGAATACTGAGAATGCTTATTAAAATAGTAGGATGGGTACCACGTTTTAAACATAAATCCTTAAAAATGGATTATATCAGAGATTTCTGTTATGACAGATTGAAATGTAATATGTATATATGTGTATATATACACAAATGTATTTAGTTTAACAAAAGAGACATTATTTTAAAAAATGGAGAACATTCTAGGTTATTCTCAGTAATGAGGGATCTCATATGTGTTTACATGTTTAGGAAGTGTAAATTATGCTGACCTGCTGAGGACTTGCAAATACCTTAGATATGATGATGGATCATGGTGTGACTTCCTATGAGATCTCCTAGACTTTTGTTGGGAATGTTTAAGAGGTAAAGAATGTGGGCTTCTCATAGGGATTACACTTCTCTGGCTTAATCAGTTTGCTTTATGCTCTCAGAGAGAGAATTCTCTAGTTTCACTCATCCAGAGAAAACCATACTACTTTTGGTATTTGCAGTAGTGAAGAACATCACTGTTTTCCTCATGGGAAGCATTTGGTAGAAACTGCAAGCAGTTTCTCAGCAAAATCTGATTCGTTAATGTAAAACGCAAACAACAGAACAAAAGAGATCTTATAACATTTCATGACCTCAGTACAGAATCATACAAACAGTAACCTCCCTTTCTCATTGAAATTAAGGACAAAGTGCTCCTAGTTTGAAAGCGTTACCATAAAACATTATAAATAATTCTAAAATATTTTAGAGGAATTATGGTGAAATTTTTCAGGAGACACAAATCCCTTCATTCGATGTATTGACTCGTGCTGTTCTTGAAATCATTCCATGATGAGGCAGGACCATGAGTCTTGCTCACTTGTTTTACATAATAGCATTTGAACAGAGGTATCACTAATTACACATTTGCTCTGTGCCTCAAGAAAATAAAGCCGTGAAATGAGTAATGCTATATTACCACTAGAGTCTACTGAAAATCAAATAATATTCTCAGGTCTATAATAAAATGTTACTGAGTGTTGGTGAAGGAAAGGAAAAGAAAGTGTAGAAAGAAAGAAAAAGATTTCCAGAATTTTATTAGGCAGACAGCTGAAACAAAGTCAGAGGACATGATTTGAAAGCATTGCTTGAAGTAAAGTTCTTTTTCGGCTCATCAGTTAAACAACTAGTATGCAGTACTGCCCTTCAATGCTGAAGCTACAGATGAGAACTCTTGATTTACTATTTTCTTTATAATAAAGGCAGTATCCAACTTACAAATGGGTTGTATTACCAAAATGCGTTTGTTATATGGTCATGTGGGACCAAATGCCCTTTCCCGGAGAATCAATGTTGTAAATCATTGTTTGGTTTTAAGGCTGGTCCACATAAGCCTAGTGAAAGCATGATGTTCCTTAGCTATACTACTGTATTAGCCTGAAGTCTGAGGTCTGAGCTAGGGGTAACTCATTTATAAACAGAAGAGGGAGGAAGAGACTTTTTTCCCCTTTCTTGGGCACAAGCCAATTCCAGGATATGATGACCATATCTTCTGAATTAAAAACTGGGGCAAAGGCCCAACATAGGAATTTGTTTTCTATGACAAAAATAGAATTGGGAAAGAAAAATTTTCTCCAAGGATATTCTACCAATATATAGAAATTACTTTTAAAATCAGTACTCCCCCAGAAAATCCAGTAGATTCATAGGTTCTCCACTAGTAACATTTGAGGAGAGAAAGTTTTTCTTTGTTTGGTTTGATTTTGAAAGCCCAGTTAAAAGCAGGAAGTCCAAGAGTTTATTGCAATTGACCAGGAGGGAGATAATGGAGCCTGGAGTAAAGCTAGATCAGCGGGAACAGAGAGGAGGAGACCATTTTAAGATAGATGAGGTGGAAATATCAAAACTTGGTCTTTTGGTGTGAGAGACAGGAAGGAGACAAGATGCTTGGTGGAGCTGAATAGGTGGACAGAAGGAGTTATGGATCAAGATCACTGGCCGTAAAGGAAAATAAACCAGTTAGCGGGGAAGCTGAGCCTGCCTAAGGTCAGTTCTTTGAGCCATTCTTGCTTTACACAGCACTCTTCTCTTTTCTGCTTAGACTTAACAAATTCCTTAAAAAGCACTGAGATTTTGACATTTGATCTTCACCACTATCCTAGGAGATTATAGGTGATAAAGAGAATCAGCAAGGTTAAGTAACTCGCTCAAGATAATGGTTAAATGGCATGGAACTATTGAAGAGATCTTTCTGACCAATATTCTTTGCATTACTTAATCTTGCTACCTGTGTGTACACAACCTATCTTTGAATTCAATCCAATTAATTCATAAATTCAAGAAGTGCTTGCTGAGTCCTTATAATGGGAAATGCTTGATACAGTTTCTAGGAACAGAGAGAACAAAGACATAGGGTCTACCCTCCAGGAGTACTACTGATGATGTAGGCTTACAGAAATTTGAAAGCAAAAACAGCTCTCCTGAGAAAGAACCACACAAAGAAAGAAAGTAATAGATAAACTTAATCCTGAGACTAGAAGTGAGAAAATCACCTGCAAACATGTGCTGTACCACTAAGGGTTGAAACTATCAACAGAACCTCTATAAACCACTGAGATGCAGGCAGTGCTCTTGCTCGTCTCTTGCGGTGAGAAGAATGTAGACACTGAAACCAAAGGACATCGGCTAGGTTTCCACTTACTTAACCGTTAACTGTGTGACTTTCGGCCATTTAACCTCATGTAAAGTGGACATTGGAGAAGCAAATGGCAACCCACTCCAGTATTCTTGCCTGGGAAATCCCATGGATAGAGGAGCCTGGTAGGCTATATAGTCCATGGGGTAACGAATAGTCAGAAACGACTTAGCGACTAAAACAACAAACACACAAACGGGAATAATGCTGACGTATATCACATTATATGTGATAGCGTGTTCCTCTATATTAGCTGTGGTCTGTGCAGCAGCATGTAAATAGAAATTCAGCCTAGTGACTAGTACATTGTGGATTCTCAGTACATTTTGGCTACTGTTATTATATTTAGCATTATTAGATAGTGTCACCCATTTTTGCATGGAAAATGAAACCATTTAAGCACGTTAAAGACCCTAGTTTATCATATTTATGAGGCCCAGTGGGAGAGAGCTGACATAGCAGAAGTGATGACTTTTAAATTCCTAATATGGGGAGTGGGTGCTGGCAATGCCTGGTTGAGATGAGGCAGTGGTAGCCATGGCAGAATCTAGAAGTCACAGAACTCAGCAAGAGTAGATGGTGATGATGTCCAAAGGATGGAGTAAAGGAGAGAGGGGGAAGTCCCAGGGTGACTCATTCACAACTACACCCACAAATTCACTCATCTATTCCTTCAGTCCCTCAAGAAATATTCACTGAACACCAAATGTGTGCTAAGTACTGCTATAAGACACTGGATGAGGTGCTTAATGAAGTAATCAAGAATCCTGTCCTCACAGAGTTCATAATCGAATGGAAGTGAGAGAGAATATGCAAGTAAACTAGAATCAGTCAAGACAAGAGAAATAAAAGTGAAGATGTGCTAAAGCGCAGAGTCTCCAAATTGGAATGTGTGGGAAGAAAATCCTAAAATTCTCTTTATATGCAATTTATGCCTATACAATTCTAATGTTTAATTAATACCCTCCTAACACAGAGAGTGCCTCTGCACCTGGGTCTGGCATGCCCTGTAGATGATGCCCTGTGTCCTGAGAGAAGGGTGGGCATGCTGGACCCTGGAGGACTAGCAGAAGCATCTCCTTCTCCCTCTCTCAGGCTCTCTCTCTCCCTTCTCTCTCCTCCTCTCTCTCTCCCTCTTTCTCTCTCTCCTGTACTACTTTTTGGTCTTCTCTGGTAAGTCTGAGACATGGACTCCTTTCATGGCACTCTTTTCAGCCATGCTGATATAAAAATGACAGTCTAAACATATATAATAAAAAATTGGCCAATATGTTTTATTACCAGAAAAGTGTAAAATGTGTATATATAGCCACAATGAAGCTCATGCATTGTTTCTGTAGGGTTTATAGACATGGCATAGATGTCATCTATGTAAATGAAATGAAATATAATGTAATAAAATGAAAGTAATCAGAGAAACAACTTAAAATCAGACTTTACAGTTCCTGTATCAAAAATATTAAGCAAGGTCTCCACCATGTAAACACATGTAAGCACATGTGTTGTAAACAAAACCTGCTAAAATCAACACATGGGCTCTCATCAGTTACCAGTCTGCTGACACTTTCATCTTAGACTTCTTAGCTTCCAGGACAGTGAGAAATAAATTTTTGTTGTATATAAAAGAAAAAGATTAAACAAAATTTTCAAAAACAATGAAGCACAGACAATCACAGTGTTTTTGGCTAAAAATGAAAATTAATATTACTTTGGAGCAAGAAAACTTTATTTACTCAAAAAAATATCTTTAAGATAAATCTAGTATGTTGTTTAGTCGCCAAGTTGTTCCAACACTTTTGTGACCCTATGGACTGTAGCCCACCATGCTTCTCTGTCCATGGGATTTTCCAGCAAGAATATTGGAGTGGGTTGCCATTTTCTTCTCCAGGGGATCTTCTTGACTCAGGGATTGGGACTGAATCCATGTCTCCTGCATTGACAGGTGGATTCTTCACCACTTGAGCCACTTGGGAAGCCCATACACTAGTAATATATCTAAAATATGTTCCAGAAATACAATGTCTTAATAAAATTATATTATTAATTTAATGACCTAAATTTCCCTTATTCTCCTCTCTGGAAATGAAATAATGCATATTATTACTATCAGCATTTCCTCAGCTATTTACAATCATTTTGAGACATCAATAGCAGGTTTAGAGACATTTTCTTTTGTATCTTTTCTTCATTCTTTTTTCTTTTTTAAACTATCCAACAGGTTAAAACATTATCTTAAAAAACAAAAAACAAATCACCTAAATAATGAAATAATCAAATTAGTTTAGGCACAAGAGGAAGTTTTAGTTCTAAACTTTATTAAATTCTAAAATCTCTGCTAATTCTCCATGTCCACCAGTGTTATGATAGACTGCATGGAGCATTGGAATAGAGTGGTGTGGGGTTGATTTATGAAGCTGCATATCTACCTTCTCTAGCTTCTTACTCTCAGGTAACAGTCCTTGAACTTGGTTGCCTAGTATAAAATGGTGTAGAGATTTTTCTCCTATCTAATGACAAGGGCTGGATGAGATAATCCATTATAAGATCTGGGTGTTTAGATTCTACCTTAAGTAGTCAGTAAAACCATTAGGAGAATCTCCTAAATTTGTTGAATTATTCATTTTAAAATCTTTTTAGCTATAAATATGAACATCACAACACACACACACATACACACAAACACACATGAATATCAACTTATCAGTTTTGGCTTGGACCTCAATCTTATATATTAAAGAATAAACAATATAAATTTAATTACCTTCATCTAAATAGACCACCAACACAGCAGTCATTTTCATTATTGTTGGATCACTCAGTAAAGCATGCTGCTGCTGCTGCTGCTGCTAAGTTGCTTCAGTCGTGTCCGACTCTGTGCGACCCCATAGACGGCAGCCCACCAGGTTCCCCCATCCCTGGGATTCTCCAGGCAAGAACACTGTGCATTATTAGTAATATGGAGGAGTTAGATATGAAATCCTTTGGCTTTTGAACATACACACCACACTAATAATCCATTTTCTTTTGACACTCATTTAACCCCAGGAACAATCAATGACTTAATGATCAGGGGACAGGAAAGTCCCTATATAGAGTTCCATAGTCCTGGCAGGACTTCTTTAGAAGTCCTTCTTTAGAACCTTCTCCTGAACTCACTGGCCCAGAAATGGGCCACTTACTGGTGAGAGGATCACTCAAACCTAGGGCTGGAACTCAGCCATTCTGCCAGGTCATCACAGCACAACCTTCACAGGCTGTAGATTTCTGGAGAATGAAAGACAGTCAGGTTTCTAAGCTGCTTCTGTACAGTGGACTGAAGAGAAGCAAAAGCAGGCAAAGGGAAATAAAATAGAAAACATATGAAGTTTTCCTAGCTGCTCAAAAATCCAGCTACCTGGCCTGGGATGGGGACTGTCAGGGTAGACAGTGAAGTTTGGCATGCTGCAGTCAGAAGCATCTGGGTCTTTTAAAATAAAATATCTGAGTGGTCTACTACTCTCAGAGACTCTGAAAATTAAAGAGACATCTTTACATGTGGGAAGCATTATTGTACAATGGTTTCTTCCTCCACGCTTCCATTTGGAGAGCAATCAGGGTCAGGAATGTCATCTCCAGATATTGAGGGCAATGGCAAGCTGTGAATTGGTTTGAGGAGAACTTTTCTCAGGTGTGAGATCTGGCCTAACAAATAAACACAAATAATGCCACTAGGTGAAATAATTCATCATTAGAAATCCATCACTTTATAGCATCCATGATTTTTATGCTAAATTATTTTGTGGGGAAAAGAAGATTTCTAATGAGGGCTGTAACTCTTCAGAAAATATATTTATATTTTGCTTTCAAAAAAGGGTGGTAGTCTTTTGGTTCAAAATGTAAACAGTAGAATGTATCACAGAACTGATAAAAGTATGATGATTATAGTCTCTGTGTAACTTTAAAATTTTTATCTTGGCGTATTTAAACGCTAGTCGAGGTTTGTATTTCATGTGAAATTTCTTCAGTCATTTTGAGGGACTGTTACACACCTTCCAATCTTCCTGTAATTAAGGCAGTAGTTTTGTTGTCATCTTGTCACAACTCATGAGAAAAACTGTGAAAACTCAAGAGCGTATTCGGTTGTAAGTCAGTATTAGACAGCTATATGTAATTTTGCTTTGTATCTTGAGGCACTTCACTGCACTTGTGAATAGTCAGCTATTCCTTTCTCATTAACTACTTTTTCCCTTCTAAAGATTCTTTCCGTTTTCTTAAAGTTTCTCAGAGGCATCTTGTTCTACTTGCTTGCAGGATATTCTGGGAACTCTGGTGCTAGCAAATCTAGCAACAGAGTCAATTTAATTTTTCAAGAATTTACTAAGATTAAGACTTTACTCTCTAATTTAATGGAATTCTAAATGATATATTATTATAAAACTAAGTCAGAGCTCATTGGGGTGAATTAACCCATAATGTTGGCAATCATGTACTGAGAAATTCTTTTGTAATATTTAATATTTTTTTGATAAAACACAGATCCTATCAGATGGAGAAAGATAATATAGATTTTAAGACATTAAGTTACAAATCCGTATTTATTATTTGATGAGCCTTAGGCAGAGCCATCTACATATTAGAAAAATGTTTTCTCTGCTCATATTACTTCTAAACATTGAAAACATGTTGCAAATTTGCAGGGATTTAGATAATGACCAATAATTCATTACTCAAAGAAAGTCCCAAGGACCTGAACTTATTTGGTATTATTATTACTTAGAACAGAGATCTATTATCAACACAGTGAACACAGGTGGAGAACAAAGTTAAAACTGGAGAAGTTGTAGGCAGAAAGTGACATTATATTTTCAAATATAAGAAAACTCACAGTGACTTCACAAATATAAAATTGGGCATGACTGGCAAGAGCATTATGGATCAAAAGACTTGAGAACTAACCATGAGTCAGCAATGCCTGTAGGTAATTGATGATTGGTCCTGAAAAATGTATAAATAAGGACATAGCATCAAAGGCCTCACATAGTGACTCTCCCTATATCCAAGATTATTTGCCTACCTTTGAACTCTGTATTTTAATCAACTGACAGCAGCATGAAGAGGAAAAGTGGAAATAACACAGAAAAATAGGTAGCAAAAGGATAGTGCAAGATGACTAGGAATGCTCCGCCTGTATAAGAGAAGTGGGATGACAATATGTTGAGCACACACAGTGATCTGGTGTGTATGCACAGTAAGTCTTTTCAGTCATGTTTCACCCTGAGACCATATGGACAGTAGCCCACCAGGCTCCTCGATCCAAGGGATTCTCCAGGCAAGAATACTGGAGTGGGTTGCCATGCCCTCCGCTAGGGGATCTTCCTGACCCAGGGATCAAAGCCGTGTCATTTAGATCTCCTGCACTGGCAGGCAGGGTCTTTACCACTGATGCCATCAGGTAGGGGAGTGTCGATTAAAGTGTTTTAGTACCAAATCTAGAATGTAATATAATTGTTTTGAAATAATCTGTAATATTTCTCCCCTTAGAAAAGACTTTTTGGCTAAAAAAAAATGCCCTGAGACTTTTGAGTAAGTTAAAGGGAACAAAGGACACTAATTAATTTAGGTTTTCATAAAACTCATGCAAAGTTCTTCACTGAAAATGGATAGGTCAGATTTTTGCAAGAAATGGGACATCTAATGCACTTGAAATCATTTCCAGGCCTTTTGTCTGTGTGTGACAGCTGTAGCCAAAGTCAAAATTTTACTCCTTCCAATCCAGTTTTTCTGTAATCCCGTGTCTCTTTAACAAGAATACTATAATGCTCTGGGAGACAGCTGACTGAGTGTCAGTGCAACTGCCTTCCTGTTTCTCTTGTCTCTTTCTGCCCTTCTTTACTTCTGACTCCCATGCTATATAATGCACCTATCATTTATCTTTCTGTGCTTTCTCAGCTTTGGAACACTTGGTGATAATTCAACACTAAGAGCAAGCATCTTGCTATAAAGAACAAAGCTTTCTTCCTTTTTATCTTCTTTTCTATTTTATTGTTTTGAAAAATATTCTCTAAATGAAGAAGGATAACTGCCTCCCACTTTTTGTCACCCGTTCATTTCTTACTGTTATGCTTGCTTTCCGGTTTCTCCATGGAGTATCTTTGATGCTATTCCTCCTAGAGTTGGGGGAAAATCATCTGTAAAAGTCATTTCTGCCTGGAGATACGATGAATGTAGAGATAGGGATCTGTGAGAATGAATTTTAATCTTATAATGCTGGAGGCAGAAATTTTTACATTTGAGGTTGGAGTTGATAAAAATGCACTTGAACGAATTTTTTTACACAAACCGTTGGTAATTTCATATATATGAACAGCATCCAGGGTTCCACTGAGTGACTGTTGATATTAATTGTGACTTCTTCAAATAATTTTTGACTTTTATTTAAGTTTTATTTTACTCTGGGGAACATTCTCCATCTTTTGAAGAACTTGTGCTTCCTATGTGATCTCATATATTATACCAGTCAAAGACTCTATCTGGTTTTATAATGCCTGAAGATTTGTTTGGAAATAAATTCACAAGGTTAACAGAAAATTTTAAATACTCCCATAGATTGATTTTCTCTCCTCTCTCTCTCTCTCTCTCTCTCTCTCTCTCTCTCTTTTTAACCAATAAAGCTCAACACTGAAATAAAGTAATAGTTTAAAATCAACTTTACCTATTTTAAAAAGCCACAGCACCTTTCCAGTTTATTTTTCCCCTTTATTCAGTTTCATATATTATTTCCTTATTCTTACACTTTTGGTTATCACATACTTTTATCATTGTCCCCTTCCAACTCAAAATGTTACCTATATCTATTCCATGAAAACATCTATTTCTGTTTTATTGACTATGCCAAAGCCTTTGACTGTGTGGATCACAATAAACTGTGGAAAATTCTGAAAGAGATGGCAATACCAGACCACCTGATCTGCCTCTTAAGAAATCTGTATGCAGGTCAGGAAGCAACAGTTAGAACTGGACATGGAACAACAGACTGGTTCCAAATAGGAAAAGGAGTACTTCAAGGCTGTATATTGTCACCCTGCTTATTTAACTTATATGCAGAGTACATCATGAGAAACGCTGGACTGGAAGAAACATAAGCTGGAATCAAGATTGCTGGGAGAAATATCAATAACCTCAGATATGCAGATGATACCACCCTTATGGCAGAAAGTGAAGAGGAGCTAAAGGGCCTCTTTATGAAGGTGAAAGAGGAGAGCGAAAAAGTTGGCTTAAAGCTCAACATTCAGAAAACGAAGATTATGGCATCTGGTCCCTTCACTTCATGGGAAATGGATGGGGGAAACAGTGGAAACAGTGTCAGACTTTATTTTGTTGGGCTCCAAAATCACTGCAGGTGGTGACTGCAGCCATGAAATTAAAAGACACTTACTCCTTGGAAGAAAAGTTATGACCAACCTAGATAGCATATTCAAAAGCAGAGACATTACTTTGTCGACTAAGGTCCGTCTAGTCAAGGCTATGGTTTTTCCTGTGGTCATGTATGGATGTGAGAGTTGGACTGTGAAGAAGGCTGAGTGCCGAAGAACTGATGCTTTTGAACTGTGGTGTTGGAGAAGACTCTTCAGAGTCCCTTGGACTGCAAGGAGATCCAACCAGTCCATTCTAAAGGAGATCAGCCCTGGGATTTCTTTGGAAGGAATGATGCTAAAGCTGAAACTCCAGTACTTTGGCCACCTCATGAGAAGAGTTGACTCACTGGAAAAGATTCTGATGCTGGGAGGGATTGAGGGCAGGAGGAGAAGGGGACGACAGATGATGAGATGGCTGGATGGCATCACCTACTCGATGGATGAGTCTGAGTGAACTCTGAGAGATGGTGATGAACAGGGAGGCCTGGCGTGCTTCGATTCATGGGGTCGCAAAGAGTCGGACATGACTGAGCGACTGAACTGAACTGATACAGTAAACATTCACTTTGTTTAAGGATCAATTATCAACTTCAGGCTTTCAAGTCTTACTCTTGTTAAATATTTTAGTGAAATATTTCTAAAGATGAAAACAACTGTAAAGGTCAAACTACTGAACTGTTTTACTTGCCTCGGTATACTTCCCACTTAAAAGGTTTTCCTATCTAAGGTAAAATAATCTCTTGATTTTTTCCCCCAAAATACTTTTCTGTTATCAATATAAGAAATAAAATTAAAAATTTTAATTTATATAGTGCTGAAGAGAAAACTGTCATCAGACTTGCTTATTAGCTTACTTTTATTTGAATTCAGCTTTCAAGATGTAAGAAACATTTTTTCTGTTCCTCCTACGTGAATATTCGTGAGTTGGCTGCCCTGAAATATCAGGTTATATTATAATGTATCATATCCATACCTTTAAGGTTTATTTCATCATTAAAGGAGTCACTATCATTAATTTTTGTAAGAGGTTTTAATTATTGGTGCTTATTTCATATTTTGATTAATTTTGGTTTTTAATTTCCACTACTTGTCATGGCATGTTTTGTCATGATCTTTCAGGTGGGTGCCATTTTAATTATTATTATAGGGATTCATTTTCTCATTTATTATTACCTCAGTCCTTTTAGCTGCTTTCAGAGGGCTAATATAAACTTTCAAGTATAAAGTGTGAAGAACAGATTGCCTTCACACATTGATAATTTTGAAGATTTACAAACAAATTTAAAAATATGATTTCCATTACAGCACTTAATAAAATTTTGCTATGATTTAAGTAGTATAATTCTTGAAATCTGCATTAGCAAAGTCTTAAGAAACCATATGGTATATATCAGTAGATACTAATAATATCTACAATTAATTTTAATTTACAGAAAGCATTTAAAATGAGAGTAATATTTTTAAAAATACCAAAGTTTTTTTCTTGTAATATAGCATCATTTGGTCATGAAATGGTATTAACTTTTGTTCTTGGGTGAAGAAACTATTTTATAGATTAAAACATTTTTTTTTAACCAGTTGTTATACATGGAAGCATCATGGCATAGTAAAATAATTAGGATTTTAGAAATTAAAGAAGTGAACTGAATCTCTACTGTCACCATTATTACTTGGAAAGGTTATATAAATTGTATGTGCTTCAGTTTACATACCTGTAAAATGGGAACAATTAACCCTAGCAAGGTTGGGGCCCTCTTTATGGAGAGGAACTAGAATGACTGAATGACTTGAATGTGCTCTCAAATTACTTTTTATACTACATAGACTATACTAACATTTCTTTAGGCTGTTTCTTCACCAGTGATAATTTTACATGCCATTTCCTTTGGAATTGATGGACTTTTTTTCAGAACAAGATGAGCCAGGTAAATTAAGAAGTATTTCACTATGGTAGGATGCCCTAAATATGAAGCTTTTCACATAGCACTCACTACTGTAAGATTTTGCCCTAAAAATACAGGAATTTGATAAATTTCATTTTCTGTTACTTCTATTAAAAAGAAGAAAAATCTACTTTGGACTTATATTTGCTGTATGTTTAGCATATTCCTGACATGACATAACTTCTATTTTGACCAGCGACCAATGAAACATAAGCCTTCCACTTATACTTTTACATGTTTGCTGATTGGAAGAAATTTTCCACAGAGTAGATTCTGTGTTTATACATTTCCAATCGAGTTTGCCCTTTACTGTACACATGTTTCTGCTTCTGGAACTGCAGGACATGATCACATCATGACCTGAACTTGTATCAGCTGCTGTGTTTGACTACTGTGGGGATGAGGAATATTCTTGAAAGCCATTCTTAGTCCTGGATGGTAGCAATAACTTAACTCCCCACAGAAGTGATTGCTAACCCCCATAAATCTATCACATAAAGCCAAAGCAATATATTCCCAATTCACTCCTCTTAGCCAGAGCTTTAAAATGCTTACAGTCATTCCACGGCTACTCAAAGAAAAGTGCTATGGAGAAGAAGTCAGTGTGGAAAGAGATAGCGAACTGAATTGATTGTGGTCAAAATATTTTACATACATTTGCAAAACATATGATCATTAGCACCCACTGTCAGACCCCAGGGTCTTAGAAGAGGAGGGGCCAGAAGCTTAAGCTTCATTAGGTTTATGTTACATATGTCTTCAAACCCTACCTATGGTGTAACAAGAGAAACCTTAGAAGTTTAAAGGTACTAACTGGGCAAAGGAGGAATAGAGCTGAAAAATGTTTAGGAGGACTTGGTGAGGGTCTATAAGGGAAGAAAGAAAGAAGGGAATTTTAGAATGACCCCTAGGGTTCTGAGTTAGATGCATCATAAGAAGCAATAAGTTTTGAGATGAATAGGATAGACAGAAGAGGAAAGGATGAGAGAAATTTTGGACCATTTAGAAAATGTGGGAATATCCCTGGAACAGTCAAGTAGAGATTTCTCATAACATTTATACTCAATTCTGAAATTTGGAGAAGACCCTAGGGCTAGAGATGAAGTATAAAAGTTGCAGTTAAAACCAAGAGCATGGATGAGACACTTCCCACCCTGCCCTCTCCCCTGACCCACACTCCCAACACACACATATCACTATGGACAATGTATATAGCAATCAACCACAGAAGGAGCCCAAGAACACCAGTTTTTAAATTGGGAGCAGAAGAAAGGATTTGGCATTGAGAGAGAAATGAGAGGAGAAACTGGAATGAGCTATGCTGTGGAATTCCTGCAAATAAAGTTTCTAAAAAGAAAGAGGGTTCAAAAGTGACAATCAAAAAAGCTTTAGTGAAAGGGTGAAATTGAAAGCAGAGGCAGTGTAAACCAGACATGGAAGAAAGTTGACTGACTAAGAGAGTGGGAAGAGCTGGGTTCTTGTTAGAGAGAAACACTGAGCTGAGAGAAGATTTTCCTTTCTTTTAGTGAGGGGGAAATTGGAGCTTACAGAGACAAGGGAAATGTCAGTGGAGAAGGAGAGCTTTGAAATTCGGAGTAACAAACATTTTTCTAAAGAGCTTCTTCTAGTACTCCAACTTCTTAATTCCCTCTTAGCTTCTAGCTGTGGCATGGACTGAGTATCCCTTTTATGTGCATTTGTGACTCTTTACATATACATTAGACAATCATTATCTATTTATGTGAAAGTATTTCCTGCTAGGGAATTTGGGCCCCTATTTAGTTTGTCCTTAAATCTCTTTTGCTTAGAGCCACATTTATTGAAACAATGTCTATGGCTAGGAACAGATGAAAAAAACACAGGTTAGGGATAGAGAGAGGAGAAACAGGATCTGTCAACCAAGGGGACTCTTCATAATATTTTGAAATTTGAGTGAAATGATAAGATGGGCTTGAGTTGAGTTTACAGAGTTCATCTTACTTGCCATGTTTGTAGACCCAGATCAGTTTTACTTGTAGGGTTTCTGATTAATTTTTTTAAACTCTTTACTGCTAGGCCCCTTTTCTGTGCTACTTCTTTCAGAGGCACACTCTTGGCTGTACAGAGCATGTACAGAGAATACGAAGCAAGTAGTAGTGGCGAGTGGGGCCAAATCAAAACATTCTGAAACACTGAAACCTATGACTATGTGAACTATTTTAAAGGTCTCCAGGTCATTTTGTACAGGGAACATCAACAACAAAACTCAGTTTCACAATTAAGGGCTCCTTGCTTTGTTGTGAGCAGTTATTTGTTACATTAAAGCTGTTGGTCACAAATCAAACAAGGTAAGAAACTGGAGATTATAGTATACTCATCATCGATACTTTAACCCCCAAAAGAAAGAATAAATTAATGCATGCCCGTTGATTGCGAATCAATGGTGTTATCTTCATTTGCAAAGGACAGCACATTAGAACGTGTTGATTTAGAGTTCCATATTCATGTTGAATAAACACACAGGTCACTAATCATCAGCTACTAAATATATTTTTCAAAGGTGAACAAAAGAAGTGGGCAATTTGATGCTTCTTAATTAAGCTCACCACACTGAATTTTTTTATACTCAAAAGCATTTGTTTATGAACGCTAAATGAGTATAGATTTCTGATAGAAAGATTCCCATCCCCCACAATGCACCAACAGCTGTGAGTGATTCTGGCTAGTAAATTATATGCTGTCCTCTTATATTGCCTTGTAAATGACCTCAACCCTGACCTTGACACAGCAGTATTTCTAAAAGAGAATAATAATTTATTCTGTATGTTAAATGAACTAAGCCCATGGTGGTTCTCAGCTATAATTCTATACTATTTACTGAAAAATTGGTCCTATATATTCAGATAAATTCTAAGTGGAAGAAGAGAGAGACACAGAAATAGGAGACATAAAACAGATTTTAAAATGGAAGCATAGATGGACTGGAGGGAGGGTGGCCAGGAGGTAAGGAAGAGTGGTTTCATACATGTGAGTTTTTTTCTAACTTCATACACATTAATTTAGTGTCACTATACCCTTTATCAGACTTCAAAACCTGTTTTGCACATATAGGGGTATAGCTATAGCTATAGATATAGGTATAGATATAATTTCTGAAGATTTTATAAGGTCGTAACAATAATTTACACTCATAGAATTTCTGTATCTTAGATTAACATACCTTCAATGGAAATTCCACAATTGTTATCCTGACCCATACATTTCCACATATCACAGCTCACATTAGCCCACTTTAAAGCTTTGTTTATGTGTATGTAAACCCCTACATTAATGTTTTGTATTATGAAAATTTCACCCGCACAGCACCAGTCACTTAATTGCGTTAATTATTATTCACACATTAGCGCCTATTAGTCAGCATGGGTTTCTTTCCATTTTTAAAAATGTTTTAGCCAGCATTCAGATTGCACTTACTTGGCAGAAATGACTTGTTATAGTGGTTTTCAAAATCTGGCAGTACGCCTAAGAACGACCTCTTTTGCTGTCTGAATTTCCTATTCCAGTCATCATTACAGCTCTAAAGAGACAATCTGTTAAACTCATGGTAACTTTATGCAGAAAATGGTGAAAAGGACTTCAGAAGGTCCCCAAATTCTATTGCCAAAGCAATAGAAAACAATCTTCTAGCAAGTCTGGTTTTAAATACATTTTGTTTTGGATGCTATTACTAGTAGGAAATTCATCCTTAATAATTTTTTTTTTTTTGGTCAGTGTTATTTCATAGAAATCTTAGGAAATATTTAAACATACTCAAGGGCATGGCCTGCCTACATTGGATCTCAAAAATAATGTATAGTAAGATAGAACATTGAAGTTCTATCTTAAAAGACTGAGATAACTTTAAGAATTTGAGCACACATAGTGATAATGAAGTTGAAGTGAATTTTAATTATGCGTAGCTTGCTAGGGATACTAACTTAAGAGCTGGAATTGACAGTGAGGCTATTGCATGATGCTGAGAGGGATTGGGGGCAGGAGGAAAAGGGGACAACAGAGGATGAGATGGCTGGATGGCATCATCGACTCGATGGATGTGAGTTTGAGTGAACTCTGGGAGTTGGTGATGGACAGGGAGGCCTGGTGTGCTGCGATTCATGGGGTCGCAAAGAGTCGGACACAACTGAGTGAACTGAACTGAAACAATAATAGAGAACATGCTTGTTTTTCTAAACTCCATTGATTAAAAATTTTTCTTTTCATGGTTTAAGAAAAAAACTCTCTCATTTTATGGACTGAATTCCTAGAAGAAAACAACAGATTTGTAGACAATAGAAGTAATAAAACAAGCCATCACATTGCCCCATATGCTCAGCTCGGTTAATGCTGCATTTTGCAGAATCTCAGAGTTTGAGAGACTTCAAAGAAAATGCCAGTAGAGGAGAGCTTGAAGATTCATGAGTGTCTTAGTCCATTCAGGCAGCTAGAACAAAGGACCATAGCCTGGATGGCTTATAAACAATAACAATTGATTGCTTACAGTTTTGGAGGCTGGAATTCTGAGTTCAGGGAGCCAGCATGGTTGGGTTCTGGCCCGATTCCTTTACTATGCTGTAGACTTCCTTCTTCTCTATGTATCCTTATATGATGGAAAGAGGCCAAGACAGGCCTTTGGAGACATTTCCAAAAGGGCTTTACCCCCATGACCTAATTATTTCTCAAAGGCCCTACCTCCATCTCCATCATATTGGGAATCAGGATTTTAACAGTGAATCTGAGGGAACACATAAACATCTATTCCGCTGAAGAACAGGATGTCATTTCCTGACAATGTTCCCTCAGTTAGTTCCTTACCCACTCACTGAAGGTCTAGGTCCATTTGTAAATCTGGTGAAGCTAAACTTGGGTTAAATCCTAGCTCACAGTTCCTGGGTTCACTCCATTTAAAATAAAATGTTAGCTTCATCGCTTCAAGATATACCGTATATTCCAGAACACTTATTCCAAAGGAGTCAGTGCTGTAGCATCCCAAAAGGAGTAAAATGGATATCTCTGGGCCTCTCTGGAAGCTGGAGAGAACAGCATGTAACAGGCTTCAGGGAACCCAGACAACAACAATAGCAGGGCCATCAGTATAATGTAGTGGAAGTAAACAAAAAGAGTTAGGATGTCAAAGCAAGATCAAAGACCAGGTCCTGGTAGCACCCACAGGATGAAGGAACCGGTTAAAGAAAGAACAAACTGGGAATCACTGAAATCACTGGCTCTGTTGGGCTTAGATAAAGATAAGATCACAATAGAGAGACGATCAAAGTCAAGCCAGAGCCATTATAAGTACTAGGGATCCAAGAAGCTGTGAGAGCCCCCAATTATCATGCCAAAATAACCTTTTAGCAGCTCCTTGGCTCTTCATCCTGTGGGTGCTACCAGGACCTGATCTTTGATCTTGCTTTCTATAGATGTGGAACGGAGAAGGCAGTGGCACTCCACTCCAGTACTCTTGCCTGGAAAATCCTATGGATGGAGAAGCCTGGTAGGCTGCAGTCCATGGGGTCGCTAAGAGTCTGACACAACTGAGCGACTTCACTTTCACTTTTCGCTTTCATGCATTGGAGAAGGAAATGGCAACCCACTCCAGTGTTCTTGCCTGGGGAATCCCAGGGATGGGGGAGCCTGGTGGGCTGCCATCTATGGGGTCGCACAGAGTCAGACACGACTGAAGCGACTTAGCAGCAGCTGCATAAATGTGGAAAGGCAGCGGGACAGAGTTAGAAATTATCAGGATCCCAACAAAGCTGTTTCTATTGCCTTACATCTGGATGAGAGTTCTGGCTTTGTACCCCCATGACAGTTGATTTGTCCTCTCCTAGGACCTATGTCCAAATTATGCATTTATTCTGCAGTTCCTAGTACATAGTTTTACAAAGTGCAAATCAAAAATAAACTATCAATATTAACCGAGATATAAATGGACTGAATGATAAATAGGACCACATCTCTGAGGCTATGTTTCATTTCATGCAGTGTTTGTTAGACTTGTCTTTAGCTATTTAATTCAATTGCTTGGGGTGTGATGAAAATGATGCTGAGGTCACAAGTTCAGTCCTTGTGTGAGCAGCTTGCTGAGCTCTATTTTATGGCCACAGAGTCCATCCACCAGCTGTTTTCAAAATGCATGATGTTGGCCACCAGACAATGAGAAAAGGTATGGGGAATGAAAGGAACCTCATCACTTCTGACAACAATAAAACTCAGAGTACCTGATTCATAATAAATTGGTCTTTGCACATAGGGTTCTGCTGTTTCTCTCAGGAATGTTATTTTTTTTGAAATATAAATGTATTTATTTTAATTGGAGTCTAATTACTTTACAATATTATATTGGCTTTGCCATACATCAACATGAATCCGCCATGGGTGCTATTTAAAATATTACAATACTATCCTTATTCTTAAAGTATTACAATACTATCCTTCGGGAAGGAATGACCCACAAATAGAATTAGGCAGCACAATAAAAACAGCAGGGAAATCATCATTGAGAGAACAAGGCTTGAGCCTCATCTATGCCACTTGTGGCTAATATGATCCCTCAGATAAGTTGTCTTTCTGACTAATTTCACTTTATGTAAAAATTTAATTCATGGGACTCATGAGAATTAGAGGAGGTGTTATTAATGTCACAAATCTAATATCACTGTCACAAGTAAATGCTTAGTAAATGTTAGCTGTTAGTAATAACTGAGAGTTGCAAGTAGGCTAAAAGAAAATGGCTGGCTACATATGAAATAGAGGGGGTGTAAGAATCAGTCATCATGGCTGTCAAGGATCTCTGTGAAATATCCAATCCGAAGTTTTACAGATAAGACATGGGGAAATGGAAGTGTCTGCTTGGTAGTCACAAACTGGCAAAACTGAGACTCAAGCCTCCATCACCATTTCCAATCTCATTGTTCCCTCATGTTTAGCAGTAGGAGACAGTCTGAAATTCCAATGAGGAATTTAGAACACTTCAGTAAGTTCTTTACACATAGAACACAGAACATACTCTAACTTCGTTACCTAATCTGAGCAATACTTATTCCTATGCCCAACCTGGTCTACTCAGGCTATGCTAGTGGTAAAGAATCCGCCTGCCAGTG
Source organism: Nanger dama (assembly GCA_917880005.1). Lineage (NCBI taxonomy): Eukaryota > Metazoa > Chordata > Mammalia > Artiodactyla > Bovidae > Nanger > Nanger dama. The sequence continues at coordinate 1,728,588 of CAKJTW010000024.1, forward strand.
CAGGAGACACAGGAGATGTGTGTTTGGGAAGATCCACTGGAAGAGGGAATGGCTACCCATTCCAGTATTCTTGCCTGGAAAATTCCATGGACAGAAGAGCCTGGCAGGCTGCAGGCCATAGGGTCACAATGAGTCAGACACAACTGAGCATAGCACAGAACACACACACCCACATGGCCAACCTTGCCCTAGGTATTGGGATGTTTGAGATTTGTCAAGATAAATATAAAACAGGCCCTGCTCTTCTGAGGACAAACCTCCAGAGAAAGACCACCATGTAAACAAACAAATATAATTCAGTGCAATAAAAGCCCAGGAAGGGGCTGTGCAGTAAAAGAGGTCCTGGAACTTCCCAGGGAGGGAGCAGTGATTGAACCATGCCTCTGAGTTACATTACATTCTGTTCTGCCAGTGCTATCAGAGGTCACCTGCCAGCCTTTCCTTCTCTTCCTACCTTTGCCCATAAAAATGACTGTCAAAGAACAGGTTAAGAGAAACTTACTAGAACGTCCATTATATGAGTATGTAAACGGTGATAGACTTTATTTTGGGGGCTCCGAAATCACTGTGGATGGTGACTGCAGCCATGAAATTAAAAGATGCTAGATTCATGGAAGAAAAGTTATGGCCAACCTAGACAGCATATTAAAAAGCAGAGACTTACTTTGCCAACTAAGGTCCATCTAGTCAAAGGTATGGCTTTTCCAGTAGTCATATATAAATGCAAGAGTTGGACTATAAAGAAAGCTGAGCACCAAAGAACCGATGCTTTTGAACTATGGTGTTGGAGAAGATTCTTGAGAGTCCTTTGGACTGCAAGGAGATCAAACCAGTCCATCCAAAAGGAAATCAGTCCTGAATATTCATTGGAAGGACTGACACTGAAGCTGAAACTCCAGTACTTTGGCCACCTGATGCAAAGAACTGACTCAGTGGAAAAGACCCTGATGCCGGGAACAATTGGAGGTAGGAGGAGAAGGGGACGACAGAGAATGAGATGGCTGGATGTCATCACCAACTCAATGAACATGAGTTTGAGTTTACTCCGGGAGTTGGTGATGGACAGAGAGGCCTGGCATGCTGCAGTCCATAGGGTTGCAAAGAGTCAGACATAACTGAGCGACTGAACTGAACTGATAGTTGTTCTATGGCCATTTGTTAGTAAGACATAAACTTGAGATTCAAATAGAAAGTAAATAGTCTTGTTTACTTCTGTGGCTTTTTAATATTCTGAATTTGTTGGTAATAGCAGAAATTCTGTTTTTCTTCAGTGTTTATACTATTTCCACTCTTGAAAAGAGGGGGAGGTTTTACAGCCATCCTTGTTCACTCTGTATGCCCTACCTGCTCATGGATCTTATTCTCATGTAGTCACTTAGAATAGGAAGCCTTCATTTAAGAAAAATGCTGGAATCATTGCTCCCTTCCATTTGTTTGGAGGAACCAGTGGTTAGATCATATTTTGACTGGCTGAAGAATAACTGTGCTATGTTGTCTTAATTTTTAAAAAATGCGTTTACAAACTTGTTGAGTGTTTCCTCAGCATTGCACTCTGTGTTCTCCTTTTTGTGATCTTAGGCCATGCTCTTTGCTGATTAGCTTTGATTGACTGGTCTACTCTTAGTTAAGGAAACTATCCCTTGATCAACAATTAATAGACAAAAATAATTTGATGGTTTCTCTGAGTACTCATGATACAGTTCAAGAAGCAAGAATTTGCATTATATATCCAGATGATAATGAATTGCTCAAATTTGAACAAAAGGATATATTTCCTATTTTAAAAATTAATGCTGAATAGAAGTAACATTCTAAGTAAAACAAGATGATACTGCTCTAAAGATCCCTGTTTGGAATTTTAAAAGGGGGTAGGAGTAGGAAGGGAAATATTACTTTTTCTTAGACAGTCAAAAAGATCTGCTTTGTCAAATGTCACAAATAACCCTTCTTGCCAACCAAACTAAGCAGGTATTATGGTTTTGCAGCTCTGTGTTAGATTAATATAAAGACTATGTTCATTTCACTTACTGTATAATTACGATTTGAGTCCAAATCCCAGAGTACAGATGAACAGGATTTTCTTAAGGCAACTATCTGCTCTTCTCAAATGGTCTTCTTATTTCTTGTGTTTCTAAAATTAGAAAAGTGAGTATAAACAAACAATAGATGACCTTTGTGAGTAAAACATCTGAGTATAGAAAGATTAATCAACCTCCATCAGTCGGTCATTAAACCAAATAGGAGCTTTTTTGTACTTTTAAACCTCCGATTTACAGCAGGCAAATTGTGTAAAAAGGCTGGTAATTCAGTGACGCCCAATGCCACTGGGCTTTAGAAAGCTGACAGTTCCTGTAAAATAGTCATTAAACAACCTCTAGAAGAGGCTCATCAGCAGATGCCCCCAGGTGAAGGAGAGAGAACACTGAGAGAACGAAGGAGAATCCAGCATCTTAGCATGACTGAATTAAACAGAGCGTATTATGCTGATTTTCAGAGTCAGCCCAGTAATTTAATTTTCAGAGCAGTTCCTTTGATTGTAGCAACCATTTTATGAAACATTAATAAAACTTTGTATGTGTGTATGTAACACACATCTCTTTTCCATTTCATTAAGAAAAAGGAGTCAACAGCAAGAAGGAGTCAACATCGTCAGATTTACTGACCATTAGTTCTGTAAATGCCAAAAAGATTTTTGTTGTTATTCTTGAAAAGGCAAAGGAGCAGAATAATATAGCTCCTTCAGTATTATTCCATAGGAAGCCCAAAACAGGGAAAAGGAAATAAAGTACATACAGTTATTACATGTTAGTCCAAGGAATTTTACATTAAGACTGAGCTAAAATACTACTATAATGTATAATCCAAATGTGATTTTATACCTCCTATATAATGATGTCTACTGTGTATCCAAATTAATTGCTGTAGAATATACATTGCTTTGTATATTGTTAGCAAAGACATCTAAGACAATAGATATATCTGCATCAAGATATCCAGTTGAGAGTTGTTTTTAATGATTTTTATTTTACATTTTGAATAACAGAAGATTCACAGATATGAATGTTTTAAAGAAGGAAGGACCTTTAAATAATTAATACAGCCGGGCCTTACTCTACAGAATACATATGTTCTTGAAATGTGCATCGTAAAACTATTTTCTTTGCAAGTTAACTTGTATTTTCTCATTTATTTCCATCATAAAACTGAAGATCCATTCTCACTGAAGTAATTTTTGGCTCAAAGACAAGGATCACATTTAAGAATGAATCAACCCTTTTAAATCAATGGTAAATTTTATACTCAAATTTAGTAATTATCCTTAGTCTGATACTGTAGGTTATAACTCTCTCTTTTCTTTCATGACACAGTCCTTATTTTAACCTTATTGTTAAGTACCTTGTATTCTCTGCTCTGCTATACTATATTTCTAAGAAATAAACATAGATAAATGATAAACATATCAGAATGTTCTTTCGAAGTAACATATAAATACAAATAATACATTTGTTAGTGAATGGTTAAAAAAAAACAAAAAACAGCTGACACTGCCAGTCACAGCAAGGACATGAGAAATGTCACAGACTTGGCACCTCTGGACCCAGAGACCCACGTTCATTGCAGATGCTACAGGTGAATCACTGCAGACTTTGCTAGGTCACATGGCCTCTCTAGGATTTGGTTTCCTCATCTTTAAAATGAGGAGGCCACACTAAAGGGAAATATATTTTTCCCATCATGAGATCCTAATGAAGGTGTTTTTCCTATGCTGTCCTGATCAGTACTTTCTATGCTTACTAATAATAATGTCTTTGTTCAAGTTGGCAGTCCTTCTCATAGTAAGATAGACCATTAAAAAACCATGGCCACATATTATCACGTTCAAGAATGCCATTTCCCAAATAGTGTATTGTGTATTTTTAGTGATTATTCTTACATTTAATTTTCATTTTTTCATGGTTACAGGTTTTCCCAGCTCTTCTAGTAAATTATTAATTTCTATAATTATTTCTGTCCTGAGTTTATAACTTGGACCTTAATATTTGTTTCTATATTTGACACTCAGAATAATATCCAGTTGGCAAGGATAGAATTCAAAGTCTCTTGGGTATTTCTGTAACATGTAAAAGTCTGCAAAGATTGTCAGAAATTGTTTCATCTCATTACACTAAACATGTTGATTAACTCTTTAAGTTCTATATTCTAATAAAGTGGTTGGGAAAACCATAAAGAGTCACATTTAAGCCCATACCTTAGACACTTGTTAATCACCAACTGTAAAACACCCATAAGATTAAGCACCACATATTCAGAGAAGGATAGAAATGAAAGTTGTCTAACAGAATTTCATCTGGGAGAGATTTTATTAAGAGCCTCTTTCCTATATGCCAAGATATGAATGCTTGAGTATAATTCAGTTTTATACAAAAGAAAATTCCATTCAAATCTAAAGATAGAATATTTCTATTCCAAGTTACTTTTCACTGAATTACTGAGAAGAATTGAAAGAGAGCAATCCCAAATCCTAAATGTATGAAACAAGTCTTCAAATAGTTGAAAAATAACATTCAGAAATTCTCAGGGCCATGGCTGACAGCAGAATGAGGCTGACTGTTGAGTGGGTTAAGGTTAATTCCATGATGTATAAAAGGAATACAGTCAACTTGAATACGGGTAGCAAACCTTTGGTGCGTGTGGCCATTTCCCTGTGATTCTTTTAAAAAGGAAGCACAGTGTGGAACCCCAAATGCCAGCCCTAAGTTGTACAACCCACTGGGCTATACTTTCTTCAAAAGTTTAATTTCCATTGTTAGTCCCATGAAGAAGAGCCCTGCCCTCTCTATTTCCTTACAGAGCTGCTTTTGATGGAAAACTTTGTGGATGTTTGTGATATTGCTCAGAGCCCATTGGCAGATGAGCATCTCTTGCTGTGGCCTCCATCATTATTTGCCTGTCTTGTCTATTAACGAGCACTATCATCCCATCGTGGGATGACAGCTGCAACACGTACTCAGGCGCAATAAACAGCTAAATGAGGCGCACAGCAATTTCACTTGTCACCAGCGCCCTCGGCACGACTGGCTGCACAGCTTGATGCATAAATTCATGAGGCTGTTGCATATGATGGAGTATGCTTGGCTGCAAGAGGTGATGGATAGCAGGGCAGCTAAAAATGGCCATCACCTTGACTCTGTCAGGACATTTTTTAAAACTACCCCATCAGCTTTCTTGTATTCAATGCACTATCATAGCACAGAAGACTCTAAGGCACTGATTTGATACTTTTCTTTGATAAAGAGTTTTGGGGAGAGTTTTCTCTAAAAGGAGGTACCATGAACTGAGGTAGATTTCATATATTCCTCTTCAACTGATGCTGCTAGATTAACTTCTGTTTACGGATAGAATTTTCTACATAAAAATCTCAGAAATAAATTTCAGTCTCAATAATTGGGGGAAAACAATATAGGGTTTTGAAAATATTTCTGAACTGTACAGTTGAGCAGTGGATTGGCTAATATGAGATTTGAAGAACTTGAAAATAGGCATAGGGGTATTTAAACACATAGATTCCAGAAATAAAACTTATGCACAACTCTTTACAACAATTAAATTCCAGGACACATCATTGCATCAGTGTTGGCAATGCATTTTCTAATTGGTATACAAAACATAAAGCAAGGGCTAATACTTTATAAAAGCAACTCCCTCAAAGAAGCTACATAGGAGACTTTTAAAATAACCAATGATACAATGTATCCATTTCTCTGAAAATATCTCTTTAAACTCCGAGCCACTCAGATTCTTGAATTTAAGCCAGAACTCCAGAGCCTGTGGGCAGGGCCCTGGATATCCCACTGAAATGGGCTATACATCCTCCATCTATGTTAGTGGAAGTCATCTAAGGAAGACAAATATAAAGGCAACAAAATCAATGAGGCAGTTTCCTGCAAAGCTTTATGCATTAATCTCTATCACACAGAGATATATACACACACCAGTATAAGGGAAGGAAGTCACTTGTTCTCTAATAAAAGAGAAAACCCTTGATAATAAGCAATTAATAAAGTTGTCATGATTAGTTATGCAGCTATGAATCAACACACACAGTAAAAATGACCACTTTGTATAGACAAAAAATATCTATGATTCAATCATGGTGAAAATAGCCACCAATATGGGTGCTTACAAATGATTCTTATAGCGACTTTCCTTCCCTTCCTTTTGTAATAAAGTAGGAACTCCTGAGTGAGAGTTAACTGAACAATTTAGACACATATAAGCTAGATCAGAAATGGCAACCCACTCCAGTGTTCTTTCCTGGAGAATCCCAGGGACGGGGGAGCCGGGTGGGCTGCTGTCTACGGGGTCACACAGAGTCAGACACGACTGAAGCAACTTAGCAGGAGCAGTAGCAGCAGCAAGCTAGATTAGACAACAAATTTATTTGCCATTTCCCTTTTGTTCTTATCTTCCCATATCCAAACTCACATTTCTCAAATGCACATGTTCCAAAATCCCCTAAAATACTTAGCAAAAGTATTTTTAAAAGAAAGCAAGACAAAGGTGAATCCATGGGGGTAACTTTTAGTATTAATATGAATACAAAATACCATTCCAAATGATGAAAGAACTGTCTAAATATGTAGGAAGAAAATAGTTTTGAATTGTTTGAGAAACAGGGTTCTTTTAAAGAAGATAATTACATGGCATGATATCAGATGATATCCTTAAGATACTGTTTTAGTAGTTACTCACCTGGCTAATCCTCAGAATAGGTGGCTCTGATATGGGTAAGGATGTATGGATGTTAGCCATTGTTCAGGAGGACAGATGGAGAAGAGAAATGTAAAAGAATAGGGAAGAATAATTCTCCAGGCATTTCCTTCTCCAGAGGATCTTCCAGACCTGAGGATTGAACCTGGGTATCCTGCACTGCAGGAAGATTCTTTACCCTCTGAGGCATCAAGGAAGCCCATTAAGGAGATTCCTTATCAGTAAGACTAGATTGGAGGACATTGTGAATTAATAAAGATAACAATATGCTTTGTGTACTTACTTTTAAGTCAAACATTGTAAGATCAAAATTAGAGTGAGATAATGAGACACTCTATTCAAGTACAAAATTAAACGGAGTACCAAAAAAACTCAATAATCAAGATAAATGATAATTTAATACAATATATTTTAAAATAGAAAATAATGCAAAATATTCATAATTGTATTAGTTCTATTGTATCAAAATCACTGCAAACTTTATAGCTTAAAACAATTGCCATTTATTATCTCTATTTCTGTGAGTCAAAAGCCTATCACAAGCAGGACTGGATCTACTTAGGATCATACTTTAAGGATGAATAAAATATCAAAATTTTAAATAAAAACAAGATTTAAACCTGCCCTTGCATGACCATGACTCACTTCCTTACCCAAGACCCAACTTTTTCTGATAAAATATAATTTTTTAAAGCAAAAACAGGAAGCTGGCCTATGAGTCATAATTTCCCACTTTGAATTTTTAAAACATGGAATTAAACATTATTTATTGATTGATGGCATGCTCTCCTTAAATTCTTGTGCCCACAGTGAGTGCCTCAGTCACTTCATACTAGACTCAGCCCTTTGTGTTTCACCTCCACTGTCTGGCCAGTCCCTATCATAAATGGGAACACAGAGAAGGTATTTAATTTGTTCACATTCATACAAGTATTAGGGTTTTCCTGGTGTCTCAGATGGTAAAGAATCTGCCTGCAGTGCAGGAGACCCTGCTGTAATCCCTAGAACAGGAATATCCCCTGAAGAAAGGAATGGCAATCTACTCCAGTATTCTTGCCTAGAGAATCCCATGGACAGAGGAACCTGGCAGTCTGCAGTCCATGGGTTTGCAAAGAGTTGGACACCACCGAGCAATTAACATTTTACTACTATATGGGTATTAAAAAGACAGAGCTGACATGCTAATTCAGATTTACCTTACTCTAGAAACCAAGTTATTGGTTGTGGGCCTTACTAGGAAGGGCTGATGAGCAGAGGCTGTGTCAGCAACTCAGATGATGAATTCAGAATACTTTACCCAGCATTCCCACGCTGTGGATTTTAATTATTAAATTAAATATCAGGTTGAGATAATAACAGGTGTCTTTTATTGTTTATGGAAGGAGTAAGTGACGAGATTATAAATTCTTTAAGATCAGGGACAGTCTTCGGTTTTACATATATAGCTAATATGCAATAGCTCTGTGAATGAATTAATACTGAAGAAATGAATGAGATAAAATAATATAAAGATCTATGATTGCTATGATCTATGAAGTACCATACAAGTATGATATGCCTTCTGCAGAAACTAGATGCTTCAGTTAGGGAAATATCCAAATTATATATTGTTTTATGGAGTTGTCTCTCATGATCGGTTTCCTTAATATATTAATTAGTCGCGTCTGAAGGCCTAGATTATAATATTAGACAAACATAGTGGTTGAAGGTTGGACTCTGTGCTCTCTAAATTGATGACATAAGACTAAGTAATGTGGTGACTAGAACTGACTATAAAAAATGTAAACCAAAAATAAATCCCTTAGTGATAAATTCAACTCAGTTCAGTTGTTCAGTCATGCCTGACTCTCTGTGATCCCATGGAATGCAACACGCCAGGCTTCCCTGTCCATCACCAACTCCTGCAGCTTGCTCAAATTCATGTCCATCGGGTCGGTGATGCTATCCAACCATTTCATCCTCTGTTGTCCCCTTCTCTTCCTGCCTTCAATCTTTTTCAGCGTTAGGGTCTTTTCCAATGATAAACTAGCTTTTACTTATTTATCAGAGTGACAATTCTGTTGGACTGTGTTCTACAAATAGAACAACTCCTGGTTAATTTAGCCAAGGAAAGAAAAAAAGAGAGTTAAAGAAGGAGAAAGGGAAGGAGGAAGGCAGGAAAGGAAAGGGGGAAAGAGAAAAAAAAGAAAAGGAGGGAAGGAAAAAGGAAGGAGGTAAGGAAAGAAGGAAGGGAGGGAGGGAGGGAAGGAGGGAGAGTGAAGGAGGGGAAAGAAAAGAATAAAGAAAACATTTTCCTTAGATAATTCAGATTAGATAACATGATATTTTGAAGTATGTTACCTAGAGTCATAACCAACTCTACAATTTGAACTTTAGTATTATTTGCATTTATTAAATTACTACAGAAATTTTTACATTGAATATGATTTCTTCTTTTGACAAAAAAGGTGACAACCTAACCTAAATGAACATCAACCAAAGCAGAGTGCAAAACATTGGAGAGGACTAAGAGGTACATTTTATACTCAACTTTTGGCTAAGCTAAGGCTCAGCACTAGTGCGTTCCAGATGATAGATTGGAGCTGTGCTTGGCTCTTTATGGATTTGGCTGGCCAGAAACCTTTTCTTCCTCTGAAAACTCAAGTACTAAATACCTATTTTTTAAAACAAATTATTCCAATGCATTCATTTCTAATATCCTTATTATGCTCTTTTCTGTATAGCCACGTCGATAGTGATATATAAAATAAGAAAAAAATTACATTTACCTCAAACTTTTATTAATTACATATTTTTAATCCATGGATACACAAATGCTAGATTCAGCAGGCTAAAACATAGTAAAGAGGCTATTACTCATTATTCCTGCATGCATAAGTGTTTATAAGCAATATATTTTTCCATTTTTGAATTTTGTCCTTTCTTTATTTCCCTACTCATTGACAATGATGCATCATTTTTATAAAGTAATACCACATAAACTACATATGTTTCTAGATATAATGGCTTGAATTAACACTGCCTTTTCTATTAGCCTCCTGCACTAATTTGTCTTTTCTTTATATACATTATTGTCTTTTTTCTTATTTATTCTCTTTTCCTTATACTACACAATGATGAGTCTTTCTGTTTTAGGAGTTATGGAAGACAGTGTCTCTACCAGAATCTGATTCAGATTCTACTTCAAAAAGACAAATGATTAAACAAACTCCCTTGTATTTTCCAGAATGAAAAAAAAAAACAAACAATCAACATAATCTCTTTGCTTAGCTTCAATGTTAGTCATCTAGGATAGATCTGATCATGTTATTTTCCTGCCTCAAGTGACTCAAGATTTCCTCTGTGTTTATAGGCTGACTTTAGGACTCTAATCATGGCCTCCAGAGCACATGGCCTGGCCCTGCTCCTGCCAACTACTTCTATGTCATCCTACTCATTACTCTCTCTCCTTTAGCTATGCTTGATTTCTCCTATTTCCACCCACATCATCTACATACTTATACGGATTAATCCATTTTTTAGTTTAATACTCTAAATGACTTGAGGAATTAGACAATCACATTATTTCTACTTATAAGTGAAGAAACTGAGATGCAGAGAGAGAGGCTAAATAACTTAGCATGGACATGTTGGTAAGAAGTCACAGAGCTAAGATCTACATGTAGGCCAGAACTTAAGCGCTCCTAGGAATTTTTACAGAGAAAAGTCTACACATGTTCTTCAACTTAGGATGGGATTGTATCCCCAAACACACGTAAATAAAAGAATATTTAAGTTGAAAACACATTTTACGCACCTAACTTATTGAACACCATAGTTTAGCCTGGCCCATCTTAAACATATTCAGAACACTTGTATTAGCCTACAGTTGGGCAAAATAATCTCTACCCAAAGTCTTTTTAATAACAAAATGCTGAATATCTCATATAACTTATTGAATATTCTGCTTAAGTGAAAAAGCAGAGGAATGTGTGGGCACAGATAGTTTTCAGTGTGTCAGTTGTGTACACTTGTGATCACATGGCTGACGGAAAGTGCAGCTCTTGCTAATACTCAACATCACAAGAATTTGTATTCCTTATCATTAGCCTTGAAAAAAGACAATCAGAATTTGATGTATGGTTTCTAGTGAAAGAATATGACTTTTGTACCACTGTCAAGTCGAAAAATCTTAAACTGAACAACTGTAAGTTGTGGACGTCTCTATTTTGTTGTTTTATTTGCTTTACTTTTTATTGGATAGTTACAAGTATCTTGTAACTAGACAAATATCTTTGGTAAAACAAAATAGTTAACTCCTTTCTAGGCAGTAAATGTCAATGTACCAGTCTTCCAAATACTTTCTCTAAGAACCTATGTATCCTCACCTTCTAGTTTTATGTGCATTTCTCTATAAATACTTCTAAATAGTCTACAGGCCAACCCCTCAGATATCTATAATGGATTTGACATTCTTTGAACATGTGTATCCTCATACTATTAATTAGTTTGTATACTTTTGAGATGATATTGATTAGTTTGTACAGTAATTTTGAGGCATTATGTCTAAGATGATCAATGTTTCTACCAAAAGCTCATCTACAGGAAATTCAAAATGAAAGATTCTCTCCTAAGAGGCTATTTGCCTGGAGATAATTCTTTGAAAAATGGACAGGAAAACATCAAGTTAAATTGATACATCACTATACTATTATGGTAGTAAATGACAATTACAGAGATAAGACAGGAAAGAAGATTGTGATATTTTGCAACAAAGTATTAACTCCTATCCCCTTCTCCAATGGCAATGATATTGAATGCTTATTAATGAATTCTTTACTATTTACTGGTAGGGAGCACTTTTATTGGAAGGTAATTGGACTTGGAGGTTTATAAACTTTTCTCTGTTAATTACTTGTGTTCTTGGGCAAGTTAAACCTTCTCTATTTACAAAATGGGTAGCTTTACTTTCCATGTAGGTTTTGAGGATTAAAGAAGATAAGATGTAAAAGGTATAGCTCTGGATTTTCATACAGTAGAGGTTATATACCCAACATCTTTATCTTTAACTCCTCTCTAATTAGTCTAGAATATATTGATAGTAGTTAATTCTTTTTAAAACTTATTTTAGCTTTCAGTATTGTTGTGAATTATTCTAGTCATACAAAATAAGTGACAATTCATGGCACTGAGTTTATAGTTGAAATGAATACCTGATCCCATTATTGGTTTTGTAGGATGTAGATTTCTCTTAAATAATTATAGATTTCATATTAGCACAAAATAAACTTGAGTATTTCTTTTTGATACAAAATAGAATTAGTAGACTTAGCTTTTGGCTTGATAAAGATTACCAAAATTATAAATCTAGTGCTCCGTTAAAACAAATATAAACTAGAATTTGAACTATTCATTGAAATATTATCCAATATATGTACATTTGATAACACATGATTCAAATGCCTTGATTTGTGACTAGAATTTTTGTATAGAATACCCACTCCAATATTCTTGCCTGGAAACCCCATGGATAGAGGAGCTGGTGGATTATTGTCCAGGGAGTTGAAAGAATCAGACACAATTGAAAGTGACTAACAGGACAACATGACTCACATGAATATATGGCACTGTTTTACATATAAAAGTAGTATAAAAAAGGAAAAGGTCCGAAAAGAAAAGGTAAGGAAGTAATATTATATTTATATAAAAATATTAACATGAAAGTATTATTTTAAAAGATGGTTTGGGAGAAGAGTTTCCTAATCTCCTAAATTTCCTAATTTTAGGATTCTCTTAAGAGGATTAAAGTTTCCTAATCTATCCAAAATACGAATATAATTAAAATTTCAGTTACCCCTATGTCTCCTATGGTATGTGATATCCTTAAAATAATCAATGAATGATAACATAACAAACAACTGAAGGAATGAATGAATACACTTATAAAAATGATATCCCATGTTATATCCATCCTCCCCTTCTGGTGCAGGTGACAGAATTTTGTAATTCAAGATTCAGCAAAAAGAAATTGTATAAAGCTATAACTTCTAAACCAATAGAGTTTATTACTGTACTTTGCCTCACTCTAAAATAAAGACACTAAGGGAGACTATGGTAGATTCAAAACTTAAATCAAAATCATGTATTAAAAATACACACTCTCAGTTACTGATTATTATAAGGTCTCACTTATCCATTCTGAAAATCTGATTTGCTATCTATTTTATTTCTTATAGCTATTTTTTTAATCAAGTAGAGTTGCTATTAAAATGCTGCACTCAGTATGCCAGCAAATTTGGAAATCTTAGCAGTGGCCACAGGACTGGAAAAGGTCAATTTTCATTCCAGTCCCAAAGAAAGGCAATGTCAAAGAATGTTCAAACTACTGCACGATTGCACTCATCCTTACATGCTAGCAAAATAAAGCTGAAAATTCTCCAAGCCAGGCTTCAGCAGTACATAAACCATGAACTTCCAGATTTTCAAGCTGGATTTAGAAAAGCCAGAGGAACCAGAGATCAAATTGCCAACATCTGTTGGATCGTAGAAAAAGTTAGAGAGTTCCAGAAAAACATGTAGTTCTGTTTTATCAGCTACATCAAAGCCTTTGACTATGTGGATCACAACAAACTGGAAAATTCTTCAAGAGATGGGAATACCAAATTACCTTAGCTGCCTCTTGAGAAATATGTATGCAGGTCAAAAAGCAACAGTTAGAATGGTTTTGGAACAACAGACTGGTTCCAAATTGGGAAAGGAGTATGTCAAGTTTGTATATTGTCACATAGCTTATTTAACTTATATGCAGACTATATTATGTGAAATGCCAGGATGGATGAAGCACAAGCTGGAATCAAAATTGCTGGGAGAAATATCAATGACCTCAGATATGCAGATGACACCACCATTATGGCAGAAAGTGAAGAATAACTAAACAGCCTCTTGATGAAAGTGAAAGAGGAAAGTGAAAAAGTTGCCTTTAAACTCAACATTCAGAAAACTAAGATCATGACATCTTGTCCCATCACTTCATGGCAAATAGATGGGGAAACAGTGGAAACAGTGTCAGACTTTATTTTCTTTGGCTCCAAAATCACTGCATATGGTAATTGCAACCATGAAATTAAAAGACACTTGCCCCTTGGAAGAAAAACCATGACCAATCTAGACAACCTATTAAAAAGCAGAGACATTACTTTGCCAACAAAGGTCCATCTAGTCAAGGCTGTGGTTTTTCCAGTGGTCGTGTATGGATGTGAGAGTTGGACTGTGAAGGCTGAGTGCCGAAGAATTGATGCTTTTGAACTGTGGTGTTGGAGAAGACTCTTGAGAGTCCCTTGGACTGCAAGGAGATCCAATTTGTCAATCTCAAAGGAAATCAGTCCTAAGTATTCCTTGGAAGGACTGATGTTGAAGATGAAACTCCAATAGTTTGGCCACCTGATGGGAAGAACTGACTCAATGGAAACGATCCTGCTGCCGGGAAAGATTGACGGCAGGAGGAGAAGGAGAGAGCAGAGGATGAGATGGTTGGATGGCATCACTGACTCGATGGACATGTGTTTGAGCAGGCTTGGGGAGTTGGTGATGGACAGGGAAGCCTGGTGAGCTGTAGTCCATGGGGCCACAAAGAGTCGGACATGACTGAGCGACTAAACTGAACTGAGAGTTGCTGTGAGTTTATAATGTTGAAGTCACACACTTTTCTATTCCTTAGTTAACACCTAGATTGAGACTCATGCAGTCTCTACCCTTCATTTACCTACCCTCTCCTTTTTCCCAGTTAAAGGTCTATATTTATCATTTCATTGCCTTTTTAAAAATCCTCATTTATTCCTTTTGCTAATAGCTATGTTTTTCAAGCTGCACCACAGTTTCTATGGGCCTTTTGAGAGGCCTTGGGGTCTTCTGGGAGTAGGGAGGAAGGATGTTTCAAAGGACAAAGGAGAGCAGGAGTCTTGACATCTAACCTACTTCAAGTTGAGAAGTACAGATTTTATCTGTTCCATAGATTAGACTTCTGTTAAAGATTTCACTTAATGAAAGCCTAAAAACTGCTTGAAAATCATTGGTTTATATATGGTCTGCACTCCCTTTAGAGTCCCAGCCATGGTCTTTTATCCAGTGAGTGAAGCACACCCGTCCAGATTTATATTATGCCATACTTTTCCGTGTTTTTTGTTTCAGTCATGCCAAGACACTCATGGTTTTTACCATGAGTTCTGTATTTTCCCTCAGCTTTTGTTGATAGACTCTTCCACCCTTGAATCCCCCAATTCCTCCTTGTTGAACTCCTACTACCCTTCAAGGCTCAATTCAAATGACACCTGCTTCTTTGCATCCTTGAAACATTCTCCTTTTGATTCTTTGGAATCCCAATTACTCTTTTTTAAACCTCTACTGTAACTCCTATTATGTTTTGCTTGTGCACTTGAAGACATGTTTACTTATCCATGAGACTAAACAGTTTGATGTCAGAAATCATAATACATTCAAGTTGCCTTATTGTACACCTATGTTTAGCTCTATAAATTTTATTAGAAGGGCTTCCCTGGTGACTCAGACAGTGAAGAATCTGCCTGCAATACAGGAAACCCAGGGGCAACCTCTAGGTTGGGAAGATATCTTGGAGAAGGGAATGGCTACCCACTCCAGTATTCTTGTCTGGGGACTTCCATGGACAAAGGAGCTGGTGGGCTATATATAGCCCATGGGAGTTGCAAAGAGTCAGAAATCACTGAATGACTTTCACACTTTCATTCACATTTTATTAAGTAATAATCAAAGAAATAAGTAATAATAAATCAAGTATATTGCACATTTCTTAGATCAATTTTATTCAATTATTGAAAAAAACTGTATCCTATTATGCTAGATGCTAAGCATTGAATTCTTTTTAAAATAATATTTAAATGAATATGGCCAGAATTAATCTTGCCAGCCAAAACTCTTTAAGTTTGCCAAAAAGGTTCATTACTTCTGATTTAAAAATGTTGAAACTGAAGGACTAGGAGATTATAGTTTTTTTTTTTTCATTTTGGAAAATGGGTCTAGAGAACAAAAATGATATACTTATTTTCTCTACTTAACCCACTAGGGAACCTTTATTTCACCTTAACTTTTCATTGTTAGTTTCAGGTAACAGTTGCTTAAACTTCCTTGAAAACTTTTCCCCCTTTCCTCAGTGTGTGAGCAGCTTCCATTTTGTGGTGATACAGTGTCTATTTGGATAAGTCATACATATTTAGTTCTTTTTAATCTTGCCTCACATCAGCCCTTCTAGCCCCTCAATCATTTTTGTAGCTCTCTCTGAATTCCCTCCAGTACGATGACATCCTTCAGCTTCTGAGGTTTTCATAAATGGACACACTTGTCTGACTCACGATGTGTTATCTCTGCATGTGCTGCCCAAACAGTTTTTATAAACCACTATATCATCCTGTGCAATCTCATACTAATTTTCTGTAACTATCACTCCCAGGTTTCATTCAACATTCCTATTTTCCAAGTATAGTAGCTCCATTTCCCTGATTATCTGTGAATTTTCATCCAAGATGCATTACTTTACATCTTTCAGAGCCTAATCTTATTTTGATATAGCCTACTCAGACCTGTAACCTCTATATATTCTCTAAACATATTTTCAGTTATAGCTTGTACTTGCAAACCACCCAAGTTTTGTGATATTTCTAAATGTAATATGTGATTCAGCTACCCTTTCTAATAATTAGTCAAATTGAAGTAATATACAGACTCTTGCCATTTCCCTTTATCTCTTTCTTCAAGGAAAATACATACAAATCTTAGGTAGTCTTGCCACTCAGTCTATAGTTACCTGTTTTGTCTTTCCCTCCCACTCAGTCTATTTTTATCTCTTTTATCTTTCACTTCCATGCTTTCATGTGGATGAATGACTGATGCATCACACAATTCCCAGACTATTGGGGTTCATCATATTTTTGATATAACATACTACAATACATATCAAGCCATGTAGTGCATCCGCTAGCTCACAAAAAGCATTTTCTTTCTATTGTTTTATTAGACTCTGAAAGACATAATTCAAGAATGTATTGAACTTAAGTTACCCTTTTGGATAAAAATAAATCATTCTTCTTTGCATTCTAGCTTAAGAATGGAGAAAATGTTCTCTTTTATGAATTAACCCTTTATCCATCTTAGTTGGACAGACAAAGCCTCAGAATTCCTTCCATACTTCCTTCTAAGGCACTGCTGCCTATAAGTCCTGTTGGGGAAACGGGCCCGGGTGGATGATCCTGTAAGCATAAAATGGATAATATTCTGTTGTTTGGACCTGTGATGAGGACCTGATACAAATGTAGTCCCACCGGAGCCTTCCAGGCTTTATATGAATAGCCTTCCAGCTATTCATATAAAGATATAATGATACAACATTTATCAATATTTTTATGTATCTGCAAAAGTAATGAAAGTATTGTTATTAAAATTTTAATAGTGGGCGACTTGAGATAAAAAGAATATGAATGGTTTGTTCAACTCCATACAGATCAGCCAAAAGGAGACTTGCAGCATCAGGAATCCAATATTTATAATTGCAAGAAAGCCCAGAGTTAACCCACTGGCTAACTTGGTTAATGAATATTTGTGATTTTGACTACCCAGACTCAAAAATCCTTCCTTTTGGAAGAACATTTCCAACTAAGTGGGAAATAGGGTCTCCCAAAACAGATGCTGAGAAGGGGTAGTTGGTATCAAAGTGTTGAATCTCCATTGACTGCAGAAATCTCTCCTCTTCTGTACATGCCCTTTAAAGCTAAAGTCACTGTGGGACTCACCCACATCCTTGACCTGAATTACTTTCTTGAGGATTTCTATTACTATCTGGTGAGGTCATTCCTCATAAGAAGGTCCTCTATGTATTTTAACTGGAGGACTTATATATTTTGTAGTGGGAAATATTCAGGACATCTAGCTTGCCCTTTTGCCAGGAGGAAAAATGGAA
Organism: Nanger dama; assembly: GCA_917880005.1. Classification (NCBI taxonomy): domain Eukaryota; kingdom Metazoa; phylum Chordata; class Mammalia; order Artiodactyla; family Bovidae; genus Nanger; species Nanger dama. Next base: position 1,746,322 of record CAKJTW010000024.1, read on the forward strand.
ATGATTTCATGAATCTATGTTATTCCTGACCTGGAAAGTCCCTGAGGCCTCCTCTATGTGTATGCCCTCTGCCAGACCATGCCCACAGGTAGAGGTGGCAACATATATATTTTTTAATTGAACAAATGAATTCATCCGTTTGATTCATTAGTTGACTAAAATAATAGATCAATGACAATTCATTAAAACCTCAGCCTGTTAAGCATTAAAGTCTGGTAGAGATATCTTCTAAGGAATCAGTGGAACTCAGAAATGGATAGGGCATCTCAGGAATGTTGACCTACTCAAAGGCTCTTGGCCTATCCTGGGTCATTAAATACTTTGCCTATCTGACGAAATGCAGGGGCTCTTCTTAAAGAAAAATGCATATATGCACAAAATATACTTGGTCTATTGTTCCAGCTCTTGGAATCTCATCAACAGACCCCAAGGTGTGTATGGCATGTCCAAAATTCCTCACAAGAAGAATCTGATTAATTTGTAGCTATTAGTATTATTACCCTTGGACACAAACCATATCTGTTTTCCACAGTCACTTTAAAATCACCCTTTAGGCAGTCCCAGATCTGAAGAGTCCAGACAAGAATGTCCAATGAGCTCTGCCTGTGTCATAGTCATAGAGGATTAGATGCAAAGCAGTTGAAGAAGGTACCAGCTACCCCTTCTCAGTTGTAGGAGACCCTACTTCCCGCTTATTTGGGGATGTTCTTCCAAAGAAGAAGGGTGTTTGAATCTGAGTAGTCAAAATCACAAACCACAAATATTAATTGAATTCTCAGAAACAAAGCAAAGAACAAAATCATTGCAAAGTTGAAAAAAAATTCACCACATTCCACTACTCCAATCCAGTGTTAGTTTTCAGCATTTCCTTCATTTTCCCCCTAATTAGTTATTTTTCTTATCATCAGCTTACTTTCAATTTTGTTTTGCTTTTCATTCCATATGAGTATTATACAAAAAACAGCAAACTGAAAACTTTATAATTATGTTATATCATATATTTATGTAAAATATAATTGTATATCTGTGTATCTAACTATCAGGTTATCTATCCATTTTTTCTTGAAACAAAATGTAAAATAATATTAATAGCATTATGTCTGGATAGTACAATTTTTATTGCTATATGTTTCTGTATTTTATGGCTTCTAGAGTGTGTTCTAAGATTTCTTTTTACTGGGAATCCCCTGGTGGTCCAGTGCCTAGGACTCTATACTTTCATTGCAGAGGGTCTGGGTTCAGTCCTTGGTTAGGGAACTAAGATCCTGCAAGCCATGTGACATGGCAAAAAAACAATTTTTAATGTTAAAAACAAACAAAAAATGCTAAGATTTCCTTTTCAGAAGAAGAAATGCAGCAAAAGTAACAAAATAAATCAATTTCCATATGTCCATATTTTCCATAGCATGGTATTTGTAATACCAATTTTTACCTGTAGCATAATTTCCATTGAGTAACTGAGGGCAGTAATATTAGCTATTATCTTTTCTTACTGTCATAAAAATGTGTATTTTTTCTATTTTTGGATTACTTTTCCAAAATAATTTCCATAAATGCAGTTATTGGCTCAAAGGTTGCAAATATTTTATTACTCAGTAGATTTTGCCAAACTGCTTTCCAAAATCTTGTACCAATCGATAATGCCTCTAATTAAAAATGAAGGGTGATAATTTCATGGTTTCTTTGTCTACATTTATAATTTAATTTAAAAATTTTGATAACCTAATATAAAAAATGGCAATTGATTTTTGTTTTACTTTGGTTGCCCCTGTTAACCTGAGCGATGTGTAACATGCTCCATATATATTTACAAACTTACCACATTACTCTGCATATTCTATTTAGTGTAGTGTCTGTTCTATATATACTCAAGTATTACACATACTTAAGAGTATAGCATATCATTACTTTATTTACCTAATCATCAATTTTGTTTATAAACAGAGAATCACATCTTATACTATTCTGCAATAAGCAAGCAAACATATTTTCATATTTGCTCAAATGGGTCTATTTGTCTTACTAGGGCTACATCTTCCCTTTTTTTTCCCAAGAAGGAAAAGTAAGCAAACACAGGCACACACAAAACACAAATTCAAAACAAATGACTATGTATGTTTTGATTTGTTGATGGATAAATATGATAATTTTTAAATGTTAGTTTTTCTTATTGACAACTCCAGATCACTTATTGTCCCAGATTAATTTTTCCCCTGATTTAAAAATAATTCTCTCTGTTTGTTGAACTGAAAGCAAGTCTGCTTGCCTGATCATGGAGTATCAGATGAGTCAATAGGGTTGGCTACTGGAGAATTTATAGCTTCAAATCAATCATCTTCATTAGTGACAGAGAAAAAAATCCAGTGTCAATGGGGATTTATGATGAAGAGTTATGGTGGCAAAGGAATAGATGAGAAGGATGTTTGTGACTCTGGGGATTTAGTCTGACCACAATGAAGAGAATGGAAGGTAAGAAGCGTGTGCTTGTTTGACATAACAAAAACAATGGATTGGGAAGAGAAGGGTGAAATGAATCAGGTTTGACTGAAAGTTTGCTCTGTGCAAGAGGTGAATATTTGAGTTGTTCACTTGCTCCAAACAAAACACTTTCTCATGTTTACTCCCAGGATGGCTGCTGCTGCTGCTGCTGCTGCTAAGTCACTTCAGTCGTGTCCGACTCTGTGACCTCAGAGACAGCAGCCCGCCGGGCTCCCCCGTCCCTGGGACTCTCCAGGCAAGAACACTGGATTAGGATGCCATTTCCTTCTCCAATGCATGAAAGTGAAAAGTGAAAGTGAAGTCGCTCAGTCGCATCCGACCCTTAGCGACCCCATGGACTGCAGCCCACCAGGCTCCTCCATCCATGGGATTTTTCAGGCAAGAGTGCTGGAGTGGGGAGCTGGAAAGGAGTGAAATGAAGAACACTTAGTGATAAGTTGGAAGAAGCAAATATAAGAGTAGTCTGATACGATTGAATAGCAAATATGAAAAAGAGAGGAAAACTTTTTCATATCATAGAGATGGGAAAAAAATAAGCATGAAATTTTGAAAAATAATGAAGCCTTCAATGTATAAGCAGGCCCTAGGAAGGTTTTAACAAAACACTGAGAAATGCAAGACTGCTAGAGGAAAGAAGGATGAAGATAGAGATTGGGGATTTATCTACACAGAGAAGGAGTCAAAACCATCATAGAACAGCTCTTTCAGAGGACAGTTGAGAAAAAAAAATTACATCTATCTCTCCAAGTACTTTAGGACACAGGAAGGTACTATGAAAAGCTGAGGAGTCAGCAGAAAGGACCCATAGAGTCAGGGAGCAATTTTTATGGAAAGGCCATTTTGTGGCATTTGCTAATTAGTTACATACGTAGAAAAACGAATGATACATTTAGTGTGAAATTTCAAGGTTTTATTCAAGAAAGAGTAGGAAAATAAAACAAAAGGAATAAACCAATTTATCTGGTCATATTTTTAAAATTCTTTCAAGAAAGTAAAATAATCGTTATGCTTTATTTGCTATGAAATTCTAAAATGACAACAGCCAGAAAGCCACAATTATGCTTGTACAGATGTTTCATCAAATCACTTATTTTCCTAAAAACTAGCAAACTCTGTGTCTTTATTATGAATATAATAAATATTTTAGAACTTTTGGAAATTATTGAGAATAGAATAAAGATTAGCAAGACTACCTATAGTCACATCATTTTGAGGAATTGCTTGAATGCCTTTCCACTATTTTAGTTTTGCATGGTATTTATTTTTGGTTTGCCACTTTTTTTTGATATACTTATTTTCTCATAGCTCTGATCAGATGTGAAAATAATATTGTGATGTCTTTTTTCACACACTTTACAAATGAGTGCTTTTATTTCTGCACTCTGAGAAATTTCAAAATAGCCAAGCAAGTGGTTACAGTACCATTTACATATTTCCTTAATATTGAACAGTTAAAAAATGCTGAACTAGGTAGCTTGATAAATTTGAAGTATTTTTATTATCATTAGTATCATCTACTCCCATGAGAATTACTATTTTAGAAAAATCATCAGAAAGTACCAAAATAGCCTAAATATAAAGCTTTTTCACTTATCTACCTGCTGCATAATAAACAATCTTAAAAATACAGCTTCCAAATCTACAATTTCATGAGGCTTGGTAGGAATAGTTCAGGAAAGCTAAGTCATCTTCAGTAGCACCAGAAACATCTATTGAACCTCTATAAAACTTGATGCTTATCTCACTGAAAGACATAAGTGAGAAAGCATAGAATTTTCCCAGAGCAGAAGATGTGCAAGGGCTGGATGAATTCAGATATGTGACAGGACTTGAATGCCTTGAATGGAAGATCAACTGGTGGAGAACAATTTCAATTTCAATATGGAGGTAAGGGGCAACTCTTAATAAAGTGTCTTATAGACTATCCTTGATTTGATCTTTGACCAGGATTAATTTCTTAATTTGAGAATGGTTTGCCTTTAGGAGAGATGGGAATGAGAAACAGTTTAATTTGGGACACCACAAGTGCTGAATCACTTATATTTCCTTAAATTTTGCTTGTAAACACATCACTTCTTTTCTTTGCTCAGTGGGCCTTAGAAAGCATCACTATGAACAAAGCTAGTGGAGGTGATGGAATTCCAGTGGAGCTGTTTCAAATCCTGAAAGATGATGCTGTGAAAGTGTTGCACTCAATATGTCAGCAAATTTGGAAAACTCAGCAGTGGCCACAGGACTGGAAAAGGTCAGTTTTCATTCCAATCCCTAAGAAAGGCAATGCCAAAGAATGCTCAAACTACCACACAACTGCACTCATCTCACATGCTAGTAAAGTAATGCTCAAAATTCTCCAAGCCAGGCTTCAGCAATATGTGAACCGTGAACTCCCTGATGTTCAAGTTGGTTTTAGAAAAGGCAGAGGAACCAGAGATCAAATTGCCAATATCCTCTGGATCATGGAAAAAGCAAGAGAGTTCCAGAAAAGCATCTATTTCTGCTTTATTGACTATGCCAAACTCTTTGACTGTGTGGATCACAATAAACTGTGGAGAATTCTGAAAGAGATGGCAATACCAGACCACCTAACCTGTCTTTTTGAGAAATCTGTATGCAGGTCAGGAACAACAGTTAGAACTGGACATGGAACAACAGACTGGTTCCAAATAGGAAAAGGAGTACGTCAAGGCTGTATACTGTCACCTTGTTTATTTAACTTATATGCAGAGTACATCATGAGACATGCTGGACTAGAAGAAACACAAGCTGGAATCAAGATTGCTGGGAGAAATATCAATAACCTCAGATATGCAGATAATACCACCCTTATGGCAGAAAGTGAAGAAGAACTAAAGAGCCTCTTCATGAAAGTGAAAGAGGAAAGCGAAAAAGTTGGTTTAAAGCTCAACATTCAGAAAACAAAGATCATGACATCCGGTCCCCTCATTTCATGGGAAATAGATGGGGAAACAGTGGAAACAGTGTCAGACTTTATTTTTTTGGGCTCCAAAATCACTGCAGGTGGTGACTGCAGCCATGAAATTAAAAGACACTTACTCCTTGGAAGAAAAGTTATGACCAACCTAGATAGTATATTCAAAAGCAGAGACAATACTTCGCCGACTAAGGTCCATCTAGTCAAGGCTATGGTTTTTCCAGTGGTCATGTATGGATGTGAGAGTTGGACTGTGAAGAAGGCTGAGCACCGAAGAATTGATGCTTTTGAACTGTGGTTTTGGAGAAGACTCTTGAGAGTCCCTTGGACTGCAAGGAGATCCAACCAGTCCATTCAGAAGGAGATCAGCCCTGGGATTTCTTTGGAAGGAATGATGCTAAAGCTGAAACTCCAGTACTTTGGCCACCTCATGCGAAGACTTGACTCATTGGAAAAGACTCTGATACTAGGAAGGATTGGGGGCAGGAGGAGAAGGGGGATGACAGAGGATGCGATGGCTGGATGGCATCACGGACTCGATGAACGTGAGTCTGAGTGAACTCCGGGAGATGGTGATGGACAGGGAAGCTGACGTGCTGCAATTCATGGGGTCATGAAGAGTCGGACATGACTGAGTGACTGAACTGAACTGATCTCTCTTTTCAGTTTAGGCAGCTAGCAAAAGTCAAGTGGTATCTTCCATACTGTCTCTGAAATCTTAATTAGTTCATTGAGTTCATTCAGTTCAGTTCAGTCCAGTCACTCAGCTGTGTCTGACTCTTTGCGACCCCATGAATGGCAGCACTCCAGGCCTCCCTGTCCATCACCAACTCCCAGAGCTCAATCAGATTCATGTCCACTGAGTCAGTGATGCTATCCAGCCATCTCATCCTCTGCCATCCCCTTCTCCTCCTGCCCCTAATCCCTCCCAGCATCACAGTCTTTTCCAATGAGTCAACTCTTCGCATGAGGTGGCCAAAGTACTGGAGTTTCAGCTTACTTTAGCATCATTCCTGCCAAAGAAATCCCAGGACTAATCTCCTTCAGAATGGACTGGTTGTATCTCCTTGCAGTCCAAGGGACTCTCAAGAGTCTTCTCCAACACCACAGTTCAAAAGCTTCAGTTCTTCAGTGCTCAGCCTTCTTCACAGTCCAACTCTCACATCCATACATGACTACTGGTAAATTAGACATATCTTATTGTTTTACATTAACTCAGGCAACAGTTTTGTCAAACTTTCTGGTGGAACATAAGAAGGCCCTCTTCTCTACAACAGCCAATAACAATTCCTCCACAGATCTTTAGGGTCTAACTGATAGCCTGCTCAGGCAGTAGTGGTAGAGAATCGCTTGCAGGAGACACAAGAGACGCGTAAGATGGCTGGGTTAGGAAGATCCCCTGAGGAGGAAACGGCCACCTATTCCAGTATTCTTGCCTGGAAAATCCCAGGAACAGAGGAGCCTGATGGGCTACAGAGCACGCAGTCACAAAGAGTCGGACGTGACTGAGCATTCGCGCGCACACACACACACACACTTTAGGTCTTTACTAACACTCTCTTTGAAGCCCTGTGAGCTTTCAATAACTGTCCTTGAGACTTTTGCAGCTTATACTTGCTTCTGATCCCAAAGTCAATGCCACACACTTTAGAACTTTTGTTTCAGGAGGGTCCCACTTCAGGTACCCAGCTGTGTTTCAGTTATCTATGGCTGCATAACATACCACCCCCAAATGTCATGGCTTCAAATAGCCGCAATCATTTAATTTTCTCACAAATGTGCAATTTTAGGCTCAGTAATTACAAAGTCAGCAGGTCCAGCTTCTCTCTGTTGTACTGGGTTGTTGAGGGTAGATCAATTGGAGGGTGGAGGATCCACTGTATGTGTGTGTGCACTGTCACATGTTCATTCAGGCATTTTGAAGTAAAAGTTGGATAGAGGTGCAAAGAAATGTTTCTTTGTAGGGCATAAACTAAAATAGATCTTGTCAGAACTGTTGCTTGTTTGCTTGTTCCTATGGAAATAGGCAATTAGTGGATGGGGGCGGGCAGGAGAGTGTTTTCTTGTGGTTAGGGCAGGTTGAGAGTTATGAAAGGTATGAGAAAAAGGCAGAGCAGAGCATAGATGCTGAAATAAATGTTTGTAATAGGTGACGACTGGAGTCACCTAGAAGACCAACTAATTAAATTTGGCTTAGACATTAACAGAGGGACATTTCTTATCATTTTCATATAAAATTTAGTAATTCTTTGGAGGGTTTGAGACATTGGAGATCTTTGCTCGGACATAGGTGTCTTATGACTGCCACATCCACAGGACCATTATGAGGTTTCTCTAGATGACTTGAAGATGGAGTACCTCAACTGAGCACAACTGTAGCAGGAAAAATGGAGCATGGAAGAAGCCTTTAGGGATGGCATTTGACAGAACTTGTTTGTGAACATATGTGATATATACACTCTCTGGGGGCTCAAGAAATAATTACAGAATAATTCTGGTGGGTTAATTTCTGATGGAGGGATTGTTTTGCTCTGCAACAATTAGAAGAAACCACTTCAAGCAAGCTTATGTGGGCATAAAAACTAACATAATGCCATTTTACATGCATGGGCTGGAGTGGGCTGGACAGCAGTTTCAACCACCATAAGGTCAAACACAGCAACTCATCTTCTTCCTGGAGAATTGTTACCTGGGGAATCATTATTTCTGAATGCAAGAGAAAGAGTACCTTGGGTGAAGTGGTACACTGACTGCCTCCATCAGAATAACTATGGCATTTGGAATGACTATGTTTTTGGAGGTTAAGACTTACATTTTTGGAGTGCAATAGGGATGATCTGACTGTGAAAAAAAGTGGGAAATGCATAAAGAGGCTTCCTACCTGGTGTCTATATGTATCTGTACCTGCGCGTATTTAAGTGTTTTCTTATGTGCTTAAATAGGAATTTGGAGAAGACTGATAGCCCGTTATCATTTTAATTGGGAAGCATCATCTAAATTTTATGAAGAAAACAGAGAAGGACATTTCTGTCATCTGTCTGAGAAGATCATTTTCTATGAATGATAATCTGGAATGATAAAAGACACTTTTTAGACCTACATAAAGTATTAATAATAAATAATTATAGTAGTACTGTGTTGGTTGTACTATGCACTCTGTTTTTCATTATCTATTTTTCTCTGCTCTCTGAGTTATTTAAAATCCAGGATTTCAATAATTCCAGTATTCTCTCATATAAAGTCCTCTGTTCTTTAAACAGTGGGATGAATACATTAGTATAAGAGATAACAAAACACCTGAAATGAGGGCACCCCAGGCCAGAAGATGTTCACTGTGCAAAGCCTTTGAAGGCAAACATTGCTTCTCATAAGGAGTTGTAAATTTGATCTGAACAAGACAAGACCAGCATGAAGTTTAAAATCACTTCTTATACACAAGATCTCAACAGGCATGAATGAAAACAAAATAAAGAACACTTGAGAAAATCTAAACTAGCTACCTGACAATTTTACTTTTGAAGAATGTGTCACTAAGAAAGCATACACTTCATCACATTTCAACTTCATCAGATACCAGGACTTGGAGATTTTTAAATGGACATGACCTCTTTAACCATTTATGGCTTCCTCTGCTTATTCTGACCCTCTTCCCTTTGTCCAGAGGCTATTTTCTACTCACCTTTTAAGATTCAGCTCAAAGGTTGACTCCTCATGCAAGCTTTGCCTGATTCTTCTGCACAGCCTCCTTATCCCAACTGCTCTTTCTTTGGTGCCCAGTTGAATATATAATCTTCATATTCTGTTTGTTGGTTAACTTTTCTGATCTTTTCTCATGCTCTGACCCCAACATACACATCCAGTGACTAAATCATAAAGTCTTTTAAGTAGGAGTGATATAGTCTCTACTTTTCTATCATCTATTTCTAGCATAATATCTGACACTAAGCAGATGGGTGCTTAATCATTCTCCCATAAATGATTCAGTGGACAAGAAGCAAATCAATGCATATATTCAGGATATTAAAAAAATCTGCTATCTCTTCTTCTAAGAGTGTTGGTTTTTTTTTTTAGACAAATGCTGAGCAAAAAGGATTTTTCAGACTCTACACAGATATTATATCATTCTATTACTGAGATTGACTTGACAGCTGACACAGAGAAAGCAAAACTACACACGTATTTTGCTTTTGTCTTTTTCTTCAAGGAGAATGACTTACAAACAGGAAAGGCTAAAAATGATGAAGGGGTAAATGTGAGAAGACAGTAGGAAAGTACTGAGATTCTTTAAATGAATCAAAATCTCTAGGCTAGGTGAATTTCATCTTACAAAACCGAAAAAAGTTACTGACACGACTGCAAAGCCTCAACTCATAACCTTTAGCAAAGATGTGCTAGAAAATCAGAAATGGGAAAGCTTTCTCTGATTAAAGAATAAGACATTAAAAGACAGGAAATAAAGTTAGAAACTTCAGGTAAATGAGTATGACCTATCACTGATAAAATTCCCAGAAAAGTTTTAAAAATTCCTCTTCTTCGTCTTATATCCTTATATTTTGGGGGAAAAAAATGATAACATAAATGAATAAAGAATTTGCAGTGGACATCAGGGTATGTGAATTTCAGAACAAAATTTGATCAAAGTATCTTAATATTTCTTTTGTGTTAAAAGGATTTGACTTATCTTGGTGGTAAGAAATTTGACCCGAACTGTGTTTAGTTAAGAAGACATAAACTAATCAAATGGCCATTCCCTCAAAATCACGTGATATAGTATTGATACCATGAAGGGGTATGGTCTTGTCCTTAGCTGTATTCTATAGCAGCTTATTATTTATTTGGATACATATGTAGAAAGGAAAAAAAATCTTGAATATGTAGATCCAAAACTGGTTGGTTATTATCACATTTTGAAAATATGTCAAAACTTTGAAAAAATTGTCCAAAAGTAACTAGGTTTAATGAGCTGAGATAAACATAAATTGAATAATGACACCATAGAAAAGAATGGATCTGGTTTCAGTTCACAGGGCAAAGAGCCTACAATATAGCCAGTATTACCGGGGAAAACTTCTCCGTTACTCATGTTTCCCAGGGAAGGACTTCCTGGAGCAGCACTGCACCAGTGGCTTCCCGCTTCCACATTTACTCACTTCTCTCTGGAGGAAGGAAGCGCTGCTAGACTGGGGAGTGTCAGTTATTGGTATCTTCACTCTTCACCCACTTATGGGTAGAACTATTCAATGGAAAACTGGTAATCACTGGAGATCTGCTTTCCTGCTTCTGCCTCAGTTTAGCTGAAGGCAGCAGTCCTGGGTCAGTGCATTGTGCCTCCTCTTCCGATGAAAAATTTCCTCCATCTGGTCTCCCTGGTTTCTGGACCGGCGGTTCTGTGAGAGGGTGGTTAGTGTAGTATCTACAGTCCCTGCAGTTAGACACTCAAGAGATGTCCTCCTATATAATTTTTTCAGGATAATAGTTCACATCATGAACTGCTTCCTTCTGATTCAATACATCACTTATTTGGTTGCAAACCCCAACAGTAGGTGCTTAATTAATGTTTCTTGATTATTAAATGAAAACCAGAGTTGAGAGGGACCACATCACTTTCCTATTATGTGGTGCTCATGGCACTGATTGCTTTATTTGGACTGTTTTCTTTGATCTTCACTCTCACATAGAGACTTTTATCAAATGTCTACTTATATCTGAGTGGGCAAAAAAAAAAAAAATAGACCCTCTGTATGTGTGGGTAGGCACTGTCAAATGAGGTTGTTGTTGTTGTTTTTTTTTTTTGAAGCATTTTGAGGTTTGGGGATAAAAACTCAGATGTCAGCAGTTTTAACCTTTTTCTCATGGACTGGATAATAAAGTGAGATTTTTCAGGTAAATTGCAGCCTTCCACTTGGATGACATAATCATAGATACTAGCATTTCAGGCAGCGAAGGCAATGGCACCCCACTCCAGTACTCTTGCCTGGAAAATCCCATGGATGGAGGAGCCTGGTGGGCTGCAGTCCATGGGGGCGCTAGGAATTGGACACGACTGAGTGACTTTACTTTCACTTTTCACTTTCATGCATTAGAGAAGGAAATGGCAACCCACTCCAGTGTTCTTGCCTGGAGAATCCCAGGGACAGGGGAGCCTGGTGGGCTGCCATCTATAGGGTCGCACAGAGTCAGACACAACTGAAGCGACTTCAGCAGCAGCAGCAGCAGCAGCAGCAGCAGCAGCAGCAGCCTCATTTCAGGACTTGGGTAGGAAGTAAGGTTGGAGATTCTGTATTCAGGATGAAAGCTTTCACCAATGCCCCTAATTCCAGTGAAGGGCCCTGACCTCAACTGTGCTTGCTCTCTTGTCTAGTGACCTCAGTTATATTATTTACAAAGAATAAACTGCTAGTCATCCCTTAAGGGCTTTCCTAGTGGCTCAGTGATAAAGAATTCACCTGGCAATACAAAAGACCCAGGTTCAATCCTGGGTCAGGAAGATCCCCTGGAGAAGGAAATGGAAACCCACTCCAGTATTCTTGCGTGGAAAATCCCCATGGACAGAGGAGCCTGGCAGGCTGTAGTCCATGGGGTTGCAAAAAGTCAGATACAACCTACAAATAAACAATAACAACAATATCTGGTAAGGAGGGTACCGTTGGGTTCTGATTGCTTCCTAAATCATCTTTTAACCATTTTTAAAATTCTTAGCCCCACCTTCATTCATGCTTACAGAAATATTTATTATCATCCAGTTACTGGAGACTTCTGAGAATTTTTCAGAATTGTGTAAGTCAGATTGCTTCTTGGCTCCTTCCATAGTCAGGTAAGGATCCCTCTTTTCAGATCTGTTCAATCAGTTAAAAATTTTTTCATCTATTGTCAGTTGTTGCTACTCTCTTCTTCCCCATTTTTTCCCCATGAGTACCTTTCTCCCCCATTCCTTTACTGAGGTTATAGTAGGACTTTACTGGGGGGAGTAAGAGTAGTAGAGGATGATGCCTGTATCCAGCCTGCCATCCTTGGGAGGTGTTTTCATTTCACAGGTTTCTTATGTTTTTGTCTCCTGGAGTAAGAGTGAAGGCTAAATTCAATGACTAAGAATGAAAACCAAGCTTTTTGCTTTGAAAATTCTTCCCAATGTTCAAAGGGCCATCTATTGTCATTAAACATTTTTTTTTTCCTTTTTTAAAAATTTATTTATTTATTTATTTTTTAAATTACAATACTGTAAAATAACCAATCTTTTCATCGCTTGTTGGTCTAGGGATATATATCAATAAAAATTCGAAAAGACAGTTAATAGCAAAATCATATATGATATTTCTTCATTTACTTAGTGCCTCTCTTCATTATAAAATTCAGTTCAGTTCAATTCACTCAGTCAGTCATGTCTGACTCTTTGCGACTCCATGGACCTCAGCATGCCAGGCTTCCCTGTCCACCACCAGCTCTCGGAGTTTACCCAAACTCATGTCCATTGAGTCGGTGATGCCATCCAACCATCTCATTCTCTGTCATCCCCTTCTCCTATCTTCAATCATTCCCAGAATCAGGGTCTTTTCCAGTGAGTCAACTCTTCCCATAAAGTGGCCAAACTATTGGAGTTTTAGCTTCAATATCAGTCCTTCCAGTGAACACTCAGGACTGATCTCCTTTTGGATGGACTGGTTGAATCTCCTTGCAGTCCAAGGGAATCTCAAAAGTCTTCTCCAACACCACAGTTCAAAAGCGTCAATTCCTGTGGCTGATTCATGTCAATGTATGGCAAAACAAATACAGTATTGTAATTAAAAATAAATAAATAAATAAAAATTAAAAAACAAAAAACAAAACAAAAGCATCAATTCTTTGGCACTCAGCTTACTTTATAGTCCAATTTTCACATTCATACATGACTAATGGAAAACTATAGCCTTGACTAGACGGACCTTTGCTGAAAAAGTAATGTCTCAGCTTTTTAATATGCTATCTAGGTTGGTCATAACTTTCCTTCCAAGGAGTAAGAGTCTTAATTTCATGGCTGCAGTCACCATCTGCAGTGATTTTGGAGACCAAAACAAAAATAAAAAAATAAAGTCAGCCACTCTTTCAACTGTTTCCTCACCTATTTCCCATGAAGTGATGGGACCAGATGCCATGATCTTCGTTTTCTGAACGTTGAGCTTTAAGCCAACTTTTTCACTCTCCTCTTTCACTTTATCAAGAGGCTTTTTAGTTCCTCTCCCTTTCTGCCATAAGGGTGGTGTCATCTGCATATCTTAGGTTATTGGTATTTCTCCTGGCAATCTTGGTTCCAGCTTGTGCTTCTTCCAGCCCAGCATTTCTCATGATGTACTCTGCATATAAGTTAAATAAGCAGGGTGACAATATACAGCCTTGACATACTCCTCTTCCTATTTGGAACCAGTCTGTTTTTCCATGTCCAGTTCTAACTGTTGCTTCCCGGTTGCACACAGATTTCTCAAGAGGCAGGTCAGGTGGTCTGGTATTCCCATTTCTTTCAGAATTTTCCACAGTTTATTGTGATCCACAGAGTCAAAGGTTTTGGCATAGTCAATAAAACAGAAATAGATGGTTTTCTGGAACTATCTTGCTTTTTCAATGATCCAGTGGATGTTGGCAATTTGATCTCTGGTTCCTCTGCCTTTTCTAAGACCAGCTTGAACATCTGGAAGGTCACAGTTCACATATTGCTGAAGCCTGGCTTACAGAATTTTGAGCATTACTTTACTAGCGTGTGAGATGAGTGCAATAGTGCGGTAGTTTGAGCATTCTTTGGCATTGCCTTTCTTTTTTTTTTTTTTTCTCTCTCTTTTTTAATTAAATTTATTATTTTTTTAATTACAATACTGTATTTGTTTTGCCAGGCATTGCCTTTCTTAGGGATTGGAATGAAAACTGACCTTTTCCAGTCCTGTGGCCACTGCTAAGATATCCAAATTTGCTGGTGTATTGAGTGCAGCACTTTCACAACATCATCTTTTAGGACTTGAAATAGCTCAACTGAAATTCCATCACCTCCACTAGCTTTGTTCGTAATGATGCTTCCTAAGACCCACTTGACTTCACACTCCAGGATGTCTGGCTCTAGGTGAGTGATCACACCATCATGATTATCTGGGTGTGTGAAGATCTTTTTGTATGGTTCTTCTGTGTATTCTTGCCACCTCTTCTTAATATCTTCTGCTTCCGTTAGGTCCATACTATTTCTATCCTTTACTGAGCCCATCTTTGCATGAAATGTTCCCTTGGTATCTCTAATTTTCTTGAAGAGACCTCTAGTCTTTCCCATTCTGTTTTCCTCTATTTCTTTGCATTGATCGCTAAAGAAGGCTTTCTTACCTCTTCTTGCTATTATTTGGAACTCTGCATTCAAATGGGTATATCTTTCCTTTTCTCCTTTGCTTTTGGCTTCTCTTCTTTTTACAGCTATTTGTAAAACCTCCTCAGACAGCCATTTTGCCTCTTTGAATTTATTTTTCTTAGGGATGATCTTGATCCCTGTCTCCTGTACAATGTCACGAACCTCCATCCATAGTTCATCAAGGCTCTGTCTAGCAGATGTAGTTCCTTAAATATATTGCTCACTTAGTAACTAGTAAAAATAGTTCCATCCTTTTCATTAATATCATTTTTTTCTTAAAGTAGGCATTTAAAACATCAATTATATCATGGACACATATCATTAATTTTGATGTTGAACTGTAATAGCATTTTCATTGTATTTATTTTATAACTTCTTTACATATACAGAAAGTGATAGTGTTGTTTTATTGATGGTATGACATAAAAATTGCTTTTAAAACAGTATTTAGGTACAAAAGTGAGAAAATTGAAAGAAGGTCATCAAATGGTACTGGCAGTATCTAAATACAGCAAAATTGTGATGAAGACATGAGGATGACAAGTTTAAGAATTGCTGGAACCACAAGGTAACATATTCCTCAACCAATTGGCTAAAAGAGAACATTATTCGCTGGATAGTGCCCACACTAAGGGACAATAAAGTATCAACTGTGTGCGACAGGCAAACTGCAGATCAGTGCAGTGCAAAATCTTAGGCTTACAGAAAGAATGGAAACCTGTTATTTTAGTGCCAGTCCTAGTGTCTGTCAGGTAACAGCAACTCAGAGACTTGTTTCTTAAAAGGAAGAAAAATAAAAGGAAGTGAATTTAGCCTAAAGAATAGAAGGTGTGGAGGGGGAAGGTGGATGATGTCTTTAAATACGTGCAATGATGTGAGACAAAAGACAGAGAAAATTTTTGAGGTGTAGGCTTAAATTTATGAGTAGAGTGTGAGGGTTCCAAGCTTATGGGAGGGCTAATTTCAGTTGAATTTTGGAAGAACATCAAGATTTTTGTGCATCTAAAATCAATTCATATTTTTCAGGTCCTGAGTTACTGATCATTAGAAATTTTGGAGCAGTGTCTGATAATGATCCTACAGGGATGTAGTCAAAGAGAGAACTGTACTGAGAAGGAAGCTAGCCAGCGGAAGAGTTGTAGGGAAATGTTGGGAAAGTAGGTTCTAGTGCTCAGGCTCAACCTAGTGAGATAGAAGCTATTGACAAAAGACTTCTCAGTTACTTTCCCAGTCTCATTTGAATCTAGAGTTGGGACTGACTTCTAGGATCTGTACCCTAGAAGCAAAGAGTGCCCCAGCAGTAGCTGAAGTTTTCACTTTTGCTTAGACATGAACCCTGATTGGGCTTCCCATGTGGCACAGTGGTAAAGAATTTGCCTGCCAGTGCAAGAGATGAAAGGGACACTGGTTTGATCCATGGGTTGGGAAGATGCCTTGAAGTAGGAAATGGCAACCCACTCCAGTATTCTTGCTTAGAAAATTCCAGTGACAGAGGAGCCTGATGGACTGCAGTCCATGGGATCACAAAGAGTCATACACGACTGGACATGTACGCATGGCCTGGCATGGCATGGAACCCTGATCACCAAGTCTTTGATACATTTATCATAAACATTTATCTTTGGTATGCCACCTAATCACTTTCACAGCTACCTATATGCTCCAAAAGTGCAAAATTGAACTTATTATTAAATTACATTATCAGATTGTTTTAAATACTATGAAGAAATAAAAGCGATTCTCTGACAGAGAATGATGAAAGAGGACCACTTTAGGAATAGGAGTCATTCAAGGCTTTCCTGAGCAGGTGATATTGGATTTGAGTCCTGAAAGAAGAGAAGAATCTAGCCAAGCACACTGTGGACCCTACAGAGTCCAGGCATCAGTAAGAACAGATGTAAAGCCCCCAAGCTCAGAGTTTTCAAGAAACAGATACACATTTCCTGGGTGGTAGGAGAGAAGCAAGCAAGGAGAAGGGTGAGAAAGAGATAAAGTCAGAGCTCAGCCAGAGCAAGTCCCGGGTGCACCATAGGTCCCTGTTCATGGCAGACTCATTGTCCCCTCCTTCACATCCCATAGAGTTTTATACATAATTATATTATTGGCAATATGCTTTGTAATCCCTGTGTTTTATTCATTTGATTCTATGTATAACATGTAAGTTCCTTAAGTTCAGGATCCATTTACTGCTCACCTGAATGTCCTTCATTCCAGCACCTAAAACAATACCACTATCCTCTTAGAGGCAATGCTCAGAACAGCTGATGGAGTGAAAACTCTAAGGAAACCAGCGTATTTTTGTACTGATCCAAAGTCTTTAGAATAGCCATTGATGGCTTGAGATTCTGGCCAAAGTATCCTAACAACTAAGAAGACATATGGCTATTATTGCATTTTGCCAGTATTAAAATACCATAAGTGCTTTTAATTTGGTTTTTAACTTTGCTGATTTAATCCACCACTGACTTAACACAGTGGATAAATCCAATGGCTGTGTAACTTACCTGAGGGTTTGAGTTTTTGGTTTTTCTTTCATACCTACTATAACACATGATAGTATCTCATTACCCTAGTTCTTCCTGCTCACTCTGACTGTTTTGACTGGGGCTATGCCAGAGGCTGTTTCTGAAAGTGGTACCACTTTTGAGTGAGCCTGGAGTCAGAGAGCCAAGGGGTTGTGGAATCTTGACTCCATCAAACACTAACACAACAGTTCAGTGCAAATTATTTAATCTATTTTAGAACTCATTTCTCTACCTATGAATTGGGGATAACAATTATATTTCCCTCCAAAGATTGTGGCACAATTAAGAGATGATATGTACATAGCATTCGACATTTTAGGATCAGCACATCAATGTCAACCACTACTATTTTCATAATTATTATAACATTGTAATATTTCAGTTTGGCCACAGGTTTTTTTTTTTTTTTAGTGATCAAAATTTATACAAAAAATTCTTGAAAAATCCTGGCAGATCAAGGATGAGACAACTAGTAGGCAATAATACAGTAATTCATTTACATCATGTCAAAATGACTGAAAATAAAACTTTATGGAAAGTATATTTTTATAAATATCTTTGCTTCAGAGTTTTCTGATAAATATTCGTTTTGGCCTGAGAACTACATAGTTGATTTCTGTATGAAAACTGAATATTTTTTGAAAGTTAGAACTAAATTAGTTGGGTTATTTTTGCATGATGAAAGCGTGAAAACAAAACACCTTTTTTGCTAAAATATTATCTGGTCCTCGTTTCAGCCCAGAGGACTGAAAATACTATGAAATTAAAATTTCAAATGTGGGAAGGAAATTCTATAATATTTGTTAATTCTAGCCCCAAAATGTTCAAAGTTATTTTTGCTTCAAAATCTGGAACTGAACATGCACTTAACAATTTGTTTCAATTCATAATGTTAGAAGCTTGCCCTGTCTATCCTTGCAGGTTTGAAGGTGTATTTGAAGTATTTCTCCTTTCTTTAGAGAAAGTTGAATAAAGTGGTAAGAGGAACAAGTCAGAGCAGCTATCTTTTAACATTGCTAGGGTATGCAGTTGTAAAATTTCTAAGGAAATAATAAATTACCTATATTTTAAACCAGGACATCTAAACACAATGTCACTGTGTTCAAGGTGAAGGTCTGCATGACTGGTGACATTGTTTAGAAAAAATGAACAAAACGCATCTCATTATATAACACCTTAAATAATTGTCTGAGATCAAATGATTTTACCCTGGATTCTCTATAGAACACTAGGATTATAATGGGCTTTATATATCAGGTGGGATGAGCAGTTACTACTGAAAGTTTTCTGGCTGTTAAATGCCACAGACACATAAGCCATTGCATTCCTGGGTGTGGGGGCTCTGCAGCAGTGACCATTTGGATTTTCCTATTAAAGGAAAAGGTACTTGGTATGTCTACATGGGATAATACCAAGCAATTGTGCCAATGTGGCTTCACTTGCTCTAGTTTTCTATTTCCTCCTTTGAGAATCTTAAATTTCAGTAGAACATGAATTTAGCATACATCTTGCATTTGATTAGATCACATTTTATATATTTTATGCATTTTAATCCAAGTTTGGCTCTGTGAACCTTACCATCTGTCTGGAGTTGTCATTGCATTTTATTTTTAATTTTAATTTACCCCATTATATTTTTGACTAAAAGTGGTTTTATTTTTGGCAATTTCCTCACCTAGTGTCTTCTTTCCCTCTTACCCATTTTCCACAATGCATCCAAAAAGACCTTCTAAAACATGTATCTGATGACATAATTCCCAATTTAATCCTATTGTCTTTTTAATAAGTCAAAATTCTTGGATTAGACTCATAAGGCCCTGCATTATCTAGACCCTTTGAATATATTTCCGTACCTTCCTCTTTTGCATGCTATGTTCCTATTTCAGTTCCTCTAGCCATGCTCTCTTTTGCCTCCAACTCTCTGTACATTCTCTTTCCTCTGCCTGAATCATTTCTCCCACACTCTGCCTCAATATGTCCTATTTCTTCCAAGTCTTCACTGACAACCTTACCTTTTCCCCACACAATACACTAACTATATCCTCCCATCTCATAGATTAAATGAGGTCATGTAGCACTATGTGTCTGCCATACTAGAATATAAACACCAAGAGGAAACAGACACCATCTACCTTATTTTCTGTTGGGACTCCTATATCTAGTCTAGGACCTGGGGCATGACAGTAATTCAATAAGTATTTATTAAAAGCCTGGATGGATGAGTAAGAAAAGCTGTGCTGTGCTTAGTCACTCAGTTGGGTCCAACTCTTTGTGAGCCCATGGACTGTAGCCTGCCAGGCTCCTCTGGCCATGGGGGATGCTCCAGGAAAAATACTAGAGTGGGTTGCTATGCCCTCCTCCAGGGAATCTTCCCAACTCAGGGGCTGAACCTCGGTCTCCTGCATTGCAGGTGGATTCTTTACCATCGGGGCCACCAGGGAAGCCAAGAAAAGCTTCACATATATAATTTATGATTTTTACTTATTTTTGTTGTTGTTTTAGTCACTAGTAATGTCTGACTCCTTTACAACCCCATAGACAGTAGAGGAGCCTCCAGGCTCCTCTTCTGTCCACGGGATTTCCCAGGCAAGAATACTGGAGTGTGTTGTCATTTTCTCCTCCAGGGATCTTCCCAACCCAGGGATCAAATCTACTTCTCCTTCATTAGCAGGCAGTCTTTACCACTGAGCCACCAGGAACACCCTTTTTACTTATTGTATAGTATAAATTAAAAAAATAATCTATTGCTATAACTGAAGTGAAAAATCCCTTGTAGGCCTTATTTTATTTTAATCTTTTATTCTGTAGGAACAACTGCTATCTAGAACTGCTGTATTTTATGGGCTAGTGTATGGTAAACACCATAAAAATTATCTCAGATCATAAGACATCCTTTGTAATTTACTTAGACATTGTTATCTGAGTTTCATTTATTTATGATAATATTTAATTGCATCTAAAATAAATAGTTATAGAGATTTAAAAATCAATACTCCAATTAGAAGCTTACTACACATAAATCTACAAAATGGCACACCTTTAAGTTTGTGGCTAAAAAAACACCTCATAAAAATGCCTCTAGGAATCAAGAAGTTTGTGAAATACAATTCAGATCACTGCTAAATCCAAATAGGGAACTGTGGTTCCAGTCATAGTACGGTCTATGGAGAACTTTACTGTTCAACTCTACTGATATGTTGGGTATGTTGATAATGTTGACAGCTGCCAGCTTTTCCTTTTGGTAGAAAACAAAAGGGTGCTTAGCCATGGACTCAAAGAACAAATATAAATTTTCGAGTCATCTGTGGAGACCACATTCAGTAACATCATGTCTACTAGAATCGAGTGGGAAAACTGATTCTTCAGGATATTCATATAACGTTGTTTATATCATTTCAACTATTGTGCTGCCAGTCCTGTGGGTTCATCATTTGCAGGAGAATACACTAAGCATTAGAGAGTTGATAAGTTTAACAAATATTCATCATATATTTTTCAACATGTGATATACTGTTGGTGACAGAGGATGAAATGGTTGGATGGCATCGTCGACTCAATGGACATAAGTTTGTGTAAACTTAGGGAGATGGTGAAGGACAGGGAAGTCTGGAGTGCTGCAGTCCACGCAGTCACAAAGATTCAAACATGATTTAGCAACTCAGCAACTATGATGGTAGTAAATACAGTGATGAATGGCAGAGAAAAAAATTACATACTGTTACTGAGGGATATAAAGAAAATAAAAGAGTGCTGAGTGGGGTACAAATCGGGGAGTAAAGTGGGAACCAAATTTAAGATGGCTGTTCTGGAATGCCTCTTACAGGAGCTAATTTTTGAGCTAAGAATACGAATAAACAATCAGTGAAAACACTGGGAAACACCCTCTAGGCAGAGGCAATGGCAATAGCAAAGTTTCTGATTTGGAAGAGGGCTTGCTGTATTTGAAGATAAGAAAGAAGACTAACATGACTGGGGAATAGTGTGCAAGAGCAAGGGCATGAGATCAAGCTGGAGAGGTACTTGTTTGAGACAGCATCTGTAGCAGTTTGGGTCTTGGCCTAAAAGAAAGGAAAGCCCTAGAAAGGTTTTATGCAAGGAGAAACATAATATGATTTACATTTCTAAAACTCATTCTAGCTACTGTGTGAAAAATTAATAGAGGACCAAGAATGATTTTGAACTGTGGTGTTGGAGAAGACTCTTGAGAGTCCCTTGGACTGCAAGGAGATCCAACCAGTCCATTCTGAAGGAGATCAGCCCTGGGATTTCTTTGGAAGGAATGATGCTAAAGCTGAAACTCCAGTACTTTGGCCACCTCATGTGAAGACTTGACTCATTGGAAAAGACTCTGATGCTGGGAAGGATTGGGGGCAGGAGGAGAACGAGATGACAGAGGATGAGATGGCTGGATGGCATCACTGACTTGATGAATGCGACTCTGAGTGAACTCCAGGAGATGGTGATGGACAGGGAGGCCTGGAGTGCTGCAATTCACGGGGTCGCAAAGAGTCGGACACAACTGAGCGACTGAACTGAACTGAACTGAAGAATGAAAGCAGAGAGAGTTTTTTAGTCTGTTTTGTTTTAGTACAGCTGTGAAATATGGTGGCAGAGTTGATCAAAGATGTATTGTGGAGACAGAATTGACAGGACTTGTTCAAGCATTGGATGTGAAGGGTGTGTCAACAAAGACATGACTCAGATTATATGATTTAACCTGCTTGGTAGAGAGTTGTCTCAATTACTACCAAAAGTAATCCCAGGAAAGGATAGGAATATCTTTATTTCAAGATAAAGGAAAATTCAACATCTCCATACTGGACATGTTAAATTTAAAATATATACACACCTAAAATCACTTGCTAATTCAAAGATCAAGAGTCTTACCACATGGGAGAAACACAGTAGCTAAAACAAATCAAGGAGTCAGGTAATGGCTGCTTTGTGTTTATATGTTAAAGATACATTATTTGCTCACTGGTAGGAGTTGGTGATGGAGAAGGCAATGGCACCCCACTCCAGTATTCTTGCCTGGAAAATCCCATGGATGGAGGAGCCTGGTAGGCTGCAGTCCATGGAGTCACTAAGAGTTGGATATGGCTGAGTGACTTCACTTTCACTTTTCACTTTCATGAATTGGAGAAGGAAATGGCAACCCACTCCAGTGTTCTTGCTTGGAGAATCCCAGGGACGGGGGAGCCTGGTGAGCTGCCGTCTCTGGGGTCACACAGAGTCAGACACAACTGAAGCAACTTAGCAGCAGCATTAGCAGCTGGAGTTGGTGATAGACAAGGAGCCTGGTGTGCTGCAGTCCATGAGATCACGATCAGTTGGACATGACTGATGGACTGAACTGAACTGAGGAGACAGAAGGGCTTCTCTGGTGGCTCGGCAGTAAAGAATCTTCCTGCAGTGTAGAAGATGTAGGAGAGAAGGTTTTGATTCCTGGGTCAGGAGAATGCCCTGGAAGAGAGCATGACGACCCACTCCAGTTATCCTTACCTGAAGAATCCCATGGACAGAGGAACCTGAAGGGCTACAGTCCATAGGGTGACAAAGAGTTGGACATGACTAAAGAGACTTAGGGTATGCACACAGAGACAAGAGCTTTGCATCATTTGTTAAGCGATAGAGTCAGATTTATTTTGACACCCCACCATGAACAGAATCTGCATTCACAGGACAAAGATCAGGTACTCGGGGTGCTGATGTGGCAGCAACATTTTGATCTTTGTCCTGTGAATGCACACTCACGTTCAATGACTTTTGCCAGCATAGTGTAGTTGGAGTCACTTTGAGGGATTCTACAGCCAGTGCTAAGGTACTCGGGGTGCTGATGTGGCAGCAACATTTTTAGCACTGGCTGTAGAATCCTTCAAAGTCACTCCAACTACACTATGCTGGCAAAAGTCATTGAACGTGAAAACGTTAGTCATTCAATCATGTCCTACTCTTTGTGACTGCATGGAATTCTCCAGGCAAGAACACTGGAATGAGCTGCCACTCCCTTCTCCAGAGGATCTTCCCGATTCAGGGATTGAACTCGGGTCTCCTGCATTGCAGGCAGATTCTTTACCATCTGAGCACCAGAGAAGCCAAACTCATTAGTGAAACTCAATCTGCAATTTTCTCTTATTTGCCTCTTTAAAAAATAAAATCCATTTCCTTCCAGAACTATTTCAAAAAATATCTATTGCCTTTTTAAAATCATAGATTTTTAGGAATATGTTTTTAAAAGAGCATCTGGTTTATTTCTCACTGAAAGCTGGTGCTAAGAAGTGAGAAACATGGAGCAAGTCAGCACCAAACACCGAGACTGTGAATAATTTGCTTCATAATTGGAAAACATATATATTTTATTCAAGTTATGTGCCACCGTGACCTGTTATTAAAAAGCCTTGGTATTCACTGAAGGACAAAATTTGGAAGACTTTGGACTATCTCACCCCAAGCATTGTATTTCTTACCTAGACATTTCCTACAATAAGAAAGTCAAGGTTATGAGAAAGTATCTCCTTTGAGCTACTAATTTAAGTTTTCATCTGGGTTTTCCCCTTTTTCCTTCCCTATTAGCTATGAAACAGGGCTCTTTGCTTCCTACTTCAGGCTTCAGTGAAAGCAGAATTTGCCTGAAAACTATTTCAATTAGTGGAAGAAATCTGCATGTAAGACAGGTCCTGACACCCTCCTCTTGCTCACTTGCCCCAGCAACACACCCAAGCACCCGAAAAGACTACACTTGAATCAAGCCAAAATCAGTGAGAGAGGGACTGAATAAGCAAAAATATGTCATATTCAGTATCTGCAATTTCAACTTTGCCTTTTTATTCAGTTCAGTCAGTCAGTCGTGTCCTACTCTTTGCAACCCCATTGACTGCAGCATGCCAGGCTTCCCTGTCTACCACCAACTCCCAGAGCTTGCTCTGACTCATGTTCATTGAGTCAGTGATACCATCCAACCATCTCATCCTCTGTTGTCCCCTTCTCCTCCTGCCTTAAATCTTTCCTAGCATTAGGGTCTTTCCCAATGAGTCAGTTCTTCACATCAGGTGGCCAAAGTATTGGGAGCTTTAGCTTCAGCATCAGTGCTTCCAATGAATATTCAGGACTGATTTCCTTTAGGATTGATTAGTTTGATCTTGCTGTCCAAGGGACTCTCAAGAGTGCTCTCCAACATCACAGTTCAAAGCATCTATTCTTCAACTCTCAGCTTTTTAATGGTCCAACTCTCACAATCATACATGATTACTGGAAAACCATAGCTCTGACTAGACGAACCTTTGTCAGCAAAGTAATGTCTCTGATTTTTAATAATCTGTCTAGGTTTGTCATAGTTTTTCTTCCAAGGAGCAAGCATCTTTTAATTTTATGGCTGCAGTCACCATTGCAGTGATTCTGGAGCCGAAGAAAATAAAGTCTGTCACTGTTTCCATTGTTTCCCCAACTATTTGCCATGAAGTGATGGGACTGGATGCCATGATCTTCATTTTTTGAATGTTGAGTTTTAAGCCAACTTTTTCACCCTCCTCTTTCACTTTCATCAAGAGGCTCTTTTGTTCCTCTTCTTGCCTGGAAAATCCCATGGACAGAGAAGCCTATCAGGCTCCTCCACCCCTGGGGTCGCAAAGAGTTGGACATGACTAAGTAACTTCACTTTTCTTAGTCCTCTTCACATTCTGCCATAAGGGTGGTGTCATCTGCATATCTGAGGTTATTGGTATTTCTCCTGGCAATCTTGATTCCAGCTTGTGTTCAACCAGCCCAGCATTTCACATGATGTGCTCTGCATACAAGTTAAATAAACAAAGTGAGAATATACAGCCTTGACATACTCCTTTCTCGATCTGGAACCAGTCTATTGTTCCAGGTTCAGTTTTAACTGTTGCTTCTTGACCTGCATACAGATTTCTCAGTAGGCAGGTGAAGCTGTCTTGTATTCCTATCTCTTTAAGAATTTTCCACAGTTTGTTTTGATCTACATAATCAAAGGCTTTAGCCTAGTCAATGAAGCAGATATTCTTCTGGAATTCTGTTGCTTTTTCTATGATCCAACAGATTTTGGCAATTTGATCTCTGGTTCTTCTGCCTTTTCTAAATCCAGCTTGAACATGTGGAAATTTTCAGTTCGTGTACTGTTGAAGCCTCCCTTGGAGAATTTTGAGCATTACTTTTGTGGTATGTGAAATGAGTGCAATTGTGTGGTAGTCTGAGCATTATTTGGCATTGCCTTTCTTAGGGATTGGAATGAAAACTGACCTTTTCCAGTCCTGTGGCCACTGCTGAGCCTTCCAAATTTTCTGGCATATTGAGTGCAGCACTTTCACAGCATCATCTTTTAGGATTTGAAATAGCTCAGCTGGAATTCCATGACTTCCACTAGCTTTGTTTGTAGGGATGCTTCCTAAGGCCCATTTGACTTCACACTCCAGGATGTCTGTCTCTGGGTGAATGATCACACCATCTTGGTTATCTGGGTCATAAAGATCTTTTTGTATAGTTCTTCTGTATATTATTGCCACCTCTTAATATCTTCTGCTTCTGTTAGGTCCATACCATTTCTGTACTTTACTGGGCCCATCTTTGCAAGAAATGTTCCCTTGGTATCTCTGATTTTCTTGGAGAGATCTTTAGTCTTTCCCATTCTGTTGTTTTCCTCTATTTCTTTGCACTAATCACTTAGAAAAGCTTTCTTATGTCTCCTTGCTATTCTTTGGAACTCTGCATTCAGATGGCTGTCTTTCCTTTTTCCCTTTGCCTTTCCCTTCTCCCCTTTCTCAGCT
This sequence comes from Nanger dama, assembly GCA_917880005.1. NCBI lineage: Eukaryota > Metazoa > Chordata > Mammalia > Artiodactyla > Bovidae > Nanger > Nanger dama. The sequence goes on from CAKJTW010000024.1 coordinate 1,772,413, forward strand.
ATTTGTAAGGCCTCCTTAGACAACTACTTTGCCTTTTGTATTTCTTTTTCTTGGGGATGGTTTGATCGCCACTTCCTGTACAATGTTATACCTTTTTTCTTTTGTTTCATTATGAATCAGCTCCACAATTAAAAAAACTTGTAGCTTAGCTGAAAAGCTATTTTTATTAAACTAGAGTGAATTCAGATTTTGTATTTTGAGATTTTTAAAAATTAAAAACAATTTACTATAAATACCACTGCCTAAACATGCATTATTTAGTTTGCAACTTGGCTTTACTAGGGGAAAAGTGTCTTTTTTACTTTTATTCTTTCTGGGAATCCTACTGTTACCAATACATATTTATTATAATAGTGGAAGTAATAGAAACCATAATATTCTATAAACTAATACAAAGTTATTTGTTCTAAACAACTATTTACAATTGTATACTCCTTATGTAGAATTCTCAGCCAAATTTTGGACACATCATAATTTCTAATCTTTCAGGTTGATATTTTTCTGCACCAAAAGCACATTTAAAACAAAGAGAAATTTGATGTAGAAGAAGGAGGCTACACAATTATAGTTATGATACGACACTCTTTGGGATCTAAAAATAGGGATCGCACAGAGTTGGACACGACTGAGGCGACTTAGCAGCAGCAGCAGTACCACTTACTTACTTGTCCATTTGACCATGAATGAAAAAATACAAACAAACATATTTTAATCTATTAAATTCTATTTGTCTCAAAATATTGTTGCCAAGATGGGTGGTTTTTAATACATTTTGTTTCTGAACATTTTATTTCTGATTGAAGGAGAAAGGAGAAGGGAGTGGCAGAGGTTAAGATGGTTAGATGCTATCACTGACCAAACGAACATGAATTTGAGCAAACTCCAGGAGATAGTGAAGGACAGAGGAATCTGGCACGCTGCATTCAGTGCATGGGCTGCAAACAGTCAGGTGTTACTTAGTAACTAAACACCCACAATAATTTCTGAACCATGTGGAAAGATATTTTTTCCAATCAGGTAGACCAAATGTTTTTTCCTGGCATAATTCTCCTGTAGTTTAAACAACTCATTCTTATTGGATTACATAATAAGATATAATCCAATATTTTAATATAATATATAATAAAATATAATCCAATAAGATACTTAAATACTTTATTTTAAAGCATTTTAATGGAAAATTTTCCAACATAGACATAAGAATAGAAAATTTTAATGAACCTTCAATTACTCATAATTCTAGTTTCAAAGCATTAGCAATATGTTTCTAATTTTATTTAATTTACACCACTCTATTTTCTGGAGTATATAAGGCAAATCTCAAGACATCTTGTCATTTTACCTATAAAAACAACTGTAACTCCACCAATAGGATAAATTTCTTCTAATCTATCACACTATGGTCACATCTCATAAAAATGACAATAATTGCTTAATATCATCTAAATACTCAGTCCATATTCAAAGTTCCCTAAGTGTCACAGAAATCTGCTCACAGTTGATTTATTCAGATTGAGACTATAAAATGCTGTTTTATACAACCATACATTACTTTAAGTATTACATTTGTTAAGTATTGCTATTGTTTATCAGTATCTTTTCTCCTTTGGTTTTAATTTTATTGATTTCTTAGGGGGGAAAAAACAGTTTCATGTTAAATACTTGGTTGATTACTTTCTTGTGACGTCATTTAACTTGTTCCTCTAACTCAGGCATTCTCAGTGTGGTGATGAATGTCGACAGGGAAGAAGTCGAAGGGGCCATGGTACAAAGGCAAATGTACAGTATATGAAGAATATTAATATTTTACAGGTGGAACAGTTAGGGGAAAAATGCTCTGCACATCTCCTTAGTGGGTATATAAAGAAGAAAAGTTTAATAGAAATTTCTCTAAATGTTAGTTCCAAAAAAGTCATAGTGAGATTTAGAACTTGAATAAATTCAAGTTTAGTTTTATTCTTGAAGCGAATAAGTGATGTTGTGTGCATTCTATCATATCCTATTATTCAGTTAAGTTCAGTCACTCAGTCGTGTCCGACTCTTTGAGACCCCATGAATCGCGGTACGCCAGACCTCCCCGTCCATCACCATCTCCTGGAGTTCACGCAAACTAATGTCCATCGAGTCAGTGATGCCATCCAGCCATCTCATCCTCTGTCGTCCCCTCTCTCCTCCTGCCCCTAATCCTTCCCAGCCATCACAGTCTTTTCCAATGAGTCAGCTCTTTGCATGAGGTGGCCAAAGTACTGGAGTTTCAGCTTTAGCATCATTCCTTCCAAAGAAAACCCAGGGATGGTCTCCTTCAGAATGGACTGATTGGCTCTCCTTGCAGTTCAAGGGACTCTCAAGAGTCTTCTCCGACACCACAGTTCAAAAGCATCAATTCTTCGGCCCTCAACTTTCTTACAGTCCAACTCTCATATCCATACATGACCACTGGAAAAGCCATAGCTTTGAATAAACGGACCTTTGTTGGCAAAGTAATGTCTCTACTTTTGAATATGCTGTCTAGGTTGGTCATAACTTTTCTTCCAAGAAGTAAGCGTCTTTAAATTTCATGGCTGCAGTAACCATCTGCAGTGATTTTGGAGACCAAAAAAATAGTCTGACACCGTTTCCACTATTTCCCCATCTATTTTCCATGAAGTGATGGGACCAGATGCCATGATCTTTGTTTTCTGAATGTGAATCTTTAAGCCAACTTTTTCACTCTCCTGTTTTACATTCATCAAGAGGCTTTTTAGTTCCTCTTCACTTTCTGCCATAAGGGTGGTGTCATCTGCATATCTGAGGTTATTGATATTTCTCCCGGCAATCTTAATTCCAGCTTGTACTTCTTCTAGCCCAGTGTTTCTCATGATGTACTCTGCATATAAGTTAAATAAGCAGGGTGACAATATATAGCCTTGACAGACTCCTTTTCCTATTTGGAACCAGTCTGTTGTTCCATGTCCAGTTCTAACTGTTGCTTCCTGACCTGCATATAGGTTTCTCAAGAGGCAAGTTAGGTGGCCTGGTATTCCCATCTCTTTCAGAATTTTCCACAGTTTCTTGTGATCCACACAGTCAAAGGCTTTGGCATAGTCAATAAAGCAGAAATAGATGTTTTTCTGGAACTCTCTTGCTTTTTCGGTGATCCAGTGGATGTTGGCAATTTGATCTCTGATTCCTCTGCCTTTTCTAAAACAAGCTGGAACATCAAGGAGTTCATGGTTCGCATATTGCTGAAGCCTGGCTTGGAGAATTTTGAGCTTTACTTTACTAGCATGTGAGATGAGTGCAATTGTGTGGTAGTTTGAGCATTCTTTGGCATTGCCTTTCTTTGGCATTGGAATGAAAACTGACCTTTTTCCAGTCCTGTGGCCACTGCTGAGTTTTCCAAATTTGCTGGTATATTGAGTACACTACTTTCACAGCATCATCTTTCAGGATTTGAAAGAGCTCAACTGGAATTCTATTACCTTCACTAGATTTGTTCGTAGTGATGCTTTTTAAGGCCCACTTGACTTCACATTCCAAGATGTCTGGCTCTAGATTAGTGATCACATCATCATGATTATTTGGGTCATGAAGATCTTTTTGTACAGTTCTTCCGTGTATTCTTGCCACCTCTTCTTAATATCTTCTGCTTCTGTTACGTCCATTCCATTTCTATCCTTTATCAACCACATCTTTGCATGAAATGTTTCCTTGGTATCTCTAATTTTCTTGAAGAGATGTCTAGTCTTTCCCATTCTGTTGTCTTTCTCTATTTCTTTGCACTGATCACTGAAGAAGGCTTTCTTATCTCTTCTTGCTATTATTTGGAACTCTGCATTCATATGGATATCTCTTTCCTTTTCTCCTTTGCTTTTGGCTTCTCTTCTTTCCATAGCTATTTGTAAGGCCTCCCAGACAGCCATTTTGCTTTTTTGTATTTCTTTTCCATGGGGATGGTCTTGATCCCTGTCTCCTGTACAATGTCATGAACCTCAGTCCATACTTCATCAGGCACTCTATCTATCAGATCTAGTCCTTTAAATCTATTTCTCACTTCCACTGTATAATCACAAGGGATTAGATTTAGGCCATACCTGAATGGTCTAGTGGTTTTCCCTACTTTTTCAATTTAAGAAGAAAGAATGTGGTCCACTGGAGAACGGAATGGCAAACCACTTCAGTATTCTTGCCTTGAGAATTCCATGAACAGTTCAGTTCAGTTCAGTTCAGTTGCTCAGTCGTGTCCGACTCTTTGCGACCCAATGAATCACAGCACGCCAGGCCTCCCTGTCCATCACCAACTTCCGGAATTCACTCAGACTCACGTCCATCGAGTCTGTGATGCCATCCAGCCATCTCATCCTCAGTCATCCCCTTCTCCTCCTGCCCCCAATCCCTCCCAGCATCACAGTCCTTTCCAATGAGTCAAGTCTTCGCATGAGGTGGCCAAAGTACTGGAGTTTCAGCTTTAGCATCATTCCTTCCAAAGAAATCCCAGGGCTGATCTCCTTTAGAAGGGACTGGTTGGATCTCCTTGCAGTCCAAGGGACTCTCAAGAGTCTTCTCCAACACCACAGTTCAAAAGCATCAGTTCTTCAGTGCTCAGCCTTCTTCACAGTCCAACTCTCACATCCATACATGACCACAGGAAAACCATAGCCTTGACTAGACGGACCTTAGTCGGCAAAGTAATGTCTCTGAAAAGGCAAAATGATAGGATACTGAAAGAGAAACTCTCCAGATCAGTAGGTGCCCAATATGCTACTGGAGATCAGTGGAGCAATAACTCCAGAAAGAGTGAAGGATGCAGCCAAAGCAAAAACAATACCCAGTTGTAGACGTGACTGGTGATTGAAGCAAGGTCCAATGCAGTAAAGAGCAATATTGCATAGGAACCTGGAATGTCAGGTCCATGAATCAAGGCAAATTGGAAGTGGTCAAACAGGAGATGGCAAGAATGAACATCGGCATTCTAGGAATCAGCGAACTAAAATGGACTGCAATGGGTGAATTTAACTCAGATGACCATTATATCTACTACTGTGGGCAGGAATCCCTCAGAAGAAATGGAGTAGCCATCATGGTCAACAGAGTCTGAAATGCAGTACTTCGATGCAGTCTCAGAAATGACAGAATGATCTCTTTGTTTCCAAGGCAAACCATTCAATATCACAGTAATCCAAGTCTATGCCCCAACCAGTAACGCTGAAGAAGCTGAAGTTGAACAGTTCTATGAAGACCTACAAGACCTTTCAGAACTAACACCCAAAAAAGATGTTCTTTTCATTGTAGGAGACTGGAATGCAGAAGTAGGAAGTCAAGAAACACCTGGAGTGACAGGGAAATTTGGCCTTTGAATACAGATTGAAGCAAGGCAAAGGCAAATAGAATTTTGCCAAGAGAACACACTGGTCATAGCAAACACCCTTTTCCAACAACACTAGAGAGGACTCTACACATGGACATCACCACATGGTCAACACCAAAATCAGATTGATTATATTCTCTGCAGCCAAAGATGGAAAAGCTCTATACAGTCAGCAAAAACAAGACTGGGAGCTGACTGTGGCTCAGATCATGAGCTCCTTATCCTATTATTAGTCATATAATACTTAGATTGGGCTTGGATGGTGGCTCAGATGGTAAAGAATTTGACTGCAATGCAGGAGACCTTGGTTCAATCCCCAGGTTGGGAAGAGCCCCTGGAGGAGAGCATGGCAACTCACTCCAGTATTCTTTCCCGTAAAATCCCCATGGGCAGGGGAACCTGGCTGGCTATAGTCCATGGGGTCACAAAGAGTCGGACAAGACTGAATGACTAAGCACAGCACAATATCTAGATTTCCTATTGTTAGTGATGATAAGATTGGGCAGTTTAACCATTACCAAGTTCCCTATTATCTTTTCACCTAATGAAGTTAGCTTTCATTGGCCATCAGGATCAACCACCATTATTTCATTAATGATCAAAAGTAATATTTTCCATTCTTATCTTCCTTCTGCATTTATTAGCTGGAATTCTTTCCTAATAAAGAACTTTCCCACATTGACTGTTCAGTTAGGCTGGAATATATTGCATAGAATAAAGGTAGGTCAAATGCTTAACTCTTTAATTTTAGTTGTAAAAATTAAGAGAATGTAGTCATGTAATACAAATGGGTGTGTGCTATTGCTCAGTCATGTCCAGCTCTTTGTTACCCCATGGATGGTAGTTCACCAGGATCCACTGTCCATGTGATTTTTCCAGGAGTGGGTTATCATTTCCTCCTCCAGGGGATTTGCCCAACCCAAGGAATGAACCCACATCTCCTGCATTGCAGGCAGTTTAATCATTGCTGAGCCACTGGGGTACCAATGAGTTTTTAAATGTATTTATACATTATGAATTTATGGACTTCAATATATTTGCTATATTTTTCTCTTAGTCTCTTTTTTTTCTTGATACTTGTTTTGCTTCATTTTAGGCCAGAGGAAATCTCTTCAAAAGGCCTCTTTGTCCTTTAGTTTTTGAGTACTTGCTTAACTTTCTGTAATAAGCTTAGTTTGTGTATTGCTGACTAAGACCTGGAATGAGTCATTTTCCAAGGAGCCCTTGTTCATTATCCTAGCCACTATGGGTGTTTTATATAAATTTTTCATTGTAGCTAGACCTTTTTCTTAAACAGAGCTACAAAATACATTCTTTTTCAAAAGATAGAAGCAAGCCAAGAGTTCATAACAGTTTTTAATTAACCTCTTTGATTTTATAACTTTGTGTATTTTCTGTTACTCAAAAAGCTTGATTCCTAATGATAGTAACATAATTGTTCATTTACATTATATACCTATCTACAGATCCCTTGGAATAGTATATGGCAACCAACTCCAGTATTCTTGCCTAGAAAATTCCATGGACAGAGGACCCTTGTAGACTACAGTCCATGGGGTCACAAATAGACAGGACAGGGGGAGCTGACACACACACACACACACAGCACTATCTACCTATCTATCTATCATCATCTATCTGTTCAATATAACAAGGACATTGTTATAATTCACAATAAGCTAGCAAATGTAGTTGAACATATCTTTGCTGGCCCACTTAGAATCCCATCAGATTTTTGTTCGTGATGGATACATCAATAAAATGTTATTTAATGTCACTTAAAGTGATTATCTTCTTTATATAGTTATGATTGACTTCCCTGGTGGCTCAGACGGTAAAGTGTCTGCCTACAATGTGGGAGACCTGGGTTCGATCCCTCAGTTGGGAAGATTCCTGGAGAAGGAAATGAATGGCCCACTCCAGTACTCTTCTGTTATATGGTTCAATTCATTTTTAGTTTGCTTTCAACTTTTAGGAATTTCTTGTTTCTTTGCTTTGTTTTTTTAATTACACCAAATTTACATATTTACAAATTTCAAAATCAAAACTATGTGACAAGGTAAATTCACAGACATTAGTTTCTATCTCTATTCTTTTACCTTTCTTTTTAACCTTGTCTTCCACTTTCTTACACAAATTACTGTTCTACATCTGGCATTTCCCTTAACAATTTATCCTGGAGATCACTACATGTCACTATGTAATCATCTTCCTCGTTTCTTATTTTTGCTACTATATCACCATATAGTACCGTTGTTTACTCAATCAGTTTCCTATGGATGGGCATATGGAGTGCTTCTAGCCTTTTGTTATTATAAATAATGTCACAACAAATAGCCTCTGTATATAGGATTTCATACTTTCACAATGAAACTTCAGGATAAATGGTTCACAGTGTAATACATATGTGATTGCCAAATTCCCTATTGGTGTTACACTATTTCATCTTACAACCAATAATGTGTGAGTGCCTGCTCCTCCATAGCCTCATTCACAGAGTATATTATAAATTTTTTATTACTTTTGTCAATCTGATAAGTGAGAAGTATAATTTCGTGTAGTTTTAATTTACATTTCTTTTGCTATAGGATGAACATCTTTTCATTTGTTAAAGGGCCGTTTGTAATTACTTTTGTCAATTTTCTGTTCATATCTTTTGACCATTTTCAATTGATCTTTTAGATTTTTTTCTTCTATTTATAGGAAATATTAAAACTTCTAACATTAGATTGGACCCAGAATGGCTCTGGGCATGTTACTCTGTCTACCTCTAGTAAAAATGGTGATGGCTACTGGGAATATACAAACTATTTACTAGGTTGAGAAATTGATTCACAGCAAAATAAACAATTTCACTTTTATAACTGTTTGTAGTTTCAGTGGTATGATGTAATGCTCAAATAATTTTATCTGCTTCAGTAGTGAATGAAATTGTGTAAATGGAAATCTAGGTGAAGAATCAATCAGGGAAAAACTGATGACATAAAAATATATTATTTCTTAACCTTTGGAATATATTATTTTTAGCCTTCCCTGTGGAAGTGCAGGAAGACCATAACTAGCCTCATTTCACATCAAAGTCTCACATACAAAAGCTAATTTATGAATGTAAATCACTTGGGAAATACAGTCTAACAGTAATGTAAAATAAGAATGCATTTTTATTATATCATGTAGGAAACACAGACATAGGGACTTAAATAATTTCAGAACCATAATTACAGTTTCCCAAGCACAATGCTATTTATTAGATAGCTCCACCTTTTTGTTATAATAAAGCCAGGCTTTCTCTTTCCCCTCAGGAGGACACAAATGACAAGACCTGACCTCTCACCAGTTGAATCCATTTACAGAGTTGCGCCACAAGAGTGCACCAAAGAGGACTGAAGCTGAGAAGAAGCTCCATCTGGTCAGCTAAGGGGAAGATCAATGGAAAAGGATAAGCCAGACTTCTAGCATAGAACCATTTCATCCTAAAATGTAAGTGGAGAAGATGAAAATGAGCATCTTTTGAACCCTGGATACAATGAATGCTAGATTATTTTGTATTTTATTTTCCCACTTTGTTGTGGACTGACCTAAACCAATTTGCTTATACAAACTCATTGGGTTCTTTTAGTATATCTTAGAAGGAAAAGAGAGATCAAACTAGAGGAAGGGCTAAGGTTAGCGACTTCTCACAACTTGCTACTAGGTTTATAACAACAGTAATATACACAGATCTTTACTAATAAGAAAATCACTGAGGCTGAGTCATAAAATCACGCCAACAGTTTGACAGCCCCATAATCTCTGAAGCTCTGAAAAACCCTTGCATAAAGTCTTTACCTAAAGTCAAGTGCAATATACTTCTAGCAGTGGAATTTAGGGTGGCTCCGAGAGTAAAGAATCTGCCTGCAGTACAAGAGACTTGGGTTTGATCCTTGAGTCAGGAAGATCTCCTGTAGAAGGAAATAGCAACCCATTCTGTACTGTTGCCTAGAGAATTCCAGAGACAGAGGAGCCTGGTGGGCTATAGTCCATGGGTTCGCAAAGACATGATTGAGAAACTAACACTTTCCTTCTTTCTTTTGTCTGACCCAGCAGCACACAAGAAAACTTAAAGAGAAGCCCATTTTGCACTCATAAAGGCATAGAAACGACCCTGACTTTGTCAACAGAAGGATGGAGATATGTACAATATTTCAGAGAATGCCTCTATATTGAATAATGTTAACTTTACTGATATCATTATAATTATATGTTTACTGATATCATTATAATACCCTTTATTCTAATTAATAAGCCACCAGTATCACCATTGAAAACCCATTTCTCCTTTAGCCTCTACACAAGGTAGCAAGGCCTCTGGTCTTGATGAAAGATAACGATACTCAAAGTACTACTTCTGGACAGTGGTCTGCTTTCTGAGTAAATACTTGGTAGGATCCATAATGGGCTTCCTGGTGGCTCAGTGGTAAAGAATCTGCCTGCCAATACAGAAGACATAGGTTTGATCCCTGGTTCAGGAAAATCCCCTGGAGAAGGAAATGGCAACCCACGCCAATATTCTTGCCTGGAAAATTCCATAGACAGAGGAATCTGGCAGGCTACAATTCATGGGGTCACAAAAGAGTCAACACAACTTAGCAACTAAACAACCACAATACCCATAATGTAAGATTTCTTGGTTAGATAATTGCTTGACTCTCAAGAATAGCTTAAACATTAACTCAGACTGTTTATGCTGAAATTTTTACAAGTACATTACATATGTTACCATTGTTTTATGAGGAGATACGGTAGTGCTTCTTTGCTTCATTTTCCTTTATTCTCTTTTAAAAGGGAAATTTTAAAAATCATCAAACTCAGTAGTAATATTTTTGTCTTGAGAACAAATCATCAAATTTCATAGTGGTACTTTTATCCTGAAAATAAAATGTGCAGGGATTTTAAGGTTTCCATACACACAACTCTGTTGCAATTTCTTGGCAATTGTAATTCCTTTCATAAGTTTCTGGTAAGTAATAACCAACACAAGAAAAGGCAACAAATCTTCAAACACTACTTAGAAGAAGTACTTTTCTAAGTGAATAGACAAAAATTCAACCTGCCTTAATTGTCTCAAGTCACAAAATAATCATCTGATTTCTTGAACCCCAGGCATCAGAGCAAGATAGGTGCAATAGCTTTGAGTAAGTGTGTTTATACGTGCTAAGATCAAGAGGGGATGGAGGCATGAAGAGGGCAAGAGAGGCCTTAGGAAATCCTGCTCTAGGCTTTGCCTGAGAAGATTTCATTCCTTCTATTAGTTTTTCTGTGCAACTGCCCTTCAAGTTATGCTTGAGGATTTTTAAAGTGCAGGACGGCTCTTAAAGGACAAAGACTAAAGTGCTGTGTGGGAATAACCAGTTGAAGTTGACCAAGATTATAAAGTAATTTGCAAAGCTATTTGCTTCTAGGCAAAGCATTTAAGTGTTAGAATATCATGGCACTACAAAAGAATTATCTAAAATGAGGTAATATGCTGTATTGCACTGTACAGGCTATAAGCAATTATGGAGGGATATACTTTATTCACTTGTATTAATAAGGCTGAGCAGAATATAAAGAAATGAAAGCCTGGAGTATATAACAACTCCTGGGGCAAATTGAAAGAAATTATGAAAGAATTCATTGTATTATTGAAACAAAGCAAAATGAAATGCATTGTGACAACATGATATAAATCACAAGATAATATCACATCTTAATAACCAATGCTGAACAGAAGAGAGACTTCTGTGTTGATTTACTGTGTAGAAAATGTGACATGACAGAAGACCCTTCACCAGCCAAATCTTTACATACCAGATCTGTCAATTATGCTTTCCTTTCAGGTATAAGCCTGAGAAGTTTTCCAGAGCAGAATGGACATGGGCTGAACAGAACGTGGTCAGTGATTTTTCTTACCTGCCCCATTTCACTCAGTCGATGTTCTGATCATTCTACTGTCCTGAAAAAAAAAGCCAAATTTTTATTCAGCAATATAATCCTACAGATAATTACTATGTGCCAAAACAAAACTGCAGAAAGTATAATCTATTAGCAATAACTTGGGTCTAACAATATAACTGCATCTGGAATAATGAAATGCTCATTTTAGTATCAAAATTAATAATGTCATATCGATGCCATTAATAATTAAGGATTCTTTTTATAACATCACATCATTAATAACAACTCATTATGAACCATTCTATTAATATGAACAATAATAAAAATAATATCACATTGTCTTTACATAGCTACAATTTTACAAGGATAATGAAAATTCTATACACATATTGGACTAGACCCTGCTGTGTCCAAGAAAGCAGTTCTGGAAATATATTATATTATACTTTTAGACCAATAAAGTTATCTTTTTGTTTTCCTAGATAGTAACCTGTGAGTGCAAAAATTTATCATTGAATACTCAAGATGTATATGAAAGTTCTGTTTATAACTGTCCATTTCTACATTTATAGGGAAGAGCATGGGATTAGGGACAAGTTCTTAGTTTAGTCTTAGGCTACTTCATTCAGGGGTGCGTGCATGACCTTTTTATATTTTCTTTATAACAAGTATAGGTACATATAACACTTTTAATACATGTAATATTACCTGATATTTTTAAAATAGTCCATCTACCTGTATTCCCAGGGAATCATGTCTCAATTATTCAACATGGATAATTTTTATTTAGCCAAATTTTCTCTATAATTCTAACATATCAATGTATATCTATTTGTAATAAACAAATTACAACCTGCAGGACAAATCTGGCCCACAGTCTATCTTTTGTAAATAAACTTTTAAGAAACATAACCATTGGTTTTGATATTAACTGTGAGTGTAAGAGCACAGTTAATATCAGTAAGAGCAGTAAGTAGCAGCAACAGAGACCACATGTCCCACAAAGTTGAAATATTTACTCTCTGACCCTTTACAGAAAAAAATTGTGGATTTCTTTTCTAGGTGATAGGAAGGAACTAATTTTGACATTTGTAAAAGATAGATTTAAAAATTTAAAAAGAGAGAAAAGAAAATCAACAGCATATCTTTAAAAACTTTCATGTTTATATTTTAGAATTCCTCATGTTAGGATGAAAAGAAAATGCTGTTGCTTTATTCCTTGTTCTTTGTCGCTGCTGGAATAAGTATAAATATACAATTTAAGATCAGTGCTGGGAAGTAAGCTCTCGACCTTTCCCAGAGTATTCAGAACTAGAAACAGGTAGCCATGTAACTGAAAAGGGACAACTACCTCAAAAAGAAAGCAGGGTTTTATTTTAATTTTTGTATTTTAAGTCTTTTATCTTTAAAATTCTTGAAATTTAATTTTTATCTCCAAATATATTAACGGTTTTTCTTTAACATCATGAGGGAAAAAGAAATGTTTCATGGTACTTTCTGCTACTTGTATTGGCTACTGAAAAGAACTAAAAAAATTGGATGAACTTTTAAAGTATATACTGTTTTAACATTTTATTTTATATGGGAGTACAGTTGATGAACAATGCTGTGTTAATTTCAGGTGTACAGCAAAGTGACTCAGTTATACATATACATATACCTATTCTTTTTCAAATTATTTTCCCATTTAGGTTGCTACATAACATTGAGCAGTGTTTCCTGTACTATACAGGAAGTCCTTGTTGGTTATCCATCTCCAGTATAGTAGTGTATACATGTAAATTCCAACTCCCTAACTATCCCTCCCCCCTGCCCTTTTCCCCTGGTAACCATAAGTTTGTTTTTTAAGTCTGTGAGTGTGTTTCTGTTTGGTAAATAAGTTCATATAAAAGAATGAAATAACGCCATTTCAGAAACATGGATAGAACAAGAGATTGTCATACTGAGTGAAGTAAGTCAGAGAAAGAGAAATATTGTATGATATCAGTTATATGAGAAATCTAAAGCAGAATGTTAAAGGGGACAGTGTATAGCATCTGAAGCAGCAGTGCTGAAAGACATAGACCAACAATATAAAAGAAGCACCAAAAATCTACTTGAGAACATGAGAGAATATGAACAACCTGAAGTGAAACCCAAGACATGATTAAAAACAAAAAATCATGAAGTGAAAAAATATGAACAAGATAATAGGTATGAGAAGATAATAAACAGCCTCTATCAGATGTAGAACAAATGAATCAGTTGTAAGACCAAACTGAAGAACTCTCTCCGAAGGCAGCAGGAAGGGATAAAGACATAGAAATACAAAGGAAAACATGAGAATAAAAGTAGAATAATCAGAGGAGATATTTTTCAAATGAATAATCTTTTTTCACAATAAAGCTGAATGAATGACCTCAAATACAAGTTTATATTGGTAAAGTTGAGTAGTAAGGAATCAACTTCATACCTGGACACATTATATTAATATTAAGAACATAAAAGAAACAAAGAAATATTTTTAAAATCTTCCAAACAGAAAGAGCAAATTATCCCAGGAATAAGAATCAGGAAGTCATCAACTCTATTAAAGCAACATTAGATACAAAGAACAGGAAATCATATTTTTAGCATATTAATGGAAATGAAATTTTGAACTTAGATTTTCTATACAACCATAGATCAATGAAGATTATAAGAAACAAATAAGATTTCACAGTTTTATCACTGATTACACAGACTAATATCAAAAACCCTAATATGATAAGATCTCAAAAGAAATCCAGGATAATACTTCTAGATATATGGAAAGTAAGGATAATTAAATGTCTACAACCATATATTATTACCTTAAGAAAAAAAAAAGGTGAAATACAAGAAAAGGGAAACCCAGACTGATTCCATAACAACCGAGGATCAAAACTGAGAAATTATCAAGATCTTTGTGGATGTAGTAGTAAAGGAAGACCAGTGAGACAGGACAGTGTACCCAAGTAAATATCTGGTCTGCGAGGATCAATAGATATTGGCACATCTAAGGAAAGAATATAAATAAGTAAACATAAGCCCTAAATTAAGAGAAACCACTGTAAAAACAACATATAACTTTAAAAATAGCTAAATAAAAATGTAATGCCCCCAAAAGAAAGTGTACAAATAAAAGTACATTTCAACGTTTGCCCATGAAAGGGGATGGAAAATGGAGACAAAAGGAGTGAATGAATGAATGAAGCTTGGAAGTGTCTTGCCTGAGCCAGTGTCAGCAACGACCCATAGATAATTGTGATTAACTCCACCCTCTGCACCCAAAGTTCAAACAAAATACACAAATGAATGGAAGAAATAGAATGGTTTTGTGACTCTTTCCTTTAAAAATTAAAGCAAGTGTTTCCCTAAAACTCACCTTCACAAATGTACATATAGTGTACATTTTTATAGTGTTTTATTTGCAGTGTATGAATATCTAGAACAATAAGTCCTTTGAATATAAATTAAACAGTTTGTGATCTTATGAAAGTTTGATGAGTGAATGCTAAGGAAACCATAAAAAAAAAAAAAAAAACCTTACCTGTTCTCTGCCTGAAGAAGATGAACTGAGCAATTCTCAGTAGTTTATGATGATGAATAATGCTTAAAAACACAGCCAATTTCAATTTGAGATTGAGTTTTATTGCTTGAACTAAAGGACACTGACATTTTGCTTCCATAAAACACATTATATAGAATTTTTCAAGAATCTGAGAGGTTTTGCTATTATAAATCCATAGAAACTGAGAGTGGGTGTGTAGTATCTCTATAAGTGAATGCTTTCAAGATATTCTCATTTTAGTGGGAACTGAAGGATCCTGAATTCTAATCTTGGTGGTGCTGAGAAAGCCCTTTTAAATTTGCCCCAGTATTGATATCTCCTATGTAATGCTTGACACTGGTATTTTAGATGAAACAGACTCATCTTCTTAGGATGAGTCAGTTTTGTTAAGGAAGACTGTCACAAGGAGAGTTGAGCTGTATGAATCAGTGTAATATCCAATGCAAAATCTGAGCTGAGGAGTACAAAATGTTTTTTTCTTTTACTGAGTAACGTCTTTTGAAAGGGTTGTTTGTGAATTCAACAAAATGAGCCATTTAGGTTATTGTCATTTGTGTAGAAGGTAGCTAGAGAACGATTAAAGAGTACCTGGTAGAGAATGGAAATAGTTTCACCCTTGATAGGGAGAGTAATAGAGTCTAAGCTGTGCAGTCAGAAGGACTTAGGCTAGAATCCTGACTCTATTACTATGTGGCTATTCAGAAACTGTTTCTTCATATACAAAATGAGTATAATAGCACCTTCATGAAAAGTTACTGTCAAAAATTTTAAGGGATAAAATAACAGAAAACAGCACTTTAGTTCAGTTCAGTTCAGTCGTTCAGTCGTGTCCGACTCTTTGACCCCATGAATCCCAGCACGCCAGGCCTCCCTGTCCATCACCATCACCCGGAGTTCACTCAGACTTGCGTCCATCGAGTCAGTGATGCCATCCAGCCATCTCATCCTCTGTCATCCCCTTCTCCTCCTGCCCCCAATCCTTCCCAGCATCACAGTCTTTTCCAATGAGTCAACTCTTCGCATTAGTTGGCCAAAGTACTGGAGTTTCAGCTTCAACATCAGTCCTTCCAATGAACACCCAGGACTGGATCTCCTTTAGGATGGACTAGTTGGATCTCCTTGCAGTCAAAGGGACTCTGAAGAGTCTTCTCCAACACCACAGTTCAAAAGCATCAATTCTTCAGTGCTCAGCTTTCTTCACAGTCCAACTATCACATCTATACATGACCACTGGAAAAAGCATAGCCTTGACTAGATGGACCTTTCTTGGCAAAGTAATGTCTCTGCTTTTGAATATGCTATCTAGGTTGGTCATAACTTTCCTTTCAAGGAGTAAGTGTCTTTTAATTTCATGGTTGCAATCACCATCTGCAGTGATTTGGGAGCCCCCAAAAAAAAAAGTCTGACACTGTTTCCACTGTTTCCCCATCCATTTCCCATGAAGTGATGGGACCGGATGCCATGATCTTACTTTTCTGAATGTTGAGCTTTAAGCTAACTTCTTTACTCTCCTCTTTCACTGTCATCAAGAGGCTTTTTAGTTCCTCTTCACTTTCTGCCATAAGGGTGGTGTCATCTGCACATCTGAGGTTATTGATATTTCTCCCAGCAATCTTGATTCCAACTTGTGCTTCTTCCAGCCCAGCGTTTCTCATGATGTACTCTGCATAGAAGTTAAATAAGCAGGGTGACAATATATAGCCTTGACGTATTCCTTTTCTTATTTGGAACCAGTCTGTTGTTCCATGTCCAGTTCTAACTGTTGCTTCTGACCTGCATACAGATTTCTCAAGAGGCAGGTCAGGTGGTCTGGTATTCCCATCTCTTTCAGAATTTTCCACAGTTTATTGTGATCCACACAGTCAAAGGCTTTGGCATAGTCAATCAAGCAGAAATAGATGTTTTTCTGGAACTCTCTTGCTTTTTTCATGGTCCATCAGATGTTGGATGTTGTTAGCACTTAGTAAGCAGCAAAACTATTACCATTCCCATCTCCTGATTATACATTCTGTTTTCTAAGACAAATGCTTATAAAAGCCTCAAGTCTAGTTTTTCTCTTTCACCTTCTTGTAGAAATCATAGGTGTGAAGCTGCTCAGTCATGTCCAACTCTCTGAGACCCCAGGGACTGTAGCCTACCTACCAGGCTCCTTCCTCCATGGGATTCTCCAGGCAAGAGTACTGGAGTGGGTTGCCATTTCCTTCTCCAGGGGATCTTTCTGACCCAGGGATCGAACCTGGGTCTCCCACATTCCAGGCAGATGCTTTAACCTCTGAGCCACCAGGGAAGCCCATAAGGATATAGAAATAACTCTCTGAATTCAAGTCAGAAGGTACTGTTTCTGCTTCCTTTATGCCCAGAAAATGTGCACTTCCAAATAAGAAGTTGTAGTCAGGAGAAATTCTTAAGAGATAAATACAGATAGAGAAAAGTGGTGATGAAATTTTCACATATCATATTTGATCATGAGTCATGCACATTTTTGTTCACTCATTTTATGGATGTTTCTGACCTTTTATGTTCCACTTTCTTTATTCCAGGAATAGAATTACTTTGACCTCCAACAGCAGCACCTGCCATGACTTCCTCTACCTAAGGAGCATTGCTTTTCTGGTCTGCAAAAGGTGGTAGTCTATGATTAGCTCTGGTTCCTGTACCTATCTGATACTTGAGTGTGACAATGACTTAATATTTGCTCCAGATATTTATAGTTGACCATCTAGATTCACTTATGGGAACAAAATCTCCCCTTGAAAGAAACGTTTGAAGTTTATATTATCTGAGTAACTACTGTAAAAACAGCATCAGAAAACAGAGGATAGTTATATTTTATTAATCCATGAGTCTCAGTTAACTTAGAAATGAATATTGTCATTGTGTTTAATGACTTCATTTTTGCAGTGCAAAAATATCTAACTTATCCATTTGGCTTAAGCTTTTTAAAATATAAGGAGGAATTTGGAAAAATACAAAGTTGTATATTTAATTCATAGCCACAATAAATTTTTACATAGATACATACGAAGTAATAAAAGTACAGTATTATTAGAACAAAATATGTTAACATAAGCTTATATTCTTGGGGAATGAAAGGGCTTCTGAGGCAAGGCACAGAACAAAAATAACATGAATATTCTGTAGAGACAAATGGAACATAAGCATATAATTAAATGACAAACAAATGGCATTTTTCACAGAACTAGAATAAAATATTAAACAAATTTGTATGGAAACACAAAAGACCCCAAATAGTCAACACAGTCCTGAGAAAGAAAACTAGAGTTGGAGAAATAAGGCTCCCTGACTTCAGACTATACTATGAAACTACAGTAATCAAGACAGTATGGTACTGGAACAAAAACAGACATGTAGATCAATTCAATAGGATAGAAAGTTCAGAAATGAATCCTCATACCTATGGTTAACTAATGTACAACAAAGAAGGCAAGAATATCCAATAGAGAAAAGACAGTCTTTTCAATAAGTAGTGCTGGGAAAACTAGACAGCTACATGTAAAAGAATGAAAGTAGAACATTCACTAACACCATACATAAAAATAAACTCAAAATGGATTAAGACAAAATATATAACTTCTAAAAAGAAAAGATAGGCAGAATACTCTTTGAAATAAATTGCAGCAATATTTCCTTAAATCCATCTCCTAAAACAATGGAAATAAAAATAAATAAATGGGACCTAATTAAACATAAAAGCTTTTGCATAGCAGGTTCAGTTCAGTTCAGTCGCTCAGTCGTGTCCGACTCTTTGCGACCCCATGAATCGCAGCACGCCAGGCCTCCCTGTCCATCACCAGCTCCTGGAGTTCACTCAGACTCACGTCCATCAAGTCTGTGATGCCATCCAGCCATCTCATCCTTGGTCATCCCCTTCTCCTCCTGCCCCTAATCCCTCCCAGCATCAGAGTCTTTTCCAATGAGCCAACTCTTCTCATGAGGTGGCCAAAGTACTGGAGTTTCAGCTTTAGCATCATTCCTTCCAAAGAACATCCAGGGCTGATCTCCTTCAGAATGGACTGATTGGATCTCCTTGCAGTCCAAGGGACTCTCAAGAGTCTTCTCCAACACCACAGTTCAAAAGCATCAAAGGAAACCATAAACAAAAGGAAAAGACAACCTACATAACAGGAGAAAATATTTGCAACTGATACAATTGACAAAGGATTAATCTCCAAAATATACGAAGAGCTTATACAGCTCAACATCAAAATATAAAACAACAACATCATTAAAAAATGGGCAGCAGATCTAAATAAACATTTCTCCAAAGAAGGCGTACAGATGGCCACAAAGGACATGAAAAGATACCCAAATTCACCAATTATTAGTGAAATGCAAATCAACACTATGATGAAGGATTACTCAAATGGCTCAGAATGGTCATTATCAAAAAGTTTCTAAGTAATAAATGATGGAGAAGGTGTGAAGAAAAATGAAATCCCCATACTGTTGGTGGGAATGTAAATTGGTACAGTCACTATGGAGAAAAGTATGTTGTTGCTGCTGTTCGGTTGCTCAGTTGTGTCTGACTCTTTGTGATCCCATGAACTGCAGCATGCCAGGCTTCCCTGTCCATCACCATCTCCCAGAGCTTGCTCAAACTCATGTTCATTGAGTCAGTGATGCCATCCAACTGTCTCATCCTCTGTCATCCCCCTTCTCCTGCCTTCAGTCTTTCCTAGCATCAAGGTCTTTTCCGATGAGTCTGCTCTTTTCATCAAGTAGCCAAAATATTGGGGTTTCAGCTTCAACATCAGTCCTTACAATGAATATTCAGGACTGAATTCTTTCGAGATTGACTGGTTTGATCTCCTTGTAGTCCAAGAGATTCTCAAGAGTCTCCTCCAATGTCACAGTTCAAAAGCATCAGTTCTTCAGTGCTCAGCTTTCTTTATAGTCCAACTCTCATATCCATACATGACTACTGAAAAAACATAACTTTGACTAGATGGACCTTTGTTGTCAAAGTAATATCTATGGTTTTTAATGTGCTATCTAGGTTTGTCTTAGCTGTTCTTCCAGGGAGCAAGCGTCTTTTACTTTCATGGCTGCAGTCACAATCTGTAGTGATTTTGGAGCCCAAGAAAATAAAGTCTGTTACTGTTTCAATTGCTTCCCTATCTATTTGCCATGAAGTGATGGAACTGGATGCCTTGATATTAGTTTTTTGAATCCTGGATTCCAAAGTCAAGTGGGCCTTAGGAAGCATCACTACAAACAAAGCTACTGGAGGTGACGGAATTCCAACTGAGTTATTTCAAATCCTGAAGGGTGATGCTGTTAAAGGCTATACTCAATATGCCAGCAAATTTGGAAAATTCAGCAATGGCCACAGAACTGGAAAAGGTCAGGTCTCACTCCAATCCAAAAAAATTGCAGTGCCAAAGAATGTTCAAACTATTACACAATTGCACTCATTTCACATGCTAGCAAAGAAATGCTCAAAATTACATAGGGTAGGCTTCAACAGTATGTGAACTGAGAGCTTCCAGGTGTTCAAGTTGGATATAGGAAACGCAGAGGAAACAGGGATCAAATTGCCAACATCTGTTGAATCATAGAAAAAGCAAGAGAATTCCAGAAAAACTTCTGCTTCACTGACTATGCTGAAGTCTTTACTATGTGGATCACAACAAACTGGAAAATTCTTAAAAAGATGGGAATACAAGACATCCTTACCTGCCTCCTGAGAAACCTGTATGCTGGTCAAGAAGGAACAGTTAGAACCGGGCATGAAAAAATGGACTGGTTCTAAATTGGGAAAGGAGTAGGTCAAGGCTATATATTGTCATTCTCCATTTAACTTATATTCATAGTACATCATGCAAAATGCTAGGCTGGATGAAGCATAAGCTGGAATCAAGACTGCAGGGAGAAATATCAGTAACCTCAGATATGTAGATGATACCACCTTTATGGCAGAATGTAAAGAGGAACTAAAGAGCCTCTTGATTAGGGTAAAAGAGGAAAATGAAAAGGTTGACTTAAAATGGAGAATAGTATAGAGGTTCCTTAAAAACTGAATGCAGAACTACCGTGTGGGTCTGCAGTCCCACTCTTGCACATGTATCCATAGAAAACCATAATACAAAGAGATATATGCTCTCCAATGTTCATTTCAGCATTATTTCCAATGGTCAAGACATGGAAACAACCTAAAGATCTATTGACAGATGAATGGATAAAGAAGAGTGACATATTTATACAAAGGAATGAAATAATGTTATTTGCAGCAACATGGATGGATCTAAAAATTTGCATACTAAGTGACATAGCCAGACATTAAAAATATAATATCATTTATATATGAAATCTAAAAAATTAAATTATGCAAATGAACTAATATACAAAACAGAAGCATACTCATAGACTCCAAGATTAGTTTATGATAACCAGTTCACAATAAACTGTGGAAAATTCTGAAAGAGATGGGCATACCAGACCACCTGACCTGCCTTTTTAGAAACTTGTATGCAGGTCAGGAAGCAACAGTTAGAACTGGACATGGAACAACAGACTGGTTCCAAATAGGAAAAGGAGTTATGTCAAGGCTGTGTATTGTCATCCTGCTTATTTAGCTTATATGCAGAGTACATCATGAGAAACGCTGGGCTGGAAGAAACACAAGCTGGAATCAAGATTGCTGGGAGAAATATCAATAACCTCAGATGTGCAGATGACACCACCCTTATGGCAGAAAGTGAAGAGCTAAAGAGCCTCTTGATGAAAGTGAAATAGGAGAGTGAAGAAGTTAGCTTAAAGCTCAACATTCAGAAAAGTAAGATTATGGCATCCGGTCCCATCACTTCATGGGAATTAGATGGGGAAAGAGTGGAACAGTGGTTGACTTTATTTTTCTGGGCTCCGAAATCACTGCAGATGGCGATTACAGCAATGAAATTAAAAGACACTTACTCCTTGGAAGGAAAGTTATGACCAACCTAGATAGCATATTGAAAAGCAGAGACATTACTTTGCCAAGAAAAGTCCGTCTAGTCAAGGCTATGGTTTTTCCAGTGGTCATGTATGGATGTGAGAGTTGGACTATAAAGAACGCTGAGCACCAAAGAATTGATGCTTTTGAACTGTGGTGTTGGAGAAGACCTTGAGAGTCCCTTGGACTGCGAGGAGATCCAACCAGTCCATCCTAAAGGAGATCAGTCTTGGGTGTTCATTGGAAGGACTGATGTTGAGGCTGAAACTCCAATACTTTGGCTGCCTGATGCGAATAGCTGACTCATTTGAAAAGACCCTGATGCTGGGAAAGATTGAGGGCAGGACGAGAAGGGGACGACAGAGGATGAGATGGTTGGATGGCATCATCAACTCGATGGACATGGGTTTGGGTGGACTTCGGGAGTTGGTGATGGACAGGGAGGCCTGGTGTGCTGTGGTTCTTGGGGTCACAGAGTCGGACACGACTGAGTAACTGAACTGAACTGAACCACTGAAGGTAGAAAATCTTAATTTGTACAAAAACATGCATGAGATAGGATTAAATGGGAAGATAGGTAGATTATAATAATTTTTATTTACTTAGGAATTTCCATTTTATTCTATCAAATGTGTCTGGAATATTGACAGAATTATACTAATTCTCAATGGCATCATCAACAAGACGGCCGATAGCTCTGTGGTTCTTGTAGCATCTATTGCCTGAATTCTAACAAGAAGCCTTAAGTTTTAATACACGTGCATATGTTTATGTATTTCTTCAAAGGTCAATTTTAGAATATTAACTTTAAACATTTAAATATAATAGCTCATAAAGGCAATGGCTATTTCAGAATTTCTATACAGATAAAAAGTAAACCTTTTTTTTTTGGTAGAAACAGAAATAGAAAGATAATCTTTTTAGAGTTCAATCAACTAGGATGGAAAGGCGTTTTCATTGTTTAAGAATAAAATACTCACGAGGAAGGTGAAATACTTGTCTCTACTGGATATTCAACCTGTACAGATATACATTTAAATAGCTACTTTCCCGGGTATCCAGTCCTTGAAATAACCATTTAAATAGCCTTTGGCTATGACTACTTGGAGTTTAAAATAGTTCTGTTTTCAGTGTCAAATATTTGGTATCCATTTGCTACACGTAAAAAAAAAAGGGTTGGGCAATGTTGTGTCTTTTAAGATACAGTAACATGACAGAAAGTGACAAATGGGGAATATGTCACAATGAAGTATGATATATTATAGCAGAGTGATATGCTGACACTCAAAGAATCCGTAATATGCATCTTTCTTTTTATTTGCTGCTAAGCAGAGGAGATTATTCTTATAGATTAAGAATCTACTGTCACATCTTAGGTAACAAAGTAAATATATTTCACTACATTAATATTTCTGTATAAAACAGTTATGTGCTTTTTCTGTACTTCCTTTCTATTAATTTCAGATTAGTAGGAGATATATTTATAAATAGAATTCTATTCCTTATGCCTGATTTATCCAGTAGTAATACAGTATTCTGAGTCTAAATTTCTAAGTCATTAGGAATAAAAGATTAATGCCAACAATGGACAAAGAGTGACCGAATAAGAAAAATCTGTCTAAGTACAGTGATATTTAATCTCCAATAAGATTCTTTATAGAAGAATAAACAATGTACAAAAGTCCCTAATTTTAAACAGACATTTATCCAGATCATTAAAATAAATTTTAAACAAAATTTTATTGTCTTTTAATGTGCTCATTGTAGATTTAATAGATCTCATATGTTATTTGTTTCAAGTAATAGCAACCACTAACATCTATGAAGTGAAGTGAAGTGAAGTCTCTCAGTCATGTCTGACCCTTTGTGACCCCGTGTACTGCAGCCTACTACACTCCTCTGTCCATGGGATTTTCCAGGCAAGAATACTGGAGTGGGTTGCCATTTGTGGCTCAGCTGGTAAAGAATCTGCCTGCAATGCAGGGGACCTGGGTTCGATCCCTGGGTTGGAAAGACTCCTGGAGAAGGGAAAGGCTGCCCACTCCAGTATTCTGGCCTAGAGAACTCCATGGACTATATAGTCCATGGGGTCGCAAAGAGTCAGACATAACTGAGCGACTTTCACTTTCACACTAACATCTGTAGCATTCAGTAAAGATAGCTTAACTATGGCTTTTTAATTTACGACTAAGAACCGCTGGATTTTTTTTTTTTTTTGCAGAGAGGTACGTATGTTACCTAATACCTCAGAAAATAACTAAGGTATATTTTGAAGCCAAAGCAAACTAAAATCTATGCTATTGGACATTAGTGGTCATGATATATATTAATACTAAAATAGTATGCATGGTAATACAAATGCAATATTAGTGTTAAGCTGAATATTTTTCTTTTCATCATAATTCTTTCTATCCCTTTTCTTAACTTCTTTTATTATTTCCTCTTATTCATCATCAGAAAGGGAAGCCCACTGGTCAATCAGCACAGTACAATCTCAAAAATATTGGACTGTGTTAAAATCAAAGTCTGTTTTATATATAACAAGGCTATATAGGGGAATCTAAATAATCATCCTGAGATAATTTGTTATTAAGTATTATTGATGCAAAATTCCAAGACACGAAGTTGATTCTTAATTTTTTTCCTTACCTATTTTCTATTAACCCCTGCATATACTAGAGCTTCCCTGGTGGCTCACACTGTAAAGAATCCAGCCTGCCAATGCAGGACACATGAATTCCATCCCTGTATTAGTTTAAAACAAAAATTCTTTGATATTATGAGCATTGCTTTAAGTGTGAAACTCAACTTTTTGTGTGTAATAGATTTTTAAACTTCCAAATGAAATGCTTTACATTCAGTAAGGACAATATTTAGTCATAGAAAATACCATTTTTGAGGTGAAATGACATTTTTCTCTATTAGAAAATTATAAGATATTAACTACACAGAATGTTACTTCTTGTAGGAAGGAAAGGTATTTGATTTTATGTATGTCATCTTACAGATGACTTTTTTTCCCAGCAAAGGTCTATTGACCATGCCTTCCCTTAGATACAAAATCAGAACTATTTCAGAATTATTGAAAACTTGAAGATAGACATTTACTTAATGAGTGATAAAGATTATGAATCACAATATCATATTATAAAACCAAGGACCAAAATATTCCAACACAATTATTACCCTCCAGGTTACAATTCTTACATAGAAATGTATAAATTTGTTGCAGATAATGTTTATTATCTCTCAGTTACATGAAAAAGGTAAAAACTGTGCAGCTTTATTTTGTAACCATAAGCATTTTATTTTAAAAACATAATATTTTTATTATTTGGAGGAACAGCATTATGATAATCATCATAAATATTTCCATTTCTATAGACACACTATTTCTAAATCACTTGACATCAACAACAATTTCAACCCATTACATCTGTATCTAATTTCTAGAAAAATGTTCATTTAAACATGAAAAGATTAATTCTTCTATAATGCCCATGGATTAAAAAAAAATAAAACAAAGGTACTTATCATTTATGTATTTAGATTTCATGTTTAAATTTGCTTTATTCAGTCTCAAGATTAATTTCAAACTAAAACTTGCCATTAAACAGTAGCATCTCAATAAAAGAGTATTACAAGCAATATGTGATAGATTAAGGCCACATATTGGATTGCATTAAGTAAAATCATTGAGCATCTTTAAGGATATGGCTCATTATGACCTAAACAAGCCTCTCATTCTTTAAATTATAAACCTTTTCACAATCTTATTTTTTTTATATTGATTTATATCTCAGTCCTTTATAATGTATGTAAAAGACCACATAAGACCAAATTCTGTTGCCCTGGCAGTAATCCAGTATTACTATAACCCTAAACAGTAAATATGTTTATAAAACATTCAGTATCTCCAATGGCAAATTTCAATTAATAAATGTTGTGACGATTTAATATTCATTAAAATATTTGGAAAGAACTAGAGAAATCATGTGGATTCTGTCACTCATCTCCAATTCCTCAGTTCATCTCTACTGTAGATATATAAAGTATTTTGTAATTTAAATTTAGTATTTTCTCAAGTTTCAGAGTCTGGAGTAGCAAATCTAGGGTTTTTCCTAGTATTACTTGTTATCACTTTGTGGTCCCCTTTCCTTCTCACACAGAGACTTCTAATCAGTTGGCTGCTTCACCATACAATTCATAGTCAGTGTATGGTGGTAAATGTTCAATGACTGACTTTTTCAGAAAATTTTTTATAAAAGCCTTATTAATACTTTTACAGATTTCTGGGGTATGCCCATCATGGTCATTTTCTAGTTATCAATGCAGTGTCATTGAATAAGGAATAAGAAGAGATTCACAGCAGTACACGCTATATTTAGTAATTCTACCATACTTATATGATAGCTGTAAATAGCATCAAGAACCCAGTAAATATGGTAAAGTATTTTGGAAGTAATAAGTTGTGAAAATGTATTACCTTTGATTTTAATATAGTTTGCTTATTGTAAGTCCATGTAATTTGATTTTTTAAATGATTATTTGAACAACTGGAAGTCCTGAAAATTTAACAGTTGGCCCTTGTGAGCTGATATAAGCTTAGTACAGCAAGGAGTTTTCTGCAGAAAATTTTTCAAAAGTGATACTTTTTTAAAAAAACACATGGTACTTTAAATATTTAATGTTAGAACTATAAATTTTTAAAGTATAAAAATCAGAAATCTTATAAATAATTTTATTAGCATTCATCTGTCAAATTTCAGGAAGCCAGCATTTTTGTCTCTTGCATTAAAATCTTTGTTATTATAATTTTTAAGCCTATATCTTTTTTTTGTCTGGCTTAGCTGAGATATTGCTTATTATTTTTGTTAAAAAATTTGTATCCTTGAGGATATTCTGGGCAACATTTTCAACTTACATTGTCCACTTCCTAAGAGAGAAAGAGGATGATGGATAGACAATAGATGCAGGCTTTCTTTGAGAGTTTCAAACTGATATATGTAACGGTAGCCCTGGAGGTAGGATAAAGAGTTCTGATTGGTCTGGGGTGGGTGGTATGAATTGGATGTTATTGTATAATGGTGGTGGTTTAATAACTAAGGTGTGTCAGACTCTTGTAACTCCTGTGTAGCTCACCAGGCTCCTCTGTCCATGGGATTTCCCAGGCAAGAATACTGAAGTGGATTGCCATTTCCTTTTCTATGGGATCTTCCCTAGGGATTGAATCCACATCTCCTGCATTGCAGGCAGACTCTTTACCACTGAGCCACCAGGAAAGCCCTGTGTTTAAATAAAATATATATATATATATATATATATATATATATACACATATATATATGTTTTTCTGGGTTACCTCCACAACTCCTACATAAAACAACATGGCAATGAATTCAAAGCATGTTTTTTTCACTTTTCCATTTTACAAACTACCTTAGTGGCATAGAACTATAATCTGTCTCATTTGTGGCCCTGAACTCATAAACAGGAAAACAATAAGTTTGGTCAGTGGGACATGAGACAAATGCTTTACGGCATTTGAATTCTTGATGAATTAGTTGTTTCCTAAGAGAACCCTACAGTTATATCAGTCACTATTCTTCATGGTTTTACATAGAATTTCAAGGAGAAAGTGTTCTTTCTGGCTAAAGTGTGTTACCTGCTAATTTCCCAAAGACCAAATTTCAGAGAGTCTAACAGATATGGAAAAGGACCCCTTGAAAGGAGGTAAAGAATGAATGAGAGAAAGAAAGGAGGTTTCAGTTTCATCACTACTAAGTTACTATAGTATTATAG